>JAIOJX010000004.1:6000000-7200000 GCA_022376925.1 Tragulus kanchil
CTTCTACCTGAGGGCACTGAATTGTTGGCATTGGCTCCCCAGAATCTTTGCCTTCTCTTCCCTGGATCCTGAATATTGTCTGTGATTTCATGGTCACACCTCGGTCTCCTCCCTGGTCCCCTGAAGGTGATAACTATGGATCTTTGATACTGGCCATGCTGCCTCTGGGAGACATCTTAGTGTTGGTTGCAAGACTTAATTATAAGCCCAGTGGTGGGGATAGGGGTCCATGAGACCTGGATTCTCAGAATAAAGACATACCTAGTTCGTTCCTTTGGCAAGTTTCCTAACTGAACAGGCTTGTAGTCCTTTTTTAAGACTCCTCTCCTTTTACACTTAAAGTTCACTGTGAACCTGACATGAGATGAAAAATGAGAAGGCTGTTTGTAAAAAAACATGGGACCATGAGCCAGTGCAGGGGACTGGTTAGGGATGAAGACTGGCTGAGACAGACTTGCTTGTGTTTGAATCCTGTCCATGGGGCTTCTGAGCTTGTGACCTGGGACAAGTTATCTAACTTTACTGCTGGAGGAAGAGGTGAAAGAAGTCACCTCACAGAGTGGTTGTAAGGATTAAACTTTATATCTATTATGCATTGAGAACAGAATTTGAGATAGAGTTGGAATTCAATAAAAACTATTACTGCTGTGCCCTGTATTCATATTTTTATTAGGGATTCCCTTTGGCTCAGCTGGTAAGAATCCACCTGCAATGCATGAGACCCTCGTTCAATTCCTGGGTTGAGAAGATCTGTTGGAGAAGGGATAGGCTATCCACTCTAGTATTCTTGGGCTTCCCTTATGGCTCAGATGTTAAAGAATCCACCTGAAGTGTGGGAGACCTGGCTTTGATCTCTGAGTTGGGAAGGTCTGCCGGAGAAGGTAAAGGCTACCCACTTCACTATTCTTGCCTGGAAAATTCCATGGCTCATCCATGGGTTGCAAAGAGTTGGATACAACTGAGCAATTTCACTTTCTTTCAATGTGGGCTGTCGACCGTGTAGAGGGGCCACTTAAACAGCTGGCTGGCAGAGAGGGATGGCTCAGCAGACTTCCTTGAAGACGAAGGTTTTCACTGGTCCTTAGAGCCTGGTCAGTGGAGGGGAAATTCTAGGCAAAGGGGAGAATGCAGACAAGTGCTAGAAACCAATGGTGTTGGAGAGAGTAAAGTACTTTAGGGTGAAGTCTGTCTCTGAAATGCTAAGTTGCTGAATGTACTTTCTTTCTTTATTTTTGCCTGAATCTCACATGTGTGTCTGGTGGGTGCCTTTTTGTTTTGCTCGGTCAGGACCAAGCTCTCACTTTTGGGGGAAAGGTGGAGAAGGAAGAGAGCAAAGCTTCTCATTTAAACAGGCCTGGATTTAAATCCTGGTTCTGCTCTGCAAAGAGGTTCTTTGGGCTAAAAGATGTAACCCCCTCGAGTTTCAGTTTTCTTATTTGTAGGGATACTGAGACTTGATTGAAAGGAGGAGATACCTTTTCTCCCCTCTCCATCCCTACCTCCCTGCCCCACCTCCACTCACTCTTGTGAAGAAGGGATCTCTTGCTGACTTCCAGTGCTTCTTCCCATGAATCCACCTCGTTGCCAACTCTGGTAGGGTGACAAGGAGATGGTGCCATAGGAGAAAACTGTAGATATCATTGAAAGAAAGTGAAGGAAAATGACATAGAATTGAAACGGTCCCCAGTAGCTCTTCAATTAATATGGGTTACAAACAGGTAGACTTATGAGAGTTTTGTTTTGCTGTGATTTTTGTTGTACCCTTTCAGGGTTTTAGGCAAGTGGTAGTGTAAACAGCTTAGCACCATTGCCCACTGATTAAATATAGATATGTGTGTGTGTGCATATGTGCATATACATACATACACACACACACACACACACACACACACACACACACACACGCACACACACAGAGGCTTCTCCAGTGGCTCAGCAGTAAAAAATCTACCTGCCAATGCAGTAGATGCAGCTTTGATCCTGGATTGGGAAGATCCCCTGGAGAAGGGAATGGCAACCCACTCTAATATTCTTTCCTGGGAAATTCTGTGGACAGAGGAGCCTGGTGGGCCACAGTTCATGGGGTCACAAAGAATTGGACAGGACCTAGCAACTAAAGAACAATATAGATATAGATGTAAACTGCTTCCTCTCAATCATTTAAATTCGTGCACTCTAATCTGGCTTGTCCTTTTCTTCTTAGAGTCCAGGAAGCTGAGGTCAAGAGGGCAGAAGTGATTTGCCCAAGGTCACGCAGGGGCTGGGCTGGACCACCTTGCTCTCAAAGCTAAGCTCTCTTTTTGGCACATAAAATGGTGTCTGAAGCACAAGGACAGGGTTGTGACAGGAGGAGATACTTTGTGGGAAAAAGGAAATTTGTCTCGTGGGTGGGTGAGGTCAAGTTTTATTACGTGGTTTTGATTTGTTAAATATGCTCTCCTTGGATTCGTCGTTGGCCTTCTCAAAGGGATTAAAGGTTCTGCTTGAAGGCTTTGGGCTAAAAGATGTAACCCCCTCGAGTTTCAGTTTTCTTATTTGTAGGGATACTGAGACTTGATTGAAAGGAGGAGATACCTTTTCTCCCCTCTCCATCCCTACCTCCCTGCCCCACCTCCACTCACTCTTGTGAAGAAGGGATCTCTTGCTGACTTCCAGTGCTTCTTCCCATGAATCCACCTCGTTGCCAACTCTGGTAGGGTGCCAAGGAGATGGTGCCATAGGAGAAAACTGTAGATATCATTGAAAGAAAGTGAAGGAAAATGACATAGAATTGAAACGGTCCCCAGTAGCTCTTCAATTAATATGGGTTACAAACAGGTAGACTTATGAGAGTTTTGTTTTGCTGTGATTTTTGTTGTACCCTTTCAGGGTTTTAGGCAAGTGGTAGTGTAAACAGCTTAGCACCATTGCCCACTGATTAAATATAGATATGTGTGTGTGTGCATATGTGCATATACATACATACACACACACACACACACACACACACACACACACACACACGCACACACACAGAGGCTTCTCCAGTGGCTCAGCAGTAAAAAATCTACCTGCCAATGCAGTAGATGCAGCTTTGATCCTGGATTGGGAAGATCCCCTGGAGAAGGGAATGGCAACCCACTCTAATATTCTTTCCTGGGAAATTCTGTGGACAGAGGAGCCTGGTGGGCCACAGTTCATGGGGTCACAAAGAATTGGACAGGACCTAGCAACTAAAGAACAATATAGATATAGATGTAAACTGCTTCCTCTCAATCATTTAAATTCGTGCACTCTGATCTGGCTTGTCCTTTTCTTCTTAGAGTCCAGGAAGCTGAGGTCAAGAGGGCAGAAGTGATTTGCCCAAGGTCACGCAGGGGCTGGGCTGGACCACCTTGCTCTCAAAGCTAAGCTCTCTTTTTGGCACATAAAATGGTGTCTGAAGCACAAGGACAGGGTTGTGACAGGAGGAGATACTTTGTGGGAAAAAGGAAATTTGTCTCGTGGGTGGGTGAGGTCAAGTTTTATTACGTGGTTTTGATAGTTTAGTCTAGAATGAATGCTGCTCCTTGGATTCCGCTCCCAGCATCCTGCGGATTGGATGGTTCTCACCATCCTTATAGGCTTGGTGAAAAAAGAGAAAAACACCACCAAAAAACCAAAAAGCCACCCCAGTGCCGAATTTCCCTGAGAACCTGTGGCTTTGGCTCCCTTGCCTTTTTTCAGGGCCCCTCCTGTGGGTAGGTTTTTGACATGATGAATTGCTGTGGTCAGCACGGCAGCATGCGGTGCCCAGGGGAGCCAGTGCTCAGCGCCGTGGCCAGCCTGCATCTCTTCAGCAGGACAGCCTGCTGCACGCGTCCCTGTAGGCACTGTCACCGCTGCTGCAGTCCCTCCATCCCAGCAGAGACATCGCAAATCACCGGAAGCGATGTGTCCACCCCCTGGCCCGGCAGAGCAGAGAGAGGAGGTGGGTGTTGCAGACTCGGGAGAGATTGCTTCTGGTCACCTGGGGCTTGAATCACCCCCACTGAGCTTGTTGGGCTTTGCAGTATTTCTTGTAGGACTGGACCTGACTGGAGGATGTGCTATGGACGCACTGGGACACTGGTCACTGTCCTGTGGACACAGTCCACACTTAGCTGTTCATTTAGGTTTTTCAGGAAGCGTTTGTTGAATCTCTAATGTCCTGCTGCATGCAATGGGGGATACAGAATTCAAAGACCAGTCTGACCTTCTGTACTTGTATGCGGGTTGAGGGGCATGTTCTCCAGTCAATAATTTTAAAAGCCTGTGGGAGAGACATCACCAGGGTTCATGTTAATCCATAGGGTAAATGTTTATTGACTGCCTGCTGTATGACAGGCATTGGTTTCTTATGGTTGAAATTCACTGGTCATTGAGCTCAGGGGGTCTGAAAGAAGGAAAAATGTCAGTGGGATGGGAAGTTTCATCATCCCAATAGCAACTAATACTCATTCATTGCCTGCATGGGGTTAAACACAGGATGCGGAAACCTTGTTATCACCCTATGAGTGAGGGACAGGCGTCATCCCACTTCACTCATGGATCCAGAGAAGCCCAGAGAGTCTAAGAAAGAGCCCCATTTTACCCAAGGTCACCAGCTGCTAAGTGATGGGACTAATGTCTAGCCCCACGTCTGTTTGACTCCAAAACGTCCATCTCCAAAGTTGTCTCTTCTGGTAGAAACTGACTTTGACAGATAGGCAGAGTCAAGGAGGAAACTGCCTCATGGGTTGAGTCCGTCCAGAAGTTGGCACTTTCATAAATGTGTCAGGCTTCCTTTCTATTCCAGAGCACTGGTAGTGCAAATATAACCTTCTAAATGCCCCCAGGGCCTTCCAGGCTGCCCAGCTGGTCAAAGCAAGAACAGTAACTTCTCCATCCTTTAACTATCCAGTGCTCAGCGCCGTGGCCAGTCTGCATCTCTTCAGCAGGACAGCCTGCTGCACGCGTCCCTGTAGGCACTGTCACCGCTGCTGCAGTCCCTCCATCCCAGCAGAGACATCGCAAATCACCGGAAGCGATGTGTCCACCCCCTGGCCCGGCAGAGCAGAGAGAGGAGGTGGGTGTTGCAGACTCGGGAGAGATTGCTTCTGGTCACCTGGGGCTTGAATCACCCCCACTGAGCTTGTTGGGCTTTGCAGTATTTCTTGTAGGACTGGACCTGACTGGAGGATGTGCTATGGACGCACTGGGACACTGGTCACTGTCCTGTGGACACAGTCCACACTTTGCTGTTCATTTAGGTTTTTCAGGAAGCGTTTGTTGAATCTCTAATGTCCTGCTGCATGCAATGGGGGATACAGAATTCAAAGACCAGTCTGACCTTCTGTACTTGTATGCGGGTTGAGGGGCATGTTCTCCAGTCAATAATTTTAAAAGCCTGTGGGAGAGACATCACCAGGGTTCATGTTAATCCATAGGGTAAATGTTTATTGACTGCCTGCTGTATGACAGGCATTGGTTTCTTATGGTTGAAATTCACTGGTCATTGAGCTCAGGGGGTCTGAAAGAAGGAAAAATGTCAGTGGGATGGGAAGTTTCATCATCCCAATAGCAACTAATACTCATTCATTGCCTGCATGGGGTTAAACACAGGATGCGGAAACCTTGTTATCACCCTATGAGTGAGGGACAGGCGTCATCCCACTTCACTCATGGATCCAGAGAAGCCCAGAGAGTCTAAGAAAGAGCCCCATTTTACCCAAGGTCACCAGCTGCTAAGTGATGGGACTAATGTCTAGCCCCACGTCTGTTTGACTCCAAAACGTCCATCTCCAAAGTTGTCTCTTCTGGTAGAAACTGACTTTGACAGATAGGCAGAGTCAAGGAGGAAACTGCCTCATGGGTTGAGTCCGTCCAGAAGTTGGCACTTTCATAAATGTGTCAGGCTTCCTTTCTATTCCAGAGACCACTGGTAGTGCAAATATAACCTTCTAAATGCCCCCAGGGCCTTCCAGGCTGCCCAGCTGGTCAAAGCAAGAACAGTAACTTCTCCATCTTTAAACTTGTTTCTGTGCGGAACAAGCAAGAAATGATGCCATCCTC
The DNA here is from genome assembly GCA_022376925.1 of Tragulus kanchil. NCBI lineage: Eukaryota > Metazoa > Chordata > Mammalia > Artiodactyla > Tragulidae > Tragulus > Tragulus kanchil. Next base: position 6,006,052 of record JAIOJX010000004.1, read on the forward strand.
CCAAGTGCATTTTCTCCCTCTGCCCTGTGATGGCCCACTCTCCCCTCTTTAATCCTTTGTAGATGTTTGAGATTAAATAAGGTAATATTAAGTTCTTAGAGTAAGAGCTCAATCTAGTTGATTTTTATTTTTTAAGATATATTTATTTTGATTGTGCTGTTTTCTTTGTTGCTGTGTGTGGGCTTTCTCTAGTTGCAGCAAACAGGGGCTGATCTCTAGTTGTGGTGCACAGGGCTTCTCTTTGTGGTGGCCTTTTTGGTTAGAGTATAGGCTGTAGGGTGCAGGGAATTCAGTAGTTGTGGTACACAGGCTTAGTTGCTCTGCAGCATGTGGGATCTTCTTGGACCAGGGATCAAACCTGTGTCCCCTGCGTTGGCAGGTGGATTCTTAGCAACTAGATCACCAGGAAAATCCCTAGTTAGAATAGGGGATCCTGCAGGGGAGCTGTACGATGGCCTGGAGGGGTGGGATTGGGGGGATTGGGAAGGGGGTGGAGGAGGGGGGATCAGGGATATACATGTGATTTTATACATATCTGTAAACAACAAAACTCTGTAAAAGAAAAAAGTAAAATTAAAAAAATAAACCCCTATTTAACTTTTCTTAATTATTATTCTGTACTTGATATTTTGCCTTAACTTTGGTCATTGTACTATATACTAGTAGTACTCCCCTCCCCACCTCTGCCCAAAGTTACTTCTCACCTCACAGTATCTAAATATCAGGCCTGAAATACAATTTGAGGCAAAAATGAAAAGGTGTCTAAACAGATGTTTTGATTATTTATATGGGGGCAATAGCAAATGGCGCCTCATGCTTTAATCAGTTGTAATTTTATTTGCCTGTTCATTTTTTCACATTTACCACACTTATCCACACTTATTCACATTTACCATTTCCTAATAGTACTCATTTTCTACTAGGGACTAGTAACTGTGCCTAGAATTAACACTTCTTTTGTGTGTGTAATGGAGATGTTTAAAAGTGCAAATAGTAGAGAACGATATAACAAACTGAGCAGTTTTAGCAGTTATTGACATTTTGCTAATTTTGTTTTAACTATTCCTCCACTTTTTCAAAAAGCTGGAACATTTTGAAGTAAATGCCAGAATCATGTCATTTTATCCATAAATACTTCCTAATTAGCTTAACTGATAAAGACTTAAAATATTATGTCTAGTAATGTTTACAATAACCCCTTAATATCATCTATAACCAGTCATGCTTAAATTTCCCAGATTGTTTAAAAGCTGCCTTTGAATAGTTGACTTGTTGAGATCACCTTGGCCTGTTTGAGAAATTGGGTTCTTTTGTTGATGATGACACATTACGAATTTAGTTGATTATTTCTTCCTAGTGTTAAGTTGTTCTGTTAGCTCTGGTATTTCCCGTAAAGTGGTGTTAGGCTTAGAATGTGGTTATATTCAGTTTCAGTAATTTAAGCTTAGATGAACTTATAGGCAAGTACGATGAGTGGGTTCTTCCTTTTCTACAACATCCCGGGCATGTAATGTCAGGCTGTCCTAAGTTTCATGTTGTCAGCCTGGTTCCCACCATGACAACTTTTTACCCAATGGGTTTAGCATCCACTGACCATCTTGTCTAGATTGCCTTCTTATTAGTGGTTACAAGCTGATGACTTCCTAATTCTTTCATCCTTTCAGGTCCTGTTTTTCTTTCTTTCTTTCTTTTTTTTAATATAGAATCCAGTAACCTTCAATCCATGTGGCGGTTCCTAGTAGTTTGGAGTTTGGCTGGCTATATAAAAATTAATGGGCATATTTATGAAAATACAAATTGCAGGGTTCTACTCTTGGGGTTTCTGACGTCAAAGGTCTCGAGAAGAATCAGGAAGTGTTCTTAGCTTTTTTTTTTTTTTAATTAAAAAAAAGTTTTTTTTCCCCTTAGTTTTTATTATAAGCGAAGTTGCTAAAATGTAACCACTTGAGGGCAGGGGAGCTCTTAAATCCATCACTACTTAACAATGTGAAGGACGATGTTTGGCACCTTGTTTGATGGGACACCAGGTGGGGACAGACAGCAAGGCTGACCGAAGCTGAAATGAACTTGGAATGTTCCAGGTTTACTGTGGTTCCCGGCTGTTTCCCTTCACTTGGGATTTATGGCTGTGCTTTCCTTGACTGATCCTAGTTTCCCGCATTGTGTGAGCCTCGGAAACTTCAAATTGCATTAATGTACAATTCCTTTGTGCCTCTCCCCAGTCTAGATCTAATTACTCTGAGCTGTTGGGACTTGAGCATGATGACAGAGGATTTTCTAGTAATGTTTACAATAACCCCTTAATATCATCTATAACCAGTCATGCTTAAATTTCCCAGATTGTTTAAAAGCTGCCTTTGAATAGTTGATTTGTTGAGATCACCTTGGCCTGTTTGAGAAATTGAGTTCTTTTGTTGATGATGACACATTACGAATTTAGTTGATTATTTCTTCCTAGTGTTAAGTTGTTCTGTTAGCTCTGGTATTTCCTGTAAAGTGGTGTTAGGCTTAGAATGTGGTTATATTCAGTTTCAGTAATTTAAGCTTAGATGAACTTATAGGCAAGTACGATGAGTGGGTTCTTCCTTTTCTACAACATCCCGGGCATGTAATGTCAGGCTGTCCTAAGTTTCATGTTGTCAGCCTGGTTCCCACCATGACAACTTTTTACCCAATGGGTTTAGCATCCACTGACCATCTTGTCTAGATTGCCTTCTTATTAGTGGTTACAAGCTGATGACTTCCTAATTCTTTCATCCTTTCAGGTCCTGTTTTTCTTTCTTTCTTTCTTTTTTTTAATATAGAATCCAGTAACCTTCAATCCATGTGGCGGTTCCTAGTAGTTTGGAGTTTGGCTGGCTATATAAAAATTAATGGGCATATTTATGAAAATACAAATTGCAGGGTTCTACTCTTGGGGTTTCTGACGTCAAAGGTCTCGAGAAGAATCAGGAAGTGTTCTTAGCTTTTTTTTTTTTTTAATTAAAAAAAAGTTTTTTTTCCCCTTAGTTTTTATTATAAGCGAAGTTGCTAAAATGTAACCACTTGAGGGCAGGGGAGCTCTTAAATCCATCACTACTTAACAATGTGAAGGACGATGTTTGGCACCTTGTTTGATGGGACACCAGGTGGGGGACAGACAGCAAGGCTGACCGAAGCTGAAATGAACTTGGAATGTTCCAGGTTTACTGTGGTTCCCGGCTGTTTCCCTTCACTTGGGATTTATGGCTGTGCTTTCCTTGACTGATCCTAGTTTCCCGCATTGTGTGAGCCTCGGAAACTTCAAATTGCATTAATGTACAATTCCTTTGTGCCTCTCCCCAGTCTAGATCTAATTACTCTGAGCTGTTGGGACTTGAGCATGATGACAGAGGATTTTCTAGGATTATTCTCAACGTGTGACATTCAATTATGACTCCCCAGGAGGGCCAGGGTTAGCCAGGCAGGGAGCTGGTAGGGATGGATAGAATTTCCTGATAAGAATGCCAAGGGCCTCCAATTTTGGATGGACTCTAGAGTTATGCTGCCTGAACATTAGTGGATGCATGTTAAAAACTCCATCCTGGGGGCCCACATCTGCTAGGTTTTAGGAGGTCTGGGGTGGAACCCAGCATTTAGGGTTTTTAATAAGCTTTCAGATGATTTAGGGGGCTTTTCAGGTAGTGCAGTGGGAACCCCCCCCAAATCACCTGCCAGTGTAGGGGATGCAGGTTCAATCCCTGGGCCAGAAGGATTGTCTGGGGTAGGAAATGGCAACCACTTTAGTGTTCTTGCCTGGATAATTCCAAGGGCAGAGGATCCTGGTGGGCAAAAGTCCATGGAGTCACAAAGAGTTAGATATGACTGAAGCAACAGAGTGTGTTCACAAACACACACACACACACACACACCCCTCTTATTTTTCTTCCACCCACTCACCACCCCCGCCCCCCTATGATTTTTTATGTACAAGGGTCAAAGCCCTTAGTGTGTTGCTATCGAAAAGGCTTGGGAGATGGAGACTCAAAGGCATCTGGAGATGCAGACAGTAGTGTGCAACACATGCTGACCTGGATATTGGGAGACCGAGTTCTAACCCAGCTCTGCCAGTGACCCCTGAGGGATCCTGGGCAAACCCTTCTTTTTATTATAAGCGAAGTTGCTAAAATGTAACCACTTGAGGGCAGGGGAGCTCTTAAATCCATCACTACTTAACAATGTGAAGGACGATGTTTGGCACCTTGTTTGATGGGACACCAGGTGGGGACAGACAGCAAGGCTGACCGAAGCTGAAATGAACTTGGAATGTTCCAGGTTTACTGTGGTTCCCGGCTGTTTCCCTTCACTTGGGATTTATGGCTGTGCTTTCCTTGACTGATCCTAGTTTCCCGCATTGTGTGAGCCTCGGAAACTTCAAATTGCATTAATGTACAATTCCTTTGTGCCTCTCCCCAGTCTAGATCTAATTACTCTGAGCTGTTGGGACTTGAGCATGATGACAGAGGATTTTCTAGGATTATTCTCAACGTGTGACATTCAATTATGACTCCCCAGGAGGGCCAGGGTTAGCCAGGCAGGGAGCTGGTAGGGATGGATAGAATTTCCTGATAAGAATGCCAAGGGCCTCCAATTTTGGATGGACTCTAGAGTTATGCTGCCTGAACATTAGTGGATGCATGTTAAAAACTCCATCCTGAGGGCCCACATCTGCTAGGTTTTAGGAGGTCTGGGGTGGAACCCAGCATTTAGGGTTTTTAATAAGCTTTCAGATGATTTAGGGGGCTTTTCAGGTAGTGCAGTGAGAACCCCCCCCCAAATCACCTGCCAGTGTAGGGGATGCAGGTTCAATCCCTGGGCCAGAAGGATTGTCTGGGGTAGGAAATGGCAACCACTTTAGTGTTCTTGCCTGGATAATTCCAAGGGCAGAGGATCCTGGTGGGCAAAAGTCCATGGAGTCACAAAGAGTTAGATATGACTGAAGCAACAGAGTGTGTTCACAAACACACACACACACACACACACCCCTACCCACCCACCCACTCACCACCGCCCCCATATGATTTTTTATGTACAAGGGTCAAAGCCCTTAGTGTGTTGCTATCGAAAAGGCTTGGGAGATGGAGACTCAAAGGCATCTGGAGATGCAGACAGTAGTGTGCAACACATGCTGACCTGGATATTGGGAGACCGAGTTCTAACCCAGCTCTGCCAGTGACCCCTGAGGGATCCTGGGCAAACCCTTCTCCTCCTAGCCCTTGCGTAGACTAAGGGTGTTGACTGAATCTGCAATCTATTTTTTTTAAACCACAAGACTGTTTTTGCATTCTCAATTTTAAAATAGATTAAATGGGGACTGTGCTGAAACAGGGGTGTGGGGTTAGCACACTCAATGTAACCATTTGCTTTTCTCATGAGATTTTGGGACTCCTGCCCCTTCCTGTCCACACAGGAAGCCTTTGTAGAGCTGGTGTGAAAACCCCTCATGGCTGAAGTTTCTTCGCACCCTAACACTGAGAGATTCTGGGTTTGATCCTCCTCTGTTAATACATGACCATAGACTTAAACCCCATGCCGTGTTCTTCTTATGAACATAATGAGAATGAGAAGGCTGTAAGGCAGTCTATTCCCTTGGTTGAAATCTAACTTATCTGCCGCTGCTGATGGAGGGTAGCGAGACAGGACTTTCTGAGTTCTAGTCTAAACAGCATGTGGGGTACTGGGCATCATGGGCTCTGGCTGACATAGCTCTTTTTTTCCCACAGAAGTCATCTTTTAATTGGGGAACTTCCTTTATTTAAAAATTGAAATCCATTAGACATATAAAATTGTGAAAACATAAGGTGTACGAGACTTTGATACATTTATATGTTATAATATGAATACCAATGTGGTGATAATTAACAGCTTTGTCACATCACAGAATGATCATTCACTTTTAGTGACTGAAACGATTAGGATCTAGTCTTTTAGTGAGCTTGACTATAATACAATATTGCTGTCTATATACACTACACTGTGCATTAAATCTCTAGGACTTTTTTATGACTCTTTTTTTGGGAGGCACTTCTATTGGTCTTTCATCTATCTATTTTCATCCATCTTTGTTCTTTGACCCGTGCGAGCCTCCCATCACAGTGGCCTCTCTTGTCACAGAGCACCGACTCTGGGCACATGCACTCCAGAGCTCTGGCTTGGTAATTGGACACATTGGTCCGGCTGCTCCGCAGCACGTGGGATCTTCCCAGGACAGGGATTGGACCAGGACCCTTTGCACTGCAAGGCGGTGTTATTACCCACTGAACCATCAGGGAAGCCCCCCTTTTTATGACTTTTTTCAAATTTATGCCCTTAAATAGCATCTCCCCAATTCCCCTGCCCTCCAGCCAAGGGTAATCACCATTTTGCATTCTGTTTTTGTGAGTTTGGCTTTTCAAAATTTTACATATATGTGATCATACAGCATTTGTCTTTCTGTCTGATTTATGTTAGTTAACATAATGTTTGCAAGGTTCATTCATGTTGTTGCAAATGGCAGATGTTAGTCCTTCTTATGACTGAAAAATAGTCCATTGTGTTGTGGATGTGTGTACATACATGTATGTATTGTATATGGTTCCAGGAGCACTCTGGCCCAGTCTGGGAGCCTCTAAGACTTAATATCTCAATGTTGTGTGTGTGAGAGAGAGAGCCTTGCCCTTCCTCTGAAATTTAAAGCTAAAAATATTGTAATAAGCTATATATTTGCATGCACAAACCCCACATCTTCTTTACCCATTCATCCTTTGACAGACACTTAGGTTGTTTTCATGTCTTGGCTCTTCTGATAATGCTGCAGTAGACACAGGAAAGCTTAAGATTTCTTCAATATTCTGTTGTCATTCCCTTTGGGTATATGTCCAGAAGAAGAATCATTAGATCATGTGGTAGATTTATTTTTAATATTTTGGCTCTTCTGATTTAATGCTGCAGTTACACAGGATTTTAAAAAATCATTGAAAAGAACTAAGGTGTACGAGACTTTGATACATTTATATGTTATAATATGAATACCAAGGGGAAACAGCTTTGTCACATCACAGAATGATCATTCACTTTTAGTGACTGAAACGATTAGGATCTAGTCTTTTAGTGAGCTTGACTATAATACAATATTGCTGTCTATATACACTACACTGTGCATTAAATCTCTAGGACTTTTTTATGACTCTTTTTTTGGGAGGCACTTCTATTGGTCTTTCATCTATCTATTTTCATCCATCTTTGTTCTTTGACCCGTGCGAGCCTCCCATCACAGTGGCCTCTCTTGTCACAGAGCACCGACTCTGGGCACATGCACTCCAGAGCTCTGGCTTGGTAATTGGACACATTGGTCCGGCTGCTCCGCAGCACGTGGGATCTTCCCAGGACAGGGATTGGACCAGGACCCTTTGCACTGCAAGGCGGTGTTATTACCCACTGAACCATCAGGGAAGCCCCCCTTTTTATGACTTTTTCAAATTTATGCCCTTAAATAGCATCTCCCCAATTCCCCTGCCCTCCAGCCAAGGGTAATCACCATTTTGCATTCTGTTTTTGTGAGTTTGGCTTTTCAAAATTTTACATATATGTGATCATACAGCATTTGTCTTTCTGTCTGACTTATGTTAGTTAACATAATGTTTGCAAGGTTCATTCATGTTGTTGCAAATGGCAGATGTTAGTCCTTCTTATGACTGAAAAATAGTCCATTGTGTTGTGGATGTGTGTACATACATGTATGTATTGTATATGGTTCCAGGAGCACTCTGGCCCAGTCTGGGAGCCTCTAAGACTTAATATCTCAATGTTGTGTGTGTGAGAGAGAGAGCCTTGCCCTTCCTCTGAAATTTAAAGCTAAAAATATTGTAATAAGCTATATATTTGCATGCACAAACCCCACATCTTCTTTACCCATTCATCCTTTGACAGACACTTAGGTTGTTTTCATGTCTTGGCTCTTCTGATAATGCTGCAGTAGACACAGGAAAGCTTAAGATTTCTTCAATATTCTGTTGTCATTCCCTTTGGGTATATGTCCAGAAGAAGAATCATTAGATCATGTGGTAGATTTATTTTTAATATTTTGAGACACCTCCATATTGCTTTCCATAGTGCTGTTCCAGTTTATAGTCCCAGTAAACAACTCACAAGGATTCCTTTTCTTCAACATCCTTGCCCAAACTTATCTTTTATCTTCTTGGTGATAGCCATTGTAACAGGTATGAGGTGACATCTCATCGTGGTTTTCATTTGTATTCTCTGATAGTAAGTGATGTTGAACGTCTTTTCAGGTACTTGTTGGCCACTTGGATGTCTTCTTTGGAGAAATGTTTATTTAGCTCCTCTGTCTTTTTTTAAATTGATTGACACATGAAAAATGAGCTGATTAACAATATGTGGGAATATCAAGTACAAAACTGGTGCTATAAAGTGAGAGAAATGAGCTTTGAGGAATACACTGATAGCTTCAAGAATAATTGAGGCTGTTTACCATTGTTCACAAAAACCAACTAGCTTCCCTGGTGGTCCAGTGGGTAAAGACACCACCTTGCAGTGCAAGGGGCCCCGGTTTGATCCCTGGCCTGGGAAGATCCAACATGCTGTGGAGTGGCTGGACTGACGTGTCCAACTACTGAGCCGAGCTCTAGAGTGCTTGCACCCAGAGCCGGTGCTCTGCGACTAGAGAGGCCACTGTGATGGGAGGCCCGCATGGGCCAAAGAACAAAGATGGATGAAAATAAATAGATGAAAGACCAATTGAAGTGGCCAAAAAAAAAAAGAAAAACCAAACCATAAAACAAAAAAAGAACCAAAAAACTAATACACACATACATGTAGTTATTGATTAGAAAACACACGAGTTAGGTCTGTTGTAGAAATCCAGTCCAGTGAGTTTGAGGGGGGTACTGTGTGGGATCACATGAAAATTTCAGAATCAGTCCAGCTTCAGGCATGACTAGATCCAAAATCTCAATCATTTGGGCTCTTCCTCTGTCTTTTTGCTCTGTTTTCCACACTGTCTTACCTTTGTTCTGAGGCAGGGTCTTCTCTATATGGTGGAAGCAGCATAATCTCCCAACAATTCTTGGATTATTCTGATCTTTTCAGCTTGAAATACCAATGGAAGAGCAAGGCTCTCTCTTTGACGACATTCAGCTATTAAAGTGTTAGAGGCTCAGATGGGGCCAGGGCACTCCTTGAACCATCCACTCTGTGCAGAGGGGCAGAAAATGTTGCTTGGCTAGCCTGAGCCATGTGCCAGTCTCGGGCAGAGTGGCAGTGACGGAGGCAGGAATGGGAGCCCTATGGTGGTCCTGCCACAAAGGTGTGAATGGAATGGGTGTTTCTCAAAGAAGCAGTCAGATGTGAGTGTGCAAAATCAATAGTTGTCTGCAAAGAGCATGTACCTAAGAAAGAGCATAATCCCCAGTACTCTAATACAGTTCATGCACGCACATGTGCAGAGGGATAGTTCTGCTTCTTTAACTAAGAAACAAAAGACCACAGTAGAAAATAGTTCATACAATACTGTCTTATTTTAATTTTTAAATGTATATTCTACTTGCACATGAACATATATATATCTATATATATATATCTATATGTATATCTATGTTTTGAAAGCATAAAAATAAGATGTGCTATCTTCTTGGAACAGGTTTTTTTTCACTTGACAATCATGAACATTATTCCTTGCCATGTAAGTATCACTGTGGGCTTCCCTGGTGGCTCAGATGGTAAAGAATCCACCTGTAATTCGGGAAGCCTGGGTTTGATCCCTGGGTTCAGAAGCTGGAGTTGGGCATGGCAACTCGCACCAGTATTCTTGCCTGGAGAATCCCTTGGTCGGAGTAGCCTGGTGGACTGCCAGAGGAGTCCATGGGGTGGCAAAGAGTTAGACATGACAGACACAAAGCACACAAGAATCACTCTCCACTATCCCACTTGGGAGTGTATTTTGTTTTGTGGCTGTAGAATGATTCAGCTGACACCTGAGTTCCTTTAGGGTGGAGGCAGCACTAACTGAGCTGGCACTTGGGCTCTGCCATCCCAACTATTCCTGCTAACTTGTCTTTCAGGGTAGAGGGTACCTGCCTTACATTTCCTTTTTGGTCCTTTCTAATGGGACCCAGTCACTTAGGTCCCCAGCAAGCCTGAGGAGTTGAGGGAGACCTTTAAGCAGAAGTGTATCAGCTGCTTCTGAAATAGGAATGCCAATGCCCTGGCATTTATATATAGCCTTTGTTTCAGCAGCCTTGTGCAGAGCTGGCTTTTTTGGGGTCAAGGCAGAAAAGATCAGGGACAAGTGAAACCTGCAGACTTTGGTTGCAGGGAAGTAGGTTCTTCCCGAGCCGAGGTTGGGGTTTGGACTTGATGATGACTGAGTGAGACTCCAGAGAAGTTGTGTACACACCAAGGGTGCAGCTGTCTTGTTGCCTCACAGAACTGCTGCAGACGAGAGAGCCACAGGTGAAATGAGGGAGAAGCGGGAAGCACAGAGTCGGCTGCAGTAACTACTGTGTGCTCTGAGCTCGGAGGAGCCCTTGCTGGTAGCTTCAGTGACCATGGGAGACTGTCAGGTCACTAGGTCAGTCAGGCCAGTGGAGGACACAGCTTTGCTGAGACCCTCACCCGGTGACCAAAAACGTCTGCCCACTTCATTTCCAGGAAGAGACTGATCTGTAGACTGACTTGCCCACACAAGGTGAAGAGCTTGGGGAGAAAAGAAGCCAAGGTCCTGGTTCTCCCCATTTCAAAGCAGAGGGCTTTCAAAGTGAAAATAAAGAAACAGGAAATAGTGATAGATGGGCTGAGGATCCCTTTCTTCTAAAAGAATTGAGCCAAGTTGGGAAAGCAAAGGCTTGAGTCCTCAAATTTGCTAGGGACCCAAGTGACTGAGTGCACAGTCCTCAGTATAGGCCCTGAAGGTTTGACTCTGGCTCTCCTTCTTGCTATCTGTATGGCTTCGAGTAAGTTAATTCAATTAACTACCAGTTTCCTCATGTCTAAAATGGGAATCAAAATAACAGCTACCTCACAGGCTCATTGAGAGTATTAAATGAAATCCTGATGCATAGGAAAATGCTTAGCATAGTTCCTGATAGATAGTAAGTCTCGAGAAATACTAGCTGATTGTATTAACTGGTATGAAGACTGACTTTGATAGAAGCCAAGGTGAGAGATGCTACCTTCTAGAACACTGTATATTTTATGTCAGGCACATATAGTTACATAGAGGCAAAGACCGAGCATTATAACATGTAGTAGTAGAAAATGCCTTGAGCTAGAACCTGTGAGCCCCGGACTCTTCTCTGGATTCTGCCCTAAACCCACTTTGAGACTTTGAGTTTCTTTACTCCTCTGGGCATCAGCTTCATTACCTGTAAAATGGGCTCTTAGGTGGATGGTCTTTGGACCGTTCCTTGGTGCACTCAGGTTTCAAAGAGGTACTGGTGATTGTTCTGTGACAACCAGAGCAGTCTTTGGGATCTGATTAGTTTGGTGTTTTAGAGTTCTACGCAAGAGTTCTTTTGAGAGTAGGGTCTGCTACTTACAACCGCCCGCTAGTTGTGTTCTAAGGGTTCTTGCAGCTCTAGCAGTTTACAGCATGGGATCAGAAATCCAGGGGGACAGTTCTGTGCTCTTGTCATGGCATTGCCATGATGATAGCACAAACAACAGCCTCATTTTAAAGATGAGTATTGTGAGGAAGGGGAAGGATAAATTGGGAGTTTGGGACTGATATGCAAGCTACTATATATTGAAGAGACTAAATTCAAAGTGACCAAAAACGTCTGCCCACTTCATTTCCAGGAAGAGACTGATCTGTAGACTGACTTGCCCACACAAGGTGAAGAGCTTGGGGAGAAAAGAAGCCAAGGTCCTGGTTCTCCCCATTTCAAAGCAGAGGGCTTTCAAAGTGAAAATAAAGAAACAGGAAATAGTGATAGATGGGCTGAGGATCCCTTTCTTCTAAAAGAATTGAGCCAAGTTGGGAAAGCAAAGGCTTGAGTCCTCAAATTTGCTAGGGACCCAAGTGACTGAGTGCACAGTCCTCAGTATAGGCCCTGAAGGTTTGACTCTGGCTCTCCTTCTTGCTATCTGTATGGCTTCGAGTAAGTTAATTCAATTAACTACCAGTTTCCTCATGTCTAAAATGGGAATCAAAATAACAGCTACCTCACAGGCTCATTGAGAGTATTAAATGAAATCCTGATGCATAGGAAAATGCTTAGCATAGTTCCTGATAGATAGTAAGTCTCGAGAAATACTAGCTGATTGTATTAACTGGTATGAAGACTGACTTTGATAGAAGCCAAGGTGAGAGATGCTACCTTCTAGAACACTGTATATTTTATGTCAGGCACATATAGTTACATAGAGGCAAAGACCGAGCATTATAACATGTAGTAGTAGAAAATGCCTTGAGCTAGAACCTGTGAGCCCCGGACTCTTCTCTGGATTCTGCCCTAAACCCACTTTGAGACTTTGAGTTTCTTTACTCCTCTGGGCATCAGCTTCATTACCTGTAAAATGGGCTCTTAGGTGGATGGTCTTTGGACCGTTCCTTGGTGCACTCAGGTTTCAAAGAGGTACTGGTGATTGTTCTGTGACAACCAGAGCAGTCTTTGGGATCTGATTAGTTTGGTGTTTTAGAGTTCTACGCAAGAGTTCTTTTGAGAGTAGGGTCTGCTACTTACAACCGCCCGCTAGTTGTGTTCTAAGGGTTCTTGCAGCTCTAGCAGTTTACAGCATGGGATCAGAAATCCAGGGGGACAGTTCTGTGCTCTTGTCATGGCATTGCCATGATGATAGCACAAACAACAGCCTCATTTTAAAGATGAGTATTGTGAGGGAAGGGGGAAGGATAAATTGGGAGTTTGGGACTGATATGCGCAAGCTACTATATATAAAACAGAGAACTAACAAGGACCCCCTGTACAGCACATGGAGCTATACTCAATACTTTATAATAACCTATAAGGGGACAGAATCTGAAAAACAATATATATGAATGTGGATATATAAAGAAAAATACATATGTGTATATATAAATGAATCCATTTGCTGTACACCCAACACTAATGCAACACTGTAAATCAATTAGACTTCAGTAAAAGAAGGAAATGACCAAGAAGACAAAAGATGAACAAAGTGAGATTCAAAGGGCTCAAGCAACAAGGTCCAAAGACTAGCAGCTGATGCCAGGACTCAACTTGTGTCCTGGGTTTCCCGTGCCCTCCAGGGCCACAGTGCTTTCCTCCATTGCTCTGTCTTTTGAAACTCCTGGACATTGCATTTTATAAAATGGGACTGACACAGGCTGGGTGCATTCAGTGTTCCTTACAAGCTACTCATCTTAAAATATCAGCATCTTGCTGTGCTCACATCTCAGACCCATTTGTCATGAAAGGAGGGCAGACAGACATCCAGCCTTCATTTGACCTTTAAATTACCTCCTTCCTATTGGCCGTGGCTAATCAGCTGCTCTTCTGGAAAACAGGTGGGTTGACATGAGATTGATTGGTTTTCTCTGCAGGGTATGTGACTTGGTCCACACCAACTCTCTGACCTGAGGAGGTCCTCTGAGCTCTGGCATCCTCAGTCAGAAACAAGAGCATGGATTAATAAGACAGGACAAGGCGTTCTCTGTGCCTGGAACCAGGACCAGGAGAGATAAGCTGCTGAAGATGCAGAAGGAAGGCCACTGTTTGGGATCTGAATTGGGTTTGGTTTGTTTCAAAGAGGTACTGGTGATTGTTCTGTGACAACCAGAGCAGTCTTTGGGATCTGATTAGTTTGGTGTTTTAGAGTTCTACGCAAGAGTTCTTTTGAGAGTAGGGTCTGCTACTTACAACCGCCCGCTAGTTGTGTTCTAAGGGTTCTTGCAGCTCTAGCAGTTTACAGCATGGGATCAGAAATCCAGGGGGACAGTTCTGTGCTCTTGTCATGGCATTGCCATGATGATAGCACAAACAACAGCCTCATTTTAAAGATGAGTATTGTGAGGGAAGGGGGAAGGATAAATTGGGAGTTTGGGACTGATATGCGCAAGCTACTATATATAAAACAGAGAACTAACAAGGACCCCCTGTACAGCACATGGAGCTATACTCAATACTTTATAATAACCTATAAGGGGACAGAATCTGAAAAACAATATATATGAATGTGGATATATAAAGAAAAATACATATGTGTATATATAAATGAATCCATTTGCTGTACACCCAACACTAATGCAACACTGTAAATCAATTAGACTTCAGTAAAAGAAGGAAATGACCAAGAAGACAAAAGATGAACAAAGTGAGATTCAAAGGGCTCAAGCAACAAGGTCCAAAGACTAGCAGCTGATGCCAGGACTCAACTTGTGTCCTGGGTTTCCCGTGCCCTCCAGGGCCACAGTGCTTTCCTCCATTGCTCTGTCTTTTGAAACTCCTGGACATTGCATTTTATAAAATGGGACTGACACAGGCTGGGTGCATTCAGTGTTCCTTACAAGCTACTCATCTTAAAATATCAGCATCTTGCTGTGCTCACATCTCAGACCCATTTGTCATGAAAGGAGGGCAGACAGACATCCAGCCTTCATTTGACCTTTAAATTACCTCCTTCCTATTGGCCGTGGCTAATCAGCTGCTCTTCTGGAAAACAGGTGGGTTGACATGAGATTGATTGGTTTTCTCTGCAGGGTATGTGACTTGGTCCACACCAACTCTCTGACCTGAGGAGGTCCTCTGAGCTCTGGCATCCTCAGTCAGAAACAAGAGCATGGATTAATAAGACAGGACAAGGCGTTCTCTGTGCCTGGAACCAGGACCAGGAGAGATAAGCTGCTGAAGATGCAGAAGGAAGGCCACTGTTTGGGACCTTGGAGAAGTCCCTTGGTCTCTCTCTCCTTAGAATTCTAGGATGGTTTTTTTGATAATCAATGAATGTTACTCACCATCCAGCTCTGAAAGGCTCAAGTCACTGGCCACTGCACTTGCTGATTCTCAACACCCCCTGAAAGGAGTTCAGGGAGGAGATCAGCAATGAGGCTCTCTGTGATCTGGGAAAATTGGCAGAACAGGCTTTCAGGTGGTTAGATATCTTTAAGATAAAATTTTATGAACCCAATTTCTTGTATCGTCCTGTACTTGGAAATGCACTAAAAAAAATTATCAACTGAAATATCTGTTTCTCATGACTAGCAATAGCCTTCTACCAAGATATGTGCTTGATTGCACATACCCCTTCTCCAAGATTACAGCTCTGCTGACCTGCCCCCTTACCTCTTTGGAGCTGTCCCTCAGGGCCCCTGAGAGACTGTCTACCGGGTTATACTCCTCAGTAAGTCTCCAGAGGAAACAGCTCTCACTTCGTGTGTTTTCAGTTCAGTCAACAGAAATTAGATGACAGAAACTCAGCAACTCAGGATGTACCAGTATACCAGTGACTCTGAAACCCTAGTGCTATGGTGGAAAAAATATGAGCTTTGGATCCAGTGGACGTGGATTTGAATCTCAGACCTACCTGATGCTTATAGGAGAGAATGCCTTAGGGTAGTTTGGAAGCCTTGGGGTGGTCACTAAACTCCTTGGTGCCTCAATTTCTTCATCTAGGAAAAGGAAAAGTAATGCCAATTTGCAGGATTCTCTTAGGGTAGGATCATCTTTGTCATGAAAGGAGGGCACTCCAGCCTTCATTTGACCTTTAAATTACCTCCTTCCTATTGGCCGTGGCTAATCAGCTGCTCTTCTGGAAAACAGGTGGGTTGACATGAGATTGATTGGTTTTCTCTGCAGGGTATGTGACTTGGTCCACACCAACTCTCTGACCTGAGGAGGTCCTCTGAGCTCTGGCATCCTCAGTCAGAAACAAGAGCATGGATTAATAAGACAGGACAAGGCGTTCTCTGTGCCTGGAACCAGGACCAGGAGAGATAAGCTGCTGAAGATGCAGAAGGAAGGCCACTGTTTGGGACCTTGGAGAAGTCCCTTGGTCTCTCTCTCCTTAGAATTCTAGGATGGTTTTTTTGATAATCAATGAATGTTACTCACCATCCAGCTCTGAAAGGCTCAAGTCACTGGCCACTGCACTTGCTGATTCTCAACACCCCCTGAAAGGAGTTCAGGGAGGAGATCAGCAATGAGGCTCTCTGTGATCTGGGAAAATTGGCAGAACAGGCTTTCAGGTGGTTAGATATCTTTAAGATAAAATTTTATGAACCCAATTTCTTGTATCGTCCTGTACTTGGAAATGCACTAAAAAAAATTATCAACTGAAATATCTGTTTCTCATGACTAGCAATAGCCTTCTACCAAGATATGTGCTTGATTGCACATACCCCTTCTCCAAGATTACAGCTCTGCTGACCTGCCCCCTTACCTCTTTGGAGCTGTCCCTCAGGGCCCCTGAGAGACTGTCTACCGGGTTATACTCCTCAGTAAGTCTCCAGAGGAAACAGCTCTCACTTCGTGTGTTTTCAGTTCAGTTAACAGAAATTAGATGACAGAAACTCAGCAACTCAGGATGTACCAGTATACCAGTGACTCTGAAACCCTAGTGCTATGGTGGAAAAAGTATGAGCTTTGGATCCAGTGGACGTGGATTTGAATCTCAGACCTACCTGATGCTTATAGGAGAGAATGCCTTAGGGTAGTTTGGAAGCCTTGGGGTGGTCACTAAACTCCTTGGTGCCTCAATTTCTTCATCTAGGAAAAGGAAAAAGTAATGCCAATTTGCAGGATTCTCTTAAGGGCTAGGATCATCAGTTTGCCTGGTACCTATCTTATAATAGGTGCTCAGAATAGTAGTTTTTAAGATTGATAGGAAAGTTTGTTATGAAATAGGGGGAACAAGGACACAGATAAGAGATTAACTTTAGCCTGGAGAGGATGAGTGTTAGTGTGGTCAGTTTAAATCCCTGCAGGGCTGCCTTAGGGGAAGAAGGACGCCAGAGTCATGGGATGGGGGACGGGGGAGGAGGCGGAGTCAGTGGTTTTTACACAAAGTTTCACCAAGGCGTATTCAGTTCAATTTTAAAAGATACCTTGTAGCAGAGAGACATCAGTTATGGAATGGGGCCACCTTCTGAGATAACGTGTACCCTGGCAATAGAGGCCAGGCAGAGCGATGCAGGATGCTGTGGAGGTTGTGAGGACGAGAATTTGACATCAGATCTTGGTTCAGGTCCTGACCTTGTCATGTGTTAACCGGGAAACAAACCTCTCTAGAGGTAGAGTCCTTAGCAATAAAATAGAGGGAGAGCCCATATTCCTGGATCGTGAGGATTAAATGACCTAATATATGGAAAACACTTTGCAGTCGCTGTCCTGTTAGTTTGCTTACTGAGGAGGATGTTGTGCTTGCTGGGTTTCCTTCTCCCTCCTTTTCCGAGGATCCTACGAGGAAGCAGACTGCTGCTTTTCCTCCTTCACTGTTCTCCTTTGTTCTCCAGCCTGGAGACTTGTCTACCGCGGGTGTCCCTCAGGGCCCCTGAGAGACTGTCTACCGGGTTATACTCCTCAGTAAGTCTCCAGAGAAAACAGCTCTCACTTCGTGTGTTTTCAGTTCAGTTAACAGAAATTAGATGACAGAAACTCAGCAACTCAGGATGTACCAGTATACCAGTGACTCTGAAACCCTAGTGCTATGGTGGAAAAAGTATGAGCTTTGGATCCAGTGGACGTGGATTTGAATCTCAGACCTACCTGATGCTTATAGGAGAGAATGCCTTAGGGTAGTTTGGAAGCCTTGGGGTGGTCACTAAACTCCTTGGTGCCTCAATTTCTTCAGCTAGGAAAAGGAAAAGTAATGCCAATTTGCAGGATTCTCTTAAGGGCTAGGATCATCAGTTTGCCTGGTACCTATCTTATAATAGGTGCTCAGAATAGTAGTTTTTAAGATTGATAGGAAAGTTTGTTATGAAATAGGGGGAACAAGGACACAGATAAGAGATTAACTTTAGCCTGGAGAGGATGAGTGTTAGTGTGGTCAGTTTAAATCCCTGCAGGGCTGCCTTAGGGGAAGAAGGACGCCAGAGTCATGGGATGGGGGACGGGGGAGGAGGCGGAGTCAGTGGTTTTTACACAAAGTTTCACCAAGGCGTATTCAGTTCAATTTTAAAAGATACCTTGTAGCAGAGAGACATCAGTTATGGAATGGGGCCACCTTCTGAGATAACGTGTACCCTGGCAATAGAGGCCAGGCAGAGCGATGCAGGATGCTGTGGAGGTTGTGAGGACGAGAATTTGACATCAGATCTTGGTTCAGGTCCTGACCTTGTCATGTGTTAACCGGGAAACAAACCTCTCTAGAGGTAGAGTCCTTAGCAATAAAATAGAGGGAGAGCCCATATTCCTGGATCGTGAGGATTAAATGACCTAATATATGGAAAACACTTTGCAGTCGCTGTCCTGTTAGTTTGCTTACTGAGGGAGGATGTTGTGCTTGCTGGGTTTCCTTCTCCCTCCTTTTTCCGAGGATCCTACGAGGAAGCAGACTGCTGCTTTTCCTCCTTCACTGTTCTCCTTTGTTCTCCACTTGGTACCAACTGCCGTTTCACTGTGTTGTGTTAATATAATTCTAGAGAAAGCTGGCCTGACGTGATTGTTTTTTAGTGTTTTTCTTCCTCATTAATTTGTATCTTCTTCCTCAACTCATGAGCATTTTTTGCCTAGCAGAAGTTCCTTACTTGTCCCCTCCCCCACTCATTCCAGCAACGCAATTTAAACAACATTAATCCAGTATTTAGTGAGAAAATGGGGTTTTATAATGGGAAACTCTCAGTTTGAGAGGCAATCTTCTTTTTTTCTTTTGAAACAAGATTTTTTTCTTTTTAAATCTTAATGACGAATCACCGCCACTTGTCTTGGAGGATGGTTGCAGAGGAGATAATGGATGAAGGTTCTGGGATTTCAAAGCCAGACCTACTCTCCCCCAGCCCCCTCATCCTATATAAGGAACTCAGGCCATGGGGAGGTAGAGTTATGGGCTCAAGAGAATCAATGGCAGAGATGCTGGGGAAGGAATCTCTTCTCACTGTACTGGAACATGTTTCCTTTGCTGTGGTATCTTCTGCTGTATAGTCAACTCTCACCAAGTGTTTTAACTTCACCAAAGCTGTTTTTTAAATTTATAAACTGCCAATTTGTTAATATAGTTGCTTGTAAGTACTAGGGGCCGGATGATCTATGTGAAGCCATTTCGGCATTCCTGGTAACTTGAAGGTATGGAAAGGGTATTTGTTAAATGAAGGTTGTTACAGTTAACAGTTATTTACCTGGGTGCTTCCTGGATGCCAGGCCTTTGCTAAGGCCTCCAAATAATGCTGGCAGGCAGGTATTATATGTCATTGCTGTTAAGAGAACTCTGGAACTCATGTTGTTTCCCTAGCCATGTCTGTTGCTCCCCAACCCCACTCATTCCTGAGGACTCAACAGTGACAGCCTTCTAATGGAAAGGTCTTGGGGGTGTGTTTGAGAACAGCAGAGGAAGGTCCTGGGGATTTGCCTCTCATTCCACAGTCAGGGACGGAGACACATCACAAAACAAGGTGGGGCTTGGCAGCTGTGAGAAGCAAAGGAAAGCAGGGAGAATCACCTTGGCTCCAGGAGTAGGAATCTGCCTAATCGTACCTTACACCAGGGGTCTCAGACTGGGACAGTTTTGCCCAGGGACAGGTGGCCGTGGTCTGAGACTTTTTTCACTGTCAACAACTGGCGAAGTGGGTGTGATATGAGTGTGTAACTGGCATCTAGTGGGGAAAGACAAAGGAGGCTGCAATATATCGTAAAGTGCACAGGACAGCCCTCAGTGCTAAGGTTGAGCTCCCCTGCCTACACTCATCCTATGAGCTGATCTTCACAACACATCATGAAGCTGGGCTGAGGGAGCTAAGATTTAATAAGGGTAGTGGGACCTTTCTCATGCCAGATGTTGATTTAGGCTAGAGTTGGGAACATAGATCTTAATCCGAGTGTCAATTTGATCGGTTGGTAGGATCTTCTTGGATGGCTCTGGGAAGAAGGATTCTGATGCCCAGTAGGAAGGAAGGCTGCCATCAGTTGGCTCCCAGCTTTGCTGTTTTTCAACAGTACAGCACTGGGCAATTACTTAACCTTTTGTTGCCTTAGTTTTCAGATTTATAAAGTGCTAATGGTAACAGTATCTACCTCACTGGGTTGCCAGAGGGTTAAGTGAGTAATCCTAATATCCAAGAGTGTCTGGCACACTGTTATCATCATCACCACCTTCATTACCAGGGACATAGCAATTTTGTCATGTATTTGCCATGCTTGTTCTACTCAAATTACATACAGTATCTTTATTTTTAATGTCATTGCTGTTAAGGGGATGCCAGGCCTTTGCTAAGGCCTCCAAATAATGCTGGCAGGCAGGTATTATATGTCATTGCTGTTAAGAGAACTCTGGAACTCATGTTGTTTCCCTAGCCATGTCTGTTGCTCCCCAACCCCACTCATTCCTGAGGACTCAACAGTGACAGCCTTCTAATGGAAAGGTCTTGGGGGTGTGTTTGAGAACAGCAGAGGAAGGTCCTGGGGATTTGCCTCTCATTCCACAGTCAGGGACGGAGACACCTCACAAAACAAGGTGGGGCTTGGCAGCTGTGAGAAGCAAAGGAAAGCAGGGAGAATCACCTTGGCTCCAGGAGTAGGAATCTGCCTAATCGTACCTTACACCAGGGGTCTCATACTGGGACAGTTTTGCCCAGGGACAGGTGGCCGTGGTCTGAGACTTTTTTCACTGTCAACAACTGGCGAAGTGGGTGTGATATGAGTGTGTAACTGGCATCTAGTGGGGAAAGACAAAGGAGGCTGCAATATATCGTAAAGTGCACAGGACAGCCCTCAGTGCTAAGGTTGAGCTCCCCTGCCTACACTCATCCTATGAGCTGATCTTCACAACACATCATGAAGCTGGGCTGAGGGAGCTAAGATTTAATAAGGGTAGTGGGACCTTTCTCATGCCAGATGTTGATTTAGGCTAGAGTTGGGAACATAGATCTTAATCCGAGTGTCAATTTGATCGGTTGGTAGGATCTTCTTGGATGGCTCTGGGAAGAAGGATTCTGATGCCCAGTAGGAAGGAAGGCTGCCATCAGTTGGCTCCCAGCTTTGCTGTTTTTCAACAGTACAGCACTGGGCAATTACTTAACCTTTTGTTGCCTTAGTTTTCAGATTTATAAAGTGCTAATGGTAACAGTATCTACCTCACTGGGTTGCCAGAGGGTTAAGTGAGTAATCCTAATATCCAAGAGTGTCTGGCACACTGTTATCATCATCACCACCTTCATTACCAGGGACATAGCAATTTTGTCATGTATTTGCCATGCTTGTTCTACTCAAATTACATACAGTATCTTTATTTAAGTAGGTGAGACTTGTATAGTTATTCCCTTTGTTAGGATGAAAGAATTACATTTCAAGCTGATTAGAGAGTTCATAGACATGATTCCAAGCGTTAAAATATAGAGGTGAGCCTTTACAGAGTGTCATCTTAATTCATGAAGTGTTTTGTCAACTAGCTTTATCCCTTACCCGACTCTGAAATGTTTGTAGAGGTCCTCAGGGGCTGATCTTTACTGCACATTTGTACTGTTCAGGTTGGTCTGAGCTGTGTTCTTATCATTAGGCAATAAAGGGCACTCTGGCACTTACTGATGTGACTTGCCTGTGGGGCTTCCAGAACAAGAACCAAGTGGAACCTCTGAGACCAGAGGTGATATGAGCAGCACACATATGGCATTACCTTGCTTGTCTCTCTCAATATTTTTTAATATTAAAGATTGTTTTTTGCTTGAAGATTTTATTTTATTTTTACATACAAATTTTATTTATTATTACTATGTATTTTACAGGGTTTTGTTGTTTCCTGCCACACAGCTACCCAAATCCCCCACAGACATACATATGTTTCCCCCCAACTCCTGAACCTCTCCTCAACCCCCTCCCACCCCACCCCTCCAGGTCGCCACAGAGCTCCTGTGTGAGATCCCCTAGTCCCACAGCATACTCCCCTCCTTCACACCAGTGTCCGTAAGACTGTTCTCCATGTCCACCTCTCCACTGCTGCTCTGCATGTTCCTTTATCAGCACCAGCTTTCTAGACTCCATATGCATGCGTCAGTATACAACATTTATCTTTCTCTCTCTGACATATCTCACTCTGTAGAATAGGTTCTGGATTCATCCACCTCATTAGAACTGATTCAAATGCATTCCTTTTTATGACTGAGTAATATTCCATTGTATATATGCATCACATCTTCTTTATCCATTCATTTGTCAATGAACATCTAGTATATTTAAAATTTTGAATTCCCTTTGTCTTCAAAAACTAATTGAGAACGGAAATTTCCCCCTACTTTTTTAGCCTTTATTTTATATTGGAGTACAGTTGATTATAGCAATTTTTTGGTCTTTTGTATTTGCCATGCTTGTTCTACTCAAATTACATACAGTATCTTTATTTAAGTAGGTGAGACTTGTATAGTTATTCCTTTGTTAGGATGAAAGAATTACATTTCAAGCTGATTAGAGAGTTCATAGACATGATTCCAAGCGTTAAAATATAGAGGTGAGCCTTTACAGAGTGTCATCTTAATTCATGAAGTGTTTTGTCAACTAGCTTTATCCCTTACCCGACTCTGAAATGTTTGTAGAGGTCCTCAGGGGCTGATCTTTACTGCACATTTGTACTGTTCAGGTTGGTCTGAGCTGTGTTCTTATCATTAGGCAATAAAGGGCACTCTGGCACTTACTGATGTGACTTTCCTGTGGGGCTTCCAGAACAAGAACCAAGTGGAACCTCTGAGACCAGAGGTGATATGAGCAGCACACATATGGCATTACCTTGCTTGTCTCTCTCAATATTTTTTAATATTAAAGATTGTTTTTTGCTTGAAGATTTTATTTTATTTTTACATACAAATTTTATTTATTATTACTATGTATTTTACAGGGTTTTGTTGTTTCCTGCCACACAGCTACCCAAATCCCCCACAGACATACATATGTTTCCCCCCAACTCCTGAACCTCTCCTCAACCCCCTCCCACCCCACCCATCCAGGTCGCCACAGAGCTCCTGTGTGAGATCCCCTAGTCCCACAGCATACTCCCCTCCTTCACACCAGTGTCCGTAAGACTGTTCTCCATGTCCACCTCTCCACTGCTGCTCTGCATGTTCCTTTATCAGCACCAGCTTTCTAGACTCCATATGCATGCGTCAGTATACAACATTTATCTTTCTCTCTCTGACATATCTCACTCTGTAGAATAGGTTCTGGATTCATCCACCTCATTAGAACTGATTCAAATGCATTCCTTTTTATGACTGAGTAATATTCCATTGTATATATGCATCACATCTTCTTTATCCATTCATTTGTCAATGAACATCTAGTATATTTAAAATTTTGAATTCCCTTTGTCTTCAAAAACTAATTGAGAACGGAAATTTCCCCCTATTTTTTTAGCCTTTATTTTATATTGGAGTACAGTTGATTAACTGTTTCAGGTGTACAACAAAGTGAAACAGTTTACACATACACACACACACACACACACACACACACACACACACACACGTATCTATTCTTCAAATTCTTTACCCTTTTAGGTCATTACAGAATATTGAGTAGAGTTCCCTGTGCTACACAGTAGGTCCTTGTTGGTTATCCATTTTAAATATTAAGTACATGTCCATCCTGAGCTAGGAGATAGATGATAGGCATTTACAACTGGCCTCCTGTTTGCATTTCCTGAGACAAGAGATAGGTGGACTCCAGTCAAGGAATTTACAGTCAACTTCCTGTTTGCCCTCTAAAATGGAAGAAACAGCAGAAACAGGGTAAATAGCCAGTTGTTTTCTCCTTTAAACACCTTAATGTAATAGTCATGGCAATAGTCAAGGTAATAATTCTGGCATGGACAAAGAGGGGGCAAGACCCTGTTTGAGTAAAGGATTAAAGGGACTCCACCTTCTCCATTTTGGGGACAAGGGAGAAACCAAATATGGAGAAAAAGGCTCCTTGGGGCTAAAGTCAGGGAATAATTCCAGACCATAATGAATCATGTTCCTCCCAGAAGCCTTCACTTCAAGATCCATCTTGACTGAGGGATGTATGTGCATCTCAGGGGAGGGTCCTGAGGTAAATTAACCGGTGAGGGACAAAGCAAGACCATTGGCCTAAGGGAAAGTGAAGGCGCAGAAAACTGCCCCATTATAAAGGATTTAAACATTCCAAAGGCAAGATTCTCTGTCTGCATACCTTTCTGCATGTACTTTTCTTTTCAATAAACTTTTTACTTTACTCTACCTTCTTACTCCTCACCTGAATTCATTCTTGACTAGGCAGGCAAGGGCTAGGACACTGGCCTAAATGCTTGTTTACATTCTCACTCTTGTAGGTTCTGGATTCATCCACCTCATTAGAACTGATTCAAATGCATTCCTTTTTATGACTGAGTAATATTCCATTGTATATATGCATCACATCTTCTTTATCCATTCATTTGTCAATGAACATCTAGTATATTTAAAATTTTGAATTCCCTTTGTCTTCAAAAACTAATTGAGAACGGAAATTTCCCCCTATTTTTTTAGCCTTTATTTTATATTGGAGTACAGTTGATTAACTGTTTCAGGTGTACAACAAAGTGAAACAGTTTACACATACACACACACACACACACACACACACACACACACACACACACGTATCTATTCTTCAAATTCTTTACCCTTTTAGGTCATTACAGAATATTGAGTAGAGTTCCCTGTGCTACACAGTAGGTCCTTGTTGGTTATCCATTTTAAATATTAAGTACATGTCCATCCTGAGCTAGGAGATAGATGATAGGCATTTACAACTGGCCTCCTGTTTGCATTTCCTGAGACAAGAGATAGGTGGACTCCAGTCAAGGAATTTACAGTCAACTTCCTGTTTGCCCTCTAAAATGGAAGAAACAGCAGAAACAGGGTAAATAGCCAGTTGTTTTCTCCTTTAAACACCTTAATGTAATAGTCATGGCAATAGTCAAGGTAATAATTCTGGCATGGACAAAGAGGGGGCAAGACCCTGTTTGAGTAAAGGATTAAAGGGACTCCACCTTCTCCATTTTGGGGACAAGGGAGAAACCAAATATGGAGAAAAAGGCTCCGTGGGGCTAAAGTCAGGGAATAATTCCAGACCATAATGAATCATGTTCCTCCCAGAAGCCTTCACTTCAAGATCCATCTTGACTGAGGGATGTATGTGCATCTCAGGGGAGGGTCCTGAGGTAAATTAACCGGTGAGGGACAAAGCAAGACCATTGGCCTAAGGGAAAGTGAAGGTGCAGAAAACTGCCCCATTATAAAGGATTTAAACATTCCAAAGGCAAGATTCTCTGTCTGCATACCTTTCTGCATGTACTTTTCTTTTCAATAAACTTTTTACTTTACTCTACCTTCTTACTCCTCACCTGAATTCATTCTTGACTAGGCAGGCAAGGGCTAGGGACACTGGCCCTAAATGCTTGCCCTTGTTGTCCAGTGGCTAGGACTCCTGGTCTGGGAAACTAAGATTTTGCTTCCAGCTACCTCTCACTGCTACTTGCTGCAAGTATCTTTTTTACCCGTTTATCTGTTGATGGTCATTTAGGTTGCTTCCATTTCTAGGCTATTGTAAACAGCACTGCAATGAACATATGCATGCCTATTTTCAAACCATGGTTTTTCCCAGATACATGACCAGGAGTGGGATTGTTGGCTCATATGGTAGCTCTATTTTTAGTTTTTCTTTCTTTTTTTTTTTTTAAAGGAATCTCCTCCATACTGTTTTCCATAGTTCAGTTCAGTTCAGTCACTCAGTCACATCTGATTCTTTGCAACCCAATGTACTGTAGCATGGCAGTCTTTCCTGTCCTTCACCGTCTCCTGGAGCTTGCTCAAACTCATGTCTATTGACTCAGTGATGCCATCCAACCATCTCATTTTCTGTCATCCCCTTCTCCTTCTGCCCTCTCTTTTCCCCAACATCAGGGTTTTTTTTTTTGTTTGTTTGTTTTTTACAATGAGTTGTCTCTGCATCAAGTGGCCAAAGTATCGGAGCTTCAGCTTCAGCATCAGTCCTTCCAACGAATATTCAGAGTTGATTTCCTTTAGGATGGACTGGCTTGATCTCCTTGAAGTCTAAGGGACTCTCAAGAGTCTTCTCCAGTACCACTGTTCAAAGGTATCAGTTCTTTGGTGCTCAACCTTCTTTATGGTCCAACTCTCACATCCATACATGACTACTGGGAAAACCATAGCTTTGACTATACAGACTTTTGTCAGCAAAGTGACATCTCTGCCTTTGAATATGCTGTCTAGGTTTATCATAGCTTTTCTTCCAAGGATCAAGTGTTTTTTAATTTCATGGATGCATTCACCATCTGCAGCGATTTTGGAGTCAAATAATCTGCCCCATTATAAAGGATTTAAACATTCCAAAGGCAAGATTCTCTGTCTGCATACCTTTCTGCATGTACTTTTCTTTTCAATAAACTTTTTACTTTACTCTACCTTCTTACTCCTCACCTGAATTCATTCTTGACTAGGCAGGCAAGGGCTAGGGACACTGGCCCTAAATGCTTGCCCTTGTTGTCCAGTGGCTAGGACTCCTGGTCTGGGAAACTAAGATTTTGCTTCCAGCTACCTCTCACTGCTACTTGCTGCAAGTATCTTTTTTACCCGTTTATCTGTTGATGGTCATTTAGGTTGCTTCCATTTCTAGGCTATTGTAAACAGCACTGCAATGAACATATGCATGCCTATTTTCAAACCATGGTTTTTCCCAGATACATGACCAGGAGTGGGATTGTTGGCTCATATGGTAGCTCTATTTTTAGTTTTTCTTTCTTTTTTTTTTTTTAAAGGAATCTCCTCCATACTGTTTTCCATAGTTCAGTTCAGTTCAGTCACTCAGTCACATCTGATTCTTTGCAACCCAATGTACTGTAGCATGGCAGTCTTTCCTGTCCTTCACCGTCTCCTGGAGCTTGCTCAAACTCATGTCTATTGACTCAGTGATGCCATCCAACCATCTCATTTTCTGTCATCCCCTTCTCCTTCTGCCCTCTCTTTTCCCCAACATCAGGGTTTTTTTTTTGTTTGTTTGTTTTTTACAATGAGTTGTCTCTGCATCAAGTGGCCAAAGTATCGGAGCTTCAGCTTCAGCATCAGTCCTTCCAACGAATATTCAGAGTTGATTTCCTTTAGGATGGACTGGCTTGATCTCCTTGAAGTCTAAGGGACTCTCAAGAGTCTTCTCCAGTACCACTGTTCAAAGGTATCAGTTCTTTGGTGCTCAACCTTCTTTATGGTCCAACTCTCACATCCATACATGACTACTGGGAAAACCATAGCTTTGACTATACAGACTTTTGTCAGCAAAGTGACATCTCTGCCTTTGAATATGCTGTCTAGGTTTATCATAGCTTTTCTTCCAAGGATCAAGTGTTTTTTAATTTCATGGATGCATTCACCATCTGCAGCGATTTTGGAGTCTAAGAAAATAAAATCTGTCACTGTTTCCATTGTTTGCCCATC
Source organism: Tragulus kanchil (assembly GCA_022376925.1). Classification (NCBI taxonomy): domain Eukaryota; kingdom Metazoa; phylum Chordata; class Mammalia; order Artiodactyla; family Tragulidae; genus Tragulus; species Tragulus kanchil. The sequence continues at coordinate 6,033,632 of JAIOJX010000004.1, forward strand.
TATTTGCCATGAAGTGATGAGACTGGAAGCCAAGATCTTCATTTTTTGAATGTTGAGTTTTAGGACAGATTTTTCACTGTCCTCTTTCACTCCAGCAAAAGGTTCTTTAGTTTCTTTTTGCTTTCTGCCATAAAGGTGGTATCATCTACATACCTGAGGTTATTGATATTTCTTCCAGTAATCTTGACTCAAGCTTGTGCTTCATCCAGACTGGCATTTTGCATGATATAGTCTGCATATAAGTTAAATAAGCAGAGTGACAATATACAGCCTTGATGTTCTCCTTTCCCAATTTGAAACCAGTCCGTTGTGCCATGTTCAGTACAGGAGTCAGGTAAGGTGGTCTGATATTTCCATCTCTTTCAGAATTTTCTACAGTTTGTTGTGATCCACATAGTCAAAGTCTTTACCATAGTCAATGAAGTAGAGGTAGATGTTTTTCTGGAATTCCCTTGCTCTTTCTATGATCCAACTGATGTTGGCCATTTGATCTCTGGTTCCTCTGCCTTTTCTACATCCAACTTGTACATCTGGAAGTTCTCAGATCATCTTGAAGCCCAGTTTGGAGGATTTTGAGCATTACTTTGCTAGCAGGTGAAATGAATGCAATAGTGTGGTAGCTTGAACATTCTTTGACGTCGACCTTCTTTGGGATTGGAATGGAAACTGACCTTTTTCAGTCCTGATGCCACTGCCAAGTTTTCCAGACTTGTTGGCACTTTACAAGCATCATCTTTTACGATATGAAATAGCTCAACTGGACTTCCATCACCTTCACTAGCTTCGTTTATAGTAATGCTTCCTAGGGCCCACTTGACTTTGCACTCTAAGATGTCTGACTCTAGGTGAGTGATCACATCATTGTGGTCATCCAACTCATTAAGATCTTTTTTGTATAGTGCTTCTGTACATTCTTTCCACCCTTCTTAGTATCTTCTGCTTCTGTCAGGTCCATACTACTTCTGTCCTTTTTTTTTTTAATCCAAAATGTGTTTATTGGGATGGTTTCCCATTCATCTTGACACAGGTTGCTTTTAGTGCTGCTTCCATCTGAAGGAGCATCTTTCTGTAAGCCTTGCTTTTCCTCTTGTAGGCTGGCAGAGAAGAGTAGAACAGCCCCCACACAAAACTACTGTTTGTGCATGGCTAAAAACAGTGGTGATTTTATAGCATCCTGGGCATTTCACATTCATTAAATGGGAATTGGGGCTCTGCATCAAGTGCTTCTTCTTGTGTTTCCTCTTCTTTTCTGGAGAGTGATGGAGGAGACCCTTTGCAAGAGGCATGTTCTCGTGGGGAGGTCGTCACCACCAGAAAGACTGTTTCTATCCTTTATTGTACCGATCTTTGCATTAAATATTCCCTTGCTATCTCTGACTTTCTTGGAGAGATCTCTAGTCTTTCCTATTCTGTTGTTTTCCTCTATGTCTTTGCATTGTTCAGAGTGACAATATACAGCCTTGATGTTCTCCTTTCCCAATTTGAAACCAGTCCGTTGTGCCATGTTCAGTACAGGAGTCAGGTAAGGTGGTCTGATATTTCCATCTCTTTCAGAATTTTCTACAGTTTGTTGTGATCCACATAGTCAAAGTCTTTACCATAGTCAATGAAGTAGAGGTAGATGTTTTTCTGGAATTCCCTTGCTCTTTCTATGATCCAACTGATGTTGGCCATTTGATCTCTGGTTCCTCTGCCTTTTCTACATCCAACTTGTACATCTGGAAGTTCTCAGATCATCTTGAAGCCCAGTTTGGAGGATTTTGAGCATTACTTTGCTAGCAGGTGAAATGAATGCAATAGTGTGGTAGCTTGAACATTCTTTGACGTCGACCTTCTTTGGGATTGGAATGGAAACTGACCTTTTTCAGTCCTGATGCCACTGCCAAGTTTTCCAGACTTGTTGGCACTTTACAAGCATCATCTTTTACGATATGAAATAGCTCAACTGGAATGTCATCACCTCCACTACGTTTGTTCATAGTAATGCTTTCTAGGGCCCATTTCACTTCACACTCTAAGATGTCTGACTCTACGTGAGTGATCACAACGTTATGGTCATCCAACTCATTAAGATCTTTTTTGTATAGTGCTTCTGTACATTCTTTCCACCCTTCTTAGTATCTTCTGCTTCTGTCAGGTCCATACTACTTCTGTCCTTTTTTTTTTTAATCCAAAATGTGTTTATTGGGATGGTTTCCCATTCATCTTGACACAGGTTGCTTTTAGTGCTGCTTCCATCTGAAGGAGCATCTTTCTGTAAGCCTTGCTTTTCCTCTTGTAGGCTGGCAGAGAAGAGTAGAACAGCCCCCACACAAAACTACTGTTTGTGCATGGCTAAAAACAGTGGTGATTTTATAGCATCCTGGGCATTTCACATTCATTAAATGGGAATTGGGGCTCTGCATCAAGTGCTTCTTCTTGTGTTTCCTCTTCTTTTCTGGAGAGTGATGGAGGAGACCCTTTGCAAGAGGCATGTTCTCGTGGGGAGGTCGTCACCACCAGAAAGACTGTTTCTATCCTTTATTGTACCGATCTTTGCATTAAATATTCCCTTGCTATCTCTGACTTTCTTGGAGAGATCTCTAGTCTTTCCTATTCTGTTGTTTTCCTCTATGTCTTTGCATTGTTCACCTAAGAAGGCTTTCTTCTCTCTCCTTGCTATTCTCTGGACCTCTGTGTACTCAGATGGGTGTATCTTTCCTTTTCTTCTTTACCTTTCCCATCTCTATAGTGGCTGCACCAGTTTACATTCCAACCAGCACTGTAGGAGGGGTCCCTTTTCTCCACACCCTGTTTGGCATTTGTTTGTAGATTTTTTGATGATGGCCATTCTGACTGCTGTGAGATGATATCTGGTTGTGTTGTAATAGTTTTGGTTTGCATTTCTCTACTAATTTGTGATGTTGAGTACCTTTTCATGTTCCTGTTGGCCATCTGTATGTCTTTAGAGAAATGTCTCTTTTAGTCTTCTGCCCATTTTTTTCAAAGACTTATTTATTTATTTTACTTTTTGGTTATGGTGGGTCGTAATTGATGTAAGCAGACTTTCTCTAGTTGTGGTGAGTGGGGGCACTATTCTTCTTTGCAGCATGCAGGGTTCTCATTGTGGTGGCTTCTCTTGTGGAGTATGGGGTCCTGGTGCATGGACTTTAGTAGTTGCAACACATGGGCTCAGTAGTTGTGGCACATGGACTCTAGAGCACTGGTAGTAGAGCACCTCAGTAGTTGTGGTGCGTGGGTTTAGTTACTCTATGGCATGTGGGATCTTCCCAGACCAGAGGTCGAACCAGTTACCATTGCATTGCCAGGCAAATCCTTAACCATGGAGCCAACAGAGAAACCCACTATGCCCTCTTTTTGATTGGGTTATTTGTTGTCTATAATCTTTGAAGTTTGAGTCAACATTTAAACATCAAAAGATAGCTAAAAAATGTAAAGTTCCATCATATTTGAAAATGAGAATATCTGGTTATACTCAGCTCACATTACTGCATGTACAAATTGTCAGAGGGAGTCTCTCTCTTCCTTTTAGTTTCCAGACTTACTAGTTTTTCCAGCTCTCCACCATGCTTCAGTGTGTTCTCAACTCCAGGACTAGGTGGTAGATGTCCTCCATTCACTCACACTTGGCCTGCTTTTCTTGTTTCCATTGCTTATATGGCCCTACAGACACTGGTATTTATGACTGTTTGTAACTGTTTGTAATGGTTTGATTACAGTTATATTCCTTGCATTCAAAGGATGTGTTGACCTTTGCTCCCTCTGAAGATGTCAGGGCAGGAATTATTGTGTCCATTTTCCAATCTGGAAAGGCCCAAAGTTAGAGAAGTTGCTCAAGATCACACAGCAACTTTAGCACTGAGGTGGGAGTGGTTTTATGGGTGCTCAGTGTTTGCATTTGGTTTGTAATTGATTATTAGAACAAAGAGACATTAAATTTTTTCCCATTGTCCTCTGGTCTATAAGAAGAGAATACTGGTTTAGGTCTATAGCTTCCAGACTTCATGGATTTCTAAAATTTCCAAAAAATTGAGGGTACCCAAACACAAGATTGTCAACATTGGTGTCACCTTTTATTCTACTGGTTAAGAATATTAAAAAAGCCCAAACCAAGTCCCATTTACTGTCGCCACTATTTAATAGTTATAAGGAAGGAGGAACATCGTCTCAGAATAAAGTAGGTCTCTTTTAGGAAATGTATCCATGTATACAGACAAATATTATTAAACATTCTCTTAGTTTTTTATTTCACCATGGCAGAAGCAGGCCCTAGTTTTGGAGGGGGGGGGGGTCACTGGATTGGGAGATCTTTAAGGCTATGTGTAGCTTACTCATTCTAGATCTTTCATTGTTCCAGTGCTTTAGTGAGAGGCAGTTCACGAAGCCAGGCCCCAAATATACCTCAGAATTCCTGACAGAGTCTGGGTAATTATGTGGGTAAAAGCCCTGCTGGTTTCTGTTCTACTTCTGTTTCCAGAGTCTCTGGCCTTCACAAGTAGAAAGAAGTCACTTGGTCCTTGTGAAAAGATGATTCAAGAGTTGGGAGTAAATTTTGGTCACAAATGGAGCTTTCTCTGAATAGAACCATGCTAAGAGCTCTCTGTGAGGGTGATAAAAAAGAAGCTGGACACTCATCACTTCTTGATCTTAGAAAGCACCAATTCTGAGAAAACACTCTGGGAGAACTGGACAAAAAATAAGCTTTACGGAATAGGTTGAAAGATAAGTGGCTGAGTTCCAATTTTGCTACCAGTTTACTGTGTGACCTTAGACAGTCCACTTCCATGCTCTCTGCCTGCGTCCCTTCTCTATAAGGCAGAGGGATTGGATCAGATGCTTCAAGTTTTCCTTTAGTTCCAGTATATTATGATTCTATGTAATTCAGTTCTTGAAATCCAAATATAAATGGGGAAGGCCCTTAAAGGCCATCTAGAAGAAGTACTCTTCTATTCATTTAACTAAACGCAAATGAAGTCTCTAAGTCACAGCCACCCCAGGCATTCCTTCCATCCCTCAGAGCAGTGCTTTGTTCTCAGACAGGCAGGGTGACTGCATAGTAGACTTACCCAGTGTGCCTTTGGTAGGTAGAAAGGGGCCTTCTTGTTTCATTAAGAGCCTAGCTTTCCCATTCCTGGGCTATACAACTCTTATGAGGAGGAATCCTTCTCTGTGTATTTGTTGACTACAGCTGATCTTTTCTTTTTATTTTCAGTTAGAAGCAGACTGTGACTTCTTCTGTGGGTTTACTTCCTTGCTGAAGTTTTTCCTTTGGAATCTCAGGGACTGAGAGGTAGAAGGGGTGGGTGAGACTAACAAGTCCTTAGAGTAGAAGAGTTGGAGGAACACACAGAGAGGATCCATTTTGGACCTGCAGCTGAAGCGTCAGTCACTCCAGTTACCTTCCTGTAGCATGCTTATCCAGCCTTGCTTGATTGCCTAAGGGGAGCACTCTGTATTTTGGTATAACACTGAGTGATGCTCCTTTTACTGAGCTGTTATCTCCTGTGATTTTTTAAAAACCAATTGTTTCTGGTTCTGTTCTCTGTACCACTCAGAAGAAATCTGCTTCTTTCTCAGTTCTGGGGTCAGCCTTGTAGCTTTTCTCTTAGCTGAGCATTCCCTATATCCTGAGCCATCTCGCTTTTGATATAATTTGTAGACTTCTCCTTGGGCCTCGCCCTGATGTGCTCATTCAGTTACTTTCAATAAGTAAGTAATTTTTTTACCATACATCAAATGAGGACTGTTTACTAAGCCACCTTGGGAGTAAATTTTGGTCACAAATGGAGCTTTCTCTGAATAGAACCATGCTAAGAGCTCTCTGTGAGGGTGATAAAAAAGAAGCTGGACACTCATCACTTCTTGATCTTAGAAAGCACCAATTCTGAGAAAACACTCTGGGAGAACTGGACAAAAAATAAGCTTTACGGAATAGGTTGAAAGATAAGTGGCTGAGTTCCAATTTTGCTACCAGTTTACTGTGTGACCTTAGACAGTCCACTTCCATGCTCTCTGCCTGCGTCCCTTCTCTATAAGGCAGAGGGATTGGATCAGATGCTTCAAGTTTTCCTTTAGTTCCAGTATATTATGATTCTATGTAATTCAGTTCTTGAAATCCAAATATAAATGGGGAAGGCCCTTAAAGGCCATCTAGAAGAAGTACTCTTCTATTCATTTAACTAAACGCAAATGAAGTCTCTAAGTCACAGCCACCCCAGGCATTCCTTCCATCCCTCAGAGCAGTGCTTTGTTCTCAGACAGGCAGGGTGACTGCATAGTAGACTTACCCAGTGTGCCTTTGGTAGGTAGAAAGGGGCCTTCTTGTTTCATTAAGAGCCTAGCTTTCCCATTCCTGGGCTATACAACTCTTATGAGGAGGAATCCTTCTCTGTGTATTTGTTGACTACAGCTGATCTTTTCTTTTTATTTTCAGTTAGAAGCAGACTGTGACTTCTTCTGTGGGTTTACTTCCTTGCTGAAGTTTTTCCTTTGGAATCTCAGGGACTGAGAGGTAGAAGGGGTGGGTGAGACTAACAAGTCCTTAGAGTAGAAGAGTTGGAGGAACACACAGAGAGGATCCATTTTGGACCTGCAGCTGAAGCGTCAGTCACTCCAGTTACCTTCCTGTAGCATGCTTATCCAGCCTTGCTTGATTGCCTAAGGGGAGCACTCTGTATTTTGGTATAACACTGAGTGATGCTCCTTTTACTGAGCTGTTATCTCCTGTGATTTTTTAAAAACCAATTGTTTCTGGTTCTGTTCTCTGTACCACTCAGAAGAAATCTGCTTCTTTCTCAGTTCTGGGGTCAGCCTTGTAGCTTTTCTCTTAGCTGAGCATTCCCTATATCCTGAGCCATCTCGCTTTTGATATAATTTGTAGACTTCTCCTTGGGCCTCGCCCTGATTTGCTCATTCAGTTACTTTCAATAAGTAAGTAATTTTTTTACCATACATCAAATGAGTACTGTTTACTAAGCACCTACTATATGGCAGGAATTGTTCTGAGTGCTAGTGATGGAGTGGTGATTAAGATCTGCTGTCTGTCTTCTGGAGTATGGTGGGAAGAACATGTATTGAGGGAGGAATTCTGAAGTTGGAGTGGTTGGGTTTGAACTCTAGCTCCACCACTTACCATTTTGTTCCATTGGGAAAGTTTTTCAACCTTTTGGGTCCACCATTTTCCCATCTGTTGATTGAAGGGAAATAAGAACAGCTACTTCATTAGCATTGCTTCATTGTTGTTCAGTCACCTGGTTGTGGACTGTAGCATGCCAGGCCACCCTGTCGTCACCATTTCCCAAAGCTTGCCCAAGTTCATGTCCATTGCACTGGTGATGCCTCCAGCTCTCTCATCCTCTGATGCCCTCTTCTCCTTCTGCTCTCAATCTTTCCCAGCATCAGGGACTTTTCCAATGAGTCGACTCTTCACATCAGATGACTGAAATACTGGAGCTCCAGCTTCAGCATCAGTCCTGCCCATGAGTATTCAGGGCTGATTTCCCTTAAGATTGATTGTTTCAATCTCCTTGCTGTCCAGGGGACTCTCAGGAGTCTTTTCCAGCACCACAGTTCAAAGGCATCAATACTTTGGCACCCTGCCTTCTTTATGGTCCAGCTCTCCATTCACAGATCACTGCTTTGTCATGGTGAAGGGGCTGGTGTAACTCAATGAAGCTGTGAGCCTTGCTGTGTAGGGTCACCCAAGACAGATGGGTCCTAGTGGAGAGTTCTGATAAAATGTGATCCACTGGAGGAGGGAATGAAAAACCGCCCCAGTATACTTGCTGGGAGGACCTCATGAACTGTATAAAAGGGTTGTATTAATAAATAAAATATGCTTATCTATTTCAATTATATATCCCTCTGTCTTAAATATTGAAACATAAAAGAATTCTCAACTTGCAAACAAGAAAGAAAGAAAGAAAAGAACTTAGGGTTATTTTGGCACATTCTAAATAAACAACAAGGTAATGTTAGCTCTGGTTACTATTATGATGGAGCAGAAGACACTGAGATGCACAGACTGATGAGCTGTGGACTCATGTGTCCTTCTCTAGCTTTTGAGCTGAAACCTGCAGGGAAAGCAAAAACTGGCCAGGTGACAAGGGAGAGGAGAGCAGTTCAAACAGAGGAAACTGCACGTGCCAAGGTCCTGAGGAGAAGATCTCGGCATGTGACAGGAGCTGAAAGCAAGCCCAGGTGGGTGGCACTTCATTAGTGAGAGAGGTAGACCAGTGGGGGATGTGGGGCTGGAGTGGTGACCAGGGCCCGGTGATGCAGGACTTCATCGGCTATTTGGAGGACTTAGGTCTCCTAAGAGCCCTGGCCAGTCAAAGGGCTTTAAGTGGTGGCGAAGCATGACAGAGATTTGCCTTTTAGGGTCTCTCTCTGTCTGCTCCATGGGGTTCAAATACATGTAACTCTTTGGAATCATCTTCTTTTTCATTTTGTACCCTCTTATTAGCACAACCAAGGATCATATTTATCCCTTAGGAGGTCTTTAAAAAACAGTGGCTCATACGTAGAGTTTCACTCAAGAAGACCTTGTTTTCATTTATAGTTTTAAACTCTTCAAAGGATTACATGATGAAAGCTTAAAGCTCCCATACAGAAGACTGAAAATCCTTTAGGTTGAAAATCTTTAGATTATGGGAGCATATACTCTAATCATGTGGGTTTAGGCATTATAATCAGTGGTGGGGGCATAGCTTTGGGTCAGAGGATCTTCATATAGTTCAGAAATCTTAAGGTAGTTGGAACCCTCTGCTCTCCAGGCTTGGGTGCCTTTGACTGTGCACCCTTTTGGGATGCCCATGGAGTGGAGTGAGGCCCTTGAACCAAGGCTTAGGTGGAGAGACAATTCTTTTATGAGGCACCATGTCCCCACTCCTTTCCTGTCAGCGGACCTAGAGTTGGGTGGATTGTAAGTGACCCGTTGACATCAGAATGACAGATCAAATAATTTATTATTTTCTTCTAAATCCGGATTATGCTGCTGTAACTCCCAGGAACTATTTTTAGAGCCCATCAGTCTTGTTCTACTTGTGAGCATTTGTTGAGGTGTGCACACACACACATACACTGCTTAAAGAGACACACACACACATACTCAAACGGAAGCAGGTATGAATAGTATATATAAACAACCTTAATAACAACAGCATGTCCAGTCTCTGGCTCACCAGGTCTTTTCCTGTGGCTCTCACTGGGACTCGCACTTCCCTGACACCCCACACAGGTCTACCTTTAGATCTGGAGAGGTCATTAGGCCATCCTCGCTTTAACTTGGGTCCTGGTTGACTGCTTAGCAGGTGGTTAGGATCTTGCTGCTCAAGGCGCTGCTGGTAGACAAGCAGCATTGGCCAGCATCAACCGGGCTGTTAAAAACACAGACTCTCAGGCTCCACCCTAGGCCTCCAAAGTCAGACGCTGACTTTTAACATGATCCCCAGGTGGCCCATATGCATGCTGAAGTTTGAGAAGCCATGTGCTGAAATAGCTATTTCCTTTGGCAAACAGAGCTGTGGCTCCAACCAGAGGGGCTCTCCTTTTCTGTTCTACATTAGTGGCTTCCACCGAGGATTTTTCTGCAAGAGAAGGCTCCCCTGCCAGGGTGAGTATGGAGCTGCTATACCCCACTGTGTGGGCTCTCAGGCTCGGAGGATCTGCTCTCCTCTGAGTGTTCCCTCTGGAGCCGCAGTTTTCCATCTGGGACCTTCACACACACTTCCCATTTGATGGAACCTTCTCTCCCACATCTCTTCCCTTTGGATGGCTAAATCCCATGGGAGAGCAGACCCCTTAGCTTTAACTTAGCACTCTCATAAGCTCCCAGGTCACAGTGAGTGTTTCCTAATGCTGAACACGTGTGGCCAAATCAAGGTTCTCCTGAGGGCTCAGATGGTAAAGAATGTAACTGCAATGCAGGGGACCCAGGTTTGATCTCTGGGTCGGACCTATTCCTGTGTTCTTGCATGAAGAATTCCATGAACAGAGGAGTCTGGAGGCTACAGTCCTTGGGGTAGCAAAGAGTCAGACATGACTGAGTGACTACACAGACTAATTTATTATTTTCTTCTAAATCCGGATTATGCTGCTGTAACTCCCAGGAACTATTTTTAGAGCCCATCAGTCTTGTTCTACTTGTGAGCATTTGTTGAGGTGTGCACACACACACATACACTGCTTAAAGAGACACACACACACATACTCAAACGGAAGCAGGTATGAATAGTATATATAAACAACCTTAATAACAACAGCATGTCCAGTCTCTGGCTCACCAGGTCTTTTCCTGTGGCTCTCACTGGGACTCGCACTTCCCTGACACCCCACACAGGTCTACCTTTAGATCTGGAGAGGTCATTAGGCCATCCTCGCTTTAACTTGGGTCCTGGTTGACTGCTTAGCAGGTGGTTAGGATCTTGCTGCTCAAGGCGCTGCTGGTAGACAAGCAGCATTGGCCAGCATCAACCGGGGCTGTTAAAAACACAGACTCTCAGGCTCCACCCTAGGCCTCCAAAGTCAGACTCTGACTTTTAACATGATCCCCAGGTGGCCCATATGCATGCTGAAGTTTGAGAAGCCATGTGCTGAAATAGCTATTTCCTTTGGCAAACAGAGCTGTGGCTCCAACCAGAGGGGCTCTCCTTTTCTGTTCTACATTAGTGGCTTCCACCGAGGATTTTTCTGCAAGAGAAGGCTCCCCTGCCAGGGTGAGTATGGAGCTGCTATACCCCACTGTGTGGGCTCTCAGGCTCGGAGGATCTGCTCTCCTCTGAGTGTTCCCTCTGGAGCCGCAGTTTTCCATCTGGGACCTTCACACACACTTCCCATTTGATGGAACCTTCTCTCCCACATCTCTTCCCTTTGGATGGCTAAATCCCATGGGAGAGCAGACCCCTTAGCTTTAACTTAGCACTCTCATAAGCTCCCAGGTCACAGTGAGTGTTTCCTAATGCTGAACACGTGTGGCCAAATCAAGGTTCTCCTGAGGGCTCAGATGGTAAAGAATGTAACTGCAATGCAGGGGACCCAGGTTTGATCTCTGGGTCGGACCTATTCCTGTGTTCTTGCATGAAGAATTCCATGAACAGAGGAGTCTGGAGGCTACAGTCCTTGGGGGTAGCAAAGAGTCAGACATGACTGAGTGACTAACACAGACACATATACACAGCTTCTCCAAGAAACTGCAAACTCCATCAGGTAAGCAATTATGTCTGTCTTGTTACCTGTTGTAGAGAAGAACAGTGAAGTGAAAGTCTCTCAGCCATGTTCAACCCTTTGTGACCCAAGAACAAGCCATGGAATTCTCCAGGCAAGAATACTAGAGTGGATAGCCATTCCCTTCTCCAGGAGATCTTCCCAGCCCAGGGAGCCAACCCAGGTCTCCTGAATTGCAGGTGGATTCTTGACCACCTGAGCCACCAGGGGAGCCCTATCTATTGTGTAGGTGCACAATTAATATGCATTGAAAGAATGAGTGATATAGGTAGCTTTTTCAAAGAGGAGTACGACTAAAGGTCATTTTTTGATTTATTCATGCAGAAAATATTTCTTGAGCATCAACTATGTGCCAAGCACTGTGTGGAGTCATGGAGACACACGTAGCTTAGGCTTGAGTCCTGACTTTGTTGCTCCTAGTATAGCCAACGGAGAGGGATGTGTGAACCCTAAGTACAAGTGAAAACCCATATTGGTTATCATGAGACACAATAAGGGGCTGACTGTACATTGTCCCTGAAATGCTTTGTTAATACATCAGCCAGGCTTTGCACTGCTCTGTTTCTGTCTTAGTGAGGAACTGGCTATTCCAAGGAGCTTTCTCAGAAGGAACACTTGGTTTACAGGATATTCTGAATCTTTTTTTTTTTTTTAATGATCTTTCTGAAACACAGGATTTTTAAAATTTTTATTTATTTATTTTTGTCTATTCTTGGTTTTCACTGCTGCTGTAGGCTCTTCTTTAGTTGCAGGGAGTGGGAGCTATTCTCTGGCTGAGGTAAGCAGGCTTCTTGTTGTGGTGATTTCTCTTGTTGTGGAACTCAGGCTCCAGGGCACACGGGCTTCAGTAGTTGCGGCTCCCAGGCTCTCCAACACAGGCTCAATAGTTGTGGCTCACGGGCTTAGTTGCTCCAGCATGTGAGATCTCCCGGGATCAGGGATTGAATCTGTGTCTCTTGCATTGGCAGATGAACTCTTCACCACTGAGCCACCAGGGAAGCCCCCATTCTGAATCTTGATTTTGATATTTTCTTAATTTCCACGGATCACAGCTTCTCCAAGAAACTGCAAACTCCATCAGGTAAGCAATTATGTCTGTCTTGTTACCTGTTGTAGAGAAGAACAGTGAAGTGAAAGTCTCTCAGCCATGTTCAACCCTTTGTGACCCAAGAACAAGCCATGGAATTCTCCAGGCAAGAATACTAGAGTGGATAGCCATTCCCTTCTCCAGGAGATCTTCCCAGCCCAGGGAGCCAACCCAGGTCTCCTGAATTGCAGGTGGATTCTTGACCACCTGAGCCACCAGGGGAGCCCTATCTATTGTGTAGGTGCACAATTAATATGCATTGAAAGAATGAGTGATATAGGTAGCTTTTTCAAAGAGGAGTACGACTAAAGGTCATTTTTTGATTTATTCATGCAGAAAATATTTCTTGAGCATCAACTATGTGCCAAGCACTGTGTGGAGTCATGGAGACACACGTAGCTTAGGCTTGAGTCCTGACTTTGTTGCTCCTAGTATAGCCAACGGAGAGGGATGTGTGAACCCTAAGTACAAGTGAAAACCCATATTGGTTATCATGAGACACAATAAGGGGCTGACTGTACATTGTCCCTGAAATGCTTTGTTAATACATCAGCCAGGCTTTGCACTGCTCTGTTTCTGTCTTAGTGAGGAACTGGCTATTCCAAGGAGCTTTCTCAGAAGGAACACTTGGTTTACAGGATATTCTGAATCTTTTTTTTTTTTTTAATGATCTTTCTGAAACACAGGATTTTTAAAATTTTTATTTATTTATTTTTGTCTATTCTTGGTTTTCACTGCTGCTGTAGGCTCTTCTTTAGTTGCAGGGAGTGGGAGCTATTCTCTGGCTGAGGTAAGCAGGCTTCTTGTTGTGGTGATTTCTCTTGTTGTGGAACTCAGGCTCCAGGGCACACGGGCTTCAGTAGTTGCGGCTCCCAGGCTCTCCAACACAGGCTCAATAGTTGTGGCTCACGGGCTTAGTTGCTCCGCAGCATGTGAGATCTCCCGGGATCAGGGATTGAATCTGTGTCTCTTGCATTGGCAGATGAACTCTTCACCACTGAGCCACCAGGGAAGCCCCCATTCTGAATCTTGATTTTGATATTTTCTTAATTTCCACGGATAACCTTCTCAGGCACAGATATTGATTTTTAAAGAATAAGTCTCTGACTTCTCTTGTTTTCAACTTCTATTTCAATTTGTTGTGATTGGTCCCCTGTCCTTCGTTTCTTCCCAGAGGTCAGATGAAGAGTCAGCCCAAACAGACAGACAAAGTAAAGGTCCGGATAAGGAAAATCTTGGAGAGCTTAGGCAGTTTCTTCTTTCTCTCCTTCCATCCTTCCTTCCATCTCCTTTCTTATGTTCTTAGGATTCAGTATGACTTGCTTCCACACATGGCTTATCATCTCAGTGGAGCACAGAGATAAATAAGCAATTGCAGCCAAGTGTGACATAGCCTCTCTGGGAAGGGCGCGGTGCTCTGCAAGCACACAGCAGAGTATCTGTCCTGGCCTAGAGTCAGAGAGGCTCTCGGAGGAAGTGACTCTTCAGTGGAGAACTGGGGGATGCATACGTGTGAAGGGAAGTGTCTGAGGCTGAGGTCGGTGGTGGGATGCGGGGAGGCACAGTCAGAGTGGGGGCAGTATTTCAGGGAGCACACAGCATGTTAAAGACCCAGAAGCAAGAGGTAGCCCGGAGAGCTGCGGGAGCTAAGAGAGGAGAAGCAGGGGCTGGAACCCAGGGGCTTGGAGGGAAGGCATTTGGGAGTGAGGGGTGTCAGTGGCCTGGTGGTGCAGGACTCAGTCAGCTATTGGCAGTTGTTTGGACCTGGTCCTGGACAAGTGGGAAGCAATGAAGGGTTTTAGGCTGAGGCGTGGCATGACCAGATTTGAATATCCGTAGGATTGTGTGTGTGGAGAACACCACACCTTTGTGGGATAATTGTGAGGGAGGGGCAACTCGATAGGGGGCTGCTGTAGTTGCTTTGGGCTGAGCAGAGCAGCATGTGCAGAAACAGGGCTCAAAGGTGATGAAGACCACACTGACCCTCACCACCAAGCTCAGGAGCCCTTCTGCAGCTAAGTGCCGGCTTAGCCCATGTGAGATCTCCCGGGATCAGGGATTGAATCTGTGTCTCTTGCATTGGCAGATGAACTCTTCACCACTGAGCCACCAGGGAAGCCCCCATTCTGAATCTTGATTTTGATATTTTCTTAATTTCCACGGATAACCTTCTCAGGCACAGATATTGATTTTTAAAGAATAAGTCTCTGACTTCTCTTGTTTTCAACTTCTATTTCAATTTGTTGTGATTGGTCCCCTGTCCTTCGTTTCTTCCCAGAGGTCAGATGAAGAGTCAGCCCAAACAGACAGACAAAGTAAAGGTCCGGATAAGGAAAATCTTGGAGAGCTTAGGCAGTTTCTTCTTTCTCTCCTTCCATCCTTCCTTCCATCTCCTTTCTTATGTTCTTAGGATTCAGTATGACTTGCTTCCACACATGGCTTATCATCTCAGTGGAGCACAGAGATAAATAAGCAATTGCAGCCAAGTGTGACATAGCCTCTCTGGGAAGGGCGCGGTGCTCTGCAAGCACACAGCAGAGTATCTGTCCTGGCCTAGAGTCAGAGAGGCTCTCGGAGGAAGTGACTCTTCAGTGGAGAACTGGGGGATGCATACGTGTGAAGGGAAGTGTCTGAGGCTGAGGTCGGTGGTGGGATGCGGGGAGGCACAGTCAGAGTGGGGGCAGTATTTCAGGGAGCACACAGCATGTTAAAGACCCAGAAGCAAGAGGTAGCCCGGAGAGCTGCGGGAGCTAAGAGAGGAGAAGCAGGGGCTGGAACCCAGGGGCTTGGAGGGAAGGCATTTGGGAGTGAGGGGTGTCAGTGGCCTGGTGGTGCAGGACTCAGTCAGCTATTGGCAGTTGTTTGGACCTGGTCCTGGACAAGTGGGAAGCAATGAAGGGTTTTAGGCTGAGGCGTGGCATGACCAGATTTGAATATCCGTAGGATTGTGTGTGTGGAGAACACCACACCTTTGTGGGATAATTGTGAGGGAGGGGCAACTCGATAGGGGGCTGCTGTAGTTGCTTTGGGCTGAGCAGAGCAGCATGTGCAGAAACAGGGCTCAAAGGTGATGAAGACCACACTGACCCTCACCACCAAGCTCAGGGAGCCCTTCTGCCATGCTTCTGCTAAGTGCTTCCTAATTTGACTTCATTCAGACCTTGCATAATACTGCCCAACATTTTTACCTCCCTCTATGAAAGGAGCAAGCATCTATTCCTTATGCGTTTTGGTGGGGAAGGGGGTTGGTAACCACCAAAATAAGATGCTGTTTAGGGAAGAGTTTTAAACATGGAAAACTGCACTTGTAAGGGTGGCTATAATGGGGAAGTGAATGAATGACTTCCTGTGACTCCAAGTCACCCTGGAGGAGGTCCTCAAAGGGGCAAATTGGAGCTGAGCTATGGGAGGCATTTCAGAGACCTCAGAAGGCCCTCTGCCCTGCACCCTTTCCCCACTCCCTACAGATGTTGAAGATTCTATGAGTGACACCTTGGCTAACACACAAATCCAAATGGAAATGTGCTATTGTTAATAAACTAAGGTGTACTTATTAACACTGTACTTACGTTGCAGAGAAACACTGTTCATACATACATGGGTTTGGTCCTGATTTCTTCCCCTAACTTGGAGTTCTCTATCCTGCAATAATGGATTTTCATGGATTTTCTTTCACTTATCTACAGTCTTCACAAAATCCATTAAGAGGTAGGTGCAGAGGTCAGGGATTATTATTCCCTTTTAACAGATGAGAAAGTGGAGGAAGGCGCTGGACTGGCCCACGTGAATGGCAGAACTAAGACAGGAGCCTGGGGCCAACCTCCTGCAAAGGCCCCTCCCTGCTCCACACCCAAGTCTGAAGGCAGAGTTGGCTGACCCAGCCTGAAACTGGAGGTGGAGCGAGTGGGGGCGGCTGGAGAGAGGATAAGGTGAGAAGAATACAGGCAGCCATCTGGTGGAAGCCCACCTGCCTGAGGCTTTCCAACACTTCCTTTCCCTATAATCTCTTTGAGGTTATAGACTGTCCCTCTTACAACCCAGGGACCTTCCTGTGGGCTCATTCATTCTGTTTGCTTATGGCTCTGCCGGTGGGATGGAAAAATCAAAGAGTATTTGTTATAGGCTTCTTTTTTTTTAACATCGTTTTTGGGGGGGCGGGGGAGCAGGTCGGGGAGGGAGGAGGGCGGGCGGGCCTCCTCTATTGGTCTTTCATTTATCTATTTTCATCCGTCTTTGTTCTTTGGCCCGCGTGGGCCTCCCATCGCGGTGGCCTCTGTTGTCGCAGAGCACCGGCTCTGGGCGCATGCGCTCCAGAGCTCCGGCTCAGTAATTGGACACATCTGTCCAGCCGCTCCGTGGCACGTGGGATCCTCCCAGGCCAGGGATCGAACTGTTGCCCCTTCCATTGCAAGGCGGTGTCCTTGCCCAGTGGACCACCAGGGAAGCCCCTGTTATAGGCTTTTATTTCACTTGTTAATTTTTTTAAATGAGGAAGGAATGGAAATGGATCAAGAGAGGAATGTCAGGCCAGAAGAGGGGACACAGGGAACATGGCTGATAAGATATTAACAGATCTTCTGCATGAGGCCTGTGGGTTAATGGAGAAATGATGCCATTAAATATCATGTGTGTTGGGAAAGTTCTTTGTGGCTCAGAAATCACCTTCATCTCCATCTTCTCAACCTCTTTCTAGAGCGTTCCTGGTGGGTTTGTTGAGGGAAAGAAATGAGACAGTGTCAGAAATTATATAGTAGAAGTGCCCATCTATCACTAGTACCCTATTTTCCTCCTTTATCCCTCCATTGCACTGGGTACAATTCATTGATAACGTTCAAAATTGCCTGCATTTATCGAGTGCTTACTATAAGCCAGACATTATGCTAAGCTCTTTGCTGGCCTTATTCCATTTAATTTTTATTACAGTCCTTGGTGCTTGTGTGCTAAGTCACTTCAGTCATTTCTGACTCTGCGATCCCATGGACTGTAGCCCACCAAGCTCCTTTGTTCATGGGATTTTCCAGGCAAGAATATTGGAGTGGGTTTCCATTTCCTACTCCAGGAATCTTCCTGATCCAGGGACTGAACCTGCATCTCTTACATCTCCTGTGTCAGCAAGTGGGTTCTTTACCACCAGCACCACCTGGGAAGCCCCAGCAGTTCTTTGAGGAAGGGAACGTGCCTCTTCTAGAGAAGAGAGCCCAGAGACCAGAGAAGTAAGCCTGCTGGTTAAGTAAGCACAGCTATATTGTGGAACAGCTAGATTTGCATCCAGCCTGTCACCAAGCTTCTTGGTGACTCTCAGCCTAACCTACGTATCTTCTTCCCCCTCAAATCTGAGTTCTCCCTACTAGCATCTTTGCCCTTAAAACAGTGGCTCTCAACCTTGACTGCGCACTGGAACCCCTAGAAGAGCTTAAAAATACTGATGCCTGCATCCCATCTCAAGTACCCTGAGGTAAGTGGTCTGGGGTGTGGCCTGGGCTTGGGGATTTTGGAAGCTCACTGGGTGAGTCCATAGTGTACAGCCAAGGCTGAGACTCAGCTATAAAGTGATAGTAATGACATTTGTCTCCCCACTTTTCACAGGTTGGCTGGGTTTTCATTTACTTATGGGACTGTAGATTCAGACACCTATAGGGATCAGACAGGTAAAAACAGTTTAGTTGGTAGGTTTATTTTGCTTTTAGAAACTCAGCACAGTGGAAGTATGATAATAAAGGCAATGGGGAGGCTATTAGGGAGTGAGGGACAGGGGTAGACTTCAGAGCCTGTGCCCACTAAGGAGGGACACTTTGCTCCACTAAGTTACTGCCATCTGGGCCTAGAATGGCCAAGTCTTATTTTTCTTGAAAGAAGATGAAAGTCACTCTTTATTACAGGAAATCTCTAGATTTTTAAATGTTGACAATCCCTTTTAAAATATTAAAACACCATCTGGATTAAAGATGTTTAGTTTTCAGATGTACCTTTTGGGATGCCAGTTCATGTTCTCTCTCTTAATGTCTTTACAAACTACTCAGAACCCTGGTCCTCAGAGATGATTTATTGGACCACAAGTCACCTTGGGTTGTTAATTTACACTAAATAGCTTATGGTTTTTCGTTGGATAACTGTAATACATATGTTCGTTATAGGAAATGAAAAACATGCACATAAAGGACAAGTAAAATTATCTGTATTGTTTCTACTCAGAAGTAAGCCAGGAATCTTCCTGATCCAGGGACTGAACCTGCATCTCTTACATCTCCTGTGTCAGCAAGTGGGTTCTTTACCACCAGCACCACCTGGGAAGCCCCAGCAGTTCTTTGTGGTAGGGAACGTGCCTCTTCTAGAGAAGAGAGCCCAGAGACCAGAGAAGTAAGCCTGCTGGTTAAGTAAGCACATCTATATTGTGGAACAGCTAGATTTGCATCCAGCCTGTCACCAAGCTTCTTGGTGACTCTCAGCCCAACCTACGTATCTTCTTCCCCCTCAAATCTGAGTTCTCCCTACTAGCATCTTTGCCCTTAAAACAGTGGCTCTCAACCTTGACTGCGCACTGGAACCCCTAGAAGAGCTTAAAAATACTGATGCCTGCATCCCATCTCAAGTACCCTGAGGTAAGTGGTCTGGGGTGTGGCCTGGGCTTGGGGATTTTGGAAGCTCACTGGGTGAGTCCATAGTGTACAGCCAAGGCTGAGACTCAGCTATAAAGTGATAGTAATGACATTTGTCTCCCCACTTTTCACAGGTTGGCTGGGTTTTCATTTACTTATGGGACTGTAGATTCAGACACCTATAGGGATCAGACAGGTAAAAACAGTTTAGTTGGTAGGTTTATTTTGCTTTTAGAAACTCAGCACAGTGGAAGTATGATAATAAAGGCAATGGGGAGGCTATTAGGGAGTGAGGGACAGGGGTAGACTTCAGAGCCTGTGCCCACTAAGGAGGGACACTTTGCTCCACTAAGTTACTGCCATCTGGGCCTAGAATGGCCAAGTCTTATTTTTCTTGAAAGAAGATGAAAGTCACTCTTTATTACAGGAAATCTCTAGATTTTTAAATGTTGACAATCCCTTTTAAAATATTAAAACACCATCTGGATTAAAGATGTTTAGTTTTCAGATGTACCTTTTGGGATGCCAGTTCATGTTCTCTCTCTTAATGTCTTTACAAACTACTCAGAACCCTGGTCCTCAGAGATGATTTATTGGACCACAAGTCACCTTGGGTTGTTAATTTACACTAAATAGCTTATGGTTTTTCGTTGGATAACTGTAATACATATGTTCGTTATAGGAAATGAAAAACATGCACATAAAGGACAAGTAAAAATTATCTGTATTGTTTCTACTCAGAAGTAAGCATGTTGTATATACCTTCAGTCTTTTTCTGTATCATATATAAGGAGTGTGGTAAAAATAAAGATTCCTGGGTTCTGCACTTGGACCATTCAAGAATCCTGGGTGGGGCCTGGGAATCTGAAAGTGTAATGCGTTTTGAGTTGATAGTGATATACATCTGGCATTGTGATTCTCTTTTCTTAAAAAAATTGGCTTTTAAAAAAGATTTTCTTATGACATTTAGTATTCTGAATAATTAATATTAATTAAACTTAATTAATGTAATATTTTGTCATTTATTTTAAAATATTTATCATTGTATCATTTACAACCCTGGCTGTATAATAGTTTATCATTTACATATATCCAACCTATTCTTTATCATTGGATATTTGCAGTATAACCAATATTTTATATAATGAGTAATAGTGAAATGAATATCTGTCTAAATAAATTATTTTATATACCCATATCACTAGGATAAATTCCTACAAGTAGAATCATTGGGTCAATAAGTATATATAGATTCAGGCTTCTGATGTAAATGGCCAAATTGTCTTCTTCAAAGATTTAAAAACATTAAATCCACTTACATATTCATCTTCTGTAGAGAGCAGAGACTCAGTTTCTGCATATCTCTGTCAAAAATGCGAACTAGCATTTAAAAGATCAGTTCAGTAGAAGCAGATGCAGCTAGCTTATTTTTATTTGAATTTGCTTATTGCCTTCTAGAGAGGTTGAGCATTTTCTCATTTTTTTGTTGTCTAAATCCCTGTTAATGACTGTCCATTTTCTACTTATTCCTGTCATGTATGTGAAACACTTATTCCAATTTTTAAATTTGACTTTTAATATTAAAGGATGTTTTTCATTCTGAAACTCTAATTCAGTATCGTCAAATCTATATATGTTTTTGCTTTTATTTAATTAAACAATTTTATTTATTTTAAAATTATTATTATTATTTTGGAATGCTGGCTCTTCACTGCTGCATGAGCTTTCCTCTAGGTGTGGCGAGGGGTGGTGGAGGGCTACTCTCCTGTGGCATACTGGCTTCCCATTGTGGTAGCTTCTGTTGTGAAGCATAGGCTCTAGAGTGTGTGCTTTGGTAGCTGAGGCACGTAGGCACCAGAGTGGGGTCTCAGCAGTTGCGGTGCACGGGCTTAGTTGCTCCATGGCATGTGGGATCTTTTCGGATCAGGGACTGAATCTGTTTCTCCAGTACTGGCAGGTGAATTTTTACCACTGGGCCAGCAGGGAAGCCCTGTATACATGTTTTTCTTTATGTAGATTTTTTCTTTATATAATTGAGGATTTATATAATCTCATTTAAAAAATCACATATATTTCCTTCTACTTAAGAATCACATGTTGAATTTCATTCTTAAACCCATTTCAATTTATTTTTGGCATCTAGTGCAAGATGCCATTCAAATTTTTGTTTGTTTCTTCCTGTGCCATCAAATTAGTCAAGTTTTTAAAAAATGTCCTTTTGAGTGAATTTTGTTGATTTATCTTTTCCTACAAAATGATCTATTTCAGTGAGATTTAAAAAATTTATTAGCTTTCTTTATACCGAAAAAGAAACTCTCATTTCTAATATTTTGTATATACTTTTAGTTTTTTTCTCAGATTTTCTAGAAGTATTATTAAAATTGAATAGTTCCTTGGATAACTGTTCAGTTTATCAGTCAAGCTCATTACTTTCTGTTGTTGGATTTATTACTTTTGCTTACTTCAGTTTATTATTTTTCTAATACCTTTTCTTTAATACTTAATCAATTTATTTCTGTTTTTTGTTTTTGAATAATGATACCTGTTATAAATTTTAGTATGTGTACAGCTTTGGCTGAATCTCAAGTATTTCAATGTGTAGAAGTCTCAAATTTTATTCTTGAAATAATTGGTAATAATGATTTTCATTTTCACTTGAATTCAGCGATTAATATTTAGGAGGGTGCTAATAATTTCTAAGTTGTTATGTTAAGAACTTGAAACTCTAATTTCTTATTTTATTGCATTATGATCTGAAGTGTGGTACGCATTTATTTTTGCAGCTCATTGAGGTATTCATTATGGCTTAATAAATGATCATTTTTTATGACTCTTTCATAACTGCTAGAAAGAAACTGCATCTCATTATTTTAGGGAATCTCAGTTGGTTAAATCATAATTTACATTATTATGTTCTTATCTTAATTTTTGTTATTTGTGTTATTTTCTTTAAGGCTTCTTTTCTTGACATTTGAATCAACTCTTCTGGTGACAATATTGTGATTCCAGTTTCTGTTACTTTGCCTGTCATGCCTTTCTCCTTTTTTTTTTTTTTTTTTAGTTTTAAAACTTTTCTGCATGTGTATTATTAGATTTTAGAAATTCTTTTCAATAGCATGGAATTTAGTTGTGTGTGTGGCAAGGGTTTCCTTACTTTGAGAGTTGTGATTTAAGAGAGTTGTTAAACTCATTTGTATTTGTTTTTAATGTTTAATGTTATTATTATGCAGCCTTTTATTTTAGATGACTGTATACTTCCTTGTTTTTATTATTGTCTGTTTTATGGAGTATATGTTGCTATTTTTTCCTAGTATTTCTGAATAGTTATATTCTATTTGTGATTACTTAAAATGTTTGTGAGAATAATAATAATCTATATTTATCTAACTTTGTGAAGAGTAAAATTATATTTACTTTAAAACATTTAGTACACATTCAGCATGTACATTTCACTCTTTGTAAATATGATCTTGAAAGCCTCAGATTTTCTAGAAGTATTATTAAAATTGAATAGTTCCTTGGATAACTGTTCAGTTTATCAGTCAAGCTCATTACTTTCTGTTGTTGGATTTATTACTTTTGCTTACTTCAGTTTATTATTTTTCTAATACCTTTTCTTTAATACTTAATCAATTTATTTCTGTTTTTTGTTTTTGAATAATGATACCTGTTATAAATTTTAGTATGTGTACAGCTTTGGCTGAATCTCAAGTATTTCAATGTGTAGAAGTCTCAAATTTTATTCTTGAAATAATTGGTAATAATGATTTTCATTTTCACTTGAATTCAGCGATTAATATTTAGGAGGGTGCTAATAATTTCTAAGTTGTTATGTTAAGAACTTGAAACTCTAATTTCTTATTTTATTGCATTATGATCTGAAGTGTGGTACGCATTTATTTTTGCAGCTCATTGAGGTATTCATTATGGCTTAATAAATGATCATTTTTTATGACTCTTTCATAACTGCTAGAAAGAAACTGCATCTCATTATTTTAGGGAATCTCAGTTGGTTAAATCATAATTTACATTATTATGTTCTTATCTTAATTTTTGTTATTTGTGTTATTTTCTTTAAGGCTTCTTTTCTTGACATTTGAATCAACTCTTCTGGTGACAATATTGTGATTCCAGTTTCTGTTACTTTGCCTGTCATGCCTTTCTCCTTTTTTTTTTTTTTTTTTAGTTTTAAAACTTTTCTGCATGTGTATTATTAGATTTTAGAAATTCTTTTCAATAGCATGGAATTTAGTTGTGTGTGTGGCAAGGGTTTCCTTACTTTGAGAGTTGTGATTTAAGAGAGTTGTTAAACTCATTTGTATTTGTTTTTAATGTTTAATGTTATTATTATGCAGCCTTTTATTTTAGATGACTGTATACTTCCTTGTTTTTATTATTGTCTGTTTTATGGAGTATATGTTGCTATTTTTTCCTAGTATTTCTGAATAGTTATATTCTATTTGTGATTACTTAAAATGTTTGTGAGAATAATAATAATCTATATTTATCTAACTTTGTGAAGAGTAAAATTATATTTACTTTAAAACATTTAGTACACATTCAGCATGTACATTTCACTCTTTGTAAATATGATCTTGGGATTTAGATCTACATTATTCATGCTAAATTAATAATTTTTATATGCTATTTCAGTAAAAGTTTTCACATTGTTTTGTCTAGAGTTATGGTTATGGAGCTTCATCGTGTTACCTGATTTTAGAGTTTTGTGTCCCGCTTTCAATACCATCAGTCCTCTTTTCTGAGGTCTTCCTTTTTTCCCCTCCTCATTTCTTTGCTCTTTGGGATTTGCTTTGAAATAAGTTTTTAAAGAAGTTAACATGAATAACATGTTTTTCCGAGCCCTAGCCTACCTAGTACAAACTGGCTAGGTATGGTTCGTAGATTATAATTCATTTCAGAGCAGAAATATGAGAACTACTTGATTTATTTCCTTCATAGAAATCTATGTTTTCTTTCTTTTAAAAATCACTACATACATATAGTATTATTTTCTTTATTCATATAATTTTAAAAAGGTGATGCTACTTTTTTTATATGAGGGTGGCTTTTAATTGATTAGGAAACTGGCAGACTTTTTCAGTCTATATATTCATGAGTCCTTTCCATCTGAGCACATTTAATTTTTGTCTTATCTTTGGTTATGACTGCTATTTCTTTTTTTTCTAATGCAATTTTCAGAAATTTTAACCATCTGCATATTAGCCTTATTATTTTCTTCCAATTTTCTCATGGTTTTTATCTTTATCTCTTTCTCTTTACAGTCTGGTAGAGCATCTCACATTATTGCTGTGATTTTCTGCTTTATCAATTATGCAGATTTACTGCCTCTCCTGTGCACCTGGATTCTGTGATTATAGTTTCAATTTTTGTTAAAACTTTCCCAAAAAACCCCCTCTATTTTTATTTCATGCTATCCTTTTACCTCACAGGGTCATATCATGTTTATTACCTTTTCCTATGGCCATCTGCTCTCATGGGTTTCTGTTTATTTCATAGGTGCCAGAGCTCTGTGCTCTCTGTTGAGAATATAAAACAGTTTTCTCAAATTTTCTTCAGTATCTTGCAGTAGATTTTTTCTGGATTTTTTAACGATAATCTTTTCCTTTGCTCTGCATTTCCCCCCTCCCCACACAATGAAGCCTGCAACTTTTTTTTCACACTAGTTATCTTTCTAAGTATCTCAGAGCCTTCAGTTTGTTGATATTCAAGGCTACTGCCTCCCACTGGCTTCTATCCAAGTCTGTTTGTGTGGTGATGGGTCAGCTTTATAGCTAGAGGGCAAAGTGATGGGAATTGTTAGTTCACCATGGAATTTCTAGCTTCTTAAACATTCATCTATGACTTTAGAGTTTTGTGCCCCATCCATCAGTTTTAGGTCTTCCTTTTTTCCCCTCCTCATTTCTTTGCTCTTTGGGATTTGCTTTGAAATAAGTTTTTAAAGAAGTTAACATGAATAACATGTTTTTCCGAGCCCTAGCCTACCTAGTACAAACTGGCTAGGTATGGTTCGTAGATTATAATTCATTTCAGAGCAGAAATATGAGAACTACTTGATTTATTTCCTTCATAGAAATCTATGTTTTCTTTCTTTTAAAAATCACTACATACATATAGTATTATTTTCTTTATTCATATAATTTTAAAAAGGTGATGCTACTTTTTTTATATGAGGGTGGCTTTTAATTGATTAGGAAACTGGCAGACTTTTTCAGTCTATATATTCATGAGTCCTTTCCATCTGAGCACATTTAATTTTTGTCTTATCTTTGGTTATGACTGCTATTTCTTTTTTTTTTTCTAATGCAATTTTCAGAAATTTTAACCATCTGCATATTAGCCTTATTATTTTCTTCCAATTTTCTCATGGTTTTTATCTTTATCTCTTTCTCTTTACAGTCTGGTAGAGCATCTCACATTATTGCTGTGATTTTCTGCTTTATCAATTATGCAGATTTACTGCCTCTCCTGTGCACCTGGATTCTGTGATTATAGTTTCAATTTTTGTTAAAACTTTCCCAAAAAACCCCCTCTATTTTTATTTCATGCTATCCTTTTACCTCACAGGGTCATATCATGTTTATTACCTTTTCCTATGGCCATCTGCTCTCATGGGTTTCTGTTTATTTCATAGGTGCCAGAGCTCTGTGCTCTCTGTTGAGAATATAAAACAGTTTTCTCAAATTTTCTTCAGTATCTTGCAGTAGATTTTTTCTGGATTTTTTAACGATAATCTTTTCCTTTGCTCTGCATTTCCCCCCTCCCCACACAATGAAGCCTGCAACTTTTTTTTCACACTAGTTATCTTTCTAAGTATCTCAGAGCCTTCAGTTTGTTGATATTCAAGGCTACTGCCTCCCACTGGCTTCTATCCAAGTCTGTTTGTGTGGTGATGGGTCAGCTTTATAGCTAGAGGGCAAAGTGATGGGAATTGTTAGTTCACCATGGAATTTCTAGCTTCTTAAACATTCATCTATGACAGTGCCCTAAGCTGAGGGTGATTGTGTCCCCTAGGAGATATTTGGAGACATTTTTAATTGTTAAAGGTTTGGGAGGAGTGTATATCTAGTGATTGGGGACCAGGGATACCGCTGAACACCCTATAATGTATAAGGTACTCCCCATAAAAAGAATTATGTGGCCCTATGTGTTAATAGTGCCCAAATTGAGAACCTCTGATCTATGACAGCTGTATGATCTCTTCTAAGGTGATGTTTCATCCTAGTCCCTTTCTGATACTCTGAATCAATGGAACACATGCAAAATTCAATTTTTAGCATATATTGCTTTGCCAAATCCTTTTTTCTCTTTTCCCAGTCGAGTACCTTTGTATCTATGAATGACATGTTCCAGAATGTAGTTCACTATGTCCAGCTTTCCCTGCCTCTCACTCTCTCTCAAAGCATATAGCACTAGGTGTTAGGAGTGGCAGTGTGAGCATGGTGGATCAGGGAGGGGCTTCTTCATTCATTTAGCCATTTAGCAGATACTTAATTAGTGTGCACCATGTACCAAGCACTGTGCTACAGCCTCCTCAAGAGGCAGCATCCATGTAATGTCAGCATGGTTGCTTGGTGATCTGCTTGAATCTCTGAATCAGGCAAACAGTGAGGGGATGGCTTTAAGAGATGAAACCTGGCACATCTTTAGGCAAGATTTCGCTGAATTTTTCTCTAGTAATGTCAGCTGCTGGATAAATGTTTCTACCATATTTTGGGTTTTATTATGAATTTTTATGTGTTTTCTTCTGTCATTTCGATATTTTAGTAGGAAGTTGACAAAGACTACATCAGGGGGTACTAAGAAGATGAGTTTTAGAGCTCTATTTGATTTTTAATAGGTACATGGTATACTTCCCCTACGAAATGCTTCACTCCTTGAGAGAACGAACTACATTTCATTTTGTCTCTGGAACCCACATGGAATCCTGTGTAATGGTGTTTGGCAACTGCTTGTTTAATGATCAGGTTTTATATGCTTTCATAACATAAGGACCCGAGAGAATTTACCATATACCTCTTTGGAATATACAGTGTAGCTGAAAGGATAGGTTGGTGATTCAGCTGTAGAGATGGAGAATGTAGAGACCCTGGGCAGCGTCGCCTGTAGATCTAATGTGAATGTTTTGACTCTCATCTCGGCAGAACATTTTAGGCTCCTTTCCCAACATCGTCTGCAGAAAAGCCTGTATGAAGCCCAGCAGCAGCAGAAGTTAGAGCTGCTTCCTTTTTGTACTTTATTGGCTAAAAATATATTAACTCCAGGACAGTCTGGCCAATAAGAAGAAGCCAAGACAGGCATCATAAATATAAGGATAGATCATGTAAGATCGTCACGGGGTAACCTTTTTCTTTTGCTTTCAGCTGTGTCTGAAACTCCCTCCCTTTCCAAGTGAGCCATGCAGCAGTTATACCAATGTAATGAACCTCTGGGACTCCTCAGGGAAGTGTGGCATGGAGACACTGTATAATTCAGTGGGCTAGACAGTCTTTAGGGCATGTCTGCAAAGCATTTGGGCATGGAAGCTGAAGAAAGACAGGAGAGACGACAAGGGGCAGGTGAACATCTCTCACCTAGATAAAGACAAGAGTGCACACCTGGTTATTCCCAACACCATTTTCCTGTGGATTTTCCAGTAAGAGGACCTGTTTTAGGACTGAGGGTCACTTCCCTGTGCCATAATTTCCACTGATAAGTACCTGACCTAGAGGATATGCCATTGGACTTGGGTTTGGAAATTCTGCTTGTAATCCTGACCGCCCCTCATCAGCTGTGTGACCTTGGGTAAGCTCCTTTCCCTCTCTGGGCCTTGGCTGCCTCATGTATAAGTAAGGGGATTGGATAGAATCCACAGAATTCTGATTCTGTGACATGGAGAAGCATTTTCTATCATTGTATAGAAATGAATTTTGGGTCCGCAAATTTGGCGGGGCTGTTGCGAGCTTTCTCACCCTGGCAAGCAGAGGGTCATGGAAGCTGCAGAATCTATGTATGAGTGCAAAGCTGCTTCTCTTACTTTCTCTCTCTCTTTTGAAACCTTTTCCTTCCTTCTACCCCCAGCATAGTGGGCAAGTGACTGATTCCACCCACTGCCTCTTAAGCATTGCCCTGCAGGCCATTGAAAAGCCTGTCTCTGGGTCAACCCTGTCATTTGATTTTTAAGGAAGAGAGTCATCCTCACATGATGGGATGTCAAAGGTAGTCACCATTATAAAGGTACTAATGTAAGGACGGCATGATTGTCTATTTGGGCTCCATAGTAATGACCATCATTTATTGAGGACTTTTATGGGTTGAGTGTTATATGTATTAGGAATGGTTCAGTTCAGTTCAGTTGCTCAGTTGTGTCTTGACTCTTTGCAGCCCCGTGGACTGAAGCTTTCTAGGCTTCCCGGTCCTTCACCATCTCCCAGAGCTTGCTCAAACTCATGTTCCTTGAGTCAGTATGGAATCAAGGGCTTTACTTATAGGAATAACAGCTAATACCTATAACCACACTAATAATAGCTAATACTTAGTAAGGCTTATTCTGTGCCAGTGCCAGTGAGGTACTCTTATAAATACTCTACACGTACATTTAATCACTGAATCCTCATAGCTATCAATTGCAGTAGGTACTATTATTATTCACATTTTACAGATGATAAAATTGAAGCACAGAGAGGTTAAGTAACTTTGTCAATGTCACACAGCTAGTGAAGAGTATAGCTGGGCTTGAACTCACATACTGTGATGCCAAAATCCATGCTTTTAACCACTACCTTATACAGGCTGCATTGTTGTTGTTTTTAAAAAAGCTTCTCTCAACCCTGTTTAGTATTTAAAATGTGATTGCCCTGGTATTACAGATGGACAAGCTGGGCCCTAGACAGAGTAGGTAACTTGATTCAGCTCACCCAGCTAGAGCGTAGGATTTAAACTCAGGGATGAGTGAGTTTAAGCCCAGGTTTCTAATCACTGACCCTTGTCAACAGACTCTCCTCTGATGAAACAGTCCCCTGAGAGAGCTGTGTCTGATCTTATCCTGGCTGCCCATCACACAAGAGCTTGGAGGCTCAGAGAAGTGAAGTACCTCACTCGAGTTCACACTGACTCTATACTTCCTTCCCTGGTCCCTGATCACTCATCCATACCTTATCCTACAGCCCCAAAGAATGACCACCTTCATTCCTCACTGTGAGATGAAGCTGGCCATGAAAATATAGATAGCAAAGAAGATACGGTGACTGACGTCCTCAGTTTGCTGGAAAGGACAGATATGAGACGCGTTTTCTGAACACAGCCCCTGATAAGTGGGAAGGAAGACAACACGAAGACAGCAAGTCCCCGGGTGGGAGAAGAAGACATGACGGATTGGGAGAGTTTGCGCAGGAGGCGGAGGCTGAGGCACTTGACGTCAAACCCGCTGCTGCACAATTTTAACTGGGAAAGGGTTTCATTTAATGCAGCACACCTTTTCTGCATTGAATCAATTTTCTCTCTGTAAATCTGGGTTTCCCGCAGCACAGACACATTTCCAGTCCAACCTCACTGCCAAGAGTTCAGTTTCCATCCAGAGAAGGGGGGAGGGGCTGGGTCTCCATCCATCTCGCCAAGGGCTATTCAAAAGCCCCCAGCTCCAAGCAGCCAGCCGCCGCGGAGGGGACGCGTGCAGGGGACGGATGGAGGTCGCCGGGCTGCAGTTGGGGTTGTGCACAGAGCTGAGTCCCCCTCATCCCGATCTGCACCCTCTAGCCTTGTCCGGCAGCCCTGTAGCCCTTGGTTGAGACGGAAGAGCCTGCTCGGCTCCTCTGGTCCCGGCCATGCGTAGTCTGGAAGACAGCGAGAGGACCGTCGCAATGCAGAGGCTGCTAAGGCAGTCCTCTGGGCTCTCCTGCTGAGGGTGGAGCGAGGCCGGATAGAGAGAGTGGGTGACCTTTCAGGAGCTGGACAATTGGTCAGCAGGTGTGATCATCCAGCTCGTTTTCGTCAATGGGGTGGGAGGCAGGTGAGGGTTGGACAGGGCATTATTTGGGGGGATGTGGGTTGGTTTAGGATGAGACAGAGGTCGGGGATCAGGCCCTGACATCGCGGATGGCAGCGCTGGGTGACCTTCATGACTGGACTGTTAGGGCTTTCTCTAGTTGCCATAGAGACCCTGAGGTATTTTGGACTGAAGGGTGGTGTCAGGAAGAGGGCAAGAACTCTCTATGTTTGGTGACTGGGAACATAAGCACTGAGAAACTAAATTTGGAGTTAGGAGAATGCGGTTTGCTTTCTCTCCGTTGCACTAATTTGCTCGGCGACCTGTGTGAATCACGTCACCTCCCAGAGCCATCTGTGATGTGGATGTTAGCTGCTCTGCCTCCCTCACAGGACTGATACAAGGATCAAGCAGAGCGCATCTCAAACAGAGGTCTGGCATGACTTCACGAACGTGGCCGTTCCCACACCTTGTTCTTTGCGGAGAAGTATAAAGTGACTGATAGAGAGGGCTAGTATCCGATCACTTGTGTCCCTCATGAGGCATGGAGAGGAGGAGGGATGATTGCCTTTCTGGTGATGACAGGGCAAGGATGTGTCAGCCAGGTCCTGCTTGGTGCTGGGCAGTGACCAGAATCCCAGCCCGCAGGTCTTGGTGAATGGGCTGTACCTGCTAGGTAATATTATCATCATAAACTCTTGAATACATTGTTCTGCACCAGGGCAAACATTTCTATGCTTCCCCTGGCACAGGCAGCTGTTTGCAGTCTGAATTAGTGATTGATTCTCAGTGGCATGATGCTGATCCACGACTGCCCAGAAAATGGGTGATAGACCCGGGGAAAAGCAGGGCTGAAGGAGACTGATGGGTCAGCGAGCCCAGCTATCTCATTTTATTATACTGCCGGCTTTGGTGTATCCACGCTAAGTGCATGTGATGCTGTGTTATTCGTTTGCATGATGTTATATAATTCTGTACAGTCAAGACCTTTACTCTGTCCTCTGCACATGTGAGACTTGAGTCATAAAGAGGTTAAGTAAGGTCAGAAGTCACATAGCTAAAAGTGGAAGAAACAAAATCGGAGCCCAGGTCAGGTATGCTGTTGGCTTAAGGGTATCCAGCTGGTGGCAGAACTGGGTCAGGAGCATAGAAATTCAGAGCTAGCAAGAAATTGAGGGTTCCTCAGCATTCATCTCCTCCTTGCATAGGGGCAGGTCCTAGGAGGTAGAACGGACTAGGCTCTTCTGAGATCCCCTAGTGAGTCACTAGTAGAACAAGGGTGTGAACTCAGGTCTCCTAACTAGCCACCAATGCTCCCCAAGTCAGATGTGTCCAGACTCAATGACTTCCTTATTCACACCTCCCTGAGACCCCAAGTCTGGTCTCGTTGCACTAAGTTGCTCGGCGACCTGTGTGAATCACGTCACCTCCCAGAGCCATCTGTGATGTGGATGTTAGCTGCTCTGCCTCCCTCACAGGACTGATACAAGGATCAAGCAGAGCGCATCTCAAACAGAGGTCTGGCATGACTTCACGAACGTGGCCGTTCCCACACCTTGTTCTTTGCGGAGAAGTATAAAGTGACTGATAGAGAGGGCTAGTATCCGATCACTTGTGTCCCTCATGAGGCATGGAGAGGAGGAGGGATGATTGCCTTTCTGGTGATGACAGGGCAAGGATGTGTCAGCCAGGTCCTGCTTGGTGCTGGGCAGTGACCAGAATCCCAGCCCGCAGGTCTTGGTGAATGGGCTGTACCTGCTAGGTAATATTATCATCATAAACTCTTGAATACATTGTTCTGCACCAGGGCAAACATTTCTATGCTTCCCCTGGCACAGGCAGCTGTTTGCAGTCTGAATTAGTGATTGATTCTCAGTGGCATGATGCTGATCCACGACTGCCCAGAAAATGGGTGATAGACCCGGGGAAAAGCAGGGCTGAAGGAGACTGATGGGTCAGCGAGCCCAGCTATCTCATTTTATTATACTGCCGGCTTTGGTGTATCCACGCTAAGTGCATGTGATGCTGTGTTATTCGTTTGCATGATGTTATATAATTCTGTACAGTCAAGACCTTTACTCTGTCCTCTGCACATGTGAGACTTGAGTCATAAAGAGGTTAAGTAAGGTCAGAAGTCACATAGCTAAAAGTGGAAGAAACAAAATCGGAGCCCAGGTCAGGTATGCTGTTGGCTTAAGGGTATCCAGCTGGTGGCAGAACTGGGTCAGGAGCATAGAAATTCAGAGCTAGCAAGAAATTGAGGGTTCCTCAGCATTCATCTCCTCCTTGCATAGGGGCAGGTCCTAGGAGGTAGAACGGACTAGGCTCTTCTGAGATCCCCTAGTGAGTCACTAGTAGAACAAGGGTGTGAACTCAGGTCTCCTAACTAGCCACCAATGCTCCCCAAGTCAGATGTGTCCAGACTCAATGACTTCCTTATTCACACTCCTCCCTGAGACATGAGAGAGCAAAAGAGAACTGACAAATGCTCTCTTCTAAGATCATGTACGAGATCACTCAGGAGGGGGACTTTTAAAAACAGGTGAGTCTTTGAGGCAATAATTATGTGGGAAGAACCTACAGTTCACTCTTTCATTGTGGAATTGCATCAGAGACACATCTTGCAAACCCAGCAACATGCTTGGCCAAAACAGAACCAAATAGCCAAAACAACAGTGAGAACAACAATGAAAAATTTAAATAGTCAGTTCAGCCTGTCTACTATTCCCTCCTAGGGTGGAATGCTCCAGAGTACACATGAGATGGAAGATTGGAGAGACACGGGTTCAGTCAGTCTTAATTTCTACAGTTTCTTTTAGACATTTTGCCACACTGATTTGCCAGTGATTAAAAATTTGAACTTTTACATATAGCACAATTGCTGTTTATACACATTCCTATCCAATGTTGATATAAAAGATCACATTTACTGTGTTATACTTAATGAGAGATTTAAGGGTTTTTCAAAGGTAGTTTTTTATTTTTTATTTTTATTTTTTGGGGTCCACTTTTATTGGTCTTTCATTTATTTATTTGCATCCATCTTTGTTCTGTGGCCTGTGTGCGCCTCCCATTGCAGTGACTTCTCCTGTAGCAAAGCACCAGCTCTGGGCGCATGCGCTCCAGAGTGCCAGCTGGTAATTGGACACACCGGTCCAGCAGCTCTACTGTGTGTGGGATCTTCCCGTGCCAGGGATCAAACCGGTGCCCCACATGTGAGACTTGAGTCATAAAGAGTATGAAATCTAGCTAAAAGTGGAAGAAACAAAATCGGAGCCCAGGTCAGGTATGCTGTTGGCTTAAGGGTATCCAGCTGGTGGCAGAACTGGGTCAGGAGCATAGAAATTCAGAGCTAGCAAGAAATTGAGGGTTCCTCAGCATTCATCTCCTCCTTGCATAGGGGCAGGTCCTAGGAGGTAGAACGGACTAGGCTCTTCTGAGATCCCCTAGTGAGTCACTAGTAGAACAAGGGTGTGAACTCAGGTCTCCTAACTAGCCACCAATGCTCCCCAAGTCAGATGTGTCCAGACTCAATGACTTCCTTATTCACACTCCTCCCTGAGACATGAGAGAGCAAAAGAGAACTGACAAATGCTCTCTTCTAAGATCATGTACGAGATCACTCAGGAGGGGGACTTTTAAAAACAGGTGAGTCTTTGAGGCAATAATTATGTGGGAAGAACCTACAGTTCACTCTTTCATTGTGGAATTGCATCAGAGACACATCTTGCAAACCCAGCAACATGCTTGGCCAAAACAGAACCAAATAGCCAAAACAACAGTGAGAACAACAATGAAAAATTTAAATAGTCAGTTCAGCCTGTCTACTATTCCCTCCTAGGGTGGAATGCTCCAGAGTACACATGAGATGGAAGATTGAGAGACACGGGTTCAGTCAGTCTTAATTTCTACAGTTTCTTTTAGACATTTTGCCACACTGATTTGCCAGTGATTAAAAATTTGAACTTTTACATATAGCACAATTGCTGTTTATACACATTCCTATCCAATGTTGATATAAAAGATCACATTTACTGTGTTATACTTAATGAGAGATTTAAGGGTTTTTCAAAGGTAGTTTTTTATTTTTTATTTTTATTTTTTGGGGTCCACTTTTATTGGTCTTTCATTTATTTATTTGCATCCATCTTTGTTCTGTGGCCTGTGTGCGCCTCCCATTGCAGTGACTTCTCCTGTAGCAAAGCACCAGCTCTGGGCGCATGCGCTCCAGAGTGCCAGCTGGTAATTGGACACACCGGTCCAGCAGCTCTACTGTGTGTGGGATCTTCCCGTGCCAGGGATCAAACCGGTGCTCCTTGCACTGCAAGGCAGACTCTACCCACTGGACCACCTGGGAAGCCCTCAAAGGTAGTTTTGATTAATCAATGCTTTCACTCTTTTCTCTGACTTCAGAAATTAACTTCATTTGTCAGCATCCCCAAAAGGGTATCTTTGCTGCCCAAATGGCTCCCAAGCCAGACTGCCGCAGTATCAGAAATTGCATTGCTTTCCCCTTGCTTAAGGCAACAAAGATGCATGTGAAGAAAAACCTCAGTACATCACGTTTAATACTAGTATGGACTGATTTTCTGAAGAGCTGAAGCCTGAGGGCATGGTACAGGTATAGTTTTTCTTTTAAATAAAATGATGGAGAATATAGAAGACCAGCTTGATAGAGGGATATCAAGCTAAAAGAGGAGATGGGAGAATGCAGAGCCATATTCCTTATCTTACAAGTTACTTCAGGGCAGCCCTACCAATGTCTCCTCCTCCAAATACTTTCTTTGATTTGTTTTTCCTTCTGTCCCGGAAATCATCACCTAATATTTGAGTCTAATTTCTTTCTGCTGTTCCTTCTGCTTTGGGAACTGCATTATTCCTTGTTGCAGGTGATGGTTCTTTACTTTCATTATTTACTCCCTTGAATTTGTAATGAAAACTGTGGCATCTCTTCTGTGCAGGTTGCTTGTATCTCTGAAGTCTTCTGGGAGATACGGAGGCCCTCAGGTTAGAAACCTCAAGTTCCTCTAGTGGGATGTGTAATGAAGTAGACTTAGCTCCTAGGCCTGGTTTTTACCAATTACCCACTCTGTGTACTGGGGAGAAATTTCATCCCTGAGCATGAATTTTTCAATTTATAGAATCAGGAATTGACTCAAGATGGTGTAGACAGTGCAGAGAGGCCCTGGGAGAAGAAACTGGGGCAGAGGAAAGCTACACGTAAGGTTCCTCACTCTTCATTCTTAAATCCGAGCAATCTCTTATCATTGGAGTTGAGTCTGGTTACTGCTGGGAGTCAGAGGGCTCACAGTTTTCTGGCTTGTCCTCTCAGCCCTTTATGTCGTGGGAGAGAGCAGTCAGGCTTCCCTTTGGGGGTGAGTGACTCTCAGTGCCGCTGGCCATACTTGAATATTCATGTTCTTTCTTCTGCATTGTTCAGTCTTCCCAACTGGCTTGTCTCCTGGGGTTGAGCCCCTGACTCCTTTAGGAGAAGGTCAGGCGCTATTTCTACTGGGTGGAACAGCTTGATTTTGCTTAATTGCTCCAGAAGAATGGTGCCCAGGTTGAAGAAGCCGAGGCGGGGAGAGACTGGGGGATGGGTGCTCTAACTCAGCTGTGGCCCTTTTGAGAGCTGAAAGGAAGATTTATGATGCCATTTGTCAACTGGAAGATGGATGGAGCTACCCAGAAGTGAACTCAGTGTTTGAAGTAGGGGGTTATGGTAATAAATCGGCCCCCCTCGATGTAGCTGTGGGAGGTAGGGATCACCCCTCTCAACAGGGATGATTCCCTGGCCCCTCCCTTCTCTCTCCCCTCTAATGGGCATTCTTTGTCCCTCTGCTGAGTCTGTCACTGTTTTCAGCACTGCCAGCTACTGATTGATTATCTGTGTTCGTAAAGGAGAGCGCCATCATGCTGAGAAGAAATCTTTCATGTGAGTGTCCTGGAAAAATGAAAAATACAAAAGCAGTTTATTTTGGGGTTCAGATTTCTCATGCTTTGAACTATTGGGAACAGCCTATATGCATATGATTGCCCCATATTTTTTGTTCAATTTAGGTCTCCCCCCATTTAGAACTATCCAGTCAGTGAAAGTGTTAGTCACTCAGTTGTGTCCAACTCTTTGTGACCCCATGGACTCTCGTCCACCAGGTTTCTCTGTGAAATTCTTCAGGCAAGAATACCAGAGTGGGTAGGCATTACCTTCTCCAGGGGATCTTCCCAACCCAAGGACGGAACCTGGGTTTCCTGCATTGCAGGTCAGGTGGATTCTTTACTGTCTGAGCAATCAGGAGCTAGAGGGTAAGGAGGTGCTGGAAATGCTCTTGAAGAAAGTCCCTGCAAAATTTGATGGGCTGCTAGTCCTGTAAAAGGGCTCTGAAAACAAGGACACCAGGATCAAATGCTCCCAAAACCACTGTATACACATCATGACCTCACAGAGTTAAAACACACACTGGCAGGTGAAAAGGTAGGAAAACCCTATAGTAGAGAATATGGTTTGAAAGTTTACCATCCTTTTTAGTTTTTTTTGAGAATATTTGGAGAAGGTCAGGCGCTATTTCTACTGGGTGGAACAGCTTGATTTTGCTCTAATTTTGTTTTCCCAGACTAAGGCTTGTCTCCTGGGGTTGAGCCTGACTCCTTTAGGAGAAGGTCAGGCGCTATTTCTACTGGGTGGAACAGCTTGATTTTGCTTAATTGCTCCAGAAGAATGGTGCCCAGGTTGGAAGCCGAGGCGGGGAGAGACTGGGGGATGGGTGCTCTAACTCAGCTGTGGCCCTTTTGAGAGCTGAAAGGAAGATTTATGATGCCATTTGTCAACTGGAAGATGGATGGAGCTACCCAGAAGTGAACTCAGTGTTTGAAGTAGGGGGTTATGGTAATAAATCGGCCCCCCTCGATGTAGCTGTGGGAGGTAGGGATCACCCCTCTCAACAGGGATGATTCCCTGGCCCCTCCCTTCTCTCTCCCCTCTAATGGGCATTCTTTGTCCCTCTGCTGAGTCTGTCACTGTTTTCAGCACTGCCAGCTACTGATTGATTATCTGTGTTCGTAAAGGAGAGCGCCATCATGCTGAGAAGAAATCTTTCATGTGAGTGTCCGGGAAAAAATGAAAAATACAAAAGCAGTTTATTTTGGGGTTCAGATTTCTCATGCTTTGAACTATTGGGAACAGCCTATATGCATATGATTGCCCCATATTTTTTGTTCAATTTAGGTCTCCCCCCATTTAGAACTATCCAGTCAGTGAAAGTGTTAGTCACTCAGTTGTGTCCAACTCTTTGTGACCCCATGGACTCTCGTCCACCAGGTTTCTCTGTGAAATTCTTCAGGCAAGAATACCAGAGTGGGTAGGCATTACCTTCTCCAGGGGATCTTCCCAACCCAAGGACGGAACCTGGGTTTCCTGCATTGCAGGTCAGGTGGATTCTTTACTGTCTGAGCAATCAGGAGCTAGAGGGTAAGGAGGTGCTGGAAATGCTCTTGAAGAAAGTCCCTGCAAAATTTGATGGGCTGCTAGTCCTGTAAAAGGGCTCTGAAAACAAGGACACCAGGATCAAATGCTCCCAAAACCACTGTATACACATCATGACCTCACAGAGTTAAAACACACACTGGCAGGTGAAAAGGTAGGGAAAACCCTATAGTAGAGAATATGGTTTGAAAGTTTACCATCCTTTTGATTACAGATCCTTCTTTCCTTTCTTTCTTTCACATGATACTGATCACTTGCAGATTTAGTTTTATTCAAAACCTACTTTGAAAAGCCTTAATGTTAATAAGAAGAATTGGCCATAGCTAACATCCAAACCAATACAGTCCTCCAAGTGGAGTGTGGATTAGATGTCTTCCAGTACCTACTGGGTGCTGTATCTCATTTTAAAAATGATCCTAGTATGTGGCATTTATCCTGTTTAGAATGGGCCCTTACTTGACTGTGATTATAAATGATTTTTATTATTATGATTTATTTATGGCTGTGCTGGGTCTTTGTTGCTGCATGTGGGCTTTCTCTAGTTGTGGTGAGTGGGGCCTACTATTTGTTGCTGGGGAAGGGCTTCTCATTGCAGTGGCTTCTCTTGTTGTGGAGCTCGGGCTCTAGAGCATGGGCTCAGTAGTTGTGTTGTGTGGGCTTAGTTGCTCCATGGCATGTGAGGTATTCCTGGACCAGAAATCAGACCTGTGTCCCTTGCATTGCAAGGCGAATTATTATTATTATTTTTAAATTTTGACCTCTTTTATTGGCCTTTCATTTATTTGTTTTCATCCATCTTTGTTCTTTGGCCTGTGTGGGCCTCCCATTGCAGTGGCTGCTCTCCTTGCAAAGCACTGACTCTGCGCGCATGTGCTCTAGAGTGCTGGTTTGTAATTGAACATACTGGTCCAGTCACTCTGCGGCACGTGGAATCTTTCCAGGCCACGAATCCAACCAGTGCACCATGCACTGCAAGGCAGACTCTTTGCCCACTGGATCACTAGGGAAGCCCAAGGTGAATTTTTAACCACTGGATCACCAGGAAAGTCCTAGAATATGGTTATAAGTGGCTTTGTTATAGTAACACTTTTGTTTAAAATCTGAAATGTAATTGACATAAAAGAAACTACATTTAAAAATAAACTACATAAAATATACTACATTTAAAGTGCATAACTTGATATACTTTGCCATATGTATATACCTCTAAACTATCACTCAGTCAAGATAATGAACATATGTATCACCCCAAAAGTTTCCTTATGCCCCTTTTTATTTTTTTAAATTTTATTAAAGTATAGTTGATTTAAAATGTTGGGCTCATTTCTGCATACAGCAAAGTGATTCAGTTATATATCTATATTCATTCTTTTCTATTATGGTATATCACAGGATATTGAATATAGTTCCTTGCGCTATATGCCTTATTGTTTATTCATCATGTACATGTATATATATATATATATATATATACACACACACTACTCTGCATCTGCTAATACCAAACTCGCAATCCTTCTCTCCCTCACTCTCCTCTCCTTTGGCGAGCACAAGTCTGTTCCCTGTGTCTCAGTTTGTTTCTGTTTGGTAGATAGGTTCATTTGTGTTGTGTTTTAGCTTTCACATATGTGTGGAACTTTAGCTTATCACAGTCTACTCTAAGTAGATTGTCCTACTTCACAGGTGATATAGGAAATCTGGAACAGTTGCTGGGGAAGGGCTTCTCATTGCAGTGGCTTCTCTTGTTGTGGAGCTCGGGCTCTAGAGCATGGGCTCAGTAGTTGTGTTGTGTGGGCTTAGTTGCTCCATGGCATGTGAGGTATTCCTGGACCAGAAATCAGACCTGTGTCCCTTGCATTGCAAGGCGAATTATTATTATTTTTAAATTTTGACCTCTTTTATTGGCCTTTCATTTATTTGTTTTCATCCATCTTTGTTCTTTGGCCTGTGTGGGCCTCCCATTGCAGTGGCTGCTCTCCTTGCAAAGCACTGACTCTGCGCGCATGTGCTCTAGAGTGCTGGTTTGTAATTGAACATACTGGTCCAGTCACTCTGCGGCACGTGGAATCTTTCCAGGCCACGAATCCAACCAGTGCACCATGCACTGCAAGGCAGACTCTTTGCCCACTGGATCACTAGGGAAGCCCAAGGTGAATTTTTAACCACTGGATCACCAGGAAAGTCCTAGAATATGGTTATAAGTGGCTTTGTTATAGTAACACTTTTGTTTAAAATCTGAAATGTAATTGACATAAAAGAAACTACATTTAAAAATAAACTACATAAAATATACTACATTTAAAGTGCATAACTTGATATACTTTGCCATATGTATATACCTCTAAACTATCACTCAGTCAAGATAATGAACATATGTATCACCCCAAAAGTTTCCTTATGCCCCTTTTTATTTTTTTAAATTTTATTAAAGTATAGTTGATTTAAAATGTTGGGCTCATTTCTGCATACAGCAAAGTGATTCAGTTATATATCTATATTCATTCTTTTCTATTATGGTATATCACAGGATATTGAATATAGTTCCTTGCGCTATATGCCTTATTGTTTATTCATCATGTACATGTATATATATATATATATATATACACACACTACTCTGCATCTGCTAATACCAAACTCGCAATCCTTCTCTCCCTCACTCTCCTCTCCTTTGGCGAGCACAAGTCTGTTCCCTGTGTCTCAGTTTGTTTCTGTTTGGTAGATAGGTTCATTTGTGTTGTGTTTTAGCTTTCACATATGTGTGGAACTTTAGCTTATCACAGTCTACTCTAAGTAGATTGTCCTACTTCACAGGTGATATAGGAAATCTGGAACAGTATCACTTCCATTTCTCTCCTCCCAGAGTTTGTGCTAATATTGTCAGGTGTTTTACTTTTTCTTGTTACAAGCTCCATGATTATTTTTCTTTGAAAGTCAATTCTTTTTTTAAAGAGATTGAGATAATAAAAACGTTCTTGTATGTTTACCATCATCATCACCAGTGCTTTTGCTCTTTTGTTTAGATCCATTTTTCTATTCACTTCTATCCTCCTCCTCTCTGGAGGGTTTCTTTTAATTTGTCTTGTAAGGCAGGACTATTGATGGTAAATTTTTTCAGGTTTCATGTGTCTGGAAGTCTTCATTTCATCTTTATTTTTAAGAGATATTTTTGGTGAGCATAACATTCTAGACTGACCATTTTCCACTATTAATTTAAATTTGTTGGTCTGCTGTAGCCTTGGTTATATTGCAGCTGATGAGAAATCTGCTTCATGCCTCTTTCTGTTTCTTTCTTTACTCATTTAGCTGTGCCGGATCTTAATTGGGGCTTCCCTGGTGGCTTAGACAGTGAAGAATCTGCCTTCAATGCAGGTAGACTCAAGTTCAATCCCTGGTTTGGGAAGTTCCCCTGGAGATGAGAATGGCAGCCCATTAGTTGCAGCATGTGGGATCTAGTTCCCTGACCAGGGGGCCGAACTTAGGTCCTCTGCATTGGGAACACAGAGTCTTAGCTACAGGACTGCCAGAGAAGTCCCCTGATTTCTGTGTATGTAATGTTTTTTTTTTTTTCCCCTTGATTGCTTTTAAGACTTTTCTTTTTAATCATTGCTTTGAGCAATTTGATTCTGCTATACCTCAGTGTTGTTTTATTAATTTCTTTATACCAG
This sequence comes from Tragulus kanchil, assembly GCA_022376925.1. Lineage (NCBI taxonomy): Eukaryota > Metazoa > Chordata > Mammalia > Artiodactyla > Tragulidae > Tragulus > Tragulus kanchil. Next base: position 6,074,667 of record JAIOJX010000004.1, read on the forward strand.
ACATTTGTTGAGCTTCTTAGTCTATAGGTGTTAGAGTTTAACTGTGTACTCTAAAATTTGTATGTAGAAGTTCCTCAGAATATGACTTTATTTGAAAGTAAGGTTATTGAAGATGTAATTACTTTAGATGATGTTAATAGGGTGGGTCCTAATATAATATGACTAGCCTTCTTATAAACAAGGGAAATTTGAGTTCAGACATACACATAGGGAAAAGATCATGTGAAGATGAGGGCAGAGATTGGGGTGATACTTCTACAAGCTGAAAATGCCAAAGGATGCCAGCAAATACCTCTTCCCATTTCTCTCCTCCCAGAGTTTGTGCTAATATTGTCAGGTGTTTTACTTTTTCTTGTTACAAGCTCCATGATTATTTTTCTTTGAAAGTCAATTCTTTTTTTAAAGAGATTGAGATAATAAAAACGTTCTTGTATGTTTACCATCATCATCACCAGTGCTTTTGCTCTTTTGTTTAGATCCATTTTTCTATTCACTTCTATCCTCCTCCTCTCTGGAGGGTTTCTTTTAATTTGTCTTGTAAGGCAGGACTATTGATGGTAAATTTTTTCAGGTTTCATGTGTCTGGAAGTCTTCATTTCATCTTTATTTTTAAGAGATATTTTTGGTGAGCATAACATTCTAGACTGACCATTTTCCACTATTAATTTAAATTTGTTGGTCTGCTGTAGCCTTGGTTATATTGCAGCTGATGAGAAATCTGCTTCATGCCTCTTTCTGTTTCTTTCTTTACTCATTTAGCTGTGCCGGATCTTAATTGGGGCTTCCCTGGTGGCTTAGACAGTGAAGAATCTGCCTTCAATGCAGGTAGACTCAAGTTCAATCCCTGGTTTGGGAAGTTCCCCTGGAGATGAGAATGGCAGCCCATTAGTTGCAGCATGTGGGATCTAGTTCCCTGACCAGGGGGCCGAACTTAGGTCCTCTGCATTGGGAACACAGAGTCTTAGCTACAGGACTGCCAGAGAAGTCCCCTGATTTCTGTGTATGTAATGTTTTTTTTTCCCTTGATTGCTTTTAAGACTTTTCTTTTTAATCATTGCTTTGAGCAATTTGATTCTGCTATACCTCAGTGTTGTTTTATTAATTTCTTTATACCAGACATTTGTTGAGCTTCTTAGTCTATAGGTGTTAGAGTTTAACTGTGTACTCTAAAATTTGTATGTAGAAGTTCCTCAGAATATGACTTTATTTGAAAGTAAGGTTATTGAAGATGTAATTACTTTAGATGATGTTAATAGGGTGGGTCCTAATATAATATGACTAGCCTTCTTATAAACAAGGGAAATTTGAGTTCAGACATACACATAGGGAAAAGATCATGTGAAGATGAGGGCAGAGATTGGGGTGATACTTCTACAAGCTGAAAAATGCCAAAGGATGCCAGCAAATACCAGGGGAGAGGTATGAGTTCTTCCCCACCATCCTCTGCAGGACCTAACCCTGCCAACACCTTGATTTCAGACTTGGGTCTTCCGAACTGGAAGATAATAAATTTCAACAGTTTAAGCCACTCAGTTTATGGTATTTTGTTATAGCAGCCTTTGTAAACTGATACGATGAGTTTCTAGTTTTTATAAAATATAGATGTATTTTGGCTATTTAAAAAAAATATGTCTCTTCTCCCCATCCGCCTTTCAGGAACACCTCAGTACATGGATGCTAGACTACTTCAGCCTCTGTCTTTATTTTGTGTAATTTTTTTGTTTGTTTCGTTTTGTGTAGTTGCTATTGATATACAAGTTTACTCGTGTTTTCTTCTATAAGGTCTAATCTGCCGTTAATTCCATTCAGTGTCTGGTTCATCTCAGACACAGTTTTCACAGCTAGAAGTTTCATTTTGGTATCCAAAATTTTTCTTTCACATAGCTAATTAACATCTTTAATTCTTCCTTTAGTTTTGTGTACACATGGGACATAGTTATAGTATTTCAACACTCTGTTCTCCTGATTCTAATATCCATGTCAGTATTGGGTTGGTTTTGCCCAGTTGATTTTTCTGCTTGTTAGGGGTCATATTTTCCTGTTTATTGACCTGCCTGATAATTTTTGATTGGATAACAGCAGCTGTAAGTTTGACTTTTGAATGCTTTTGTATTCCTATAAATATCCTTGAGCTTTATTTTGGAAGATAGTTATTTAGAAACAGTTTGATTCTTTTTTTTTCAGTTTGATTCTTTCCAGTCTTATTTTTAAGGTTTGTTTAATGAGACCTGAGTACTTCTTATGCAGGGATCTTTATTTTCTCTACTAAGATAATTCTTCTGAATTATCTTCTCAAAGTCCTGTAAATTGAGGTTTTCCAGCCTGACTAGTGAGATAAAGCTCTCCTCACATGTCTCTGTGAAACTGAGACCACTGGGTATATTGCTATTAAAAGTCAGAAGCTTAAGTGCATTCTATTTGCATAATAAAGTTCAAAGACACAATATACTGAGAAGGGTGTAAACCCACACAGATGCTTTGGAATTCCACTGTTATGGTCTATGCACACAGCATATTTCTTCAGTGAAGGATCAGGTGGGGTCATCTATACAGTGCAGCTCTGTGTAGGGATAGGAATTTCAGTACCTCTGATAGCAGAATAACCCTGCATTGAACTTACTCTCTACACCTACCTTTCAGGAAATGTTGGAGAACATAGGTTATTCACATATTTAATTTGTGTTATAAATGATAATTAAGATGTTACTGTAGTAAAACTCGATTACTTTATTCATGTATACTGCCTGGGCATTTGAGTTGGCACCATCTCTTTAGAGATTATCTTTAGAGATTATCTGTAGTCCCATTTCCTTATTCTATAAGAAAAGAAACTGTGTATAAGGTCCACAGAGATCTGGGACTAGGGTTTAAGCCTTCCACATCTATTTGGTATTTGTAGAATATCATGTTTCTAATATTTGCAGTATAAATATTCAGTAGAAGTTGACACCCAACCTTGTACATCCTAGAGTTTTATAATAGTTTATATATAAAAAAGCAGGAATAGAAGCTATGTGTTCTCACCAGGGACTAATATACCCATGTTTATAGCTGGTCTGTGCCTCTGCTCAGGCAGTGTCTCTGTGACTTTAGATTGGACACTGGAATCGCTGGGCAATATGCTCAGTGTGGTGAGAATATAAAGCTTAAGACACAGTTTCATCTTTTTGGGAACTTTTAGCTGGTTGAGAAGATGAAGGACCAAGTGTGCAGTAAGTAAAACTGGCATCATTTATTGCACGGAGTGGAGAACATCAGTGAGCTTAAGTGGTTTGCCAAGCCTTACTAAGAAAGTGGTAGGCTTCAACCAGGATAGGATGGGTATGGGCAGAAGATAGTCACATGAATAAATTATGGGGGGAAATTTGGGGAATACGGAAATGATCTCAGATATAACCTGGTTTAATAGGTTCAGTTTAGAGATAAACCAAGGCCCAGAGAAAGCTGTCTTTCTCATGGATGAACAGTAAATTGACTGTAAAAGCCAGCCATCCTAATTCCTGCTTCACAACATAGCTGTCTATCACTTCCATGGTAGGCCTTGCCAGTCTATGCTTTTCTTTTCTGTATCAAAGACTATCATGCATACTCTTTGAGAGAAGGGACTTTGTCTGTCTTGTTTGCTACTGTATTCCTAGAAGCTATAATACAGTCTCCTCCCCAAACCCAACACAGAGACACTTCCCAAGGCTTAAAAGGAAAATCCAGAGGATTAAGATCTTACTTGATAAAATTTGAAGTTCATATGTGGAAAGACTTAGATATAGACAAAATTTCGGTGGAGCTAAGATGGCGGCGTAGAAGGATGTGCACTCATCTCTCCTGCAAAATCGCCTGAATTGCAACGAGTTCCTGAAAAACCATCTTGACAGGAGGAGGTTGGATCTGATCACAAAAAAGATACCCCCCATTGAAGAACAAAGGAGAAGCCGCATCAAGACGGTAAGAAGGGCGCAATCGTGCTTTTAAAAGTCAAACCTCATACCCGCCGGAGAGGCTGGGCGGGCCAAAGGTGCAAAGCCTGTTGCAGATCAAGACCCGGGAAAGGAGCGGTAATGCCCACAAGAGACTGAGCCAGACCTGTTTTGGAGGGTCCAAGTGCCCCCTTGAACTAGAAGTGCCCTTGAGCAGTCCTCGGAAGGACGGCACTCAGTTCCCTTTGGAGGAGGTTACCATTAACCCAATCACAGAGCTGTGGAGGACTGGAAACTGTGCACACTGTGATCCGGGAGAGGGGAATAGCGATCCTGCATGAGACTGAGCCAGACTCACCTCTGAGTAACCTGACGTCTCCCGTGATGGCGGGGGTTGACGGTGGCCTGCAGCAGGGTCGGGGTCACTGCGGAAGTGCTTCCCATAGAGAGTGTGGGAGTAAATCCTTTGTGAGAGAGACGCCATTTTCCCTACTGTAGTTTGGCTGCTGGTCAAACTACAGGGCCGCTGGTCAAGCTACAGGGAGGGAATTTAGCTCCACCCAGCAAGAAAAGGGATTTGGATTAAGAAACTCCCAGGGTCAGCCTGGGCGGGCCTTTTAGTTCTGGAATAGGCCAAAACAAACAAGCAGTCAAAGAGGTCTTCAGATCCAACCACTGCCAGAGGCAAGAAAAAGACTGATAATTCCTGAATAGTCAGCAAGAGACAGAAGAACATAAACACTATTTTCACGTTTTGTCTGAAGCTGGAGTTACTGCTGGATTTTTTAAATTTCATTTTATTCCTTATTCTTTTTTATTGCTTTTTTTGTTTTGTTTTGTTTCAATTGTTTTTTTCCCTTTTTTCCAAACCCACTCAGTGCCCCCTCCCCCGTTTTTTTTTTTTTTTGGGTGTGTGAGTGCGGGTGTGTTTATTTTCTCCATTGAATTCTATTGAAGCTACTAATCTTATCAGTAAGACTGAATATATTAAAGTTTTTTTTTTTTTTTCTTCTTTTTCCTTTTAAACCACACATTTTGTTTTGGTATAAACTTTTGGTTCCACATTGATCTTTTAAGGTTCTGTGGGGGTTTTGTTTCTATTGTTTTTTCTTTGTTTTTCTATATTTTTCTATATACTTATCTCAGTTTTAATTTTTAAAATTGTTTATTTGTACTACTACTTTCTCTATAATTCTTTGCTTTCTCTGATGCTCCTTTCCTATAGCACTAAACTCTAATACATACAAATCTTTATCTCCCTATATTTAACTTTGCAGTATTATTTTATATTTCTCTTCTTTCCTCCCTTTCTCCTTTTCCCTTTTCCCACCATATTTCTTACTCTGTTCTGTCCTTGTTGCCTTATCACCAACGGAGACCCTGCTCTAGCATTATTCTCCAATTGGTGCTCTACTTAGTTTGGTTATTAACTGGTGGATATCATTCTTGGTTTTCTTTATTCGCCGTGCTAACGTATTGTACCGTATTTTTGGTTGGAATTCTTGGGTTATGTTACAGCTGTATATGTTTATGTGCATAATTCAATACACTAGATAGTATTTGCATAATATTTTAATTGCCATTTGTCAAAGGTATACCTTCTGTTTCTCATTCGCATATATATATGTTTTAATATCATTTAATGCCATAACAAATCAGCCGTGAAACATTCATTCCCTGGTCAGGCAACAAGCCCAGGGGCTTTGGGGAGGGAGCACTGACTCCAAAACTCTGCAATACTAGAAAACGGCTAGCACTAGAGAGCAGTATACAAGTGAGAATGCCAACAAAGGTAATGACTTGTATGCAACTCCTGACATCACCCAACCACCAGCATCACCCAGAATAAGAAGCCCCATCCAAACAACAAACACCAACAGACGTAGCTCAAAGTCTGGGAAAAGGAAATCCCAAACAGAGTCAGTTAAAAAATTAATAATAACAATGAAACAGCAAAGAAATACCACACAAGTGAAGGAACAATCTACAAACACACAAGATCAAATCATTGAAGACGATTTGGACAAGCTTTCTGAAAGTGATTTCAGAAGAATGATAGCAAAGATGATCAAAGACACTGAAAACAGAATGTTACAGAAATTGCAAGATACAACTTCTTGAATAAAGAAATACAAGAACTTTCAAAAAATGTAACAGAGACAAACAACTCAATTACTGAACTTAAAAACACTGTAGAAGGAATCAAGAGCAGAGTATCTGAGACAGAAGACTGGATAAGTGAGCTGGAAGATAGAATGGAATGGAATGTAATTCTTTGCTTTCTCTGATGCTCCTTTCCTATAGCACTAAACTCTAATACATACAAATCTTTATCTCCCTATATTTAACTTTGCAGTATTATTTTATATTTCTCTTCTTTCCTCCCTTTCTCCTTTTCCCTTTTCCCACCATATTTCTTACTCTGTTCTGTCCTTGTTGCCTTATCACCAACGGAGACCCTGCTCTAGCATTATTCTCCAATTGGTGCTCTACTTAGTTTGGTTATTAACTGGTGGATATCATTCTTGGTTTTCTTTATTCGCCGTGCTAACGTATTGTACCGTATTTTTGGTTGGAATTCTTGGGTTATGTTACAGCTGTATATGTTTATGTGCATAATTCAATACACTAGATAGTATTTGCATAATATTTTAATTGCCATTTGTCAAAGGTATACCTTCTGTTTCTCATTCGCATATATATATGTTTTAATATCATTTAATGCCATAACAAATCAGCCGTGAAACATTCATTCCCTGGTCAGGCAACAAGCCCAGGGGCTTTGGGGAGGGAGCACTGACTCCAAAACTCTGCAATACTAGAAAACGGCTAGCACTAGAGAGCAGTATACAAGTGAGAATGCCAACAAAGGTAATGACTTGTATGCAACTCCTGACATCACCCAACCACCAGCATCACCCAGAATAAGAAGCCCCATCCAAACAACAAACACCAACAGACGTAGCTCAAAGTCTGGGAAAAGGAAATCCCAAACAGAGTCAGTTAAAAAATTAATAATAACAATGAAACAGCAAAGAAATACCACACAAGTGAAGGAACAATCTACAAACACACAAGATCAAATCATTGAAGACGATTTGGACAAGCTTTCTGAAAGTGATTTCAGAAGAATGATAGCAAAGATGATCAAAGACACTGAAAACAGAATGTTACAGAAATTGCAAGATACAACTTCTTGAATAAAGAAATACAAGAACTTTCAAAAAATGTAACAGAGACAAACAACTCAATTACTGAACTTAAAAACACTGTAGAAGGAATCAAGAGCAGAGTATCTGAGACAGAAGACTGGATAAGTGAGCTGGAAGATAGAATGGTGGAAGTAACTGCTGAAAAACAGAATCAAGCTCAAAGAATGAAAAAAGCAGAGGATAGCCTCAGAGACCTCTGGGATAATATCACACGCACCAATATTAGAATTATAGGGTTTCCAGAAGAAGTAGACAAAATTTCTAGGGAGCAGAGAATAAGTCTTAAGACCTTAGATCATAATGTGAAAAGTGCAAGTGTTAGTCACTCACTTGTGTCTGATACTTTGGAACCTGCATCCTCTGTCCGTGGAATTCTTCAGGCAAGCATGCTAGAGTGGGTTGCCATTCCCTTCACCAGGGGACCTTCCTGACCCAGGGATCAAACACAGGTCCCTCACATTGGAGGTGGATTTTTTTTTACCAACTGAACCATCAGGGAAGCCCTGGTTGCAATAGTGTAACTCAAAGTCAATGATTCTATAAAGCGGTCCTTTGGTATACAAGCACACAAGCTCATTATCTCAGGTACGTAAGAAGGAAATGAATCAAAATGTGTAAATGCTTGTCGAGGAAAAAAATCTAGCCCATGAAATGATGAATCAAAAGAAGGGAATTGGCTATAGAACAACTTTGGTTAAAGGACACGTAAGCATAAGCACAGAATGAAGACTGAGTAGCTACAAGTTGCAATTACAAATTACAATAGAAATGCTACATGCCTTGACCATGGGAAATAATGAAACTACAAAAATTGAATGTGGGTAGGGAGACTAAAGCATAAGAATATAAATTCTGACATTTTTATCACAGAGACTGAAATGACATTATCCAAAATTAAAATGTGATTGTAAAGAAAATAGGATCACAGCTTCTAAATGATCTTTCATACCATCCCCATTAAGAAAGATATTTTAAGAGATATCATTTCTTCAAGTAAAAATTTTTTTTAGAAATTAGACCATAGAAATTTTTAATTTTTAAAACAGAATGTTACAAAGCAGTACAACTTCTTGAATAAAGAAATACAAGAACTTTCAAAAAATGTAACAGAGACAAACAACTCAATTACTGAACTTAAAAACACTGTAGAAGGAATCAAGAGCAGAGTATCTGAGACAGAAGACTGGATAAGTGAGCTGGAAGATAGAATGGTGGAAGTAACTGCTGAAAAACAGAATCAAGCTCAAAGAATGAAAAAAGCAGAGGATAGCCTCAGAGACCTCTGGGATAATATCACACGCACCAATATTAGAATTATAGGGTTTCCAGAAGAAGTAGACAAAATTTCTAGGGAGCAGAGAATAAGTCTTAAGACCTTAGATCATAATGTGAAAAGTGCAAGTGTTAGTCACTCACTTGTGTCTGATACTTTGGAACCTGCATCCTCTGTCCGTGGAATTCTTCAGGCAAGCATGCTAGAGTGGGTTGCCATTCCCTTCACCAGGGGACCTTCCTGACCCAGGGATCAAACACAGGTCCCTCACATTGGAGGTGGATTTTTTTTTACCAACTGAACCATCAGGGAAGCCCTGGTTGCAATAGTGTAACTCAAAGTCAATGATTCTATAAAGCGGTCCTTTGGTATACAAGCACACAAGCTCATTATCTCAGGTACGTAAGAAGGAAATGAATCAAAATGTGTAAATGCTTGTCGAGGAAAAAAATCTAGCCCATGAAATGATGAATCAAAAGAAGGGAATTGGCTATAGAACAACTTTGGTTAAAGGACACGTAAGCATAAGCACAGAATGAAGACTGAGTAGCTACAAGTTGCAATTACAAATTACAATAGAAATGCTACATGCCTTGACCATGGGAAATAATGAAACTACAAAAAAATTGAATGTGGGTAGGGAGACTAAAGCATAAGAATATAAATTCTGACATTTTTATCACAGAGACTGAAATGACATTATCCAAAATTAAAATGTGATTGTAAAGAAAATAGGATCACAGCTTCTAAATGATCTTTCATACCATCCCCATTAAGAAAGATATTTTAAGAGATATCATTTCTTCAAGTAAAAATAAAACCTGTTTTCTATGGTCTTATAGAAATTAGACCATAGAAAATTCTCCTAATTGCTTAAATTTTTCTATTATATTCAAGTTTAATTATACTTATTACACTTCATTTAAAAGGTCGGTCTATGTTATAATAACTTTTGATAATATATAGGAATAGTGGAGTTTAGGTGGCTATTTTTCTCTAATTTGTTTTCATTATACATTGAGTTTTCCATCATAATAATTATTAAAAAAAAACTAAAACCACAGCCCAGGGGAAATCAGTGTGTGTTTCTTTCCATTATCTTTTATATTCATAAGTATATTTTAAAATTTATTTTTTAAACACCAGAAACATTGTGTATTGGTGTAGAGCAAATTAACAATGTTGTAATAGTTTCAGGTTAACAGTGAAGGCCATACATACACATTTGTCCATTCTCATAAACATATTTTTTTATACATTTTGAACCTTACCATATATACATATACCCTCATTTGTTGTACCCTCATTTTTCCAGGTGCTGTTCTATAATATTCATGTTCTGCTATCACAGCCAATCTTTAAAATATTAGCATTCCTTTTACATACCTTAATTTAATCATTTCTTTGGGGACATATATATTGCTTGTAAAATTTTGCAAATATAGTTATAGATAGTATAAAAAGCATATGCATTTGCCTATATCTCAACTAATTGGATCAAAATGTATGAAAATATTTAAAAAGTCCTTGAAATATAGTTCTGAGTTGTTTATCATGATAATATCTAGGAAAGGTTTGGAAATACAGATTAAAGCCATTTTGGAAGAGATGAATGACATCAGTCATATCATGGGAGTGGGAAAAATTTGGGCTTACAAGGGAATCAGTTCTGTGTGCTTTTTGTGTTTTTTTGTGAAATAGAATTTTGCTAGTAGAATGGAGCCATGTATTTCTGAGGGACAAGGCAAATACGTTGCCAGCTACAAAGGCAAGTCAAATGATAACATCTGAGGTTTCTCATTTGTTCTTAACCCAAGTGAAGTCAGCTAGTCAGCTGATAAGTGTGTATTAAATTTAATTCCTTTACAACTTTGTGGACCTTGTTGAAGTGTCTTCTGACTTTGGATAGTGCATTAGTCTTATTGGACCTGCATTCATTGTTACTATTTATTTATTAATTTTTTGACTGGATTTAACTTTACAACAATTTTGTTTTCAATGACATGCAGATTTCGTACTCTCTGAATTCCTCCATGTTAAAAAAATTGCCCGTATGCTTGAGGGATGAGTTGATAGGATATAGTATTCTTTGGTCATTTTTTTTTAGAACTTTGTACATACTCTTGTATTAGCTTCTGGCAATGTATGCTGCTGAAAAGACTTGTTAAATGACCTTAACTTTTTTACCTTAGAATAAAAAATGTAGAAATTACATTTATGTGTAATATTATGTAAAATGGGCTTCCCTTGTAGCTCAGTTGGTAAAAAAATCTGCCTGCAATGCAGGAAACCTGGGTTTGATTCCTCAGTCAGGAAGATCCCCTGGAGAAGGGCATGGAAACCCACTCCAGTATTCTTGCTTGGAGAATCCCATGGACAGAGGAGCCTGGCAGGCTACAGTCCATGGGGTTGCAAGGATAGGACATCACTTAGCGACTAAACCACCATTATGTAAAATATATACATTATAGTTATATAATATGTATTTTATGTATGCTATATGAAATACATTATAGTTATGTGTATTTTACATAGTATTATACACACACACACAAACACATATACATTGATACCTAGGTTTTTAAAATTTAGATTGGAATAGGCATATACACTCTATTGCATATAAAATAAATAACTAATAAGGGCCTTCTCTATAGCACAAGGGACTCTACTGAACACTCTTTAATGGCCTATGTGGGAGAAGAATTAAAAAAGAGTTGATATATGCATTTGTCTAATAGATTCACTTTGCTCTACACCTGAAACTGTTACTGACACAGCATTGTAAGTTAGTTATACTCTGATAAAAATTTTTTAAAAAATCTGAGTTTTAATATGTATGCATCAAGTTTTGTTTGCTATTGTGTTTTTTCTGAATACAGATTTACTTCTTTCATTTAAGGAATAATTTGCAGTTTTATAGGATTTTTAATGGTTGAATATCTTTGCAGGGATACCAGTTTATCCCTTGGTTAGAGTATCTTGTCCTCCATGTTGACTATCTTGAAATTTTTTTATCTCATTTTGGTTTTGTTCCTTTATCATTCATTGTGGATACATTAAGCCCTTGTTTCATATCAGTAAGTGATTATATAGCTATGCCTATCTTCTTCTTTATGTTTCTACTTTACTATACTTATCAGTTTTATGAAACTTGGTAATCCGCTGAGTTTCCTCTTGGCTCTTAATTTGTTTCCATAGCTATACATAGTCTCATTCTGTTATTTCATCATTTGGCATTTGAGTTCTTATTTTATTGTGCTATTAAAATTTTAAGTCACGTGAAGCACTTTGGGAAAGGTTCCTGTTTCATAGAGCATATTTTCTTCCAGATGGGGTTTTTCAACTGTCTTTTCTGTACTACCTCCCATTCTCTTCATAGTTCATTGTAGCATGTTTGTACCCTTGTCACACTGCTTTTATTTTTTAAAATTTTGCTTGTACCTAGTGTGAGAAGTTTTAGTTTTCTTTTTTTCATACAAATTCTATTTATTATTATATTTTTTACAGAGTTTTGTTGTTTACTGCCACACAGCGACCTAAATCCCCCATAGGCATACATGTGTCGCTCCCTCTCGAACCTCCCCCTCCCCCTCCCCATGCCACCCCTTCAGGCTGCTGCAGAGCTCCTGTGTGAAATCCCCTAGTCCCACAGTATATTCCCCTCCCTCACACCAATCAATGGTCGTAAGACTGCCATGTCCACCTCTCCACTGCAGCTCTGCACATTTGTTTATCAGCACCAGCTTTCTAGATTCCATAAACTTGTGTCAGCATACAATATTTATCTTTCTCTCTCTGACATTCCTCACTCTGTGTAATAGGTTCTAGATTCATCCACCTCATTAGAACTGATTCAAATGCAGTCCTTTTTATGGCTGAGTAATATTCCATTATATATGTGTACCACAGCTTCTTTATCCATGTATCTTTCTCAAGTTTTGTTTGCTATTGTGTTTTTTCTGAATACAGATTTACTTCTTTCATTTAAGGAATAATTTGCAGTTTTATAGGATTTTTAATGGTTGAATATCTTTGCAGGGATACCAGTTTATCCCTTGGTTAGAGTATCTTGTCCTCCATGTTGACTATCTTGAAATTTTTTTATCTCATTTTGGTTTTGTTCCTTTATCATTCATTGTGGATACATTAAGCCCTTGTTTCATATCAGTAAGTGATTATATAGCTATGCCTATCTTCTTCTTTATGTTTCTACTTTACTATACTTATCAGTTTTATGAAACTTGGTAATCCGCTGAGTTTCCTCTTGGCTCTTAATTTGTTTCCATAGCTATACATAGTCTCATTCTGTTATTTCATCATTTGGCATTTGAGTTCTTATTTTATTGTGCTATTAAAATTTTAAGTCACGTGAAGCACTTTGGGAAAGGTTCCTGTTTCATAGAGCATATTTTCTTCCAGATGGGGTTTTTCAACTGTCTTTTCTGTACTACCTCCCATTCTCTTCATAGTTCATTGTAGCATGTTTGTACCCTTGTCACACTGCTTTTATTTTTTAAAATTTTGCTTGTACCTAGTGTGAGAAGTTTTAGTTTTCTTTTTTTCATACAAATTCTATTTATTATTATATTTTTTACAGAGTTTTGTTGTTTACTGCCACACAGCGACCTAAATCCCCCATAGGCATACATGTGTCGCTCCCTCTCGAACCTCCCCCTCCCCATGCCACCCCTTCAGGCTGCTGCAGAGCTCCTGTGTGAAATCCCCTAGTCCCACAGTATATTCCCCTCCCTCACACCAATCAATGGTCGTAAGACTGCCATGTCCACCTCTCCACTGCAGCTCTGCACATTTGTTTATCAGCACCAGCTTTCTAGATTCCATAAACTTGTGTCAGCATACAATATTTATCTTTCTCTCTCTGACATTCCTCACTCTGTGTAATAGGTTCTAGATTCATCCACCTCATTAGAACTGATTCAAATGCAGTCCTTTTTATGGCTGAGTAATATTCCATTATATATGTGTACCACAGCTTCTTTATCCATTTATCTGTTGATGGACATCTAGATTGCTTCCATGTTCATTGCTTCAATGAACAGTGGGGTACATGTGTCTTTTTCAATTTTGATTTCCTCAGGGTGTATGCCTACTAGTGGGATTGCTGGGTTGCATGATGACTCTATTCCTAGTATTTTGAGGAATTGCCACACTGTCTTCCATAGTGTCTATGTCAGTTCACATTCCCACCAACAGTGCAAGAGGGCTTCCTTTTCTCCACAATCTCTCCAGCATTTATTGTTTGTAGACTTTTTGATGATGGCCGTTCTGACTTATGTGTGGTGGTATCTCATTGTAGTTTTGATTTGCATTTCTTTAACAATGAGTGATATTGAGAATCTTTTCATGTGTTTGTTGGCCATCTGTATGTCTTCTTTGGAGAGATGTCTGTTTAGGTCTTTTTCCCATTTTTTGATTGGGTTGTTTCTTTTTTTTGTGTTGAGTTGTCTAAGCTGCTTGTGTATTTTGGTAATTAATTCTCTGTCATTAGTTTCATTTGCTATTATTTTTTCCCATTCTGAAGGTTGTCTTTTCACCTTGTTTATAGTTTCTTATGCTGTGCAAAAGCTTTTAAGTTTCATTAGGTCCCACTTGTCTATATTTTCATGTTTGTCTTTATTTTCATTATTTTAGGAGGTGGACCATAGAAGATCCTGCTTTGATTTTTGTCATTGAGTGTTCTGCCAAGAGCACTGCCAAGTGTTCTGTTTTCCTCCAAGAATTTTATGGTCTCTGGGTCTCACAGTTAGGTCTTTAATCCATTTTGAGTTTATCTTTGTGCATGGTGTTAGGCAGTGTTCCAACTTTACTCTTTTACATGTAGCTGTCCAGTTTTCCCAGCACCACTTATTGAAGACTGCCATGTCCACCTCTCCACTGCAGCTCTGCACATTTGTTTATCAGCACCAGCTTTCTAGATTCCATAAACTTGTGTCAGCATACAATATTTATCTTTCTCTCTCTGACATTCCTCACTCTGTGTAATAGGTTCTAGATTCATCCACCTCATTAGAACTGATTCAAATGCAGTCCTTTTTATGGCTGAGTAATATTCCATTATATATGTGTACCACAGCTTCTTTATCCATTTATCTGTTGATGGACATCTAGATTGCTTCCATGTTCATTGCTTCAATGAACAGTGGGGTACATGTGTCTTTTTCAATTTTGATTTCCTCAGGGTGTATGCCTACTAGTGGGATTGCTGGGTTGCATGATGACTCTATTCCTAGTATTTTGAGGAATTGCCACACTGTCTTCCATAGTGTCTATGTCAGTTCACATTCCCACCAACAGTGCAAGAGGGCTTCCTTTTCTCCACAATCTCTCCAGCATTTATTGTTTGTAGACTTTTTGATGATGGCCGTTCTGACTTATGTGTGGTGGTATCTCATTGTAGTTTTGATTTGCATTTCTTTAACAATGAGTGATATTGAGAATCTTTTCATGTGTTTGTTGGCCATCTGTATGTCTTCTTTGGAGAGATGTCTGTTTAGGTCTTTTTCCCATTTTTTTGACTGGGGTGTTTAGTTTTTTGGTGTTGAGTTGTCTAAGTTGCTTGTATATTTTGGTAATTAATTCTCTGTCATTAGTTTCATTTGCTATTATTTTTTCCCATTCTGAAGGTTGTCTTTTCACCTTGTTTATAGTTTCTTATGCTGTGCAAAAGCTTTTAAGTTTCATTAGGTCCCACTTGTCTATATTTTCATGTTTGTCTTTATTTTCATTATTTTAGGAGGTGGACCATAGAAGATCCTGCTTTGATTTTTGTCATTGAGTGTTCTGCCAAGAGCACTGCCAAGTGTTCTGTTTTCCTCCAAGAATTTTATGGTCTCTGGGTCTCACAGTTAGGTCTTTAATCCATTTTGAGTTTATCTTTGTGCATGGTGTTAGGCAGTGTTCCAACTTTACTCTTTTACATGTAGCTGTCCAGTTTTCCCAGCACCACTTATTGAAGAGGCTGTCTTTGCCCCATTACATATTTTTGGCTCCTTTGTCAAAAGTAAGATACCCATAAGTGCATGGGTTTATCTCTGGACTCTGTATCTTCAATTTGTTGATATTTCTGTTTTCGTGCCAGTACCACACTGTCTTGATGACTATCGCTTTTTAGTATAGTCTGAAGTGAGGAAGGTTGATTCCTCCAGCTGTTCTTTTTTCTCAAGACTGTTTTGGTTATCCGGGGTCATTTGTGTTTCCATATGAATTGTGATATTTTTTGTTCTAGTTCTGTGAAAACTGCCATTGGTAATTTGATAGAGATTGCATTGAATCTGTAGATTACATTTGGTAGTACAGTCATTTTTATGATATTGATTTGAGAAGGTTTAGTTTTCTAGTTGCTTGTTATGATATGAATGAATTTTTCATGTCTTTTATAATTTATTTGTCTTTTTTGAGTGGTTCTGTATTTTTAAATTGAAGTGGTTTAGGTGTTACAAAGGCTGGAAACCAGGGCTAAGGAAGTTGTTCATGTTTCAGTTTTATGTTATAAATCAATAAAAATAGAGTATTTAAAGATAGGAGTATAAAAGAGATAATTGTCATAATGCTGAATAATGGAAATATTTGCTTAATTATGCATGCTACAATCAAATGCCTCTGACTGATTAATAGGAAATGAATCTAGATTCTGATCTCTTTTCTGAGATTTTGTTAATTTCACTGGTGGTAGTGTTTCTTAATCTCATGATGGGGTGGAAGATGTGATAGAATATACTGGGTATTTTTTACTTAAAATTTTTTATCTAAGTATGGTTGATTTACAATACTGTGTTAATTTCTGCTGTACATCAAAGTGACTCATATATTTCATACTTTTTCCCATTATAATTTATCTTGTTATTGAATATATTATAATTTTCTGTGCTATACAATAGGATCATGTTGTTTATCCTATATATATAACAGTTTGCATCTGGTAATACCAAACTCCCAATCTGTCTCCCTCTGAACCCACCCTCCTGCTTGGCAATCACAAGTCTGTTCTCTACGTCTGTAAGTCTGTTTCTGTTTCATAGATAAGTTCATCTGTGCCATCTTTTAGATAGCACATAAAAGTGATATCATGTGGTATTTGTCTTTCTGCCTTACTTCACTTGGTATGATAATCTTTAAGTCTATCCTTGTTGCTGCAAGTGACATTACTTCATTCTTATTTGTGACTGAGTAGTATTCCATTGTAAATATGTACCAGATCTTCTTTATCCATTTATCTGTCAGTAGACATTTAGATTGTTACCTTGTCTTGGCTATTGCAAATAGTGCTGCTATGAACATTGGAGTGCATGTGTCCTTTCATTCTATGGGTATGTCTGGGTATATGCCCAGGAGTAGGATTGTTGGATCATTTAAAACTCTATTTTTAGTGGCTGTATCAGTTTACATTCCCACGAACAGTGTAGGAAGGTTCCCTCATCTCCACACCTTCTCCAAAATTTATTATTTATAGAGGTTTTTTTTAACAATGACAAGAGAGCAGAACATACTCTTGAAACTGGACTTGTTTTCCAATTTCCTTATGTTAACTTGAATCTTTTCTTCTGAAAAAGGAAGTCAGTTCAGTTTTCAGCCTTTCTTTCCATCAGTCATTTATATCAGTTCCCTCCATATTCTTTAGATCAGAAAGATGAAAATAAGAATAACTCTTCCACAGGATGTCAGGGAGCTTATAAAACTTTCTCCCCTTCCCACCACCTCACAGGCTTGGATGCTTCTGGTCCTTTCATGTTTTTATTGATTTTTACAATTTGGGGATACTTAGAGGAATACTTTTCTGCCATACGCATGTAAACTTAGTTGTTTTATTTATGAAAATAAAAGATTTTGTTAATTTCACTGGTGGTAGTGTTCTTAATCTCATGATGGGGTGGAAGATGTGATAGAATATACTGGGTATTTTTTACTTAAAATTTTTTATCTAAGTATGGTTGATTTACAATACTGTGTTAATTTCTGCTGTACATCAAAGTGACTCATATATTTCATACTTTTTCCCATTATAATTTATCTTGTTATTGAATATATTATAATTTTCTGTGCTATACAATAGGATCATGTTGTTTATCCTATATATATAACAGTTTGCATCTGGTAATACCAAACTCCCAATCTGTCTCCCTCTGAACCCACCCTCCTGCTTGGCAATCACAAGTCTGTTCTCTACGTCTGTAAGTCTGTTTCTGTTTCATAGATAAGTTCATCTGTGCCATCTTTTAGATAGCACATAAAAGTGATATCATGTGGTATTTGTCTTTCTGCCTTACTTCACTTGGTATGATAATCTTTAAGTCTATCCTTGTTGCTGCAAGTGACATTACTTCATTCTTATTTGTGACTGAGTAGTATTCCATTGTAAATATGTACCAGATCTTCTTTATCCATTTATCTGTCAGTAGACATTTAGATTGTTACCTTGTCTTGGCTATTGCAAATAGTGCTGCTATGAACATTGGAGTGCATGTGTCCTTTCATTCTATGGGTATGTCTGGGTATATGCCCAGGAGTAGGATTGTTGGATCATTTAAAAACTCTATTTTTAGTGGCTGTATCAGTTTACATTCCCACGAACAGTGTAGGAAGGTTCCCTCATCTCCACACCTTCTCCAAAATTTATTATTTATAGAGGTTTTTTTTAACAATGACAAGAGAGCAGAACATACTCTTGAAACTGGACTTGTTTTCCAATTTCCTTATGTTAACTTGAATCTTTTCTTCTGAAAAAGGAAGTCAGTTCAGTTTTCAGCCTTTCTTTCCATCAGTCATTTATATCAGTTCCCTCCATATTCTTTAGATCAGAAAGATGAAAATAAGAATAACTCTTCCACAGGATGTCAGGGAGCTTATAAAACTTTCTCCCCTTCCCACCACCTCACAGGCTTGGATGCTTCTGGTCCTTTCATGTTTTTATTGATTTTTACAATTTGGGGATACTTAGAGGAATACTTTTTCTGCCATACGCATGTAAACTTAGTTGTTTTATTTATGAATAATTTAAATATTAAAAAAGATTTGTGTATGTCCAATTGTTTCTAGATAAGTTTGTGTTACTTTAACAAATTTATTTTAATTGAAATGTAAATGATATACACTATTAGTTTCAATTGTACAATGCAATAATTCAACATTTGGATATATTTTCAAATGATCACAATAAGTCTAGTTAACATCTGTCACCAAACCTAGCTAAAATTTTTTTGTGTGTGATTAGGACTTTCAAGATCAACTCTCTTAATAACTGTCAAATAAACAGTACAGTATTATAAACTGTAGTCACCTTGCTGTGAATTACTTCCCTATGACTTATTTATTTTATACCTGGGAGCTTGTACCTTTTGACCCCATTTACATTTCATTCACTGTCTAACCTCTTTCCTCTGGCAACCAACCATCTGTTCTCTGTATCTACATTCTTGTTGTTTCCCTTTTTTTACACATAAAAGTGAGGTCTTGTCAGTTCAGTTCAGTCACTAAGACATGTCCAACTCTTTGTGACCCCATGGACTGCAGCACACAAAGCTTCTGTCCTTCACCATCTTCTAGAACCTGCTCAAACTCAAGTCCATTGAGTTTGTGATACCATCCAACCATCTCGTCCTCTGTTGTTCCCTTTTCCTTCTGCCTTCTACTTTCTTCAACATCTGAGCCTTTTCCAATGAGTCGACTCTTTCTATCAGGTGGCCAAAGTATTGGAGCTACAGCTTCAGCATCAGTCCTTCCAGTGAATATTCAAGGATTGATTTCCTTAAGGAATGACTGGTTTGATCTCCTTGTTGTCTGAGGGAGTCTCCAAGAGTCTTCTCCATCCCCACGGTTCAAAGGCATCAATTCTTTGGCACTCAGCCTTCTTTATGGTCCAAATTTCACATCCATACATGACTACTGGGAAAACCATAGCTTTGACTATATGGACTTTTGTCAGCAAGGTGATGTCTCTGCTTTGGAACATGCTGTCTAGGTTTGTTATAACATTTCTTCCAAGGAGTAAGCACCTTAATTTCATGGCTGCAGTCATATAGTATTTATATTTTCCGCCTGATTTGTTTCACTTAACGTTGTGTCCTGGGGGTCTGTCCATGTTGCAAATGTAAAGATTTTCTCTTTTTAATGACTAAATAATGTTTCATTGCGTGTATGTGTGTGTGAGTGTGTACACCACATTTTCTTTTTCCATTGATAGACAGATGGTTTCCATATCTTAACTAATGTAAGTAACATTTACAAAGAAGATGGGAATGCAAATATCTTCTAGAGTTTGTTTTTGGTTTCTTTGGATAAATATCTAGAAATTATATTTATACTTTTTTGAAGTACCTCCAGACTGTTTTCCAGTCAGTGGCAATACTAATTTATATTCCTACCAGCAAGTATACAAAAGTTCTTTTTTTCCACATCCCCACCAACACTTGTTATTTCTTGTCTTTTTGATAATGGTCATTCTAACAGATGTGAGGTGATATAGTAGTTTTGATTTGCATTTTTCAAATAATGAGTGAATTGAGCATATTTTTATGTATCTGCTGGCCATCTGTGTGTCTTCTTTGAAAGAACATTTTTCAGATCTTCCTCCAGTTTTTATTATTTTACTTTTAAAATATGGGGTCACGTAATTTACTCTAGATGACACAAGTCTAGAGGTGTCAGCCTTCCTAATATCCCACATTAAGGTCCAGAATGAGGGAATGAGTCCAATACAGAGAGGAGTAGGGCCCCAGGGACATTGTCAGTGTTTCTCCGTCCAGTTGTTCCTGAAGGTCTTTCCAGTCTTTTCAGATCAGTTATATGACCTAATCTAGGCCAACTTTCCTTCTTGGGCTATTCAAACTTGGACTTCTGGAGGGTATCTTGTCTTGTTCAAAACCCAGCCTCATGTTTGCCTCCCAGCCCTCTGGGATAGCTGCTTTGTAGCTTTTAGGCTTCATGCGGGCAGGAAACATGTGACTTTATCAATGCTTTTGTGGATAACACAGAGAGCTCTAGAGCTGAACTTCTCCAACTCTGATGGGCACACCAGTCACTCAGCGAAATCCTGTTCAAATGTAGATTCTGACTCAGCAAGTCTGGGTGAGGCCGAGCTTCTGCTTTCCTAAGTGACTCCCAACTGGTGCTGGTGATCCCAGGACCACACCCTGAGTTGTAAAAGACTGGAGAGATGGAAGTCACTCCTCTCCCAGACTGAGGGACCCAGGAGTCCTGGACCTCCATATGGACCCACATCCAAGTTTGTGTGTCTTGACAAGCTTTGCCCTCTCCTCCCATCCTGAGACCTGCCCTGCTGCCCCCTGCCATTGATAGACAGATGGTTTCCATATCTTAACTAATGTAAGTAACATTTACAAAGAAGATGGGAATGCAAATATCTTCTAGAGTTTGTTTTTGGTTTCTTTGGATAAATATCTAGAAATTATATTTATACTTTTTTGAAGTACCTCCAGACTGTTTTCCAGTCAGTGGCAATACTAATTTATATTCCTACCAGCAAGTATACAAAAGTTCTTTTTTTCCACATCCCCACCAACACTTGTTATTTCTTGTCTTTTTGATAATGGTCATTCTAACAGATGTGAGGTGATATAGTAGTTTTGATTTGCATTTTCAAATAATGAGTGAATTGAGCATATTTTTATGTATCTGCTGGCCATCTGTGTGTCTTCTTTGAAAGAACATTTTTCAGATCTTCCTCCAGTTTTTATTATTTTACTTTTAAAATATGGGGTCACGTAATTTACTCTAGATGACACAAGTCTAGAGGTGTCAGCCTTCCTAATATCCCACATTAAGGTCCAGAATGAGGGAATGAGTCCAATACAGAGAGGAGTAGGGCCCCAGGGACATTGTCAGTGTTTCTCCGTCCAGTTGTTCCTGAAGGTCTTTCCAGTCTTTTCAGATCAGTTATATGACCTAATCTAGGCCAACTTTCCTTCTTGGGCTATTCAAACTTGGACTTCTGGAGGGTATCTTGTCTTGTTCAAAACCCAGCCTCATGTTTGCCTCCCAGCCCTCTGGGATAGCTGCTTTGTAGCTTTTAGGCTTCATGCGGGCAGGAAACATGTGACTTTATCAATGCTTTTGTGGATAACACAGAGAGCTCTAGAGCTGAACTTCTCCAACTCTGATGGGCACACCAGTCACTCAGCGAAATCCTGTTCAAATGTAGATTCTGACTCAGCAAGTCTGGGTGAGGCCGAGCTTCTGCTTTCCTAAGTGACTCCCAACTGGTGCTGGTGATCCCAGGACCACACCCTGAGTTGTAAAAGACTGGAGAGATGGAAGTCACTCCTCTCCCAGACTGAGGGACCCAGGAGTCCTGGACCTCCATATGGACCCACATCCAAGTTTGTGTGTCTTGACAAGCTTTGCCCTCTCCTCCCATCCTGAGACCTGCCCTGCTGCCCCCTGCCATTTTAAAATTTGACTATTTTGGGTTTTGGCTATTGAGTTCTATATATATTTTGGATATTAACTCCTTGTCAAGTTTATGATATACCAATATTTTCTCCCATTCAGTAGGTTGCCTTTTCATTTTGTTGATGATTTCCTTAGAAATGTATATTACTTTTATAAGTAAAGAGACATTTCACAAATTTTATTTTCTATCTCTTCTTCAAAATTTACTTCAATTGTTGTTCTTTTGAAGAAATTTTCTTTGATATCCCTAGCTGAAATGACTTCTCTTCAGTAAATTATCATAGTATCTTTCTATTCATTTAAAATCAATTTTATTAATGGCTCTCATAGCTGGGCACATTTTTAGGTACTTGGAATACATAATATGTAAAATGCAATTTCTGTTTTCATGATACTAACATTTCAGTGACTGGAGGCTGTAGAGGGAGCTTGGCCTACTGTCTATTTTAACTAATTGGTTCTGCATTTTAGCTTATTGAACTTAGAGTATTTTACTCACATCCTCCACACGGTCTTATATAATGTATAGCACACAACAGAAGCTGATAGACGTCTGTCGAATTAGCAAACTCAAAATGATTATCTTATTAGCTGGGATGTGGAAAGACAGTGCTTCAGAGAGAGAGGCAGGTAAGACTGAGAGACTGTTTGTCTGAGAAGATGCTTATGTAGGCAATTTTAATAGCTACTCAGTGGTATAGGCATGTATGAAGCTCAGGTAGGTGGTCCAGGCTAAGGAATGATGGACACAAGGACTATTAATGATTCTTGGAGAAGAAGGAGCCAGCCCAAGTAGCCCTGAGAGGGTCTCTGGAGTAGGACATTTCAGCCATATTTCATTGTTCTACCTTCTCCAGACTGTAAATTCTGCTTTCCTTGATGGGCACACCAGTCACTCAGCGAAATCCTGTTCAAATGTAGATTCTGACTCAGCAAGTCTGGGTGAGGCCGAGCTTCTGCTTTCCTAAGTGACTCCCAACTGGTGCTGGTGATCCCAGGACCACACCCTGAGTTGTAAAAGACTGGAGAGATGGAAGTCACTCCTCTCCCAGACTGAGGGACCCAGGAGTCCTGGACCTCCATATGGACCCACATCCAAGTTTGTGTGTCTTGACAAGCTTTGCCCTCTCCTCCCATCCTGAGACCTGCCCTGCTGCCCCCTGCCATTTTAAAATTTGACTATTTTGGGTTTTGGCTATTGAGTTCTATATATATTTTGGATATTAACTCCTTGTCAAGTTTATGATATACCAATATTTTCTCCCATTCAGTAGGTTGCCTTTTCATTTTGTTGATGATTTCCTTAGAAATGTATATTACTTTTATAAGTAAAGAGACATTTCACAAATTTTATTTTCTATCTCTTCTTCAAAATTTACTTCAATTGTTGTTCTTTTGAAGAAATTTTCTTTGATATCCCTAGCTGAAATGACTTCTCTTCAGTAAATTATCATAGTATCTTTCTATTCATTTAAAATCAATTTTATTAATGGCTCTCATAGCTGGGCACATTTTTAGGTACTTGGAATACATAATATGTAAAATGCAATTTCTGTTTTCATGATACTAACATTTCAGTGACTGGAGGCTGTAGAGGGAGCTTGGCCTACTGTCTATTTTAACTAATTGGTTCTGCATTTTAGCTTATTGAACTTAGAGTATTTTACTCACATCCTCCACACGGTCTTATATAATGTATAGCACACAACAGAAGCTGATAGACGTCTGTCGAATTAGCAAACTCAAAATGATTATCTTATTAGCTGGGATGTGGAAAGACAGTGCTTCAGAGAGAGAGGCAGGTAAGACTGAGAGACTGTTTGTCTGAGAAGATGCTTATGTAGGCAATTTTAATAGCTACTCAGTGGTATAGGCATGTATGAAGCTCAGGTAGGTGGTCCAGGCTAAGGAATGATGGACACAAGGACTATTAATGATTCTTGGAGAAGAAGGAGCCAGCCCAAGTAGCCCTGAGAGGGTCTCTGGAGTAGGACATTTCAGCCATATTTCATTGTTCTACCCCTTCTCCAGACTGTAAATTTTTGCTCACATTGCACAGCACAGAAAGTCAAAACCATTTATAACTATCTCTCAGGGAGAAAGGCACGAGCACCCAGAGACTTAGAAAGAGTTGAATTTTCACAATTCATTTCATTCTGGGAAGGGTAAGCTGGGGACTTTTTCTTATTTTATTATAAGACTGTCACATGGTTAGCTTTTGGCAAGATATGGTTGACATTTATTCAAAATAAGGATCTCCACAGCCATCTCATTTAGAGCATTAAGTAATGAAACATCATTCTTTGTAATTATGTGACCAAGAGCAAAAAGGAACCAGATGTGGGAACTAAAGAAATCCACGAGGCTGAGCTAATATAAGTGTTATATTTTGCTTTTTAAAAATTTAACATCTAGGCCCATTAAAGCCATACTTGGTATAAAGTATAGTTAGTGTTCAATAAAGGGTTTTTTTCATTCTAAAGGGAACAGAATATTTTGCTCTTGGGCACTTGTCCATACAGAGGATAAGAGAAAGTTTCAGGGAGGAAGAAAAGGACATGAACAAGACCTTGAAATAAATGGGGAAAGTGGACTCAGACCTCTGGAGTAAATACCATTTTGAATAATCCAATACATTTTGAAGACTATGTGAGAATCTAGTGAAAGGGTCATGCAGTCCACTGTTTTGAGGAATGAGGTGATTTTAGTTGGTTTATAGTTGAATATCATTTTAATGATTGTGCATATACTTTGGAATGTACTGGAGAAAATCAACTCCAAGTTCACTTATATGAAAAGGTAGTCTTTTTTTTGAAAAGGTAGTCTCATTTAAAGGAAATATTGAGTAAATAACAGTAATGGTAAAATTTAAAAGTAGAGGTTAGAGCTTCCAGAGTAAAAGTGGAAGTTATGGCTTACAGCAGCCTAGTGCTCTCTTGAATGTCTCCAAAGGATATTAAATTAGTTAGCCAAGGATTATTGTGTATTTTCCCAAACATCTTTGAGTTTTTCTTTAGGGTGTTTGGAGGGAGTTTCTATAATGAAATTGTGGCAGAGAAATCACTGTTATTTTCATACAGATGGTCTGCGGAAACTCCAGACGGTTGAAGGACTCAGCCTTCAGAAGTTCAATAGATTCTCTGGGAATACAAATACATATTGGCCCAAGGAAGGAGAGCTCTGCTCTGTGCAGAGAAGGCTTAAGTTGGCAGGAGTAAAATTATCTACTCAGGGAGAAAGGCACGAGCACCCAGAGACTTAGAAAGAGTTGAATTTTCACAATTCATTTCATTCTGGGAAGGGTAAGCTGGGGACTTTTTCTTATTTTATTATAAGACTGTCACATGGTTAGCTTTTGGCAAGATATGGTTGACATTTATTCAAAATAAGGATCTCCACAGCCATCTCATTTAGAGCATTAAGTAATGAAACATCATTCTTTGTAATTATGTGACCAAGAGCAAAAAGGAACCAGATGTGGGAACTAAAGAAATCCACGAGGCTGAGCTAATATAAGTGTTATATTTTGCTTTTTAAAAATTTAACATCTAGGCCCATTAAAGCCATACTTGGTATAAAGTATAGTTAGT
The DNA here is from genome assembly GCA_022376925.1 of Tragulus kanchil. Taxonomy (NCBI): domain Eukaryota; kingdom Metazoa; phylum Chordata; class Mammalia; order Artiodactyla; family Tragulidae; genus Tragulus; species Tragulus kanchil. The sequence continues at coordinate 6,100,084 of JAIOJX010000004.1, forward strand.
GTTCAATAAAGGGTTTTTTTCATTCTAAAGGGAACAGAATATTTTGCTCTTGGGCACTTGTCCATACAGAGGATAAGAGAAAGTTTCAGGGAGGAAGAAAAGGACATGAACAAGACCTTGAAATAAAAGGGGAAAGTGGACTCAGACCTCTGGAGTAAATACCATTTTGAATAATCCAATACATTTTGAAGACTATGTGAGAATCTAGTGAAAGGGTCATGCAGTCCACTGTTTTGAGGAATGAGGTGATTTTAGTTGGTTTATAGTTGAATATCATTTTAATGATTGTGCATATACTTTGGAATGTACTGGAGAAAATCAACTCCAAGTTCACTTATATGAAAAGGTAGTCTTTTTTTTGAAAAGGTAGTCTCATTTAAAGGAAATATTGAGTAAATAACAGTAATGGTAAAATTTAAAAGTAGAGGTTAGAGCTTCCAGAGTAAAAGTGGAAGTTATGGCTTACAGCAGCCTAGTGCTCTCTTGAATGTCTCCAAAGGATATTAAATTAGTTAGCCAAGGATTATTGTGTATTTTCCCAAACATCTTTGAGTTTTTCTTTAGGGTGTTTGGAGGGAGTTTCTATAATGAAATTGTGGCAGAGAAATCACTGTTATTTTCATACAGATGGTCTGCGGAAACTCCAGACGGTTGAAGGACTCAGCCTTCAGAAGTTCAATAGATTCTCTGGGAATACAAATACATATTGGCCCAAGGAAGGAGAGCTCTGCTCTGTGCAGAGAAGGCTTAAGTTGGCAGGAATGAAAAATCAGATTTTTTTCTATGGTGTGATTTCAGGATCAAATGGCAGCCAACATTACCAGGAGAAAAAAAAATGAGGTTTCTCTTTAGAAGGAGAGGAACAGACCAAAAGTATACGGCAGTTGTATTATACATAGTTACCAAGAAAGTAAGGGGTTCCTCCCCAGTTAAAGTTCATGTTGGATGATGAAAATCTCTTTCTGTCTCTTTCTCTCTCTCTGTCTCTCTCATGTGCACAAGCGTGCACACACAGACAAACACATGGGTCTTGAGTTAAGTGTGAGAAATGTGATCTAGACCAAAATCAAGCTCAGTGGAGAATCTAGTAAGCAGAGCATGCGGTGGGGTGGGTAGAGAACTGCCACCTCAGAACACAGATCTCTTCCGTATTAGACAGCTTCAGTCCTCTTTAGTGCATTGGCTCTTCCCTTAACATCAGACATTTGTAATTCTCATTATTATTTCTGATTCAACATAGTTTTAATTGCTTTTACTCTGAATGATATTTTGTCTAGTGATACCATCATAGAAAGAAAGTGACAGACGGAAACTTAGACATCATCTGATCTGGTGTCCATTAATAACACTAGAATCCCCTTCCTTATCTTTCTCCTTTTCCTTTTTCTTTTTTCAAGAGACATTCTTTGTAGGACTGCAATTAGAGGAGATAAGAGAGGAGCTTCCCTGACTGAAGTGCATGATGCAGAAAGCATGTAGAGTCTGAAAGACTAACCTATTTCCTGAAAGGTTTTTGTTTGTTTTTTTTTCATTTGTTTTTGAATTCCACTGTCACTGTTGTATCAAACATAGTCTGAAAAGCATTAGTTTCCTTTACATATTGTTCATTGTTTCCAATTGATACACAAGCGATCCAGTTTTAAGTGGCTTCAAACAATAATTCAGTATTATTTCTCATGTTTTATATGTTGACTAGGCTTAGCTGGGTATTTCTTTTTGAAGTCTCTCATACAGTTGCATTCAGATGGCATTTGGAGCTAGAGTCATTGGGAGACTTCTTTGGAAATTACACAGTATCAATTTCACCATTTCTTTTTGTTAGAGAAATAATAGATGAGTCCAGATACAAGGGGTCAATGGGATAAATTCTGCCTTTCAATGGGGAAAAAATTTTTGTATAGGCAGGGAAGATATTAATGATAGCCATCTTAAAATGAGCTACCATGGGTAACATTAAGCCTAGAGAGTGCAAAGACTTGACCCAAGATCACAGGGGCAAGCTGGGATTAGAGCCCAAATCATAAAAAGATGAAATCTACCTTGCAAGACAATCTTAGTTCCAAATCCTTTCATCCAACACTGAAAATTAAAAATCTTCTCCTGCAGATTATTGATGAGGCAAGCTTTGTATTAAAGATGTCATTACAGTTTGCATGAATTTGAATTTTTAAAAAATTACAAGATATGAAAACTGATAGGTAGAGAAAGAGATTATTTATAATTGTGTCAGAGAATATCAAAGGCTTACAAACAAATCTAACAGAACATGTGGAAGGCTTAAAAAGACAAAACGTAAAGCTTATAAGAGACATATTAAAGAATACCTAAATAAATGAGGTGGTTAATTGGGAGAGATATACCACATTCATGGATAGGAATTCTTAATATTACAGAGTTAGTTCTTCTAAACTTGTCTATGGCTTTAATGGATTTTCAATGAAAATTGCAGCTGAATTTTTCTGCCCTCTCAGAGCTTGACTAATTCTAAAATTTATACAAGACAATATTCACAATAGTCAAGACATTTCTTTAGAAGAGCAGAAAGATGTTCACAGCAGTACTGTGCATAATGGCAAAAGCCTGAAAACGGCCCAAAGGCCCATTTGAGAGACCATGTAGGAATAAGTGGTGCTACATTTACAGAGTTGAATCTTATACAATAGTCAAAGCAATGACGTGCAGGGACATGCATCAGTATGGATGAATCTTAGCAACTTAATATAGAGGGTCTGAAAAACAAGTACCCACATTTTCATTCAACTTGATGATCATCTTATAAAATAAAAGTAACTGTAATAAAATATATTTAAAGAATTCATATAGATATTTAAAAACTGTATGAAAATGAAAACAGGGCTTCCCTGGTGGTCCACTGGGTAAAGGGTCCACTTTGCAGTGCAAGGGACACCAGTTCGATCCCTGGCCCGGGAAGATCCCACATGCCCTGGAGTAGCTGGACCAGCGTGTCCAATTACAAGCCAGTGCTCTGGAGCGCATGCACCCAGAGCCGTTGCTCTGCAAGGAGAGATGCCACTGCGAAGGGAGGACCCACACAGGCCAAAGAACAAAGATGGATGAAGATAAATTAAAAAAACCAATACAAGAAGGCCAAAATTAACAACAAAAAAAAGTGTTGCCTCCTTTAAAAAAATGAAAAAAAGCTCCTTGTGAACACATGATTTACAGAGATGCTTATCTCAGGGGAAGAGAAGTAGGATGAGATGGGGCTCATGTGATGAGATGTAAGTTATTAATAAAATCTTCTCCTGCATTGAAATTTGAAATTCATTACAGTTTGCATGAATTTGAATTTTTAAAAAATTACAAGATATGAAAACTGATAGGTAGAGAAAGAGATTATTTATAATTGTGTCAGAGAATATCAAAGGCTTACAAACAAATCTAACAGAACATGTGGAAGGCTTAAAAAGACAAAACGTAAAGCTTATAAGAGACATATTAAAGAATACCTAAATAAATGAGGTGGTTAATTGGGAGAGATATACCACATTCATGGATAGGAATTCTTAATATTACAGAGTTAGTTCTTCTAAACTTGTCTATGGCTTTAATGGATTTTCAATGAAAATTGCAGCTGAATTTTTCTGCCCTCTCAGAGCTTGACTAATTCTAAAATTTATACAAGACAATATTCACAATAGTCAAGACATTTCTTTAGAAGAGCAGAAAGATGTTCACAGCAGTACTGTGCATAATGGCAAAAGCCTGAAAACGGCCCAAAGGCCCATTTGAGAGACCATGTAGGAATAAGTGGTGCTACATTTACAGAGTTGAATCTTATACAATAGTCAAAGCAATGACGTGCAGGGACATGCATCAGTATGGATGAATCTTAGCAACTTAATATAGAGGGTCTGAAAAACAAGTACCCACATTTTCATTCAACTTGATGATCATCTTATAAAATAAAAGTAACTGTAATAAAATATATTTAAAGAATTCATATAGATATTTAAAAACTGTATGAAAATGAAAACAGGGCTTCCCTGGTGGTCCACTGGGTAAAGGGTCCACTTTGCAGTGCAAGGGACACCAGTTCGATCCCTGGCCCGGGAAGATCCCACATGCCCTGGAGTAGCTGGACCAGCGTGTCCAATTACAAGCCAGTGCTCTGGAGCGCATGCACCCAGAGCCGTTGCTCTGCAAGGAGAGATGCCACTGCGAAGGGAGGACCCACACAGGCCAAAGAACAAAGATGGATGAAGATAAATTAAAAAAACCAATACAAGAAGGCCAAAATTAACAACAAAAAAAAGTGTTGCCTCCTTTAAAAAAATGAAAAAAAGCTCCTTGTGAACACATGATTTACAGAGATGCTTATCTCAGGGGAAGAGAAGTAGGATGAGATGGGGCTCATGTGATGAGATGTAAGTTATTAATAAAAGTGTCCCTTTGGTTTCAAGTGGTGGAATGCAGATACTAAATAGTATAGATTAAAATATGTAAAAAAATAACCAAATACAGGTGCTTTGTTCATTTTTAATTACAGGTGCTTTGTTCATTTTTAATTACAGGTGCTTTGTTCATTTTTAAATTGGATTATTATTATTATTGTTTTGTGAGTTCCTTAAATATTTTGGATATTAACCCCTTATCAGATAAACGTTTTGCAAATATTGTCACTCATTCCTAAACATTTTTCTGAAGAAGACATGCAAGTGGCCAGTAGGTGTATGAAAAGTCACTCAAATCACTAACCATTAGGGAAACACAAATCAAAACCACAATGAACTATCACTTCACACCTACTAGAATGGCTATTATGAAAAAGATAAGAGACAATAGGTGTTGGGGAGGATATAGAGAAAATGTAACCCTTGTACACTGTTGAGGGAATGTAAATTGGTGCAGTTACTATGAAAAACAGTATTGAGGTCCTTCAAAAATTTAGAAACAGAGGTACCATGTGATCCAGCATTTCTACTTATGAGTATGTTTCTAACAGAAACAAAATCAGTATATTAAAGACATATCTGTACTCTCATGTTCATTACAGCATTATTCACAATAGCCAAGATATGGAAATAACCAAAGTTTCCATTGATAGATAAATGGATAAAGAAAATGCGGCATGTACATACAATGGAGTGTTATTCAGTTATAGAAAAGAAGGGGAGGCTTCCCTGGGAGCTCAGTGGTAAAGGGTTCACCTGCCAACGTAGGAGACACAGGTTTGATCCCTGATCCAGGAGGATCCCATGTACTATGGAGCAATTAAGCCCGTGAGCCACACCTATGGAGCCTGTGCTCTGGAGCTTTGGAGCCACAACTATTGAGCCCATGTGCCACAATTACTGAGGACTGTGAGCCCTAGAGCCTGAGTTCCACAACAAGAAAAGTCACCACAATAAGAAGAGTCACCGCAACAAGAAGCCTGCTTGCATCGACTGGAGAGTGGCCCCCACTCCCTGCAACTAGAGAAGAGCCTATGGCAACAGTGAAAATACAGAATAACCAATAATAAAAAATGAAGAGATTGGTTAACAAAATTCTTTAAAAATAATAAAAAAGAAGGGAATCGTGCCACTTGCAGCAACATGGATGAACCTGGAAGATAAGCCTGACAAAGAAAGATAAATACTGCATGGTATCACTTATATGTGAAATATGAAAAAAAGTCTGTTTCCTAGAATAGAGAGCAGAATGGTGGTGGCTTGTGAGGATGGGAAGATGAGAAGATGTAGGTCAAGGGTATAAAATTTCAGTTATAAGCAGAATAAATTCTGAGGATCAAAAATGGTGACCACAGTTAATGAGGTGATATTCTACATGCAAGTGGCCAGTAGGTGTATGAAAAGTCACTCAAATCACTAACCATTAGGGAAACACAAATCAAAACCACAATGAACTATCACTTCACACCTACTAGAATGGCTATTATGAAAAAGATAAGAGACAATAGGTGTTGGGGAGGATATAGAGAAAATGTAACCCTTGTACACTGTTGAGGGAATGTAAATTGGTGCAGTTACTATGAAAAACAGTATTGAGGTCCTTCAAAAATTTAGAAACAGAGGTACCATGTGATCCAGCATTTCTACTTATGAGTATGTTTCTAACAGAAACAAAATCAGTATATTAAAGACATATCTGTACTCTCATGTTCATTACAGCATTATTCACAATAGCCAAGATATGGAAATAACCAAAGTTTCCATTGATAGATAAATGGATAAAGAAAATGCGGCATGTACATACAATGGAGTGTTATTCAGTTATAGAAAAGAAGGGGAGGCTTCCCTGGGAGCTCAGTGGTAAAGGGTTCACCTGCCAACGTAGGAGACACAGGTTTGATCCCTGATCCAGGAGGATCCCATGTACTATGGAGCAATTAAGCCCGTGAGCCACACCTATGGAGCCTGTGCTCTGGAGCTTTGGAGCCACAACTATTGAGCCCATGTGCCACAATTACTGAGGACTGTGAGCCCTAGAGCCTGAGTTCCACAACAAGAAAAGTCACCACAATAAGAAGAGTCACCGCAACAAGAAGCCTGCTTGCATCGACTGGAGAGTGGCCCCCACTCCCTGCAACTAGAGAAGAGCCTATGGCAACAGTGAAAATACAGAATAACCAATAATAAAAAATGAAGAGATTGGTTAACAAAATTCTTTAAAAATAATAAAAAAGAAGGGAATCGTGCCACTTGCAGCAACATGGATGAACCTGGAAGATAAGCCTGACAAAGAAAGATAAATACTGCATGGTATCACTTATATGTGAAATATGAAAAAAAGTCTGTTTCCTAGAATAGAGAGCAGAATGGTGGTGGCTTGTGAGGATGGGAAGATGAGAAGATGTAGGTCAAGGGTATAAAATTTCAGTTATAAGCAGAATAAATTCTGAGGATCTAATGTATAGCATGGTGACCACAGTTAATGAGGTGATATTCTACACTTGAAATTTGTTGAGGGGATTATACACATACACACAGAGCTAAGTGTAAAAGGTTATGAATTTATTAATTATCTTGATTGAGATAATCATTTCATAATATAATAACTATATATTATATATATATTATATAGAAACCACCTTGTTTTTAGTTTATTTAAACTATATATACAGTTACATTTCTCAATTATTCTTCAGTGAAGATTGAAAACATTTATCAAACACATAGCAGCAGATCATATCAGGCCAAGATGAGACTGGGAATTATGGTTAATCTCATTTTGAGCATTTAAGGTCCAACTCACCAACCAACCAACCAACCAACCCATCCTTAATAAATATGGTTCAACCTAGATAATCTGCCCCTCAATTAAAGATGGTATGCTGGCCTTCGGCAACCTTATGAGATTGGGTAGGTTCATCTTTGCTGTCTGCCTGCTGGCAGAGCTTGTACCTCACTTCAGAGCCCTCAACAGGTTGTAGAATGATTGACATCTGGAGTTGGGAAGGTCCTAATCTTCCAAACACACTCTGTTTTTAAGAGGAGGAAACCAAGGAGAAGAGAGGTTCTATGGCAGTAAAATACAATCAAGCCAGCATAAGAATATAAATTACATGACTCCTTGAATGACTTTTTATTAATTTTTCTACCAATCAAGTTTTCAATCATCAATCGTCAATGCACCAGCAATAGGCTTGTGCTAGGAACTGAACACCAGAAAAGGGAAGATCACTCATGCACTCATCAGATACTCATGGAGCACCCCTGTGTGCCAGGAACTGCACAAGAGTCAGGGAAACGTCAGAGAGAGATGGGCAGTGTGTGTGTGCGTGTGGAGGGGATGGTGAATTACTGAGCTGAAAAGTTTAGCACAGGCACCATCAAACTTGACAGGATCCATATTTATTCTCCCCCTCTCCCAATAATGTAAAGTAGGTGACAAGATTTAGGAGCATACCTGTCCTGTAGCAACTGAGATGTTCCTTTTCTTCATGATATTCCCTAAAGCATGGTAGCTATCTCCTAAAAGAGAGAAGGCCAAAGTATGCCCAACTTGTGCTGCAGTGTTTTTAATTGATCTATTTCTATGTTCCATCAGATTGGAAGGAGAGAAGTAAGTCAGGCTTACATTTTTTTAAAAATTTTATTTTGTTTTAAAATTTTATTTATTTTTCACTGTTCTGGGTTTACATTGCTGCCACAGGCTCTTCTCTAGTTGCAGGGAGTGGGGGCTCCTCTCTAGATGCGGTGAGCAGGCTTCTTGTGTGGTGACTTCTCTTGTGGAACTCAGGCTCTAGGACACACGGACTTCAGTAGTTGCAGCACATGGGCTCAAAAGTTGCAACTCTGAGGCTCTAGAGCACAAGCTCCATAGTTGTGGCTCACGGGCTTGGTTGCTCTGCAGCATGTGGGATCTTCCTGGATCAGGGATCAAACTCGTGTCTCCTACATTGGCAGGTGCACTCTTCACCACTGAGCTCCAGGTTTACATTTGATAGAAGGAAACTGAGAAATAATATTCTCATTTTGTAACTGAGGAAGGATGCAGAGGGAGGAGCTGTCTTGGGGGTAGTCTGAGGATTGTTGTTGTTTTTAGTTGCTAAGTCATGCCCAACCCTTTTATGACTCCATGGACTGTAGCCCGACAGGCTTCTCTGTCCAGGGGATTTCCCAGGGAAGAATATGAGAGTAGGTAGGCATTCACTTCTCCTGGGGATCTTCCCAATCCAGGGAATGCAGATCTCCTGCATTGGCAGGCAATTCTTTACCACTGGGCCACCAGGGGAGCCCCAGTCTGGAGGTAGATCTAAAATTATGAGAAGGATGATGGACTGAGTTGCTGTGACAGTTACATGCTTTCAGCTTGGCTAAATACTCAATTATTTAGTCAAATACTAATCTAGGTGTTACTATGAAGATATTTTATAGATTTGGTTAACATCTATGATCAGTCAACTTTAAGGAAAGAAGGTTACTTTTGGCAAGGTGGATGGACTTCAGAGCAAAAACATTCCTAGGAGAGGAAAAATCTCTCTGTCTTAAGACTGCAGCTCAACGCCTGCTTGAGTTTCCAACCTTCTGGCCTGCCCTACAGATGTAAGACCTGCTTGTCTCAACAGTTAAAATAAATATTTTTATGTATATACCCACCAGCCCCATTGATTCTGTTTCTCTGGGGAAGACTTACTGATACCGCTGCCTAGAAAAGTAAAAAGAGTACAGGAAATGGAGCTGATTTTGCCATTTACCAGTTAGGTGAATTGGTCAGTCTTAGAGGGCATGGAATGCATTTCCCTTACCGATGTTTCTCTGACACATATGTAGTTCTTGGAATTCTGGTGACTCAGATGGTGAAGACTCTGCCTGCAATGCAGGAAACACAGGAGAAGTGGGTTCAATCCCTGGGTTGGGAAGATCTCCTGGAGAAGAGAATGGCAGCCCACTCCAGTTGTCTTGCCTGGAGAATTCCATGGACAGAGGAGCCTGGTGGGCTGCAGTCCATGGAGTCACAAAGAGTTGGAGATGACTGAGCAGCTAACACTTTATATAGTCCTTGGCATATTCAGTTAAATATTTGGTGGGTGAACGGATTATCTGCTGTTTTCTGGATCTCAGTTTTGGTTTCTGTAAGAAATAAGAAGTTTGGTCTAAATTCTCCAAGGCTCTTCCAGAAAAGAGAATGTCAGTTAAGAGACTGGGGTCTGGATGTAGGCCTAATGGGTTCGGATCCTAGCCTTACCACTTGATAAGAAGTTTGGTCTATTGGACAGTTCTGCCAAGCTCAGGGATCTTCCTTTGGGGATCTTCCCAATCCAGGGAATGCAGATCTCCTGCATTGGCAGGCAATTCTTTACCACTGGGCCACCAGGGGAGCCCCAGTCTGGAGGTAGATCTAAAATTATGAGAAGGATGATGGACTGAGTTGCTGTGACAGTTACATGCTTTCAGCTTGGCTAAATACTCAATTATTTAGTCAAATACTAATCTAGGTGTTACTATGAAGATATTTTATAGATTTGGTTAACATCTATGATCAGTCAACTTTAAGGAAAGAAGGTTACTTTTGGCAAGGTGGATGGACTTCAGAGCAAAAACATTCCTAGGAGAGGAAAAATCTCTCTGTCTTAAGACTGCAGCTCAACGCCTGCTTGAGTTTCCAACCTTCTGGCCTGCCCTACAGATGTAAGACCTGCTTGTCTCAACAGTTAAAATAAATATTTTTATGTATATACCCACCAGCCCCATTGATTCTGTTTCTCTGGGGAAGACTTACTGATACCGCTGCCTAGAAAAGTAAAAAGAGTACAGGAAATGGAGCTGATTTTGCCATTTACCAGTTAGGTGAATTGGTCAGTCTTAGAGGGCATGGAATGCATTTCCCTTACCGATGTTTCTCTGACACATATGTAGTTCTTGGAATTCTGGTGACTCAGATGGTGAAGACTCTGCCTGCAATGCAGGAAACACAGGAGAAGTGGGTTCAATCCCTGGGTTGGGAAGATCTCCTGGAGAAGAGAATGGCAGCCCACTCCAGTTGTCTTGCCTGGAGAATTCCATGGACAGAGGAGCCTGGTGGGCTGCAGTCCATGGAGTCACAAAGAGTTGGAGATGACTGAGCAGCTAACACTTTATATAGTCCTTGGCATATTCAGTTAAATATTTGGTGGGTGAACGGATTATCTGCTGTTTTCTGGATCTCAGTTTTGGTTTCTGTAAGAAATAAGAAGTTTGGTCTAAATTCTCCAAGGCTCTTCCAGAAAAGAGAATGTCAGTTAAGAGACTGGGGTCTGGATGTAGGCCTAATGGGTTCGGATCCTAGCCTTACCACTTGATAATCTTGAGTGAGCTACTTTAACTAGTCTGGTCTCAAGTTCTTCATTAGCAAAATGAGATTTTGGACAGTGCCTCTGCCATTAGACTGGTGGTGAGGATTTGATGAGGTGGGGCTTAGTTCTGAGTTCTGAGCCTGAACATGTGTCATGAGGTATTGACTACTGTCTCCACCACCACCATCATTTGCCCATGTGATTCGCTACCTCTTAGGCATTTCTCTAGGGCTCTGATTTTTTGGAGAATGTTCTGACTGTGGAACAGAGGTAGAGGAGGTATATATACAAAACCACCAAAAGTTAGAAGTGAATCAGAGGGTCAGTGTAAGGACTGAGAAGCACACAGCAGCCCAAGAAAGTTGGCCTTCTGTGTCTCATAAACTGAGAGGTAAATTCTGGTACTGTTGAATTTTTTATAAACCTCTCCCTATAAGGAATTCAACTCACTGTGTGGTTGGCCCTGAACCTGCAAGTACATGAAGGCTTAGATGAAGAGGAATCAGCATTCTTGCAGTAGAGATTGAATTAAATTTACAGAACACATACAAGTGGCCTCACAGTCCTCAGCCACATTTCACTGGCCTTCCTCCATGCTTGCCCGAAGCCTCAGTTAACGATTGTTCTTATCAAGGGGACGTGACCCCTGCTGGTTTCCCTGGTAACTAATGAACCAATTCCCTCTAACTGGCAATCCCCCTTCTCCGCCCTGCAGTGAGGACTGATGCCACATCCTGCCCACTGTCTGCCACATGTGGTGACGTGTTACTTCAGGACCTTGCTTCAGAAAAAGGGTTTTTACCCCTTCAGGACCTTGGGCATTCCCGACCATCCATGGAGGGCCTGGTGGGCTGCAGTCCATGGAGTCACAAAGAGTTGGAGATGACTGAGCAGCTAACACTTTATATAGTCCTTGGCATATTCAGTTAAATATTTGGTGGGTGAACGGATTATCTGCTGTTTTCTGGATCTCAGTTTTGGTTTCTGTAAGAAATAAGAAGTTTGGTCTAAATTCTCCAAGGCTCTTCCAGAAAAGAGAATGTCAGTTAAGAGACTGGGGTCTGGATGTAGGCCTAATGGGTTCGGATCCTAGCCTTACCACTTGATAATCTTGAGTGAGCTACTTTAACTAGTCTGGTCTCAAGTTCTTCATTAGCAAAATGAGATTTTGGACAGTGCCTCTGCCATTAGACTGGTGGTGAGGATTTGATGAGGTGGGGCTTAGTTCTGAGTTCTGAGCCTGAACATGTGTCATGAGGTATTGACTACTGTCTCCACCACCACCATCATTTGCCCATGTGATTCGCTACCTCTTAGGCATTTCTCTAGGGCTCTGATTTTTTGGAGAATGTTCTGACTGTGGAACAGAGGTAGAGGAGGTATATATACAAAACCACCAAAAGTTAGAAGTGAATCAGAGGGTCAGTGTAAGGACTGAGAAGCACACAGCAGCCCAAGAAAGTTGGCCTTCTGTGTCTCATAAACTGAGAGGTAAATTCTGGTACTGTTGAATTTTTTATAAACCTCTCCCTATAAGGAATTCAACTCACTGTGTGGTTGGCCCTGAACCTGCAAGTACATGAAGGCTTAGATGAAGAGGAATCAGCATTCTTGCAGTAGAGATTGAATTAAATTTACAGAACACATACAAGTGGCCTCACAGTCCTCAGCCACATTTCACTGGCCTTCCTCCATGCTTGCCCGAAGCCTCAGTTAACGATTGTTCTTATCAAGGGGACGTGACCCCTGCTGGTTTCCCTGGTAACTAATGAACCAATTCCCTCTAACTGGCAATCCCCCTTCTCCGCCCTGCAGTGAGGACTGATGCCACATCCTGCCCACTGTCTGCCACATGTGGTGACGTGTTACTTCAGGACCTTGCTTCAGACCACCCCCACCCCCATCCATTCAACGGTTGATGTCTCTGTTGCTAAGTCTGGGCTCTGTCTTTGGCCTTGAAGTTGGCCAAGTATAGGCCTTGTAGGACTTCAGGGTGTAATCCAACAGTGACCAATCCCACTAGGTAATCCCTTCCCATCTCTGGGGTTCAGGTTCCCCACGTGTTTAACAAAGACATGAGAATAAATGACCTGTAAATTTCCTTCTAGCTGCAACAGTCTAAACTCATGGGTGACACACATGCCCTGGCACTTAAGTGTTTTTATTAAGTTATTTTGTTCCATTATAACAGATTGGCAGGCCTATGTATTATTTCCATTGCATAGGTAAAGAACTGAGGATTAAAGAGCTAAATGAATTGCCTGAGGTCACATGACTAATTAGTGACAGGGCTGGGTTTCAAACCCAAATCTGAATGATGCTCAATCCATGTTTTTAAATATGGTCTCTCCGAAATATTTGTTTGACAAAGGTGTGGTGAACTCTGGATCTGGGTTGCCTGCAACAATCAGGGGTGAAACATTACTAATTCTGTTTATTCTCCCTGTGGCCCATCCTGCTGTGTCCCAAGCCTTCTTTCTGGGTAAGGCAGATGGAGGGGTAGGAGTCCATGTGAGTTTTTTCAACTCAGCAGAGACTGCAATGCCTCTTCTTGTTTTTCTTACTGGTCTGGGTCACAACCAAGTGTGCTTCCCAGGACATTTGGAAGACTAACCTCAGATTCAGTTAGGTGTGTAAAGAGTAAGTTTAATAGCTCAGTGGGCAACGTCACAAAGTCAAGCTTGTACACTCAGTCATAGTATGTATTGCACCCCAAGCAATGGGATTTGGCATTGAACGGAGCTGGACATGTGGACATATGGGTGGAACTCAGACTTGCTCTCTTACCTTTTAAACTCAGATTCAGATTGAATTAAATTTACAGAACACATACAAGTGGCCTCACAGTCCTCAGCCACATTTCACTGGCCTCCAGTGAGCCGTAACTTGTTCTTATCAAGGGACGTGACCCTGCTGGTTTCCCTGGTAACTAATGAACCAATTCCCTCTAACTGGCAATCCCCCTTCTCCGCCCTGCAGTGAGGACTGATGCCACATCCTGCCCACTGTCTGCCACATGTGGTGACGTGTTACTTCAGGACCTTGCTTCAGACCACCCCCACCCCCATCCATTCAACGGTTGATGTCTCTGTTGCTAAGTCTGGGCTCTGTCTTTGGCCTTGAAGTTGGCCAAGTATAGGCCTTGTAGGACTTCAGGGTGTAATCCAACAGTGACCAATCCCACTAGGTAATCCCTTCCCATCTCTGGGGTTCAGGTTCCCCACGTGTTTAACAAAGACATGAGAATAAATGACCTGTAAATTTCCTTCTAGCTGCAACAGTCTAAACTCATGGGTGACACACATGCCCTGGCACTTAAGTGTTTTTATTAAGTTATTTTGTTCCATTATAACAGATTGGCAGGCCTATGTATTATTTCCATTGCATAGGTAAAGAACTGAGGATTAAAGAGCTAAATGAATTGCCTGAGGTCACATGACTAATTAGTGACAGGGCTGGGTTTCAAACCCAAATCTGAATGATGCTCAATCCATGTTTTTAAATATGGTCTCTCCGAAATATTTGTTTGACAAAGGTGTGGTGAACTCTGGATCTGGGTTGCCTGCAACAATCAGGGGTGAAACATTACTAATTCTGTTTATTCTCCCTGTGGCCCATCCTGCTGTGTCCCAAGCCTTCTTTCTGGGTAAGGCAGATGGAGGGGTAGGAGTCCATGTGAGTTTTTTCAACTCAGCAGAGACTGCAATGCCTCTTCTTGTTTTTCTTACTGGTCTGGGTCACAACCAAGTGTGCTTCCCAGGACATTTGGAAGACTAACCTCAGATTCAGTTAGGTGTGTAAAGAGTAAGTTTAATAGCTCAGTGGGCAACGTCACAAAGTCAAGCTTGTACACTCAGTCATAGTATGTATTGCACCCCAAGCAATGGGATTTGGCATTGAACGGAGCTGGACATGTGCTGGGTCACATATAGGAAGGAGATGGAACTCAGACTTGCTCTCTTACCTATGAAATGAATCACGTGGGCACCAGGGTCCCAGGGATTTCCCATGAGGAAACACTGAGCACTACTCCAAGGGAAGAAATGAAAATCTGTCCAGATTTGATACTAAGTCAGAATCCAGAGTGGGAACCAGGCATGCTAAATTCTCCTGGTAGTCTTCTGCTGTCTTGCCCAGCTGCATACTCTGTTATCATGTTGTCCTATTTTACTGTCTTCACCTCACCCATCATCACCTGGAATTATTTTGTCCATTTATTCATTTATGTGTTTATTGTCTGTCTCTCTGACCGGAATGTAAGCATTTCAGAGCAAGAACCTTATCTGTTTTGTTCACTGTTGGATCATCATCATAGTTGGTTCAGTATATATTTCTTAAATGAATAAACAAATGAAAAGCAATTCTTTCTCTAGGGGACACATGAAAGGTATTAGGGAACCATTGGAGATGTAGATTCATTTTGTTCTTTATCTTGGCTCTTCATCTTGGCCACTTTCAAGGTCATGAGATTATAAGGGAAAAGGAAAAGTTTGGTTAAAAATGGCTGTGGTCCCTCTCTGATCACTATGACTTGCTTCTGGGGTTAGTCAATGATTTTATATGTTTAAAGTTACAAGTTTTTGGAATTAATAGAGAGTAGCTAGGGAATAGAAGGCTATATACTGCTTAAGTGGTATTTTAAAAATAAGTGTGGATGGTTTTGTTGATCCTCCCTTTCCTCCCTCTGAAATAGCTGGGCTGCAAAACAACTGGCCTTGAGATTAGTATTCAGAAATTTGGACTCTAGTCTTATTTATGTCCCTAGATCTCTGGGTAAGCTTGGGGAACTTTTTGTACTTTCCTGGATCTTGGTTAATGTTCATATCATAAATATTTGTTAAGCCCTTAACTAGATGATATGTGTGCATCTAGATGATGGGCTACATCTCTGGAGGATTCAGTCTTTACCCTCTTGAGTTTACCTGGGAGAGAGTAAGGAGGGAAAAATAGAACAAGTGGAAGTGGAATCAGTAGTAAAGAGTAAGTTTAATAGCTCAGTGGGCAACGTCACAAAGTCAAGCTTGTACACTCAGTCATAGTATGTATTGCACCCCAAGCAATGGGATTTGGCATTGAACGGAGCTGGACATGTGCTGGGTCACATATAGGAAGGAGATGGAACTCAGACTTGCTCTCTTACCTATGAAATGAATCACGTGGGCACCAGGGTCCCAGGGATTTCCCATGAGGAAACACTGAGCACTACTCCAAGGGAAGAAATGAAAATCTGTCCAGATTTGATACTAAGTCAGAATCCAGAGTGGGAACCAGGCATGCTAAATTCTCCTGGTAGTCTTCTGCTGTCTTGCCCAGCTGCATACTCTGTTATCATGTTGTCCTATTTTACTGTCTTCACCTCACCCATCATCACCTGGAATTATTTTGTCCATTTATTCATTTATGTGTTTATTGTCTGTCTCTCTGACCGGAATGTAAGCATTTCAGAGCAAGAACCTTATCTGTTTTGTTCACTGTTGGATCATCATCATAGTTGGTTCAGTATATATTTCTTAAATGAATAAACAAATGAAAAGCAATTCTTTCTCTAGGGGACACATGAAAGGTATTAGGGAACCATTGGAGATGTAGATTCATTTTGTTCTTTATCTTGGCTCTTCATCTTGGCCACTTTCAAGGTCATGAGATTATAAGGGAAAAGGAAAAGTTTGGTTAAAAATGGCTGTGGTCCCTCTCTGATCACTATGACTTGCTTCTGGGGTTAGTCAATGATTTTATATGTTTAAAGTTACAAGTTTTTGGAATTAATAGAGAGTAGCTAGGGAATAGAAGGCTATATACTGCTTAAGTGGTATTTTAAAAATAAGTGTGGATGGTTTTGTTGATCCTCCCTTTCCTCCCTCTGAAATAGCTGGGCTGCAAAACAACTGGCCTTGAGATTAGTATTCAGAAATTTGGACTCTAGTCTTATTTATGTCCCTAGATCTCTGGGTAAGCTTGGGGAACTTTTTGTACTTTCCTGGATCTTGGTTAATGTTCATATCATAAATATTTGTTAAGCCCTTAACTAGATGATATGTGTGCATCTAGATGATGGGCTACATCTCTGGAGGATTCAGTCTTTACCCTCTTGAGTTTACCTGGAGAGAGTAGAGGGAGTAGACAGTGGAAGGGTAAAGAAATAAGAACAAGTCAGGAAGTGGTAAGTGCTACAGAATAGCAATATAGATGACAATAACAATATAGGTGACAGAGAAGCATATAGATGGATGGTGGATAGATAGAAAGGGAAGGAGGAGGAGGGAGGGGAAACAGGGAGGGAAGAAAGAAGGAAGGGAAAAAGAGAAAGAAAGACAAAAGAAGGAGGGAAAGAATGAAAAGCAAACCAAGATAAAAACTTATGTGGACTGAATAGGCAATAGGTGAGGGAATGCTTCTTCATGGAAGCAGCATAAAAGCTCTGAGAACTAAGTGACATGAAGAAACCAGCCAGAAAGTCTGGAAGATCTTCCCAGGCAAGTCCAAAGCTTTGAAGGAAGACTGAGTTCCACTTATTGACTGGATAGATCATCCAAGGCTTCTAGATAAGGAATTTCAGCTGTTTTCTAGTGCCCTGAGAAAGGATCTGTCTTTGATTCCTCCTTTTCTTTTGCATCGTTTAGGTATGGAGTATCCTCGGGCCCAGTCTGCAGACCTCTCTCTCCTCTTCCTATCCTGGCTCTGTTCCCAGGAGATCATATCCAGTTCCCTGACTATAAATACCATCCATATCATCTTTTCCCCCCTAATTTTATACCTGCAGAGGAGACCTCTCCCTTGCATTACAGACGTGTATATATAATGGGCTACTCGGTGATTCACTTTAGTCTCTAAAAGGGAACTTAACATCCAAATCTGAATTCCCGATCACCTCCTACTGTCCCACAAGTCTGCTTCACCCACAGCCTCCCTGTCTCTGTGAAGGGTGAATGTATTTGTCCTGTTTCTTGGGTTGCCTTGATGCCCTCAATCCCCAGTCCTCCACCCTGTTAGCAAATGCTGATGGTCCTGCCTTCAAACTCTTCCTTCGATCTCATCACTCACACATTGCCTCTCCTAGTGCATCTCTTACCTGATCTTCCTGCTTTGACCTCCTTCACTGTATTCTCAACATAGCAACCCAAGTGTACTTGCAAAAATGGAAATGAGGTCATATCACTCTTAACCAGCTGATGCCCTCCAAGGTCTCCCAATCTCATTCAGGGAAAGGTCAAAGTCCTCAGGATGGCCCACGCGGTCCTACCTGACCTGGCCCCTCAGTGAGGGCTGAGCTGCCCTCCTACTTCTCTCATCCTGTTCACTTGTCTCTAGTCACACTGACTTCTCCTTCCTGTTTCTAGAACATGCCAGGCCTACTCCTGCTTCCAGACTTGTGCCCTGACTGTTGCCTCCATCCACAGAGCTTTCTCCAGAGGTCCACATGGCTCATCCTCTCACTTGCTCACCTCTTTGCTTAGTTGATACCTTCCCCTTGAGTCTGTTTCTTCCAACTGCCTGTATGAGAATGGTGCCCCAGCATGTCCCATTGTGTGTTTATCGTCTGCCTTCCTAAGCAGGGTGTGTGTTCCCAAGGGCAGGCAGGTCTGCTCAGTTTGTTCATCATGCTACATTCCTAACAGCCCTGACAGGAGATCATAAATGCTAACTCCTGGTTGGAGGAGAGGGTTTTGAGCAGGGCAGTGAAGTCATGCCTCTTACAAAGATCATTTGGTTGTTGATGACACACGGACTGTAGGGGAGGGTGGGAGGAAGCTGGGACATCCCTTAGTGGTTGTTGTAGCAGTGAAGGATCGAGATGATGGTAGCTTATTCTATGATGCTTCAGGAGAAACTGCTGAGAAATGGACAGTCTTGGTATATATTTTGGAAGAGCTGATAGGATTTGCTGATGAATTGAAGGTAGACTGATGATGTAGAAGCAAGGATGACTCCGGGTTTTCACCTGAGCAACTGTATAGATGGGGTACCCTTAATCAAGATGAGGAAGATTGAAGGGAGGGCTGAATTTTATTCATGATTTATTTATTTGAAGATAGATTAAGAGTTCTTTTGGAGGGCTGTTCAAAATCCCTTCATTAATTAATTCATTGATTTGGGTTCAACCCCTACATGAATCTAGAGCTCGTAAGATCCAGGCTGGAGATAGAAATTTGGGAGCATTAACCTATTTTAAATAAAGGAAGCTGGATGGAGATGCCATCCCCTACTCTGGAAGAGTTCTTGGAGGATAGACTAGAGCAGTGGGGAGAAAGTACAGTACACCCAAGTATGGAAAAAGTAAAAGGAGCAGAGAAATGGCCCTGTCAGTTAGATGACCAGGGACCTGTGCATGGAGCACCTGTAATGTACCCCACACTCTGCCCAGAGCTGAAACTCCTGGAGTGAACAACAAACATGGCACTTGCCTTCAGGGACTTATAGGCTATAAATTCGCCTGTTTGCTTCTAGTTTAAGAGCTATCGGGGCATAAGGGACAAGAAGATTCTATCATTTATTTTGATAGGATAAATGGATTTTTTCCCCACCCTGCTAGGTTAGAGAATTCTGATAATTAATGTTGGAGTGTGTCCAAAATTTATCTCAGCATAGATGCATATGGATATGCAACAACCCCAGCCAGGGTGAAGGCTGTATTCATGTAATGGCATGATGTCCTGGGCTATCCGGATCTCTCTGGTTAAAACCATGGTACAAAGTAATTGTCCTTTATTTCTAATTCTCTGTGATAAAGAGGAATATGTACTTGTTGAATCCTTAGTTTATGTTATTGCTTAATAACATTTACTTGCATTATTGCTTTTTCTTTTTTAATTACCTACATTATTTAACCCTCCCTGAAATGTGTGAAGTGGGTGGCCTTATCTCCATTTTGCAGCCCTGAAAATTGAGGCTGAGAGGCTTAGTAATCAATCTTCCAACATCCAAAGGGTGAGGCACTGGCCCATTCACTACCCTCCTTGAAGTCTGACAGGAAGTGCTCTTTTCTTTCAACTCTAAGGCTCATAGGAACACACAAAAAGCTTTGTATTTCTTTCAAGTTATAATGAATATTTAAATTCAGTTTATTTTTCCTTCCCCAGTTGCCTTTCCTTAGGCTAAGCATCTTCAATTCTTTCACCTGATCTCTGTGTGTGACATGTTAACTGCTAAAGTACTTGGCACAGTACCTGGTGCATAGTAAAGGCTTAATAACTATACCAGTTACTGCGATAATGCCACTTGACCTCTAAAGAAATAGAGGCTCAGGGAAGCACAGGAACTTGCCCTGTGCCTCAGACTTCACTGTCTGCTCCATTTCTCAGTGCTAGGCACTGTCTGCTTTTATCCACGTTTCTTTCTTACATACAATCCAGCTAGAGTAGAGACATTCCTCTCCTCCCTTATGCAGACCTCTCTACCTCTTTTAACGTGGCCCCAGTTGTCTTAGGGTCAGAGAACTCTCCCTGGGCCGAAGGCTTCTGTCTCCTCTTCGGTTTAGTGCAGCAGTTTATTTATTCATTCACTTTCTGAAACTGGAGCTGACTGGCAGGCAGAATTTAATCAGAAGATTGTGTAAGCATGGCAAAAGGCTGCCCGAATTCATAACTATAATGAGAGAATGGGTGACAGGCGAATTGAGTTAAAAGGCAGCTCACTTCGCAGAGGGTGGAACTCCAACCCCTTCTTCCTCACATCTTACTGTTTACATGTGAGAAGAAGAACCAACACTGATGGTAAAAACAAGGCAGGAGATTAGCACTGAGTGACCCCAGGGAATTTCTCTCTAGAAAAAAATAATTTTATTTTATTTATTGGCTGTGCCATGCAGCATGGGAGATCTAGTTTCCTGACCAGGGCTCAAACCCACGCCCACTTCAGGGAAGTGCAGAGTCTTAACTACTGGCCCACCAGGGATGTCTCCCTTCCTCATCCATGGGATTTCTAAAGTGAGAGGGTTCATTAGATCCATGGAGTACATCCTGCGTGGTGGGATCTCTGGAAGCAGAGAGATGGCTATCAGGGTCAGCTTACAGAGAAGTGGAATCAAGAAGGTGTTACGTCCAGGACTTGCTGAGAAGAACCCCAATTCCTCTCTGCGTTTCCCCACCTCCACTCCTACTTTGACTTTAGAGGTCTATCCAGTTGGCAGTCACTGTTTTAGCTTTACAATCATGGCAATATATATGCCACACATTGGAGCATGAAGTGATTTTTCACATCTGTCTTTTTCTTTGACTCACATAGACATGTGAAGGGTGCAGGGCAAGAAGAGCTGATCGAGAGCAGGAGGTCAGAGCTAAAGTTTGGAGCCGAGAGGACCAATGGGGGCCTTGCTGTGATATTAAATCTCTCCAAGTTTTGGTTTTCTCACTGTAAATTAGATATAATAATACACATAGCTTGGGGATTTGGTGAGGATTAAATAATGTAATACAAGTCACAGCACCTGGCATACAGGAAGTATTCAGATCATGTTTGCTGTTATTATTATCATCCCCATTTGATGGATGAGGAAACGGACAATCGGCTTCAGAAGGTGACTTGCCTGAGGCTGCCAGAGCTGGATGGGAGCCCGTGTCTGCTGACTTCATGCCAGCTCCACCTACTCCAGCCCACTGAACAGCCTTAATTCGTCTCCCTTCACAGCAAAGACAGTGTCATCGGGGTGAGCATACTATCTGGTTGAGAAGGGGAAAGTCTTTCTGTCTTTTTCTTAAACCAGATTTTGCTTCAGGGTCATTTAAATGTTGCTGTGGTTTATAGAGTTTGTTGCACTTTCTAAGTATCTTTTAATTGCTAAGCATTACTTGAGGCTCCAGGGCAAAGGTGCTCAGGTTTTTTTTTGTGTTAAACAAGATGAAGCAACAAACAAGGAAGAGCAAGATATTCCAAGAAGAGGCTGGACTGGCTGGGTGCTGAGGTCCTCTGAGCATTACCATCTTATGAGTCATATTGCTCGTCTGTCTGTCGCCTCCCACCATAAACCTGGTGGGGCCACAGTAAGTGCCCATCGGTGCACCTTCTAACCTTGTGTCCCCAATTCACCCAGAGAAGAAAGTAGTCTTGGGGCCAGACAGCAAGTTGGCTTTCAGACTGGGCTCACTGTTCAGTGGGATCCTTCGAGACGATGGAGACAGCCTGGAGTGATTTGACCAAGATCACAGAGTGAAAGTTACGGAGGAAGCCTAGAACTGACATCCCTGCATTCTCAGGGAATGTGCTACGTGCTGCATGACACAAATGCCCCCAAAGCTCTCAGAATCATTGTGCATGAATGTGTGTTTGTGTGCTTATGTGTGTGTGTCTGTGTGCGTGTGCTGGGTGTATTGCTCTGGGACCGGGAGAACAATGCTGTCCTGTGTTCCCTCTCCTTCTCCCCTCTCTAACACACGTGTGTTCCAGGGAATGTAGTATTTGGTAGTATCAATGGCAGCCTTGGGACAAGGTCAAGATTCCTAAGAGGTGGGCTGCGGTCTGAGGCTTGCACACACAGAGGTGCGGACACCTCTGTTACATCACCTGGGAATGTGTCTCCCAAAGAGTGGTCCCAGGACTGAGAGCAGTGGCAATACCTGAGAGCTTGTCAGGAATGCGGCATCTCGGGTCCCAGTCTGGACCTATGATTGAAAAGGTACATTTTAAAAAGATGCCAAGGTGATGGGTAGGTGTGTTAAAGTCTGAGTAACACAGACTAGGGGATGGTAGGGCCCCACAAGCTGACATATACGTACGGGCTGCTGTTTGCAGGCTTCTGGACTAGATGTGTGAAAACAAGGAGTTTGTTTCATATGTGACTTAGATTAAAAGTTAAAAATTGCTTGGAGCACCATGTTGAGAAGTATTAATTGACCCGTTCTGATTAATTAGTGGTTTCTGGCATAGGTGTGAGATGGGGGATTGGGTCTTGTGGGCTAGGTACTGGCCATCACTAAACTAGAAGACATCAGGAGGCTCTTGTGTCTCTGACATTCTCTAACCTTGACGCTGGTGAACCATGCTTGAGTCAAAGCCTGGGTGATGTCTTCTCGAAGTCTCATTGGCTCTGCTAGCTCTCTGACCTTGGGAAAATCACATATGTGCCCAGAGCCTCAAATTCCACTCTTGCTCCTGTCTGACTTTAGATTCTTTGGGAAGCTTAAATGAGACAGAGAATACCAGGGAGCTTGTGAATATGAATATGCTGTAAAAGTAACAGGTATTTTTAAAATGATGATGAGAATAATGAAAGACCCAGAGAGTGTCAGTGGTATTTGCAGAGAACAGGGAATTAATGGCCAAGTCAGGGTCAGAATTCAAGTGTTTTGATTCCCAGGTATGCTGACTGCCTCTTGAGATCAGCCCTAGACTCCATTTCTAAACCTTTGAACAAAGAAATCCTACAGATGCATGCACCCAAACTGAGTGGTGGTGATGTGATGTGGTAACTGCTATCCCACATAGATGTATTATCCCTTTTAGTTATTACAGCAACTCCAGAAGTGGGTGTTTTGCATACCCCCTGCTCTATACGAAGAAACTAAGGCTGAGTGTGTTCCTTTCCTGAATGTTTTGCTTTTTAATTGGAGGATGATGCTTTAATACAATGGCGGAAGTTCAGGCCCCATGATAGGCCAGTGGGTTGGGGATGGGAGGAGAGATCTCCTGGGGTAGAGACTGGAGTATTCCAGTGCTCCCGAAATTACACCACAGCAGTGGTAGCTGGCCTGCCAAGAAAGCCTGGCAGGAACTGAGTTTGTCTCGTTGTAGCAGTGTGTGCTTTCCTGCCCCTTTCAGCCCTAAGACACTGTCACTGGCAGTCCTGGGAGCAAGGAAGTACCCAGCCAAGTTGGAAGGCAAAGTCTCCAGCTGGCAAAGGTAGGGCCCCGGATCTGGGCATGACCAGGCTGCTGTGCTGCATGTTCACAGTGTAAAGCCCATCTCCAAATTAAATCTTCTGGACTCCTCACTTGGGGAGAGGTGAGGAAGGGCAAGTGAGCAGAACAGAGGTGAGAGAACAGGAGTCATTTTTCCATCCTCGAGAGTTGGAGGCCCAAGTAATCCTGGGATGAGTGCATTAGCCCCTAGTGTAAATCTAATAAGTAGGGTTCATAAATGGATTTAGCCAAGTAGCACAGTGGTTAAGTGTTTGGGTCCTGCACTGTCGACTCAAACTCATGTCCTCTGGCAATTTTTGCTAGCTCTCTGACCTTGGGAAAATCACATATGTGCCCAGAGCCTCAAATTCCACTCTTGCTCCTGTCTGACTTTAGATTCTTTGGGAAGCTTAAATGAGACAGAGAATACCAGGGAGCTTGTGAATATGAATATGCTGTAAAAGTAACAGGTATTTTTAAAATGATGATGAGAATAATGAAAGACCCAGAGAGTGTCAGTGGTATTTGCAGAGAACAGGGAATTAATGGCCAAGTCAGGGTCAGAATTCAAGTGTTTTGATTCCCAGGTATGCTGACTGCCTCTTGAGATCAGCCCTAGACTCCATTTCTAAACCTTTGAACAAAGAAATCCTACAGATGCATGCACCCAAACTGAGTGGTGGTGATGTGATGTGGTAACTGCTATCCCACATAGATGTATTATCCCTTTTAGTTATTACAGCAACTCCAGAAGTGGGTGTTTTGCATACCCCCTGCTCTATACGAAGAAACTAAGGCTGAGTGTGTTCCTTTCCTGAATGTTTTGCTTTTTAATTGGAGGATGATGCTTTAATACAATGGCGGAAGTTCAGGCCCCATGATAGGCCAGTGGGTTGGGGATGGGAGGAGAGATCTCCTGGGGTAGAGACTGGAGTATTCCAGTGCTCCCGAAATTACACCACAGCAGTGGTAGCTGGCCTGCCAAGAAAGCCTGGCAGGAACTGAGTTTGTCTCGTTGTAGCAGTGTGTGCTTTCCTGCCCCTTTCAGCCCTAAGACACTGTCACTGGCAGTCCTGGGAGCAAGGAAGTACCCAGCCAAGTTGGAAGGCAAAGTCTCCAGCTGGCAAAGGTAGGGCCCCGGATCTGGGCATGACCAGGCTGCTGTGCTGCATGTTCACAGTGTAAAGCCCATCTCCAAATTAAATCTTCTGGACTCCTCACTTGGGGAGAGGTGAGGAAGGGCAAGTGAGCAGAACAGAGGTGAGAGAACAGGAGTCATTTTTCCATCCTCGAGAGTTGGAGGCCCAAGTAATCCTGGGATGAGTGCATTAGCCCCTAGTGTAAATCTAATAAGTAGGGTTCATAAATGGATTTAGCCAAGTAGCACAGTGGTTAAGTGTTTGGGTCCTGCACTGTCGACTCAAACTCATGTCCTCTGCCATCATTCACTACTTATGTGATGATGGGCAGGTTTAATGCTCTTTGCCTCTCAGTTTTTTAGTCTGTGATGTAGAACCTGTCTCCCAGGAGTGGTCATCAAGGAAGACTCAGTAAGGCAATGCATATAAATTCGTCATAGTACCTGTCACAACAAGTATGCAATACAGAATGTTGTTTTTGTGTTGTTCAGTTGCTAAGTTGTATCTGATTCTTTGCGACCCCATGAACTGCAGCATGCCAGGCTTCCCTGTCCTTCATCATCTCCCAGAGTTTGCTCAGATTCATGTCCATTGAGTCAGTGATGCTATCTAGTCATCTTATCTTCTGCCTCCCCCTTCTCCTTTTGTCTTCCATCTTTTTCAGCATCAGGGTCTTTTCCAATGAGTCATCTCTTCACCTCAGGTGGCCAAAGTATTAGAGAGCTTCA
This sequence comes from Tragulus kanchil, assembly GCA_022376925.1. NCBI lineage: Eukaryota > Metazoa > Chordata > Mammalia > Artiodactyla > Tragulidae > Tragulus > Tragulus kanchil. Next base: position 6,125,522 of record JAIOJX010000004.1, read on the forward strand.
GCTTCTGCGTCAGTCCTTCCAATGAATATTCAGGATTGATTTCCTTTAAGATTGACTGGTCTGATCTCCTTGCAAAACAGGGTAGCTTAAAAATAGTGCTATTGTGAGTATCATTGCCACCATCATGACTGTTGAGGTGTCCCAGGGAGGTCCAATAAGTAACAGTTCTTTTCCCTGCCTGTTCTGCATCAGTGATGAAGTCAGAGAAAGGAGGCAGTCTGGTGGGAAGTCAAAACATCACCTTTATAACTGGAGAGTTGACGCCAGAGGCTGTGGCTCATGGAGAGTGACTATTACAGAGAGAGGATTACAGAGTGACTCTCCCATCCTGGCCAGCACTCACCCACATTTAGGCAAGCCCACTCCTACATGGTTTACAATCCTGAGGCTGGGGATGAGCTCACTGCAGGTCACCTGGCTCTCAACAAGGAAGAAAGAAAATTTAGAGCTTCCTCTACCTTACCCACAAATTGCTATTCACATAAACCACTCTTCCTGCTGGAGGTAGGTATTGGGATGGGGAAAAAGGAGCGAGGAAAGGGATTTTACAGGATTGAATGTTGCTCCAAATGGAAGGAATATCAACAGTGGATGAGAAGGGTGTCTCCAACCTTCACCATGGGAAAAATTCACCATGTTCTGAGCATGTTTGCTATTTGGAGATCACATAAAACTATCCCCACCATCAGGCAACAGATTTATTTTCAGTAGTCCCTATGGAATGTGTGCTTAGTTGCTCAATCATTGTCTGACCTTTGCTACCCTATGGACGGCAGCCCACCAGACTCCTCTGTCCAGGGGGTTCTCCAAGAATACTGACATGGGTGGGCATGCCCTCCTGAACTGTGTAACGATCAGAAGTAATCATTATTTTCTTGATTCAATCTTTAGTTTTAAAGCAATTGACACACAGGGCAGAAGAGTTTTATGTTTAATGGTCCTTCATCATTTTGTCTTCGCATGCTATCTAGTCATCTTATCTTCTGCCTCCCCCTTCTCCTTTTGTCTTCCATCTTTTTCAGCATCAGGGTCTTTTCCAATGAGTCATCTCTTCACCTCAGGTGGCCAAAGTATTAGAGAGCTTCAGCTTCTGCGTCAGTCCTTCCAATGAATATTCAGGATTGATTTCCTTTAAGATTGACTGGTCTGATCTCCTTGCAAAACAGGGTAGCTTAAAAATAGTGCTATTGTGAGTATCATTGCCACCATCATGACTGTTGAGGTGTCCCAGGGAGGTCCAATAAGTAACAGTTCTTTTCCCTGCCTGTTCTGCATCAGTGATGAAGTCAGAGAAAGGAGGCAGTCTGGTGGGAAGTCAAAACATCACCTTTATAACTGGAGAGTTGACGCCAGAGGCTGTGGCTCATGGAGAGTGACTATTACAGAGAGAGGATTACAGAGTGACTCTCCCATCCTGGCCAGCACTCACCCACATTTAGGCAAGCCCACTCCTACATGGTTTACAATCCTGAGGCTGGGGATGAGCTCACTGCAGGTCACCTGGCTCTCAACAAGGAAGAAAGAAAATTTAGAGCTTCCTCTACCTTACCCACAAATTGCTATTCACATAAACCACTCTTCCTGCTGGAGGTAGGTATTGGGATGGGGAAAAAGGAGCGAGGAAAGGGATTTTACAGGATTGAATGTTGCTCCAAATGGAAGGAATATCAACAGTGGATGAGAAGGGTGTCTCCAACCTTCACCATGGGAAAAATTCACCATGTTCTGAGCATGTTTGCTATTTGGAGATCACATAAAACTATCCCCACCATCAGGCAACAGATTTATTTTCAGTAGTCCCTATGGAATGTGTGCTTAGTTGCTCAATCATTGTCTGACCTTTGCTACCCTATGGACGGCAGCCCACCAGACTCCTCTGTCCAGGGGGTTCTCCAAGAATACTGACATGGGTGGGCATGCCCTCCTGAACTGTGTAACGATCAGAAGTAATCATTATTTTCTTGATTCAATCTTTAGTTTTAAAGCAATTGACACACAGGGCAGAAGAGTTTTATGTTTAATGGTACTACTCAGAGTCAGTAAAATATTTCACATCTCAGCTATACTTTTCACTTACCAAACAAAAATATTGCACTTTGCATTTTTCACTGGTTTAAACTTTAAAGTACAGTAAAACCTTCAAATGGTTACATGGGATGAAAAAACTGAATGATCTGAAGTTTTGTTTTTCCTTCTTTTCATTTATTTATTTATTTTTCCAAATCTACTGCTTAAACACTGAAATATATAGAACTGAGTTGGCCAAAAAATTTGTTTACTTCAACAAATGGTGCTGGGAAAATTGGACAGCTACATGCAAAAAAATGAAGTTGGAACATTCCCTGACACCATGCACAAAGGTCAACTCAAAATGGATTCAAGACCTAAATGTAAGACCAGAAACCATAAAACTCTTGGAGGAGAATATAGGCAAAACACTCAAGGACATCAATCAAAGCAAGATCTTCTCTGACCCACCTACTAGAATAGCGGAACTCAAAAGGAAAATGAACATGTGGAACCTCATGAAACTTAAAAGCTTTTGTACAGCAAAAGAAATCACAAAAAAGCTGAACAGACAGCCCACAGAATGGGAGAAAATCATAGCAAATGAATCAACCCACAAATAATTAATCTCCAAAATCTACAAGCAACTCAGACAACTCAGCACCGGAAAAATGAACAACCCAATCAAAAAACGGGAAAAGGACCTAAACAGACACCTCTCCAAAGAGGACATACAGATGGCCCCAAAACACATGAAATGATGCTCAATTTCACTTATAATTAGAGAAGTACAAATCAAAACTACAATGAGATATCACTTCACACCCATCAGAATGGCCATCATCCACAAATCAATAGACAATAAATGCTGGAGAGGGTAGTCCCTATGGAATGTGTGCTTAGTTGCTCAATCATTGTCTGACCTTTGCTACCCTATGGACGGCAGCCCACCAGACTCCTCTGTCCAGGGGGTTCTCCAAGAATACTGACATGGGTGGGCATGCCCTCCTGAACTGTGTAACGATCAGAAGTAATCATTATTTTCTTGATTCAATCTTTAGTTTTAAAGCAATTGACACACAGGGCAGAAGAGTTTTATGTTTAATGGTACTACTCAGAGTCAGTAAAATATTTCACATCTCAGCTATACTTTTCACTTACCAAACAAAAATATTGCACTTTGCATTTTTCACTGGTTTAAACTTTAAAGTACAGTAAAACCTTCAAATGGTTACATGGGATGAAAAAACTGAATGATCTGAAGTTTTGTTTTTCCTTCTTTTCATTTATTTATTTATTTTTCCAAATCTACTGCTTAAACACTGAAATATATAGAACTGAGTTGGCCAAAAAATTTGTTTACTTCAACAAATGGTGCTGGGAAAATTGGACAGCTACATGCAAAAAAATGAAGTTGGAACATTCCCTGACACCATGCACAAAGGTCAACTCAAAATGGATTCAAGACCTAAATGTAAGACCAGAAACCATAAAACTCTTGGAGGAGAATATAGGCAAAACACTCAAGGACATCAATCAAAGCAAGATCTTCTCTGACCCACCTACTAGAATAGCGGAACTCAAAAGGAAAATGAACATGTGGAACCTCATGAAACTTAAAAGCTTTTGTACAGCAAAAGAAATCACAAAAAAGCTGAACAGACAGCCCACAGAATGGGAGAAAATCATAGCAAATGAATCAACCCACAAATAATTAATCTCCAAAATCTACAAGCAACTCAGACAACTCAGCACCGGAAAAATGAACAACCCAATCAAAAAACGGGAAAAGGACCTAAACAGACACCTCTCCAAAGAGGACATACAGATGGCCCCAAAACACATGAAATGATGCTCAATTTCACTTATAATTAGAGAAGTACAAATCAAAACTACAATGAGATATCACTTCACACCCATCAGAATGGCCATCATCCACAAATCAATAGACAATAAATGCTGGAGAGGGTGCAGAGAAAAGGGAACACTCCTGCATTGCTGCTGGGAATGTAGATTGATACAGCCTCTATGGATGATAGTATGGATATTCCTGAAAAAACTACAAATAGAAGCACCATACAACCCAGCAATCCCACTCTTAGGCTTATACCCTGATGAAATCCAAACTGAAAGAACCACCTGTACCCCAATGTTCATTGCAGCTCTCTATACAATAGCTAGAACATGGAAGCAACCTAGACGTCCATTGATGAACGAATGGATCCAAAAGCCCTGGTACATATATACAATGAAATACTACACAGCTATAAAAAGAAATGCAGAAGAATCAGCCCTAATGAGGTGGCTGGATCTAGAACGTCTCATAAAAAGTGAAGTCAGTCAGAAAGAGAAGAACAAATACAATATATTAACACATATACACAGAATCTAGTAGGATGGTGACGATGGCACATGCAGTGAAGTGATGGAAAGACAGACATAGTCAGTGGACATATAGACATTGTGGGGAAGGAACAGTGGGTGGGAGGTGTAAAGGAAGTAGCATGAAGGCCCACACTATCATAAGTGAAGAAAATAGCTCTAGTCATTGCTCTGTGAGAAAAGGGGATCCTTCGGGGGTGCTGTGTGATGGTCAGGAGGGGTGGGACTAATCTGAGAACATACATATCTGTAAACAACAAAACTCTGTAAAAGTTAAAAGTAAAATAAAGGTTTAAAAAGTAATAATAAAATTAAAAAAAATTTGAGTTTTTCTTTAACATCTTCTGGAAAAACTCGAACAAATTTTTGGCCTACCCAATATGATAGGGCTTGGAGACAGAGACTGTGGCTGAAGGGACCTCATGGGATTTTGAATTGTCACTCTTGAAATTACTGTGTGAAGCTGAGCCCACCTGTTTTATTTACCTATTTTTAAAATTTGGCAGTGACCTCAGCAATTGTTTGTAACTTAGGCAACCCAATTTTGAGGGGGAGGTGGGTTGGGGAATGTGTATTTTGTCACTGGCGTTGTTCAGAATTTGAATGTGGCAGTGATAGAAAGTGGATGATTTCTGGTCACTTTAAGAATTATTGCTTAAATTCTCTATGGGCGGTATACACCTTACTGTCCATGCCCAGGACCAGCTGATCCCACGGTCTGGCCCTTGTTACAGCACTGAGTAAAAGCTGCATGGGGTTGGATTGGGAGTTAGAATTTCTGGGTTCTCTCCTTCTAAGATGCAATTCTCAGTTCCTAACTGGAGACTTCTCATTTTCCTCTTTGAGCCTCAGTTTTCCTAACTATAAATTTAGGGAGCTGCCCTGCGTCATCTCTCAAAGTTCTTTTGCGCTCCAAACTCTGGTTTGAGAAGTCATCTTTCATCAGGTAGAGAAAGACTGGAGAATGCATTTGGAATCTAGATTTGTCTCCGTTCAGGGAGCTGCCCTGATTTATGGGGAGGAGTCAGTGGAGGGAGATCATCTGCCTTTGATTTATGTCAGGGGCAGGAACGCTCTGGCTTCCGCAGCTCCTGTGCAGCCGAGGATGAAGGAGAGGAAGTTTCCGGCGTGACTGTGAGAGGGAAGATGCAGCTATGACCTCGCGAGGGTGGAAAGGATGGCTCCTGCCAACATTTGTTTAGTGCTTATTATATGCTAGGCCTAGGATTGTCATATCATAATTATTGATTAAGTCACTATTCTTTAAGCCTGCTTAACTGATGAAGAAATTAAAATTGTGTTCAAGGTCATAGTGTTGGTAAATGGCAATCATGGGATATGAGCCCAGGTGGTCTGGCTCTAGATTCTGTCTTTTAATCACTGTGGTAGGAGTTAGGGATGTGAGTTGCTCTTCTCTCCTAGGCATGGTGTACCTCAACTCAAGGCTGGCCATGTCTCTTCTGGGTACTGGAGTCACAGTCCCTGCCTTCATGGAGCTTATAGTCCAGTGGGGGAAAGATGTTAAATAAGCAGCAAAACAGTTATTTAATTATGCTTGTCCTTATTTAACTTATATGTGCATGTAAAGGTATGGAGACTGTTTTTTCCTAAATGTTATGGGTAGTCCAAAAAGAGCTATGAGCTCTTTTCTAATCATAGCTTTTCTCTGAAATCTTACATGTTACTTTTATTATATCTCACTTTGTTTAAAAATGTGGCATATTTTACAGTACATTGTCAAAATGTCACATTGTTCTTTATCAAAAAAAATTACCTTGTAACCAAGACTGTTTTTTTTTCTGTCAAATTATTGCTTAAATTCTCTATGGGCGGTATACACCTTACTGTCCATGCCCAGGACCAGCTGATCCCACGGTCTGGCCCTTGTTACAGCACTGAGTAAAAGCTGCATGGGGTTGGATTGGGAGTTAGAATTTCTGGGTTCTCTCCTTCTAAGATGCAATTCTCAGTTCCTAACTGGAGACTTCTCATTTTCCTCTTTGAGCCTCAGTTTTCCTAACTATAAATTTAGGGAGCTGCCCTGCGTCATCTCTCAAAGTTCTTTTGCGCTCCAAACTCTGGTTTGAGAAGTCATCTTTCATCAGGTAGAGAAAGACTGGCGTCTGCATTTGGAATCTAGATTTGTCTCCGTTCAGGAGCTGCCCTGATTTATGGGGAGGAGTCAGTGGAGGAGATCATCTGCCTTTGATTTATGTCAGGGGCAGGAACGCTCTGGCTTCCGCAGCTCCTGTGCAGCCGAGGATGAAGGAGAGGAAGTTTCCGGCGTGACTGTGAGAGGGAAGATGCAGCTATGACCTCGCGAGGGTGGAAAGGATGGCTCCTGCCAACATTTGTTTAGTGCTTATTATATGCTAGGCCTAGGATTGTCATATCATAATTATTGATTAAGTCACTATTCTTTAAGCCTGCTTAACTGATGAAGAAATTAAAATTGTGTTCAAGGTCATAGTGTTGGTAAATGGCAATCATGGGATATGAGCCCAGGTGGTCTGGCTCTAGATTCTGTCTTTTAATCACTGTGGTAGGAGTTAGGGATGTGAGTTGCTCTTCTCTCCTAGGCATGGTGTACCTCAACTCAAGGCTGGCCATGTCTCTTCTGGGTACTGGAGTCACAGTCCCTGCCTTCATGGAGCTTATAGTCCAGTGGGGGAAAGATGTTAAATAAGCAGCAAAACAGTTATTTAATTATGCTTGTCCTTATTTAACTTATATGTGCATGTAAAGGTATGGAGACTGTTTTTTCCTAAATGTTATGGGTAGTCCAAAAAGAGCTATGAGCTCTTTTCTAATCATAGCTTTTCTCTGAAATCTTACATGTTACTTTTATTATATCTCACTTTGTTTAAAAAAATGTGGCATATTTTACAGTACATTGTCAAAAATGTCACATTGTTCTTTATCCAAAACAAATGAAATGTACCTTGTAACCAAGACTCTCTTTCTGAAATAGCTATAGATCTGAGCAGAAAACAATAGAAGGTAATATATCTTCTGTGATTGCCTTAACATTCATCATCTTTCCTCAATATTTTTTATTAAAAACTAAAGGTTATGAAGTCTACTTTGTTTGTATTTCAGTCAAAGTTTGTTGAGTATTGCAACTGGCCAAGGGTTTCCTGTATCTACATGTAATCAGTTATAATGCCTGGTATATGTCAAGGAGCTTTTTATTTTCTCTCTGGATGTTTTAGCTGTGGGACATCAAGTTCCTAGTTCAGCTTCATAGTTCGCCATGGTTGTTATTCATTTCTACAGAGTGAACAGGTGAGGTGATGCTTCTCATGTAACACAGTGAAGGAAAGAACCGTTGACTCTAAGTTGGGAAATCTCACAGGTGACTTTCTCACAGGTGACACTTACTCTTCTGAAACCTAGGTTAGATAGACCTGAGTATCCATCCACTCATCCAACACATATTTAAGCAATGTACATCTTCCATAAGCCTGATCTCCTCTGAGATGCTTAGAATACATAAAACAGATCAAGACTTAGCTTTCATGGGGCTGTTATCTTAGTTGGGTTGACTATGATAAATAAACAAGTATACATGGTATAAATAAATAAAACAAATATGATAACTTGAAATGGTGTAGTGACAGAGAAATAAAAAGCCAAGATTGTTGGAACAAGACTAGCTTGGTGGTGGTGGTGGTGGTGAGGGCCACAGCTTTTTTGAGGAAATGACCTTTGAGTCTGAAAGGAAAAGAAGGAACCAGTCAGGTGAGGACTGGAGATCATTAGAGCAGGGGCAACAGCTCTGAGGTTGGAAACGGTTTGGCATGTTTGAAAACCTGGAGGAAAATTGAGGGACCTGGAGTCCAAACAGCAGAGGTGCTGGGGGAGGGGCCATGGGATATGAGCGTGGGGAGGAGGCAGGTTGTGTCACCTGTGGTCTTCAGGAAGAGCAAGGGAGTCTGGGCTTTATTTCAGATGTGGTTGGGAAACCACAGAAAATCTAAGGGAGCAATGATCAGTTTTAGAGACAATTTAAGTGGAGCAGAATTGAAAAAAGAGAACTTGTCACAGTGGTCCAGGTAAGAAATGATGGTGGTCTGGTCTGAGAAGGTTGAATGGAAGTGGAGAGTCAGGGAAGTTTCAAGATACATCAACCTGTGTGGACAAGGCAAATAAAACTGAGGCTGTCTCCCTGAGGTCTGGCATGGGCAGTTTATTAGTTGTATGGTTGGAGGAAAGAGTCTTGTCTCCTCTGAGCCTGAGGGCATGGGACCCTGGATGGAGACGGAAGGCTTAGGTGAGATAAACCCAGGGGCCACTGAAGGAAAGACCAGGAGTGGTGTGATCATCTGTGGACTAGGTGAGTCACTCCTTCACCAGTGATCATAAAATGTCACTACCTGAAGAAACCTCAAAATACTACCAGCATCAGTTACTCAAGGAAAACAACTATGACATACTGCTTCAGCTTATGCTTATATATCTAGTTAATATAAATTAATAGAGACTTATTTTCTGACCCCAATATGTATTATTCTACTTTTTGGATTACATGTGAAAGGAATGCACTTGAACTTGTCAAAGCAAAAAGAAAATTTGTTGGCCTACACAATGAGAAGACAAGGAGTGTGTGGTTTAAGTGTCCATGTGCTGTTCTCAGGCATTTGAGTTTCTCTGAGTGCACAGTCTGCCTTCTTTCATGTTGGTGTCTCTCTCAGGCAAGTTTCCTGAAGAAGTAGAAAAGCTACTGACCCCTATTTCCAGGCTTTTATCTAAGCAGCTGTAACAGGCAGTAAGCACCTGTTTAACAAGAGAACGCAGTCTGGGAGCATTGTCCTCTTTGACCTAGTTTGAGTTACATGTTTGTCCCTGAAAAAATGTTAGTGGCCAGAAGCCAGAGTATATAAATAGGCCAAGGTCTGGCTTGTGAGTGGGGTCATACTCATCTGAACTGTATGGACAGAAAGTGGGTGATTCCCAAAGGGAAAGTGGGCTGATGTTGTTGGGAGATGACACCCATGCTGAGAAGGCAAAAACGACAGACCAGTGAGGATATGGATTCAATACCTGTTCCAGTGAAATCTACCTAAGCCTCTTACCTGCCCAAACTTCATGTCTCCATCCACCTATGGAGATCTTTGGAGGTGGTCAGGATGGGGAAGCCTGCAGCCTTACACTCCAGAAGGCAGAAGCAGTGCTTCTCATGTTACCCATGGCCTTGAGCCTGCAGGAAAGGTAGAAGGATCCCGTGGACAACAAGCTGTTACAGGAACCTCTGGAATCGAGCGTTGGGGAACTGAGCTTCTTTTGGTGTGAGGGAGAAGGTCATGGTGAATGGCACTGAGGCAGTTTTACTCAGTTCTCCTCCAAAGTCAGCATTTCTTAAATCTTCCAAATGCTTGTCAACTTCCTTAGAAAGCGTTTTATCACCGTATCATAGACTGTCAGAGCTGGAAGGCAGCTTAGAAATCTTTCAGTCCAGACTGGTCTCTATTTAGATAAGAAAACTGAGGCTGAAAGCACTGAATCTGGAGAAAGATCGTGAATCCAGGCTTTATTCCTGTGAATAGTGTGTAGAGTTTCTTATTGCTTCCCTTAGTGAATTTGTACATATCAACTCTTCTTTATCTTTTTCCCTGTAAATAAGTTTGTTTAGTTTCCCATGGGAAATAATCTTGGCCCAAATTTCACTAGGTTTTCTACTTCTCCAATGAAAAAATCCTTCTGAGAACCGAGGGTTCTTTGGGAAGATGATGGGTAGGTGACACAATGAGAGCTGTTTAAGTGTCCATGTGCTGTTCTCAGGCATTTGAGTTTCTCTGAGTGCACAGTCTGCCTTCTTTCATGTTGGTGTCTCTCTCAGGCAAGTTTCCTGAAGAAGTAGAAAAGCTACTGACCCCTATTTCCAGGCTTTTATCTAAGCAGCTGTAACAGGCAGTAAGCACCTGTTTAACAAGAGAACGCAGTCTGGGAGCATTGTCCTCTTTGACCTAGTTTGAGTTACATGTTTGTCCCTGAAAAAATGTTAGTGGCCAGAAGCCAGAGTATATAAATAGGCCAAGGTCTGGCTTGTGAGTGGGGTCATACTCATCTGAACTGTATGGACAGAAAGTGGGTGATTCCCAAAGGGAAAGTGGGCTGATGTTGTTGGGAGATGACACCCATGCTGAGAAGGCAAAAACGACAGACCAGTGAGGATATGGATTCAATACCTGTTCCAGTGAAATCTACCTAAGCCTCTTACCTGCCCAAACTTCATGTCTCCATCCACCTATGGAGATCTTTGGAGGTGGTCAGGATGGGGAAGCCTGCAGCCTTACACTCCAGAAGGCAGAAGCAGTGCTTCTCATGTTACCCATGGCCTTGAGCCTGCAGGAAAGGTAGAAGGATCCCGTGGACAACAAGCTGTTACAGGAACCTCTGGAATCGAGCGTTGGGGAACTGAGCTTCTTTTGGTGTGAGGGAGAAGGTCATGGTGAATGGCACTGAGGCAGTTTTACTCAGTTCTCCTCCAAAGTCAGCATTTCTTAAATCTTCCAAATGCTTGTCAACTTCCTTAGAAAGCGTTTTATCACCGTATCATAGACTGTCAGAGCTGGAAGGCAGCTTAGAAATCTTTCAGTCCAGACTGGTCTCTATTTAGATAAGAAAACTGAGGCTGAAAGCACTGAATCTGGAGAAAGATCGTGAATCCAGGCTTTATTCCTGTGAATAGTGTGTAGAGTTTCTTATTGCTTCCCTTAGTGAATTTGTACATATCAACTCTTCTTTATCTTTTTCCCTGTAAATAAGTTTGTTTAGTTTCCCATGGGAAATAATCTTGGCCCAAATTTCACTAGGTTTTCTACTTCTCCAATTAAAAAATCCTTCTGAGAACCGAGGGTTCTTTGGGAAGATGATGGGTAGGTGACATAAGTCACTTGTGAAGCACGTGGGGCCTGGAAATGTAAGACTGTGGACAGCATTCTTGGCTCAGTGACAAACTCTGTTCCTGCTTGACTCCATAGGTGCCCAGGACTCATCTCCATCTGAACCTCTGAAAATGTCTTCTTATGAAGCATCATACACGTAGGGCTCATGGTGGAGCATCTGCTCCCAAATGAGGACTTGATGGGCTAAATGAGGCATGTGAAAAGGTGTCCTAATTAAAATATTTTATTTTTTTATTTTTTGGGTGCACTGGGTCTTCATTGTGGCATGTGAACTTTCTGTAGCTGCAGCAAGTGGAGGCTACTTTTCACTAAGTGCTTCTCATTGTGGTGGCTTTTCTTGCTGTGGAGCAAAGACTCTAGGCATGCAGGCTCACAGGCTTAGTTGCTATGTGTCTTGTGGGATCTTCCTGGAACAGGTGTTGAATCCATGTGCTCTGCACTGGCAGGCAGATTCTTAGTCACTGGATGACCAGGGAAGTCTCTGATTAAAATCTTGAATGCTAGACCCAAATAACCTTCCACGTGAATCCAAGTTGTAACATTTATATATTGTGTGAGCTTGATCAGAATTACTAACTTTTATTGAGCCTCAGTTTCTTTATATGCAAAATGAGCAGATTCATGCAAGCCTACCTCATTAGGATGTTGAGAGATAAAATAAAACTAATGTATAAAAGCATTCAGCACATTGCTCGGAAGATGCTAAGGACTCATTGTAAATGTGAGCTGCGGTTGCTGTTGCTATTAATATTGCTTGTATCATTATTCCAGGTAACATTGGTTGAGATCTTGAAATAATACTGTGTAACTCATTCACGATCAGTGGCTGTTCAGAATAAAGAATGCAGGGTGTGGACTTACTGGAAGATTAACTTTACTTGGTCCAGCTCTCACTCTGTCCATCTCTCTCTGGAGTCCTCCAAATGTAGACATTCTGCAGTTTTTGCCAAAACACCCCTTTGTTCTATCACATAGTCTTGGTCACTGTACATGATCCCCTGACTTCATTGACTAATTCTGATATCTTCCTCTCCTTCAATTCAATTGAATCTTCCTTTGATCAATTCCTGTCTTTTCCTGGGCACTTAGTGAGATAATATGGGGAAAGCACTTAGCCCACATGGTTGGCACATAGTCGTGAATCATTAAACACTAGCCACCAGTATGACTCTTCCAGCCACTCTTGGAATGGTTGTCAGCACCAGGCACAGGGACAGCAGTGAGGGAATGATGATGAGGGATACCTGGGGCCACCAAGACTCACTTCTAATCTTTTTGAAAAAGCTAAGCCTGATTCACATTCATCATTCTTTTTTTTTCTCTGACAGTAGAAATAATAGGTCAACTTCTCTCTTCTCTTTTTCAGGTCAATTAATGGAAAACTTTTATCGTAGATTGTGTTCATTACCACTGACTGTTGCCAATCATTTCCTTTTCACTAATTTGGTTTGGTGCTTGAAACAGGTCTTAGTGGCCTAAAGTCATCCATTAGAGAGGCAAGATTTTCCACATGGAAGTTTCATTTCATCATCACTGTTGGTTTCTGGGCACTCTGTCAAAAAGGGAAAGTCTCTTAGTTGTGTCCAACTCTTTGAAACCCATGGATGAGCCATGGAGTTTTCTAGACAAGAATTCTAGAGTGGGTGTTCCATCCCTTTTCCAAGGGGTCTTCCCAACCAAGGGATTGACTTCAGGTCTCCCACATTGCAGGCAGACTCTTTATCATCTGAGCCACCAGGGAAGCCCAAGAATACTGGAGTGGGTAGCCTATTCCTTCACCAGGGGATCTTCCTGACCCGGGAATCAAACTGGGGTTTCTTGCATAGCAGGCAGATTCTTTACCAGCTGAGTTACCAGGGAAGTCACCAGACACTTTGTCAAATATCATTTAATCCTCAAAATAACCCAGGGTGTAACCACACTTCTCAAAGAATGGTGCTGGGTCGGGGGTGGAGGAGGGATGGGCAGAATTAAATAACTGGTTCAGTGCCAAAGGGAAGTAAATTTTTAATCTTCTCGGATCAGAATTTGTTCTGTTGCATCATAGGTGCCCTGTGGGGCTTAATATAAATTGTCCACATGGGGGTGAAGTCATTCCATCCATTCTTCATATTGGTTTGGGGACTAATGTGGAAGGAAACAGGGCACTGCAGAAACATGGGCATTCACAAGAGGCTCAGCACGTGGGCTGGGACATTAGCTGTAGGAGTTTAGTTGGCCTCTTTTACTGTTACCCTCAAGGGTCCTTCCACTGGCCAAACTCATTGGCTTGTGCCCATCATGTTTGGTACTAATTGTACCTCTGCATCACAGCTGAGGAAGAGGGTAAAATGAGGACAAATCATGAGGAGTATTTTTGATATCAGATATACCTAGGCTTGAAACTAATCAAGTACCAGTCATGTGATCCTAGGCAAAGAAAATATTTTCTAAGCCTCAATTCCTGCATCTGCAAAATGAAACCAAGGAAAAATAGAATGTGTCTTCTACGTTACAAGAAAGATTAAGTTAAACTATCTGATTTATGTACAATGGTTGTCTGAATAAGTTCAGCTGACCATCAGCACTGCCTTTAATATTTCAGAAAGCTGTGCCCTTGAAGCATGAATGCTGAGCAGGGAAATGTTAAGTTCTGCAAGTTCAACCATAGGCCCTCACGTCTCACTTCTCATGTGATCTTGTCATGGCCCTCAGATTCAATTACTCACTTTATACTAAGAATGTCTAAATGTATATTTTGAGCCCCAGATATGCAAATACAACTACCCGATTAACATTTCTTCCTCGATGCTTCAAATTCACTGCCATTTCAGCATGTCTAAAACAGAGCTCATAATCTGCTTGCAGACCTGATCTTCATTGGGTTTGCCTTTGCCACTGAATGGACCCTCTGGCTGGTTTTGCAGGCCAGAAGCCCCAGGCTGTCTGTGAGGTACCCTTCCCGGTCCACTATATCAGAAAGTCCTGGGTATGCTGTCCTCCATTAGCATGGAATCTATTTTGCAGGCCAGAAGCCCAGCTCATGGGTGGTAACCAAAAACTTCCTCAAAGAATGGTGCTGGGTCGGGGTGGAGGAGGGATGGGCAGAATTAAATAACTGGTTCAGTGCCAAAGGGAAGTAAATTTTTAATCTTCTCGGATCAGAATTTGTTCTGTTGCATCATAGGTGCCCTGTGGGCTTAATATAAATTGTCCACATGGGGGTGAAGTCATTCCATCCATTCTTCATATTGGTTTGGGGACTAATGTGGAAGGAAACAGGGCACTGCAGAAACATGGGCATTCACAAGAGGCTCAGCACGTGGGCTGGGACATTAGCTGTAGGAGTTTAGTTGGCCTCTTTTACTGTTACCCTCAAGGGTCCTTCCACTGGCCAAACTCATTGGCTTGTGCCCATCATGTTTGGTACTAATTGTACCTCTGCATCACAGCTGAGGAAGAGGGTAAAATGAGGACAAATCATGAGGAGTATTTTTGATATCAGATATACCTAGGCTTGAAACTAATCAAGTACCAGTCATGTGATCCTAGGCAAAGAAAATATTTTCTAAGCCTCAATTCCTGCATCTGCAAAATGAAACCAAGGAAAAATAGAATGTGTCTTCTACGTTACAAGAAAGATTAAGTTAAACTATCTGATTTATGTACAATGGTTGTCTGAATAAGTTCAGCTGACCATCAGCACTGCCTTTAATATTTCAGAAAGCTGTGCCCTTGAAGCATGAATGCTGAGCAGGGAAATGTTAAGTTCTGCAAGTTCAACCATAGGCCCTCACGTCTCACTTCTCATGTGATCTTGTCATGGCCCTCAGATTCAATTACTCACTTTATACTAAGAATGTCTAAATGTATATTTTGAGCCCCAGATATGCAAATACAACTACCCGATTAACATTTCTTCCTCGATGCTTCAAATTCACTGCCATTTCAGCATGTCTAAAACAGAGCTCATAATCTGCTTGCAGACCTGATCTTCATTGGGTTTGCCTTTGCCACTGAATGGACCCTCTGGCTGGTTTTGCAGGCCAGAAGCCCCAGGCTGTCTGTGAGGTACCCTTCCCGGTCCACTATATCAGAAAGTCCTGGGTATGCTGCTTCCTCCATTAGCATGGAATCTATTTCTTGCCATGCCCAGTACCATCCCTGTCAACTCTACCACCGTCTCCTGCTTGGGTTCCTACAAAAGCCTCCCCGTTGGCTGCCCTGCATCTTCTCTAGCCTTTTCCAGACCAGAGTGATTTTTCAGACAGCAGTGATCCCATGTCCTCCCCTATGCCATCCCACCTCCCAACACCTCTTCTGTGATTTCCCGTCGGCTTTTCCCGAGGTGAAAAATGCTCAAAGACAGTCTATAAGGCCTCTTATGGTTCACACCCTGGCTGTCTCTTAGTTTATTTTCCATCACGTTATCCCTTGTGTTCTTTCTGCTGAGACTAATTTCCCACTTGGCCTTGTTTCCTATGGACTGTTTCTCTCACAGGTACTTTGTCCATGATTGTCCTTGAGTACTTTTACACCCTATTTTCACCTAAACTTTCTAATTTTCCCTTTCTAAGTATCCCTTTCTAATTTAGCCCCAGACTGAGAACTTCTCTAACCCCTATTACAAGTTCAAATTCCCCTTTTATAGGCTACTGTGTTATCCTAAACCTATCTTTCAGAGCACTTTGGCAGGGTTGCAATTTTACAGTGGACTGTATGATTTTTGTTTCGTATCTGTCCACCCAGACTAGATTAGAGTCTTTACCACTTCTGCTTCTCACCGTTTCCTCATACCCAGTGTGGTGCCTGGCATGATGGGTAGTCAATGATTATTTGTCCAGTGAGTAAGAATCCTCCGGGAGGATTTATGTCTCTGAACCAGGAGTCCAGAACCATCATTCTGGTTCGTGGAGCTCTAAGCAGCAGTTTATATGTCATTAGCTCATACCAGTGCTTCACTGCTCCTCAGTGTCACAGCTGGTGTGTGAAAGTCTCTTTAAAAGCCCTCACGTCTCACTTCTCATGTGATCTTGTCATGGCCCTCAGATTCAATTACTCACTTTATACTAAGAATGTCTAAATGTATATTTTGAGCCCCAGATATGCAAATACAACTACCCGATTAACATTTCTTCCTCGATGCTTCAAATTCACTGCCATTTCAGCATGTCTAAAACAGAGCTCATAATCTGCTTGCAGACCTGATCTTCATTGGGTTTGCCTTTGCCACTGAATGGACCCTCTGGCTGGTTTTGCAGGCCAGAAGCCCCAGGCTGTCTGTGAGGTACCCTTCCCGGTCCACTATATCAGAAAGTCCTGGGTATGCTGCTTCCTCCATTAGCATGGAATCTATTTCTTGCCATGCCCAGTACCATCCCTGTCAACTCTACCACCGTCTCCTGCTTGGGTTCCTACAAAAGCCTCCCTGTTGGCTGCCCTGCATCTTCTCTAGCCTTTTCCAGACCAGAGTGATTTTTCAGACAGCAGTGATCCCATGTCCTCCCCTATGCCATCCCACCTCCCAACACCTCTTCTGTGATTTCCCGTCGGCTTTTCCCGAGGTGAAAAATGCTCAAAGACAGTCTATAAGGCCTCTTATGGTTCACACCCTGGCTGTCTCTTAGTTTATTTTCCATCACGTTATCCCTTGTGTTCTTTCTGCTGAGACTAATTTCCCACTTGGCCTTGTTTCCTATGGACTGTTTCTCTCACAGGTACTTTGTCCATGATTGTCCTTGAGTACTTTTACACCCTATTTTCACCTAAACTTTCTAATTTTCCCTTTCTAAGTATCCCTTTCTAATTTAGCCCCCAGACTGAGAACTTCTCTAACCCCTATTACAAGTTCAAATTCCCCTTTTATAGGCTACTGTGTTATCCTAAACCTATCTTTCAGAGCACTTTGGCAGGGTTGCAATTTTACAGTGGACTGTATGATTTTTGTTTCGTATCTGTCCACCCAGACTAGATTAGAGTCTTTACCACTTCTGCTTCTCACCGTTTCCTCATACCCAGTGTGGTGCCTGGCATGATGGGTAGTCAATGATTATTTGTCCAGTGAGTAAGAATCCTCCGGGAGGATTTATGTCTCTGAACCAGGAGTCCAGAACCATCATTCTGGTTCGTGGAGCTCTAAGCAGCAGTTTATATGTCATTAGCTCATACCAGTGCTTCACTGCTCCTCAGTGTCACAGCTGGTGTGTGAAACCAGGTCTTCTGTATGAAAAGTAAGCATCTTAAGAGTCTAACATGAGGCCTCACTGCTCCCTCTTGAATTCCATCCAAGAGAAAAAGGGTTAGGGTGGGCAGGGACCTTGGTCAGGGAGCAGTTCAGCTCCAAAGTCAGTGATCTAGAACTGGAGTTCAAAGCTGTGGATAAGTAAGTGATTCATTGGGAAATGACTCAGAGCCTTGTGAAGACCTTAGGAGACCTTCTTTTTACTCCTGGCTGCTCATGTATAGGACTTAGAAACAAATGGAATGATAACAGAATATATTTTCTATGCTTGTTTGGCATCAACTGAGTCTCAGTGAAATCTCTTGTATAAAGGGATCAAGTAGAGTTTATAGAGCTGGGGCAAAGTCCTTATCTCTTCTTGTCCTTTCTACTGACCCAGATCTATGTCTCTACTGCTCGCTCCTTTTGACGAGCAATGTTCTGGGTAGAACCTGCCTCTGTGTGTTTCTCTGATTTATCTCTCCTATTGCCCTTTTATGGCCACCCTCACAAGATCCTTGTCACTGGTCCTGCAAGCATTGGTGCTGGTGTCAGTGCTGATAATATTGGCACTCAAGCATCTGGTTCTCTCTTTGATGACAGATTTCTTGCCTTACGTGGAATAATCTTCCTTAGCAGATGAGCTGAAGAGCCTACAGTAGTTCCCTGTGACCTGCAACTACACCAGGAAGCTCTTCTCCTTGGTCTTCAAGGGACTTTGGGACCTTTCTCCATTGCCTTCTTTCCTGTCCCTCCTTATCGTGTGCTATGAGAATTTCCCCCCAATGCCTACCATTACTAAACTCATATTAAAAATGCTTCCTGAGCTCTTACTATGTACTAGGCACTGTGTCACAAATAGGGTAAAGCAGTAGTAAGTTATCAGTCACAGCATCGTCCCTCATAGACCAATGTTCCATGAAGAGACTAAGTTTCATCTTAGCAGCTCCGGGAGGATTTATGTCTCTGAACCAGGAGTCCAGAACCATCATTCTGGTTCGTGGAGCTCTAAGCAGCAGTTTATATGTCATTAGCTCATACCAGTGCTTCACTGCTCCTCAGTGTCACAGCTGGTGTGTGAAACCAGGTCTTCTGTATGAAAAGTAAGCATCTTAAGAGTCTAACATGAGGCCTCACTGCTCCCTCTTGAATTCCATCCAAGAGAAAAAGGGTTAGGGTGGGCAGGGACCTTGGTCAGGAGCAGTTCAGCTCCAAAGTCAGTGATCTAGAACTGGAGTTCAAAGCTGTGGATAAGTAAGTGATTCATTGGGAAATGACTCAGAGCCTTGTGAAGACCTTAGGAGACCTTCTTTTTACTCCTGGCTGCTCATGTATAGGACTTAGAAACAAATGGAATGATAACAGAATATATTTTCTATGCTTGTTTGGCATCAACTGAGTCTCAGTGAAATCTCTTGTATAAAGGGATCAAGTAGAGTTTATAGAGCTGGGGCAAAGTCCTTATCTCTTCTTGTCCTTTCTACTGACCCAGATCTATGTCTCTACTGCTCGCTCCCTTTTGACGAGCAATGTTCTGGGTAGAACCTGCCTCTGTGTGTTTCTCTGATTTATCTCTCCTATTGCCCTTTTATGGCCACCCTCACAAGATCCTTGTCACTGGTCCTGCAAGCATTGGTGCTGGTGTCAGTGCTGATAATATTGGCACTCAAGCATCTGGTTCTCTCTTTGATGACAGATTTCTTGCCTTACGTGGAATAATCTTCCTTAGCAGATGAGCTGAAGAGCCTACAGTAGTTCCCTGTGACCTGCAACTACACCAGGAAGCTCTTCTCCTTGGTCTTCAAGGGACTTTGGGACCTTTCTCCATTGCCTTCTTTCCTGTCCCTCCTTATCGTGTGCTATGAGAATTTCCCCCCAATGCCTACCATTACTAAACTCATATTAAAAATGCTTCCTGAGCTCTTACTATGTACTAGGCACTGTGTCACAAATAGGGTAAAGCAGTAGTAAGTTATCAGTCACAGCATCGTCCCTCATAGACCAATGTTCCATGAAGAGACAGATACTTAAGCAACTCCATTCATCATCGCTTGACTAGTCAGCAGGGTAATGTGCTGCAAAGAAGGAAGGGCTGCTACAAGTATGTTAGAAGAGACCCTCACTGAGAAGGGGAATCAGAGGAGGCTTCTTTGAGGGAAAATAGGGCTGTTTAATCTGAGATCATTCCCTATATTCATTCCTATTTTATATCTAGCTCTGTGTTTTTCTTCTTCCTTGGAAAAATCTTCTTCTTGCCTCTCCCTTCCCCAAAGTTCTTCATCCCTTTACAGCAACTTGTTAAGTGACCTGACTGAAAAACAGGGGAGCTAAGAACTCAGGGGCTCCAGTCAGACAGAGCTGAAGTCACATGTCAGCCCCACTGTCTCTACACAGATTATCCACTTCGCTCTGTGTCATATTTACTTAGCTGTCAGATGAGGATGGTAGTGCATTCTTCCCAGGATTATTCTGGGTGTGAAGTGCTTAGCCCTGTGCCAGTGCTTAATGAATGCTCAGTTAGTAATGGCCAAGGTATTAGAATGATTGACTCCTGGGTTGGTGGCCCATACCTGCTTCCTCCTCACTTTTCCTTTCAGTCCTTCCACAAACATGAGCCAAGTATTATGCCAGTATGAGGGATGCATCAATAATTAAGATGGTCATGCCCTCAACCCTGTGAGATCCCCGTTGATCTCTGCTCCACCTCATCCTCAGGGCTAAGCTCACTCTCAGGTGTGTGTGTGTGAGCAGCCCAGCCTCCAAAGACATGTGACTCAGCGCCCAACCCCCACTTGATTTACAGACTTGCTTCTGAAAACCCACACCCTGTCTGGTGCCCCGTGCCTGCCTCCCTTCCTGAGTTACCTGCCTCTGTCTGGGTTTCTCCCAGGCCCCGCAGTAACATTTTGCTTCCTGGCTGCTCCACATCCCACCCCACCCGCTGTGTCCCCAACACATGGCTAGGCTTATAGAATGTGCTGAGGAAAGCCCGGTTCACTGGTTGTGCTGAGAACCAAGACTGATACCTGCTCTCAGAGGTGGTTCCCCACTCAAAGGCTCCCTCTGGTGTGTGTGTTATTATTTTTTAAATTTTATTTGTTTATTTTTGACCATTCTGGGTTTTCACTGCTGCTGCAGGCTCTTCCCTCTTTGCATGGAGTGGAGGTTACTCTCTCATTCAGGTGAGCAGGCTTCTTGTGGTGGTGACTTCTCTTGTTCTAGAACTCGGGCTCTAAGGCACACGGGCTTCAGTAGTTGTGGCACATGGGCTCCATAGTTGCGGCTCTGAGGCTCTAGAGCACAGGTTCCATAGTTGTGGCTCACGGGCTTAGTTAGTAGCTCCACAGCATGTGGGATCTTCCTGGATCAGGGATCGAACCCATGTCTCCTGAACTGGCAGGTGAACTCTTCACCACTGAGTTACAAGGGAAGCCCTGGTGTATTTTTTTTTTTTTTTTTTTTTACCAGTCACATCCTGTTGACTGGTACCCCCCAGACCTCCCAGTGGGTGTTAGCCATGATGGCTTCTTCATTAGGCAAACCACACAGACTCTTCTACTGTCCCCAGTTCAGGCCCACCACTCAACCACTGATAAGAACTAACTCCGAGCAGAGCAGGTGGGCTCGAATCTTCCTTTGTAGGGGCAACACCGGTATCTCCTGACTTGGATAACCATAGAGTCTG
Organism: Tragulus kanchil; assembly: GCA_022376925.1. Taxonomy (NCBI): domain Eukaryota; kingdom Metazoa; phylum Chordata; class Mammalia; order Artiodactyla; family Tragulidae; genus Tragulus; species Tragulus kanchil. The sequence continues at coordinate 6,146,703 of JAIOJX010000004.1, forward strand.
GGGTGATGAATTCTGCATGAGAACCAGCTTAGGGTAAGACTGCGGTATTTGAATTGTACTGGACAGCAGAACCCTTTTTTGAAAAGCAAATTCTTGGTTGGAGAGTCAAACAGATAAACAAATGATAAAGGGCATCAGTTCTGAGTGAAGGAGGGTGGAGCTGGATGCCTGGAATTCAGCTCCCTTCCCAACCTTAGGCTAGGTTTGAGATGCATCTTTGTTACCTGCTAACTTAGGAACTGGGATAAACCTTCCCCATCGCTTGACTTCAGGTTCCTCATCCATGATATGATGGATTCCCACCTCTGGCCAAGCTCTTAACACGTGATACGCACTAGGCACTGTGCTTGGCTGGAAACACTGTGATGTGCAGAGCAGGCATGGTCCCTCCCCTCACAGGGCTTCCGTGGGAGAGAGGGAGGAAGCCACAGACATGCATGGAAGATGAACATGAAGATGGAACTTTGACAGGTGCGGTGAAGGGAGGTTGTGCTGCCCCAGGGGATGTGTCATGTGGCAGGGGTTGGGGCTGGGTGTGAAGCCAAGCAGTCCCTCCAGAGTTCTTTGATACTTGCCCTTCTCACCTGACAGGTTTTGTGTGGTTAACTGAGATGGCTTTGTAACTCTCTGGCCTCACACACATGTGAAAACTGCCTCTCGGCTCAGTGTCGCCTCCTCTGACAGCTGTCCACTGCCTAATAGAACTCCATACGTGTGACTCTCATGAAATGCCTCCCTCTTCACATATGACCTTAATTGCAATAATTAATTATTTATTTAGCATCTACTTCCTCTTTGTGGCCAGGAGGACAGGCATTGTGTCAGTCTTCACCTGTAGAACCCGGTCTTAAATATAAATATATCTGAGTAGAGGCTCAATAGATATCCACTGAATAAATCAATATCGTGGTTAGAGATGATACTGAGCTCTAGTATGTGAAAATCAGAGTGTTCTGCAGATTTGTAAAATGTCTCAGGTAGGGGTTTAGAGACAGACCAATGTCATCCTATGGGTGAGAAAGTATGGCCCAGAGAGGGGAGGTGACCTCAGCTGAGATACACAGGAAATTGCTAGTTGCATCCAGGTTGTGGTTCTCTTGGTTTCAGTTCTTATTACTGAGCTTCCTCAGTGGCTCCGACAGTAAAGAATCCACCTGCAATGCAGGAGACCCAGGTTTGATCCCTGGTTGGCAAACGAGCACCCATGATCTCCAGATAAAAAATGATGCATCAGTTCTGAGTGAAGGAGGGTGGAGCTGGATGCCTGGAATTCAGCTCCCTTCCCAACCTTAGGCTAGGTTTGAGATGCATCTTTGTTACCTGCTAACTTAGGAACTGGGATAAACCTTCCCCATCGCTTGACTTCAGGTTCCTCATCCATGATATGATGGATTCCCACCTCTGGCCAAGCTCTTAACACGTGATACGCACTAGGCACTGTGCTTGGCTGGAAACACTGTGATGTGCAGAGCAGGCATGGTCCCTCCCCTCACAGGGCTTCCGTGGGAGAGAGGGAGGAAGCCACAGACATGCATGGAAGATGAACATGAAGATGGAACTTTGACAGGTGCGGTGAAGGGAGGTTGTGCTGCCCCAGGGGATGTGTCATGTGGCAGGGGTTGGGGCTGGGTGTGAAGCCAAGCAGTCCCTCCAGAGTTCTTTGATACTTGCCCTTCTCACCTGACAGGTTTTGTGTGGTTAACTGAGATGGCTTTGTAACTCTCTGGCCTCACACACATGTGAAAACTGCCTCTCGGCTCAGTGTCGCCTCCTCTGACAGCTGTCCACTGCCTAATAGAACTCCATACGTGTGACTCTCATGAAATGCCTCCCTCTTCACATATGACCTTAATTGCAATAATTAATTATTTATTTAGCATCTACTTCCTCTTTGTGGCCAGGAGGACAGGCATTGTGTCAGTCTTCACCTGTAGAACCCGGTCTTAAATATAAATATATCTGAGTAGAGGCTCAATAGATATCCACTGAATAAATCAATATCGTGGTTAGAGATGATACTGAGCTCTAGTATGTGAAAATCAGAGTGTTCTGCAGATTTGTAAAATGTCTCAGGTAGGGGTTTAGAGACAGACCAATGTCATCCTATGGGTGAGAAAGTATGGCCCAGAGAGGGGAGGTGACCTCAGCTGAGATACACAGGAAATTGCTAGTTGCATCCAGGTTGTGGTTCTCTTGGTTTCAGTTCTTATTACTGAGCTTCCTCAGTGGCTCCGACAGTAAAGAATCCACCTGCAATGCAGGAGACCCAGGTTTGATCCCTGGTTCGGGAAGATTTCCCTGGAGAAGACAATGACTGCCTACTCCAGTATTCTTGCCTGGAGCATTCCTTGAAGAGAGGAGCCTGGCAGACTCCAGTCCATGGGGTCACAAAGAGTCAGCCCAACTGATCGACTAGCACTTTAATGATTGTTTTAGCTGAAGCAAGATGAGCTCTTAGAAACAGTGTCTCTTAAGGTTTAGGTCTTTGCCTCTGCTTTAGGACTCCAGGCAAACAGAGGAGCTCCCTTGACTAGCCCTCTCCTCTGGTCTGCTTTTGGTGCCTCGGATGCTGCCATTAAGGATTCATCATGTTGTATGCCTTTGTGCCCTCTACAAGTGCCTGTTGGAGAAGGCATGGGGAGATGGGGAGATGTGGCCAGAATCTCATCTGGTTAAATATATGTCTAAGTGATTTACTGCCTCACATGCAGAATTAATGTGAATGTTTGTTTCAAGAGTGAACACTGTAAGGAATAGCATCAGAAGTGAGAGCTGCTGTGGTTGTAGCTGGTTAATTACTTTTGTAGTCAAGAGGATATAAGAAACTGTGGCAGAGACTTCATTTTGGTCTCCTAAATGCTGAAGTGTTCTGTGCACATGTTGGTGATTCTTCATCAGAGAAAGTGCATCCTGCCATGGGTGCACTTGCAAGAGGTCCATAAGAGAATATACCTAAGACAGCTTTTTGTTGTGCTACAATTACTTATTTTAATGCTGTTGCTTTATTGCATTATTTTCCTGAAATAAATTGTAGACTGTGGCATGGTTAAAAAAAAAAAAAAAGAAGTGAGAGCTGATGGACAGGGAGGAGGCCTAGGGTATTTGAACTCAGCAGGATGTAGGAGATTGCCAAACACACATGCAGAACCAGAGGGAGATACTTGTAGAAACGTGGCCTCAGGATGGATGGAGGTGGCTTCAGGTGGCTTTTAAAGGTGCTGCACTGTGTGCGGGGAAAGGGGGCTCTGACGAATCAGAGGCCACACAGTCACGTCACGTTTCCCTTCTCTGAGCTGTTGTTGAAGGTCCCCAGGGGCCTGGGCCCTGTGCTAACTGCTGGGAGGGTGGGGAGAGCCAAGAGAGGTAAGCCTCCTTTTTGGTTCTTGTGGGGCAAAGGGAGAGACAGCTCTTAATCAAGGGATTGTTCTACTGGATAAATAAATAGAAACTGAGGTAACTGTATGAAGGCCTGGGGTCCATGAGAGTGAATTATAAGGGAAGCTTGCCTTGACTGGGGTGGGAGAGATGTAGGGGGTAGAGAGAGAGACTGTGTATATAGGGGGTGGTAGTCAGGACAGGCTTTCCTGAAGAAATAAGTGTGAGCTAAAGCCTCAAGGATGAGTTGGAAGTAACTAAATGGATAAGGCATGAGGAAAAACAGGGGAGCGTCAGACAGAGGGAGTTAAAAGCCATGGTGAAGACCATGAAGCAGAAGAAAGTGGGCAGCAGGCATCAGAGGCAGGCGAGGACAGAGGCTGTAGGGGTGGGGGCTGAGTAACTAGATGGAAGGCATGAGGAAAAACTGTAAGGAATAGCATCAGAAGTGAGAGCTGCTGTGGTTGTAGCTGGTTAATTACTTTTGTAGTCAAGAGGATATAAGAAACTGTGGCAGAGACTTCATTTTGGTCTCCTAAATGCTGAAGTGTTCTGTGCACATGTTGGTGATTCTTCATCAGAGAAAGTGCATCCTGCCATGGGTGCACTTGCAAGAGGTCCATAAGAGAATATACCTAAGACAGCTTTTTGTTGTGCTACAATTACTTATTTTAATGCTGTTGCTTTATTGCATTATTTTCCTGAAATAAATTGTAGACTGTGGCATGGTTAAAAAAAAAAGAAGTGAGAGCTGATGGACAGGGAGGAGGCCTAGGGTATTTGAACTCAGCAGGATGTAGGAGATTGCCAAACACACATGCAGAACCAGAGGGAGATACTTGTAGAAACGTGGCCTCAGGATGGATGGAGGTGGCTTCAGGTGGCTTTTAAAGGTGCTGCACTGTGTGCGGGGAAAGGGGGCTCTGACGAATCAGAGGCCACACAGTCACGTCACGTTTCCCTTCTCTGAGCTGTTGTTGAAGGTCCCCAGGGGCCTGGGCCCTGTGCTAACTGCTGGGAGGGTGGGGAGAGCCAAGAGAGGTAAGCCTCCTTTTTGGTTCTTGTGGGGCAAAGGGAGAGACAGCTCTTAATCAAGGGATTGTTCTACTGGATAAATAAATAGAAACTGAGGTAACTGTATGAAGGCCTGGGGTCCATGAGAGTGAATTATAAGGGAAGCTTGCCTTGACTGGGGTGGGAGAGATGTAGGGGGTAGAGAGAGACTGTGTATATAGGGGGTGGTAGTCAGGACAGGCTTTCCTGAAGAAATAAGTGTGAGCTAAAGCCTCAAGGATGAGTTGGAAGTAACTAAATGGATAAGGCATGAGGAAAAACAGGGGAGCGTCAGACAGAGGGAGTTAAAAGCCATGGTGAAGACCATGAAGCAGAAGAAAGTGGGCAGCAGGCATCAGAGGCAGGCGAGGACAGAGGCTGTAGGGGTGGGGGCTGAGGTGAGGCGAGATTGCAGTGGGACGAGGCTGGAGATGTCCGGGCGAGGAGAGGAGACGGCGGGTCAGGCTGGGCCCAGACGCCCAGTGCTGCTCAGCATGGTCTGTGCACCAGGACCGAGGCCAAACTCTTACTTACAAATCTGTGACGAGATAGGCACAGAATGGAGCGTGAGATTTTTATTGCCATCTGATAGCAGTTTTATGTTTGTTAAATCTTGTGGTTTTAATGTCTCTTTATTCACTTTTTCAGCAATTCATTTTGATGGGATTCAGTATTTTCAGTGGAATGATGTAGGGGAAGCAGTCTCATTGTTTGTGGCAGGAGGATTTTGGCCTTTGTCTGAAAGCCACTGAGCGATTGTGACTAGCAGCATGCCAAAAGCAGAGCTGAGATCTGCAGAGACAGCTCTGGCTGCTGGGGGGGCTCGGAGGGGAGGGGGTGCAGGAGGCCGCTGGGTGCAGTGAGGGCACTGGCCCGGGGCTCAGAAAACTGCGGCTTGGGCCAGGGAGGTGGCCACAAGGATGGATTTGGATTGACTGGGCAGGACTTGAAGCCAAGGCAGATTTTTTTTTTTTAAATCAAGGCAGACAGGAGAACAGGGAAGAGGGCTTTGCTTGGATCGAGTTTGGCGCACTGGTGGCAAATAGTGCCATTGCTGGGTGTGCAGAGGGGCTTAGGTTCCCAGGGAGAAAGGCCCTAATTCCCTCCCTGACCCGGGAGCCAAGAGCACTTGTCTGAGCTGGCGGCAGGTGTTACATGTACTGTCTCCCTCAGGCCCACCTGGCTGCATGCTGGGCCAGACACGGCACCAAGGGGGCTGTGACCCTTGACATGGCTTAGGAGCTTTCTGCAAGCCTGAAGCTTCATTTAGTAATGAGCTTCCAGCTTCCTAAGGCACGTGGGTGAGTAGGGCACTCGGTAGACTAGACTACGAAGGCGGAGGAAGACTGCATCCCAAAGACTGGGCTGCTCTGAGTGAAGACGGCACTGGACTTGAACCTAACCTACAGCGCACCATCACTGAGACCCTTCTTTTAGGATCCCAGTGGCTGTCTAGCCATGTTCTAACCAAGGTGTCGGAACAGTCAGGCAGAGGAGGGACAGAAACGGTTAGCTCCTCTGACCTGATCTGTGCCCTAAAAGGCTCCAGGAGACTGGTTTCTCAGAGTCCTTCTCAGGGAAGCCTCAGTTCTTCAGTGGCTTCCACTCTGCTGAGGGTTTTTTCTATCTCAACCATGCACTGCTGTAAATCAAGTTCACTTCTGGTCATAATCCTGAGGCAGTGGCAACTGGGAACCTCCTCGGGTCTTTGCCAATCTGATCTCAGATTAGATCTAGCGAAGGCAAAGCTAAGAGACTGGCAGATTTCCAGGCTGTCTCTGGAGCAGAGGGTGCTGATCCTTTCCAGGAGGAGTTGGAGGCATTGGTTTGGGGAAAGGCATGGTAAAGATAGAAGGCAGAAGGACAAGGGGATGACAGAGGATAAGATGATCGGATGGCATCACCGACCCAATGAACGTGAGTCTAAGCGAGCTATGAAGATGGTGAAGGACACAGAAGCTTGGGGTCTGCAGTCCATGGAGTCGCAAAGAGTTGAACACAACTGAGTGACTGAACTGGACTGATGGTTTTCTCGTCACATTTCCCCCATTCACAATGCTTTCACTCCTGGAGGAGTATATGGATTTAGGATTATGGAATCACATATCATCTGAGCAGAAAGATACCATGATTAACAAGCTGAAAGGTCACTGCTCCCTTTTCTCTATAGGAACGATATTGTGAGTTAATCCCCGTATCCCGTGCAGTCTCAGAAGCCTCCTCCCCACACCTCTCCTGGCAGACACTGCCAGCCAGTCGGAGTTAGCATGCAGTTTGCAGGGATTTCTGTTGGTTCCTAGGGCTGCCATTACAAAGTTTCCACAGCTAAGTGACTTACAGCAATAAAACTTTTTCTTTTCACAGGTCTAGCCATATTTTCTCTGAAACCCCAAGGGAAGAATCCTTCCTTGCCTCTCCAGGGTCTGTGGGTTTATGGTCATCCCTGGTGTTCCTTGGCTTGCAGATAAGTCTTCTGATCTGTGTCTGTCTCTTCACATGGCTTTTCCCCCATGCGTATGCTATATATATATATATATATATATAGATAGATAGATAGATAGATAGATAGATACCAGCCACTGAATTAGGGTCTCTGCTCATCTTGATTGGTTATCTGCAAAAATCCCATTTCTAAGTAAGGTCACATTCCCAGGTTCCAAGTATACCTGAATTTGGTGGTGGAGGGCAGGAGCATTAATCTCCCCAGGACCAAACTTGACACTAACCAGAGCCCTATTTTTTTTTATTCTATTTTTTCTAATCTTCCAATTTTGTAGATGAGAAATGCCTGTTCAAGGCCCAAAGGCTCAAACAGTTCCATCGAGAGTCCAGTGTTTTTCTGTTTGAATTGCCCCCTATAGTCTGGCAGATTTCCAGGCTGTCTCTGGAGCAGAGGTGCTGATCCTTTCCAGGAGGAGTTGGAGGCATTGGTTTGGGGAAAGGCATGGTAAAGATAGAAGGCAGAAGGACAAGGGGATGACAGAGGATAAGATGATCGGATGGCATCACCGACCCAATGAACGTGAGTCTAAGCGAGCTATGAAGATGGTGAAGGACACAGAAGCTTGGGGTCTGCAGTCCATGGAGTCGCAAAGAGTTGAACACAACTGAGTGACTGAACTGGACTGATGGTTTTCTCGTCACATTTCCCCCATTCACAATGCTTTCACTCCTGGAGGAGTATATGGATTTAGGATTATGGAATCACATATCATCTGAGCAGAAAGATACCATGATTAACAAGCTGAAAGGTCACTGCTCCCTTTTCTCTATAGGAACGATATTGTGAGTTAATCCCCGTATCCGTGCAGTCTCAGAAGCCTCCTCCCCACACCTCTCCTGGCAGACACTGCCAGCCAGTCGGAGTTAGCATGCAGTTTGCAGGGATTTCTGTTGGTTCCTAGGGCTGCCATTACAAAGTTTCCACAGCTAAGTGACTTACAGCAATAAAACTTTTTCTTTTCACAGGTCTAGCCATATTTTCTCTGAAACCCCAAGGGAAGAATCCTTCCTTGCCTCTCCAGGGTCTGTGGGTTTATGGTCATCCCTGGTGTTCCTTGGCTTGCAGATAAGTCTTCTGATCTGTGTCTGTCTCTTCACATGGCTTTTCCCCCATGCGTATGCTATATATAGATAGATAGATAGATAGATAGATAGATAGATACCAGCCACTGAATTAGGGTCTCTGCTCATCTTGATTGGTTATCTGCAAAAATCCCATTTCTAAGTAAGGTCACATTCCCAGGTTCCAAGTATACCTGAATTTGGTGGTGGAGGGCAGGAGCATTAATCTCCCCAGGACCAAACTTAACACTAACCAGAGCCCTATTTTTTTTTATTCTATTTTTTCTAATCTTCCAATTTTGTAGATGAGAAATCCTGAGGCCTCAAGTAGAGAAGGGAATTGCTGAAAGTCTGTTAACAATTGGCCCAAGATAGGAACTCCAAATTCCAGTCTGCCAGTCGAGAGTCCAGTGTTTTTCTGTTTGTATACTTGAATGAAGCCTTAAAACTAACATTTCTCCTCTTCCCTAGGAGAGACTTATATAATCTGGTTTCATGGCATGTGAATCATTAACCACAAGGGTAACCCAGCTAGGCTTGTAGAAATGGTGATTCTTGTTGCTTTCCAGCTAGGACGTCTTCCAGAGATCCAGCCTTAAAGGAAGTGCTGTGCAATGAATGTTCTAAAATGACTCCAGCCTGGATCCCAGCACCACTCTGGACACATGGAAATAGATGCTCAATAAGTATTTGGTGAATTTGATGTGCCACAAGTGTTTGATAAGTGAGCCATGCCTCTGTTGTTTTTGTCTGTTTTGGATACAAGCAGAATCTTGGAATGAGAAAGCTGTTCAGGAAAGGCGTTGCAAAGTCTAACTAGCGTTGAAGATGCAGATCAGGAAGAAATGTGAAGTGTCAGACTTGGGGCCTCCTCTGTCTGCTCATTCATGACATGCTCATGAAGACTCCAGTTTCCACTGAAGGAGACAAAAGGCAAACACAGAACACTCTCCTTTGGGCCTTGTGTAAGGCACCATGATAACATGCTTCATAAACATTCACTTCATTTTCTCATCTCTGTGTGGTGGATGCTATTATGTCCATTTTATAGGTTAGGAAAAAGTAATTCATTCAAAGATCCATAGCTAATGAATGTTGATTGAAACCGATTCGTTCTGACTCAAATCTATTTTACTTAAAAAATTTACACCCAAGTGGAATGTGGGTCTTCCATTTTTGGAAGCACGGTATGAGGAGCTCTGAGGTTGCCACAAAATTTGGCTTATATGAAGTTGTTTCTTTTTTTTATGAAGTTGCTTATTTTGACCACTTGTAGAAATATCAAGTGTTATCTGAATATGTTTAAAATTTTTTGTTGTTGTTCTGTAACCCTTAGAATCCTCATAAAACAGTGCCATCATATAGCTTCATTAGATAGTGTGATCTTCAAAGTTACATGGTGGGCCTGCAGAATATGGGGAACAGTGCCCATTTACAGGGGAGGCAGTTGAAACTCAGAGAGGGAAAATGACCCAGATGAGGGCACCCTTGGAGACAGTGGAGAAAGTGGGCACTTGAGCAGGTCACCTGATTCCCAGTCCAGCAGTCTCTTGCATGCTCAGTGATGCCACACACTTAGGAGTGCATGATGGAATTGTGTTCCCCTGACCCCGTTAGTCTTGCAAGGGGAACAGAGGGTCGCACAAACGCATTTTGGAGTGATGGACTCCATCCTTTTATACATCTATCCAGCCATCCACTCGTTGACCTCACCATCATTCAAAGTTGCTCTTCTCCCCTTACTCAATCATTCATCCAATTCATCTGTCCATTTGTCTGTCACTCTTTCAGTCATCCTTCATTGAACCAATTATTGATCCCTCTAAGCATCCTGATCCACTCTTTTCTCATAGCTCATAGCAACATGTACCGTTTGACCTCTTATCTGTGGGAGGAAGCAAGGTGTATATAGACAAAGGGTGTCAAGAAATGACATTTTTCTGACTTTCTGGATGTCAGTAGAAGAGAGAGACCTGTCTATGAAAAGCTGCACTACAAGGCAGACTAGATTCATTTAGGGACTTATCTTACTGTGAGGTGTAGAGAGGGGAGTGCCTGCTTCTGGCTGGTATGGCTTCAGGGAAGAAGGGCGCACAGTGTGATCTGAATCTCCATGCAGATCAGCATTCCCTAGGGTCCGTTCCCCAGGCACTGGAATCACATGGGCTGATCATACAAAAGACAAAAGTAGATTTCTTCTTCTACTTTTACTGCATCAGAATTTCTAGGGGTAGGAAATGGAAAGATGCATTTCTAATGCATGTCTCTTGGGTAACTTAAAAAAAAAGCTTTATTGGGTTATAATTTGCATATTGTAAAACTCGTCCATTTTTAGTATACAATTCAACAATTATTAGGATCTTTACAAAGTTGTGCGGCCATCAGCACTATCTTAATTCCCTAGTTATTTGTAATTTGCACACTGAAATGGGTCAGTTATCCAATCCAAGGAAGCCCTTAAACAAAGGTGTAGGGGTGGTGGCTGTAGAGGTAGATTGAGTAGTCTTGGGGGAGGGCTGATAGCCCCATCCTGCTGGGTATACCATGAATAAAAAGGGAAAGGAAATAATACTAGGAAGAGGGGATGACACTGATCAGATCATTTCCAGAGAGTTGGTTTGGTGGGGAGAGGGGACTGGGTACCTGTTGTCTAAGGTGAAGTTGGAGGTGGGGGTAGAGAGAAGGGATGGTTAGGAACACAGTTCTTGGCTGCTCGCTGTACTGCAGAAGGGGCCCTCCAGACCAGCTGGATGAGAGCCGTTTCACTGAAGGATTGATTTGCCAGGTGAGGAGTTGATTGAGACACTGAGGATTTGATCTTGGCTTGCTCAGGGCTTTAGCTGTGAACGGGTGGACTTTTTTCTGATGAGAAGGTCACTCTCTTTCAATGGCCACTTATCCCCCATTCCTGCTCTCTACTCTGTGTCCCATGTCCTGGCTCCTCCTACCAGACCCTGGCCCCCGTGTCTGCTCCTTCTGTTCATTCCCAGAAGGTGAATTGGTAGTGGCTGATTCTGTTAGAGTGAGCATTGGGATTTGTCCAATAGCTAAGTGTGCATCAGTCCTTTGCTGAATTAACTTTCAATGCATTGTCTTTTGCCTATTGGCTCTGATAGCTCCTTCACCACTCTGTGATTTCTCTATTGACCTCTAGGGGGCTTCCCTTTCCCCTGCTTATAATGAGAGTGCCCCCAGCCATCCTCAGCTAGTCCCAGGCCCTGAGGAGTAAGAATTGTAATAACAATGGTGAACTTCTTTGGCCTCCTCCGAAGGAATGGGTGAGGTAAATGGAAGGCGTTGCTATAGTTATTATGTGATATCACGTATATTGGTTTTTCTCTCCAAATCATTGCCCGGGGCTCTGTTTTGAAATTGGTTTTTACCCTCCTTGCTCTTATTGCAGCCTCCTATGCTCCCGTTACATATTTAACTTTTCTGCAATTCAGCACCTGCTCTGTTAGCACACTTCCCTTCCAGGCTTTTAGTGTGAGGTACCTGCATTTAGATCAGCCTGAAGCTGTTGGGAGCTTTGGGTACCTTCACAGCCAGGCCTTTTAGGACTTCTTACTCCATGATGGGAAGGCCAAGTACCTGGAGCCCAGAAAGATCACTTCTTGTACCCAATTAAACGTAGTGATTAAGATCATGGACTCTAGAACCAGATTCCTGGTTTGAATTCCAGTTCTTGCTACTTGCTTGCTGTGTGGCCTCAGACAAGTATCTTAACCTCTCTGTGCCTCGGTTCCCTCTTGTGTCAAATGGGAGCCACAGTAGGACTAACCTCACAGAGTTGGAAGTAGGATTAGGTGAGTTAATGGGTGAAAAGCACTTAGGATACTGTCAGGCACATAGCCATTACCTTGGAAACGTTGGTTAATAGTGTTTCCTAGCTCTGTAGTTGTATTTCCTTTTTTGGTGTGTCAACCAGTGTTAAAGAGTTTGAACTCAGTTCCAGGTACAGTGACTAAGTTGCTGTGTGATTTGAGTATGTCATTTCTCAGAAATTCAGCTTCCTCCTCTATTAAATGAGACCTAATAGTGTCTGGCCTGCGTTTTTCACTGCCTTGGGGTGACTGTGAGGAAGAGGTGACTTGATGGGCATGAATGGGCTTTGTGGATGTTCATGCTTTGCCTGTAAGTATGGTAACAGGATGCTAGATGTTCTGTGAAAGGTCCATTGTGTTAAGATGGTTTCTTGGAAGGGACGTCTTACTCTCAGGAAATGTGAGTCCAGCATGGAGACCGTGAGGTCCTGGTTGAGCCCCAGTTGGCTTAGTCCTTACAGGTGGCACCATTTTGAGATGTTGTCTTTCTGGGGTCTCCTGGGAGAGCAGTGGTTACACTGTATGTCAGCATCAGTGTTCCTGGTCACAAACAACAGAAACCAACACTTGCTTGTTGAGACAGTAAAGGGTGTTATTAAACAGTAGAGTGTTCTGGAGTGCCAGCGGACCAGGAGGCTGTGAAGCCAGCATAGGTGTCCAACGTGACAGCAGAGCTGATTCAGAAAGGATGCTGAGGGGGCCACTGTCGCTCACACTCACACAGGGCAGCTATATATAGACTGTGGCACCTGGAACTGGAGCTCATTAGCACTTAGGACTTTCTTATTGCTGCTGTTCCCTCCAGAGTGACCTCATCCTGTCCAACCCCTGACTAGTTTCTCTCTTGGTCAGGGATCGTGGCCACCCAGAGATCTGCACCATCTCTTTCAAGCTCCAGGACCTCCTTTTGGTTCCCAGTGAGGAAGGGAGCCCAGGAAAAAGGTTCGCTCTGATTGGTTGACCTTTATGTCATTGTCCATTCTTGGACCAATCAGAATAGACCTTGTTGATAGGGTACCATGAATTGGCCAGCTTGAGTTCTGGGCCCATCCTTGGGAAGGAAGCGGTGATTGGCAGCCCTGATGGAAGTATGTGGTTGAAATGGTGCAAGGAAGAGGGTGGATCTCTCAGAGACAGGCATGGGAATTAGAAGGACTAGTCTAGGTAGGGCTTTCACAGTCCGTCCAGCGCTACTGGGATATTTGGGTTGACTTCTCGACTTTCTGTTTTTACTGTTTTGTGTGCTAGAGCAGGCCTTCATAACTCTGTGCTTGGCCTGATCTCCTCAGGCTGACTGATCACCTCTCTCCCTGCATATACACTTTCATTGCTTTCAGACTAGATTCTAATTACACACTGTAATACTTAAAGGTTCAATTCTTTAAAAATCTTATTTTTGTAACAATAGATTTCACCTGTAAATATGATAAGGATTAGATGTTCTGTGAAAGGTCCATTGTGTTAAGATGGTTTCTTGGAAGGGACGTCTTACTCTCAGGAAATGTGAGTCCAGCATGGAGACCGTGAGGTCCTGGTTGAGCCCCAGTTGGCTTAGTCCTTACAGGTGGCACCATTTTGAGATGTTGTCTTTCTGGGGTCTCCTGGGAGAGCAGTGGTTACACTGTATGTCAGCATCAGTGTTCCTGGTCACAAACAACAGAAACCAACACTTGCTTGTTGAGACAGTAAAGGGTGTTATTAAACAGTAGAGTGTTCTGGAGTGCCAGCGGACCAGGAGGCTGTGAAGCCAGCATAGGTGTCCAACGTGACAGCAGAGCTGATTCAGAAAGGATGCTGAGGGGGCCACTGTCGCTCACACTCACACAGGGCAGCTATATATAGACTGTGGCACCTGGAACTGGAGCTCATTAGCACTTAGGACTTTCTTATTGCTGCTGTTCCCTCCAGAGTGACCTCATCCTGTCCAACCCCTGACTAGTTTCTCTCTTGGTCAGGGATCGTGGCCACCCAGAGATCTGCACCATCTCTTTCAAGCTCCAGGACCTCCTTTTGGTTCCCAGTGAGGAAGGGAGCCCAGGAAAAAGGTTCGCTCTGATTGGTTGACCTTTATGTCATTGTCCATTCTTGGACCAATCAGAATAGACCTTGTTGATAGGGTACCATGAATTGGCCAGCTTGAGTTCTGGGCCCATCCTTGGGAAGGAAGCGGTGATTGGCAGCCCTGATGGAAGTATGTGGTTGAAATGGTGCAAGGAAGAGGGTGGATCTCTCAGAGACAGGCATGGGAATGAGAAGGACTAGTCTAGGTAGGGCTTTCACAGTCCGTCCAGCGCTACTGGGATATTTGGGTTGACTTCTCGACTTTCTGTTTTTACTGTTTTGTGTGCTAGAGCAGGCCTTCATAACTCTGTGCTTGGCCTGATCTCCTCAGGCTGACTGATCACCTCTCTCCCTGCATATACACTTTCATTGCTTTCAGACTAGATTCTAATTACACACTGTAATACTTAAAGGTTCAATTCTTTAAAAATCTTATTTTTGTAACAATAGATTTCACCTGTAAATATGATAAGGTATTACAAGCATTCACGTGCTGATCATCTGGCTTTAACAGATTTTAATGTTTTGCCTTCTTCAGATTAAAAAAAAAAAAAAAGTCAAAAATGACAAATGGATTTGCACCACTTCAAGAATCCCTTCTTAATCTTATTTCCCTTTTTTCTTCTCTGAAGAAAAAGTAGAGTCGTTATCATTTTCAAAAAGGAGTTCATGACTTTTCTACATGTTCTAATCCCTGTACAGTGTCCAGCATTGTTTTGCATGTTTTAGAACTTGACAGGAGTATTCATACTCTGCATATTATTTTGGAGTTTGCTTTCTTCACTGAGTAAATCTTTTGAAATTTCTTCACATTGGTATCTGTAGTACATTCACTTTAACCATTGTATAGTGTTTTATTTATCTATCTCCTATTGACAGATTTTATGTTCTGCTTTGTTTTCTGTTGCCACTATGAGCCCTCCTGCAGTGACCATTTTTGTGTAAATCCTGAGGGGTGTACCTGGGAGTGGAATCACACCAGGGGAGAAGGACAGGGAAAAACAAAGTCATAGGCCAGCAACTTCCTCACTGTCCAGGGCTAGCAGGTGATTAAGCCCCAGAAATCCCTGGCAAGGCTGTTCAAATAGGATTTAGCAGCTTGTGAAATGGGACTTTATTTCTTTAGCTAATCCCTGGCTGGGGAGAGGCCTGAGGTCTGACGTCACTGGCTCTGGACTGGGAGGGGCCAGCAGACCTAGACAATAGAAGATACTTGCTGATTATAGGACTGAGCCTTTTGAACAACAGGAGGTTGGCCAAGCATGTCTTTGCCCCCACCCTTCTTTGCTGTGAGTCAAGCCATAATTGACATTTACTCTGCTTGGGATAAATGCAGGGGTGAGGAGAAGCCTAGAGTTTGCAGTCAGAATGCTCCAGGTTTTCTTGCTTGGTTCTGCCACTTACCCACTGAGTGACTGTGCTTATTACTTACTGTCTCTGAACCACAGTTTCCCTCTCTGTAGAATGACACTCAGTGATGGCCTCTGCTTTCAGACTGAGAGCAGCCACATCCTGAATTATTAGGGGTGCCCTGGAGTTAGAAATCTTGGGCCCACAATGCCGTGGTTCCCTGAGTCAGATCTTGATGGTGGCAGCGCCTTGTTGGCCTCTGAATCCAGTATTCTGTCTTAATCTAGGACTCACCCCATCCGCGAGGTGCTGAGTGACTTTCCTTGGGAATCTTTATGCCTGACTAAATACCCATCTAGTATTTGCCAGGTATTTTCTTGGTGAGATTGGACCCTATTTCTTACAGAACTCTTTCCTGTGGCCCTCACCTTGGACCTGGGCTGTCAAGGACCCGTATACCCTCCCCACACCATCATGACTCAGATATTGGCAGTCACTCATACGCACCCTTGCTCTAAAGCTGGCGGCAAACCAAGCTCTCTATTTGCGTTTCCACAGAGCTTCTATAGGAAGGTGTTGAGAGTGTACATTTGGAACCAGATAGAATCAAAGTCCCAATTTGCTCACCTTTAGAGAGGTGATAATAATAATGTATTACTCCTGAAATTATCATCAAGAGTA
The DNA here is from genome assembly GCA_022376925.1 of Tragulus kanchil. Lineage (NCBI taxonomy): Eukaryota > Metazoa > Chordata > Mammalia > Artiodactyla > Tragulidae > Tragulus > Tragulus kanchil. Next base: position 6,162,611 of record JAIOJX010000004.1, read on the forward strand.
TAAATCGGGCTTCCCTGGTGGTCCATTGGGTAAGGATACTGCCTTGCAGTGCAAGGGGTGCCAGTTCAATCCCTGACCTGGGAAGATCCCATGTGCCACGGAGTGGCCAGATTGATGTGTCCAACTACCGAGCTGGAGCTCTGGAGCACATGCGCCCAGAGTCGGTGCTCTGCAGCGACAGAGGCCACTGCAATGGGAGGCCCACACAGGCCAAAGAACAAAGATGGATGAAAATAGATAAATGAAAGACCAATAGAAGTGCCCCCCCCCACCCCGCCAGCAAAGAGTATAAATATAAGAGTAAAGCTTTCAGTGTAATGCCTAAGTCATAGTCAGCACTCAGTAAGTTATAAATATGCTTTGTAACATGCTGAATGCTCAAGGTAGAAGCAAGAGAGCAAATGTGATCAGGAACACTGGCTCGTCCGTCAGATGGCCTGAGTTTCAGTTCTGCACCCTCCACTTTTGTCTTGTAACCTTGGGCTAGCTGTCAGTACCCATGCCTCCAAAGAGGACAACAATACTGGACTCACATGCCTATTATTATGAGAAATTAAAAAATGTAATCTGTATAAAGTTGTGAGAATAGTCCCGGCACACAGAAGCACTTAATGAATAAATGTAGTTGCTACATGAAGTCAATTATTGTAATTATTACTTTTAATAAATATATAAGCATAAATGCCATGGACTCAGGTTACCAAAGCATAGCTTGCTTTATTCTCCCAAAACGGGATCTACTTTCCTTCTTGAGCTCCATTTCACCAGAAGGCAGAACATGTACTTTGTCGATTTCAGTAGAACTCAGTTATTTCAGTTATTTGGATCATAGGGGTATCAACTCAGGAAACCTCAGATCTTCCCCCTCTCCTTTCTTTCCCTTGGAGTTGAAGCTACGATGTGACTAAGAGGGTCACTTGTCCTGACCTGGACTTTGGTCCCTAGCAGCAGTGTTGCTTGACTGGTGGCACTGCCCTGGACCATCACTTGGTCCTGTCTTTGACCCTATTGGGTCTTCTTGTTTTCTACTCACAGAATGGCATAGGGTTTCATAAGAGGGGTCTGGCATCCTCCCAGAACCACCAAAGAAATTAGGAAGTAGGATGAGGATGGATGGGTTGGGGCACAGGGCCTGTGATTAGCGTCTGAGATTTCTCATTTTCCCTACAGCTGTTTTCTTCCCCCTAAGAGTGGAGAATTCTCCAACACAGTAGAGTGAAGGGACCTCTGTGTGTGTAAGAGAGAGAATGAGTGTGTATGTGTTGACTGTCTTCCTACTCTTTCCTGGATTATGCTTGAAACAGAGCCCAAAGTGACAAGTTTTGCTGTCTTTTTCCTTGAGTTCTCTTGTGAAACCTCTCATTCCTGGGGTGGCCTGGACCTAGGTGTCTAACCTCCTCAGTGGTTGAGGCCAGATCTTGGACTTAGGAGGATGAAGGGTAAAAAGCATATAATGTAATGTTTCACTCTTCATCCTGCCATGAAGACAGTTTCACTCTAAGAAGGTTAACTAAGAACTGTTACACTTTATCCCATTTTCCAGATGAGGAGAGAAACTCAGAGAAGCTAATTAACTTGCTTAAGGTCATGCAGGTAGAAAGAAGTGGACTTAAAGCCAGGCACTGCCTCCAGCTCACATGTCACAGTGTTTGTACTGGGCAGTGATTTGTCTGGAAGAAGAGCATCACTTCCCTGTGGCTGTGGGCATTGCTGCTTCCTGAACCTTCCTTGGCAATGACCTGCTAGGTGGCCTGCATCATGCCTCAACAGGGACTAGCTGAACCATCTGTGAAACTGCATGGCATGTTGGTCCCAAAGCATAGCTTGCTTTATTCTCCCAAAACGGGATCTACTTTCCTTCTTGAGCTCCATTTCACCAGAAGGCAGAACATGTACTTTGTCGATTTCAGTAGAACTCAGTTATTTCAGTTATTTGGATCATAGGGGTATCAACTCAGGAAACCTCAGATCTCCCCCCTCTCCTTTCTTTCCCTTGGAGTTGAAGCTACGATGTGACTAAGAGGGTCACTTGTCCTGACCTGGACTTTGGTCCCTAGCAGCAGTGTTGCTTGACTGGTGGCACTGCCCTGGACCATCACTTGGTCCTGTCTTTGACCCTATTGGGTCTTCTTGTTTTCTACTCACAGAATGGCATAGGGTTTCATAAGAGGGGTCTGGCATCCTCCCAGAACCACCAAAGAAATTAGGAAGTAGGATGAGGATGGATGGGTTGGGGCACAGGGCCTGTGATTAGCGTCTGAGATTTCTCATTTTCCCTACAGCTGTTTTCTTCCCCCTAAGAGTGGAGAATTCTCCAACACAGTAGAGTGAAGGGACCTCTGTGTGTGTAAGAGAGAGAATGAGTGTGTATGTGTTGACTGTCTTCCTACTCTTTCCTGGATTATGCTTGAAACAGAGCCCAAAGTGACAAGTTTTGCTGTCTTTTTCCTTGAGTTCTCTTGTGAAACCTCTCATTCCTGGGGTGGCCTGGACCTAGGTGTCTAACCTCCTCAGTGGTTGAGGCCAGATCTTGGACTTAGGAGGATGAAGGGTAAAAAGCATATAATGTAATGTTTCACTCTTCATCCTGCCATGAAGACAGTTTCACTCTAAGAAGGTTAACTAAGAACTGTTACCCTTTATCCCATTTTCCAGATGAGGAGAGAAACTCAGAGAAGCTAATTAACTTGCTTAAGGTCATGCAGGTAGAAAGAAGTGGACTTAAAGCCAGGCACTGCCTCCAGCTCACATGTCACAATGTTTGTACTGGGCAGTGATTTGTCTGGAAGAAGAGCATCACTTCCCTGTGGCTGTGAGCATTGCTGCTTCCTGAACCTTCCTTGGCAATGACCTGCTAGGTGGCCTGCATCATGCCTCAACAGGGACTAGCTGAACCATCTGTGAAACTGCATGGCATGTTGGTCACTGAACACAACTGCCCTGTTGCAGAATAACAACAAGAATGATGTGAATTTTCTCTTCAGCCTTGGATTTGCCCATTTCCTGCTTGTTCAGATACTGTCATGTCAAGCACATGGAAGCAATCAGATTTTGTCAATCACTGTTAATCATGAGTGAATGTGATCAATGGGCTAAAGGCCTGTAAAGGCCCTGGGCCTTCATCCTCTGAGGTCCGTAGAATGACAGGCACCCTTAGCTCCTTCCACCCTAGCTCTCAGGTTCACAGTCAGGGATCTTGCTGGTGATCTTGGCCACACTTGCTGCCCCTTTTTGTGCAACCCAGAACAGAGCGCAGAGTGAGGCTATACTGATTTTGTAGGAAGCCAGACCTACATTTTATTTTCCTTTCACTCTGGGTTTGTTGGCTCCTGCCTGTGAGATGGCTGAAGGCCATCATTTTTGTGGGGAGAATTAATTAGAATAGATTCCTTTGACTCAGGCTGCCAATAAAACCTGCGGTACTCAGCTATCGATTTATGATGCTGAGCAGGAAATGATGAGTTCCCTGAACAGGCCTCGAGAAAGTTGTGGTGACAGACATTTGGATGCCCAGGGGGTTAATCGTGGAATACAGAAGAGAATAAGAACCTGTGAGGCTACTATTTTTAGTTTTTTTTTTTAAGGTATCTCCATACTGTCTTCCATAGTGGTTGTATCAATTCACATTCCCACCAACAATGAAGAGTGTTCCCTTTTCTCTGCACCCTCTCCAGCATTTATCATCTGTAGTTTTTAATGGTGGATTCCACTCTTCATCCTGCCATGAAGACAGTTTCACTCTAAGAAGGTTAACTAAGAACTGTTACCCTTTATCCCATTTTCCAGATGAGGAGAGAAACTCAGAGAAGCTAATTAACTTGCTTAAGGTCATGCAGGTAGAAAGAAGTGGACTTAAAGCCAGGCACTGCCTCAAGCTCACATGTCACAGTGTTTGTACTGGGCAGTGATTTGTCTGGAAGAAGAGCATCACTTCCCTGTGGCTGTGGGCATTGCTGCTTCCTGAACCTTCCTTGGCAATGACCTGCTAGGTGGCCTGCATCATGCCTCAACAGGGACTAGCTGAACCATCTGTGAAACTGCATGGCATGTTGGTCACTGAACACAACTGCCCTGTTGCAGAATAACAACAAGAATGATGTGAATTTTCTCTTCAGCCTTGGATTTGCCCATTTCCTGCTTGTTCAGATACTGTCATGTCAAGCACATGGAAGCAATCAGATTTTGTCAATCACTGTTAATCATGAGTGAATGTGATCAATGGGCTAAAGGCCTGTAAAGGCCCTGGGCCTTCATCCTCTGAGGTCCGTAGAATGACAGGCACCCTTAGCTCCTTCCACCCTAGCTCTCAGGTTCACAGTCAGGGATCTTGCTGGTGATCTTGGCCACACTTGCTGCCCCTTTTTGTGCAACCCAGAACAGAGCGCAGAGTGAGGCTATACTGATTTTGTAGGAAGCCAGACCTACATTTTATTTTCCTTTCACTCTGGGTTTGTTGGCTCCTGCCTGTGAGATGGCTGAAGGCCATCATTTTGTGGGGAGAATTAATTAGAATAGATTCCTTTGACTCAGGCTGCCAATAAAACCTGCGGTACTCAGCTATCGATTTATGATGCTGAGCAGGAAATGATGAGTTCCCTGAACAGGCCTCGAGAAAGTTGTGGTGACAGACATTTGGATGCCCAGGGGGTTAATCGTGGAATACAGAAGAGAATAAGAACCTGTGAGGCTACTATTTTTAGTTTTTTTTTTTAAGGTATCTCCATACTGTCTTCCATAGTGGTTGTATCAATTCACATTCCCACCAACAATGAAGAGTGTTCCCTTTTCTCTGCACCCTCTCCAGCATTTATCATCTGTAGTTTTTTTAATGGTGGCCATTCTGACCGGTGTGAGGTGATATCTCATTGTAGTTTTGATTTGCATTTCTCTAATAATAAGCAATTTTGAGCATCTTTTCATGTGTTTGTTGGCCATCTGCATGTCTTCTTGGGAGAGGTGTCTATTTAGGTCTTTTTCCCATTTTTTGATTGGGTTGTTTGTTTTTTCGGTATTGAGTTGTCTAAGCTGTTTTGTATATTTTGGAAATTAATTATTTGTGGGTTGATTCATTTGCTATGATTTTCTCCCATTCTGTGGGTTGTCTGTTTACCTTGTTTGTAATTTCTTTTGCTGTGCAAAAGCTTTTAAGTTTCATTAGGTCCCACATGTTAATTTTTGTTTTTATTTCTGATATTCTAGAGGGCAGGTCATAGATCTTACTTTGATTTATGTCATTGAGTGTTTTGCCTGTATTCTCCTCTAAGAGTTGTATGTAAGATGGTACCAATAAATGCACGTGCAGAATGGCAATGGAGAAACAGACTTAGAAAATGGATGTATGGTCATTGGCGGGAGGGAAGATTGGATGAGAGGTATGGAAAGAGCAACAAGGAAACCTACACTAACATATGTAATAGAGATTACTACTGCGATAAGCTATAAGACTAAGGGAACCTACATGGGGACTAAGCATCAACCTGGGGAGGTGGGAAGTGGGAAAAGGGAGAGAGGGCTCAGGGAAGAGGGATCAGGGATATACCTATGACTGTTAGGGGATTATGTATACCTGAAAACAAGAAAGCTCTGTAAAAACATATAACAATAACTTCGCTGTACACCTGAAGCTAATGTGACATTGTAAAACAAATACACCCCAATAAAAATAAAAATTAAAAAAGTGTAGTTATACACTGAATTGTACAAATTCCATTTTCTATTAACATTGTTGCCCAATCAGGGTTTGTGATCTTACCTGATTATGGCATTTGGAGGAATGGGTGCACTAAAAATAAAGACAAGATTAAACAAGAAAAAAAAAAAAAAAGAAAAAGAACCTGTGAGGTGATCTGAGGAGGACAGAGAGGGAGATGGTGAAAGGGCTACCGTGATGCAGTGAATGAGGAGAGAATCTCACTTCCTATGAACCGTATGGCTGAGAAATTGAAAGGGACACGTGTGAACTTTGGAGACTGAGACAACCGTGAGCAAATTAATAGCTAGATACCAGAGCCATTCATTCTTATGCAGATGATTGAGCTCTGAAGAGAGAGGTCACTGGTCCTTCAATGTCCTGGTCGTCTTGAGTCCAGATTATGATAAAGTGATAACTCTTTCCCCCAGGTTACCTCTCAATTTAATTCAATTCAACAAACATTTAGCACCTGCTGTGGTGGTGGGAGGGCTGGGCATGAAAGGAATACAGGAGCAGAAAGCAGGCCTCATTCTCTTGAGGGCTTTATCATGCATGGGCAGACCTTGTTTTTAAAACATACAGTATCTTTTAGAGCAGTTTAAGGTTGGCAGCAAAACTGAAGGGAGGTACAGGGATTTCCTGCATCTCTACTCCTCTCCACAAGTGCACGACCCCAAAGTCTTTCCCACTGTCAGCATCATTTGCCCAAGGAGGACATTTGTTACACCTGAGGACCCTACACTGACACAACATCATCGCCCAAAGTCCACAGTTTATATTAGGGTTCTCACTTGGTGTTGTGCAGTCTGTAGTTTTGGACAAATATGTGAGGACATACATCTACAGTGATAAATATCACGATGACTAGCTTCATGGCCCTAAAGATCATCTGTGCTCTGTTCGTTTACTCCTCCCACTAACTACCCTGCCCACCACTGGTGTTTTTACTCTCTCCGTAGTTTTACCTTTTCCAGAAGGTCATGCAGTTGGACTCATATAATAGACAGCATTTTTTTATAAAATTCTGGCCTCTTTTATTGGTTATTTATTTATTTTCATCTGTCTTTATTCTTTGGCCTATGTGGCCCTCCTATCGCAGTGGCCTCTCTCGTTGCAGAGCACCAGCTCTGGGCATATGTGCTGCAGAGTGCTGGCTCATAATTGAGCACACCAGTCCAGCCGCTTCATGGCACGTGGGATCTTCCCTGCCAGGGATCGAACTGGTGCCCCATGTAATGCAAGGTGGACTCTTTACCCACTGGACTACCACTATACAGCATTTTAATATTGGCCTCCTTTACTTAGACTCCTCTGTGTATGAGTTTCACTCATCTCTTTTTAGCACTGATAATGTTCCCTTATCTGACTATTGTTCTTGTTCAGTCATTAAGTCATGTCCAACTCTTTTGTCACCCCATGAACTGTAGCCCATCAGGCTCCTCTTTCCATGGGATTTCCCAGGCAAGAATCCTGGAGTGGGTTACCATTTCTTTCTCCAGAGGATCTTCCCAATCCAGGGATCAAACCCACATCTCCTACATTGATGCAGGTGGATTCTCTACTGCTGAGCTACCTGGGAAGCCTTTCTCTGGCTCTACCACAGTTGGTTTATTCCTCCTCTACTGAGGGGGATCTTCGCTGCTTCTAGCTTTTGGCAATTATAAATAAAGCTGTCATAAATGTAGGTGTGCAGGTTTTGTGTGGACCTGACTTTTCAGATCTTTTAGGTAAATACCAGGGAGTGCAATTGCTTGATGATATGGTAAGAGTATGTTTACTTTTGCTAGAGACCATGGGAAAGACATTGTCTAACAGTGGAATAGAGAGTGTAATTCTGATGGGTGATGTGGTAGCCTAGAGACTGACACTGAGAGGACAGGGAAAGTTTTTATGGGAGGTGGCATCTGAGTACAGCCTTAAATAGACAAAGGGTTTCAGTGGAGAAATCATCACGAGAAGTGTATACATAAGACTTGCTTGGGTTCTTTTCTGGAGTTCTATGACAGAGCTTAAATGTTTGTAGTAGATTTAAGGCTGAACATGTGGTTTGTGGCCAAATCATGGCAGGCCTGAAGAGAGGCTAGGGAGTTGAGGTTCCTCTTTGTAATTTGCGGGGAGATACTGAAAGTTTTTGAGAAAGAGAGAGCCATGATTAGATGGGATCGAGGAAACACAGCCCTGAATCCCATATGGACAGAGCAAGAGCCACAAGAGAGAGAAGAAAAGGTTGTCATGATAGTCAGGAGAAAAGAGGATAGCAGTGGGGGGTTTTCCAGCCGCTTCATGGCATGTGGGATCTTCCCTGCCAGGGATCGAACTGGTGCCCCATGTAATGCAAGGTGGACTCTTTACCCACTGGACTACCACTATACAGCATTTTAATATTGGCCTCCTTTACTTAGACTCCTCTGTGTATGAGTTTCACTCATCTCTTTTTAGCACTGATAATGTTCCCTTATCTGACTATTGTTCTTGTTCAGTCATTAAGTCATGTCCAACTCTTTTGTCACCCCATGGACTGTAGCCCATCAGGCTCCTCTTTCCATGGGATTTCCCAGGCAAGAATCCTGGAGTGGGTTACCATTTCTTTCTCCAGAGGATCTTCCCAATCCAGGGATCAAACCCACATCTCCTACATTGATGCAGGTGGATTCTCTACTGCTGAGCTACCTGGGAAGCCTTTCTCTGGCTCTACCACAGTTGGTTTATTCCTCCTCTACTGAGGGGGATCTTCGCTGCTTCTAGCTTTTGGCAATTATAAATAAAGCTGTTATAAATGTAGGTGTGCAGGTTTTGTGTGGACCTGACTTTTCAGATCTTTTAGGTAAATACCAGGGAGTGCAATTGCTTGATGATATGGTAAGAGTATGTTTACTTTTGCCAGAGACCATGGGAAAGACATTGTCTAACAGTGGAATAGAGAGTGTAATTCTGATGGGTGATGTGGTAGCCTAGAGACTGACACTGAGAGGACAGGGAAAGTTTTTATGGGAGGTGGCATCTGAGTACAGCCTTAAATAGACAAAGGGTTTCAGTGGAGAAATCATCACGAGAAGTGTATACATAAGACTTGCTTGGGTTCTTTTCTGGAGTTCTATGACAGAGCTTAAATGTTTGTAGTAGATTTAAGGTTGAACATGTGGTTTGTGGCCAAATCATGGCAGGCCTGAAGAGAGGCTAGGGAGTTGAGGTTCCTCTTTGTAATTTGCGGGGAGATACTGAAAGTTTTTGAGAAAGAGAGAGCCATGATTAGATGGGATCGAGGAAACACAGCCCTGCATCCCATATGGACAGAGCAAGAGCCACAAGAGAGAGAAGAAAAGGTTGTCATGATAGTCAGGAGAAAAGAGGATAGCAGTGACAGGGATGGTGGACCGGGAGGAGACCACTCAACTCTTATCAGCAAAAGGGGAATCTGTTAGCATTGTTTCTGGGATTTGAGGACTGGCAAGCTTAAGAAACTGAGGGAAAGGATGCCTCAGAGGTGCCTGTTAGCTTTGCATCCTGGCATCATCTTTCTTTTGTAATCCTCTTCTCTCACTGAGCTCCTCTTTCCCTAGGGAGTTGGTGGCTGTGAGTTGAATATATCTGGGACCTCAGGGCGCATAATGAAGTGGTCAGTATGCCAGCAGGGGTCTACCAGGTATGACTTTTCTGCATAAGTAACTAGGTTATGAGCTGCTGGAGAGCCAGGTGTTGTGGGGACAGAAAGAGGACATGTGGACAGAGTACCGAGAGATTCTAGCTTCTGACTGCTAGGTGACCATGGACAAGTCCTCCTAGGTGACCATGGACAAGTTTTCCTAGGTGACTGTGAACAGGTCCTCCTAGGTGACTGTGGACAAGTCCTCCTCTCCAGTCTTCTGCCTCTAATGTGTCACTTAGGGATAGCTTCCTGGCCTCAGACTTCACTAAGGAGGAGAAGAGATCATGTTCCTTTCTTAGCATATAAAATGTTAAAAGCACTTAAAGTGCAAGGAGTTATTACATATATGGGAGTGGAATCTGAAAAAAGAGTGGATGTATGTATATGTATAATTGCCTTACTTTACTGTACAGCAGAAACTAACATAACATTGTAAACCAACGTTGTTCATTCGCTCTGTCATGGTCTGACTCTTTGCGACCCCGTGGATTGTAGCACTCCTGGCTTCTCTGTCCTTCACCATCTCCCAGAGTTTGCTCAGATTCATGTTCACTGAGTTGGTGAGGTCATCCAACCATCTCGTCCTCTGTTGCCCTCTTCTCTTTTTGCCTCAATTATACTCCAATAACAATTAATGAAAGAAAGAAAATGCAAGGGGTCACCACAACCCTTTGGCGAGGCAGCAGGATGGAGTGAGACAGCCTAGGTTCAAGTCTTGGATCTGTTACCAGCTTTGTGGTGCTGGGTAGTCTAACTTCTCCATTCCTCATTCCTCTCCTTAGCAACATAAGCCTCATCATAATAGTCACAGCTGATAGGTCTGTTGCAAGGTGGACTGAGATGGTGCACACGGGGCCTGGCATGCTGCAGGTGCTGAAGGGATGTTCACAGTGGTGATGACACTGTCACAGATGCCACCACACTGACCATGCTGGGCTCTTCAGATACTCCTGGTGTATCTTTGGGCACCAGACAAGCCCAGCAAGACTGTGCTGTTCCCTTTCCTCCTCTTAGCTCCGGCCCAAATTCATGTTAATGCTCAGAGTCTCTCTGCATCACAGACCGTCACAGCAGTTCAGCAAGGAAGGAGCCCCAGAGACCTTTAGTCCAGATTTCATCTGTTCCTTGAACCATTGATCGGAAGCAGTCTTACTTCCTGATGACAGGCAATGCTGTGCTCTCTGAGTGGTCCAGTCCATGTGTAGACACCTTTGATGATTAGAGTCCAAGTATATTTATTAATATCTTCTTGTGTCTGTGTGTGCGTGCATGCATATGTACACTAAACACTCCCTTAAAAAATAACCTTCAGGGCTATTTTATTGGTATTTTTGCTTATATAGGAAGTGAGTCCTTAATGAAACATAGACTGTTGACAGGAGAACAGTGATAGAAAAAGCCAGTAAGACAAATATTCAAGATTTGGAAAAGACATGAAGAAGGAAAATCAACTGAGAAAAGCAACACCCATAATGAACTATTACTTTCTTTTTTCTATTTTTCTTAGCTGAAGGATCTTCCAAAATCAACAAGAGAAACCAGGCTTCATGTAGCAGGAAGGATTTGGGTCATACAGTCAAGGACTTCCTGCCTGATGAGTGATCAGAGGAAGGTGAGTCTTCTCTCAATGGCTCCCATGTCTCTGACATGAGCCAGGCACACTCTGTTCTGGCAACGGAGGTGCACGAAGGAAAGCCCGGTGGAGCTTTCATCTCAGGAACTCGCTAACTGCCAGGAGGGGAGGAAGGGAGGAGGAGAGGAAGAGCTGGTTAAAATCTACTCAGTCACAGAGAGGTTCAATAAACAGGCTGGCGTCTGGTCTCAGAGTGACTCACACCCTATCTGATGTCCTGACAGGTAGAGGGGCTTGGCTGGCTTGGGTTTCTCCGCTTGCATTGGCTCAGAAGGCTCTTGGAGGAGGCCTCTGGCCAGCTTCCAGGTGGACCTGGTTAGCACCAATATCATCTACCCTGGGTTGTGAGAGTACTTTTGTAATTTAAAAAAAGCAATACAGTAAAAATCTTGGCTATCTAAAATGCCTCTGAAAATGAAGCATTTTGGATAGTGGAATTTTCCATAAGGCTAAGAATTTTTCCATTTAAGTAGAGACTCTTATTTTTGTGGGTATTTTTTTTTTTTAGATGGATTGAATCAATACAACGTTTCTGGTTTACTTGGAGACAAGAAGTGAATGATAGTTGTTCCATTCCACTAATATAGTCATTCCCTAGGAGGTTAATGAACTATACTGTTCGCCCCCAAACTAAATGCTGATGCCTTTGCATTTATTGAGCTCTTCCATCTGATTTTTCATTTTTCTGGCTCTCTTTGATACAGGAAACCTCACCTTTCATTCCTGTTAATATCAGTGCATTTGGTTCTAGTGTTCTCATTTTTTTTTTTTTTTGCATCTGTCTCTTTTCTCCCAATTTGTAGATCTTACCTATCTTTGCCTAGTACCTGGTATCAGATTAAAAAGCTAGAGGTTCGATATTCACATTTGTATTAACTTATTTGTTCAATAAGTAAGTATCAGAGATTTACACTGTAGCAGGCAACTTGGTAAGTGCTGAGGATATAATGATGAAAAACTCAGATGAACAGCTGGCTTGTTGTCATGATCTGGGAATTCACTTCTAGAGGAGGCTTGGGCTCAGCTCTTCCTGCAAGTCCTCTCTTGTCTCACTACTGTCCAGCCTCATGACTCTTGTACTGTGTGTGCCCTGGAATCACCAGAAGGGCTTGTTAAACATCCGACTGGGATGCACTCTCAGAGTTTCTGACTCTTGCCTGAGACCCAGGAATGTTCCCTTCTCACAGTTCCCTTAGGATGCTGATGCAACCATGGGGTATTGATGCTGCTGGCTTGGGAGGGTCACACAGGAAGCACCACGTTCGCCCTGTGACCTACACTCTGCTCCCCAGTACTCTGTCATGCCTCCACCACCAGGCACTGGCTTCTGTTGTGCCCTCTGTCTGATCTTGGCCCAGATGGCTCCCTTTCATTCCCTCTTCAGAGAGGCCTTCCTGAACATCCAAGGGAATGTTGTTCTTCCCTTCCTTGTTGCTCAATGACACATTCCTTATTTCTGTCCCCTCCTTAGACTTCTGTCACTCTCTGAAATTATGTTTGTGTGGTTGTCTAGAGGATGACTGTGACTGATGCAGAGATACTAACACATGGGCAAAGGGCGCACATTTCTTTCATATAATTAAAAGATGTAAGAGTTTCAGTGCATGAGGAGAGCTACACAAAGCTGATTTTTCATTGAAAGTCACGGCCCTTGAAGTCCCTATGGCTGTCATGTCAGTCATCTGAAGTGAGGCTCCCTCTGTGCTCAGGGAGCTTTGACTCCTCTGTTCTCAGGGTTCAGGCACACCCCAGACTCCTGTTTACTGATCTACACAGTGTCTCCTGCAAGCCCAGTTTTCCAAGTAAAACAGCACCTAGGCAGGATGGAATTGCAGACTTGCCTGCCTCTATTCCTGTGATCCTATATTTTTATTTTTGTCTTCCCTATCTTATTGTTGTTCAGTCGCTAAGTCATGTCCAACTCTGCATGCCAGGCTTGCCTCTCCTTCATTATTTCCTCGAGTCTGCTCAAACTCATGTCCATTGAGTTCATGGTGCCATCCAACCATCTCATCCTCTATCACTCTCTTCTCCTCTTGCCTTCAATCTCTCCTGGAATCAGGGTGTTTCTGTTGAATTGACTCTTCACATCAAGTGGCCAAAGTATTAGAGATTCAACATCATTCCTTCCTGTGAATACTCAGGGTTGATTTCCTTTAGGGTTGACTGGTTTGATCTCCTTGCTGTCCAAGGGGCTCTCAAGAGTCTTCTCCAGCACCACAGTTTGAAAGCATCAATTCTTCAGATTATCTATCTTATTTATTTGTTTAACTATCTCTCTGCCCAGTAGTGTATAGGAACCATGGCTGGTGGGGTGGAGGATTGGTTTTCTTCTTTACCAGTGTTTCCTTAGTCCCAAGATACTTGCTGGGAAGGGACATTTACTACCTGTAAGCTCCCCTCCTCCTTCCTTTACCTAATGGGGAGCTAAGTATGTGCCTCTTGAATGTAATTTAATTCTTTTAGGGCTCCGAGCATACACACTCCCAAAGACAGCCTCTTCTGTTTTCCTGCAGCTCATTCCAGAGAGTGCCACAGAAGGAGGAAAGGCAACCATGAGTGAGAGGACACGGTCCTCCCTCCATACCTTAATGTAGCATGAATTCTCAGGCAAGAGCCGTCTGTTCATGTTAAGCTTTTTTTTTTTTTTTTTCTCCCTCTCTCATTTCCCCTGTTCTGGTATGTTACTCTGACTCTGGAACTATAATAACAAACCTATTACTGCAATAAGAAGCTGGAAGGGAAAAATGAGTCTAAATTACTGAGGAAGAAAGACGTGGCACCAACCCCGAGCTAGCCACGGAGCCTGTGGGCTATTGAATAAGGGATGTCAGCCTAATTGCAGTGTTTGCCCCTTGGTGTGGTCAAGATGCATCTGTTCTTTGCCTCTCTGTGTTTTCTGTTAGGTGCACAAATCATTTTGCTATAAGATGCTAATAGTGTCTGCAAAAATGAAGCATAATTTAGGAGTTTGTATTCTTGTGCATTTCTCCCTCTTCCCTGGCTGCTCCTTATTCTAAATTTTTCTCTGAGAGGATGAATACAGCTCTTTGAATATAGGAGCCATCTCTTGTTATGGATTACTGTATGATTCTGCATTTCTCTCAGAAGCATGTATAGGGCTGGCATATAACACACATCTGCAAATTCCCTGGAAGCGCATTCCCCATTTCTTCTCCTTGCCCTTTCTCTTTTGTCTCTGTTGCTTGTCTCACCTGCAGGAGGTGACGAGTGAATGCTAACTTCCGGCCCTGGATTTTCCCAAGAAAGGTTGATGGATGTGTTCATTCACTCCAATATATCTACCGTGCTGGGTGTCAGGCTCTGTGACAGGTATGGGGAAGGTACTGGTGATCAAGACAGACTCAGTCCTCACTTTGTTAACGCTTACATTCTAGTAAGGGAAGGAGATAAAAACAGGCTAATAAGTAGTTGTAAACTTGGTAAAAACAGAAAAAGCTATGACTGAAAAGGAAGGTGAATAAGATAGTAGATAATGAAAAAGGTGACCTTCTTTCCATGAGGTGGTCAGGAAATGACTCTTTGAGATTAACTTGAGACCTAAAAACTGAGAATTGGCCAGCTGTGCTGAACATTTCTGAGACAAGCATATGCAAATATCCTGAAATAATGTCCTGTTGGAGGAACTAAAAGAAGCCCAGTGCAGGAGAGGTAGAAAATGGCATGAATGTAAGCTAGAAGGGCAGGCTGGAACCAGATCATGGGTTGTAGGTCCCTTTTGCTTAAACCCAAAATCTTGCTCTATTCCTCTTCCTGTCATTTAGATTCTAAAGTAGTCATAATTTAGTTCTCATACTTGAATGTGTATCAGACTCTCCTAGTGAGCTTATATACTTGTTTAGAGATTCTGATACAGTATAAAGATTAATTAAGGCTTATTCTGCTACATGGAATAGAAAGACTCAAACCAACTCAGTAACTAAGCGGATTTGTTAATTCTGTTCTTTGCCTCTCTGTGTTTTCTGTTAGGTGCACAAATCATTTTGCTATAAGATGCTAATAGTGTCTGCAAAATGAAGCATAATTTAGGAGTTTGTATTCTTGTGCATTTCTCCCTCTTCCCTGGCTGCTCCTTATTCTAAATTTTTCTCTGAGAGGATGAATACAGCTCTTTGAATATAGGAGCCATCTCTTGTTATGAATTACTGTATGATTCTGCATTTCTCTCAGAAGCATGTATAGGGCTGGCATATAACACACATCTGCAAATTCCCTGGAAGCGCATTCCCCATTTCTTCTCCTTGCCCTTTCTCTTTTGTCTCTGTTGCTTGTCTCACCTGCAGGAGGTGACGAGTGAATGCTAACTTCCGGCCCTGGATTTTCCCAAGAAAGGTTGATGGATGTGTTCATTCACTCCAATATATCTACCGTGCTTGGTGTCAGGCTCTGTGACAGGTATGGGGAAGGTACTGGTGATCAAGACAGACTCAGTCCTCACTTTGTTAACGCTTACATTCTAGTAAGGGAAGGAGATAAAAACAGGCTAATAAGTAGTTGTAAACTTGGTAAAAACAGAAAAAGCTATGACTGAAAAGGAAGGTGAATAAGATAGTAGATAATGAAAAAGGTGACCTTCTTTCCATGAGGTGGTCAGGAAATGACTCTTTGAGATTAACTTGAGACCTAAAAACTGAGAACTGGCCAGCTGTGCTGAACATTTCTGAGACAAGCATATGCAAATATCCTGAAATAATGTCCTGTTGGAGGAACTAAAAGAAGCCCAGTGCAGGAGAGGTAGAAAATGGCATGAATGTAAGCTAGAAGGGCAGGCTGGAACCAGATCATGGGTTGTAGGTCCCTTTTGCTTAAACCCAAAATCTTGCTCTATTCCTCTTCCTGTCATTTAGATTCTAAAGTAGTCATAATTTAGTTCTCATACTTGAATGTGTATCAGACTCTCCTAGGGAGCTTATATACTTGTTTAGAGATTCTGATACAGTATAAAGATTAATTAAGGCTTATTCTGCTACATGGAATAGAAAGCCAACTCAAACCAACTCAAGTAACTAAGCATTTGTTAATAGTTTTCCTACTAGGGAGCCAAAGGGGTATGTTTGGCTTTAGGCATGGCTGGATCTAACAGTTAAATTATGTTACTAAAACTCGCTCTCTTTTAAAAAATACTTCTGAGGTATATACTGGCTTTGTCTATGGGGATACTTTCCCCACAGTCAATCAGTTCAGTCACTCAGTCATGTCCAGCTCTTTGTGACCTTGTGGACTGCAGCACACCAGGCTTCCCTGTCCTTCAGCATCTCCCAGAGCTTGCTCACTCTTGTC
Organism: Tragulus kanchil; assembly: GCA_022376925.1. Lineage (NCBI taxonomy): Eukaryota > Metazoa > Chordata > Mammalia > Artiodactyla > Tragulidae > Tragulus > Tragulus kanchil. The sequence goes on from JAIOJX010000004.1 coordinate 6,178,883, forward strand.
CATTGACTCAGTGATGCCATCCAACCATTTCATCCTCTCTCATCCCCTTCTCATTCTGCCTTCTATTTTTCCCAACATCATGGTCTTTTCCAGTGAGTCATCTCTTTGCATCAAGTGACCAAAGTATTGAAGCTTCAGCTTCAGTATCAGTCTTCCCAAAGAATATTCAGGATTGATTTCCTTTAGGATTGACTAGTTTGATCTCCTTGCAGTCCAAGGGACTCTCAAGAGTCTTCTCCAACACCACAATTCAAATGCATCAATTTCTCAGTGATCAGCCTTGTTTATGGTCCACCTCTCATATCCATACATGCCTACTGGGAAAATCATAGTCTTTTAAATATATGGACAGGATGAGACAGGATGCCATGATTTTTGAATGTTGAATTTTATGCCATATTTTTCACTCTCTTCTTTCACCTTCATGAACAGGCTCTTTAGATTCCATATTGAGAAACTCTGTGACAACCTGGAGGGGATGGGATGGGGAGACATGTGGGGGGGAGGTTCAAGAAGGAATGACTGATTTATGTCAATGTTTGATTGAAAACAATAAAACTCCATAAATCAATTATTCTTAAAATAAGAAGATAATAAGTGTCAACAAAGAAGCTCTTTAGTTTCTCTTTGCTTTCTGCCATAAGAGTGGTGTCATCTGCATACCTGAGATAATTGATATTTCTCCTGGCAATCTTGACTCCAGCTTGTGCTTCATCCAGATGGCATTTCATGTGATGTACTCTGCCTACAAGTTTAGTAAGCAGGGTGACAATATATAACCTTGAAGTACTCTTTCCCAATTTGGAATTCCTGCTGAACTTTTCCCACATAGTGGTAAAAATAGATATAGGAACTCTAGGCTTATATAGTTGATATAAGATACTGATCACATTAGACAAAAGAAAAAATTGACAATAACACAATAAAAGTAGGAGACTTTAACACTCCTCTCACACCAATGGACAGATCATCAAAATAGGAAATTAATAAAGAAACACAAGCCTTAAATACCACACTAGAAAAGATGGACCTTATTGATAGCTTTAAGACCTTCCATCCAAAAGCAGAAGAATACACTTTCTTCTCAAGTGCCCATGGAGCATTCTCCAGGATGGACCACATCTTGTGCCACAAATCAAGCCTTAGTAAATTGAAGGAAATTGAAATTATATCAACCATCTTCTCTGACCACAATGCAATAAGACTAGAGTTCAACTGCAGAAAATAAACCACTAAAAACACAAACACATGGAGATGGAACAGCAACAAAAAGTTCAACTCAAGCTAGAAAAACTCCTAAAGAAGTTGCTTTAGGATTGACTAGTTTGATCTCCTTGCAGTCCAAGGACTCTCAAGAGTCTTCTCCAACACCACAATTCAAATGCATCAATTTCTCAGTGATCAGCCTTGTTTATGGTCCACCTCTCATATCCATACATGCCTACTGGGAAAATCATAGTCTTTTAAATATATGGACAGGATGAGACAGGATGCCATGATTTTTGAATGTTGAATTTTATGCCATATTTTTCACTCTCTTCTTTCACCTTCATGAACAGGCTCTTTAGATTCCATATTGAGAAACTCTGTGACAACCTGGAGGGGATGGGATGGGGAGACATATGGGGGGGAGGTTCAAGAAGGAATGACTGATTTATGTCAATGTTTGATTGAAAACAATAAAACTCCATAAATCAATTATTCTTAAAATAAGAAGATAATAAGTGTCAACAAAGAAGCTCTTTAGTTTCTCTTTGCTTTCTGCCATAAGAGTGGTGTCATCTGCATACCTGAGATAATTGATATTTCTCCTGGCAATCTTGACTCCAGCTTGTGCTTCATCCAGATGGCATTTCATGTGATGTACTCTGCCTACAAGTTTAGTAAGCAGGGTGACAATATATAACCTTGAAGTACTCTTTCCCAATTTGGAATTCCTGCTGAACTTTTCCCACATAGTGGTAAAAATAGATATAGGAACTCTAGGCTTATATAGTTGATATAAGATACTGATCACATTAGACAAAAGAAAAAATTGACAATAACACAATAAAAGTAGGAGACTTTAACACTCCTCTCACACCAATGGACAGATCATCAAAATAGGAAATTAATAAAGAAACACAAGCCTTAAATACCACACTAGAAAAGATGGACCTTATTGATAGCTTTAAGACCTTCCATCCAAAAGCAGAAGAATACACTTTCTTCTCAAGTGCCCATGGAGCATTCTCCAGGATGGACCACATCTTGTGCCACAAATCAAGCCTTAGTAAATTGAAGGAAATTGAAATTATATCAACCATCTTCTCTGACCACAATGCAATAAGACTAGAGTTCAACTGCAGAAAATAAACCACTAAAAACACAAACACATGGAGATGGAACAGCACATACCTAAAATAAAAAAACTGATTACCAAGCAAATCAAGCTAGAAAAAAACTCCTAGAAGAAAATGACAATGAACACATGACAGTGCAAAACCTATGGGATACTGAAAAGCAGTTCTAAGAGGGAAGTTTATAGCAATACAATTGCACCTCAAGAAACAAGACAAATATCAGACAGATGACCTAATCCTATGCTTAAAACAGCTGGAGAAAGAAGAACAAAAACACCCCAAAGTTAGCAGAAGAAGAGAAATCAGAAAGATCAGAGCAGAGATAAATGAAAAACAAATGACAGAAACAATGGTAAAGATAAATAAAACAAGAAGCTGGTTCTTCAAAAAGATAAACAAAATCAACAAACTGCTGGCAAGCTTCATCAAGAAAAAAATAGAGAAAAACCAGATCAACAAAATCAGAAATGAAAAAGGAGAGACTACAACACATAATGCAGAAATCCAAAGGATTATAAGAGACTATTATGAACAACTATATGGCGACAAACTGGGCAATCTGGAAGAAATGGACAGTTTCTTGGGGAAGATTCATCTCCCAAGACTGAGCCAGGAAGACATAGAAACTATGAACAATCCAATCACAAGCTCAGAAATCAAATTTGTGATTAAAAATCTACCCAAAAATAAAAGCCCAGGGCCAGATGGCTTCACAGCCGAATTCTACCAAACATTTAAAGAAGAGCTGATGCCTGTCCTTCTAAAACTCTTTCAAAAAATTGCACAGGAAGGAAACCTTCCAAACACATTCTATGAGGCCACCATCACCCTGATACCAAAGCCAGGCAAAGACAACACAAAGAAAATTTTGGGCCAATATCACTGATGAATTTAGGTGCCAAAATCCTCAACAAAATCCTAGCAAACAGAATTCAACATCACATCAAAAAACTCATACATCATGACCAATTCAGTTTCATCCCAGGCATGCAAGGATTCTTCAATATCTGCAAATCAATCAATGTGATACACCATAACAACAAACTGAGAGACAAAAATCACATGATAATCTCAACAGATGCAGAAAAAGACTTTGACAAAATCCAACACCCATTTGTGATAAAAACTCTTCAAAAAAAATGGGCATAGAAGGAACATATCTCAACATAGTGAAAGCCATATGTGAGAAGCCCACAGCAACCATTATCCTCAATGGTGAAAACTGAAAGCATTTCCTCTAAGATCAGGAACAAGACAGGGGTGTCCACTTTCACCACTACTCTTCAACATAGTCCTGGAAGTTCTAGCAACAGCAATAAGAGAAGAAAACCAAATAAAAGGAATCCAGATTGGAAAAGAAGAAGTAAAACCCTATTTGCAGATGACATGATATTACACATAGAAAACCCAAAAGACACTATTACAAAACTACTAGAGGTAATCAACAAATTCAGCAAAGTCGCAGGATACAAAATCAATACACAGAAATCACTTGCATTCCTATATACAAACAATGAAAAATCAGAAAATGAAATCAAAGAGGCAATCCCCTTCACCATTGCAACCAAAAGAATCAGATATCTAGGAATAAACCTACCCAAAGAAACAAAAGAATTCTACACAGAAAATTACATGGCACTAATGAAAGAAATCAAAGATGACTTAAACAGACAGGGAGGTATTCCATGTTCCTGGGTCGGAAGAATCAATATTGTGAAAATGACCATACTACCAAATAGCATCTACAGATTCAATGCACTCCCTATCAAACTACCAATGACATTCTTCACAGAACTAGACCAAAGAATAACACAGTTCACATCGAAACACAAAAGACCACAGATAACAAAAGCAATCCTGAGGAAGAAGAATGGAGCTGGAGGGATCAGCCTCTCTAAATTCAGACTATACTACAAAGCAATAGTCATCAAGACAGTATGGTACCCCACAAAAACAGAAATATCAACCAATGGAACAAGGTAGAGAATTCAGAGATAAACCCACAGACCTATGAGTACCTTATTTTTGACAAAGGAGGTGAAACTATAAAATGGAACAAAGACAGCCTCTTCAACAAATGGTGCTAGGAAAATTGGACAGCTACACGCAAGCAAATGAAGTTGGAACATTCCCTGACACCATACACAAAGATCAACTCAAAATGGATTAAAGTCCTAAATGTAAGACCAGAAACCATAAAACTCTTGGAGGAGAATATAGGCAAAACACTCAAGGACATCAATCAAAGCAAGATCTTCTCTGACCCACCTACTAGAATAGCGGAACTCAAAAGGAAAATGAACATGTGGGACCTCATGAAACTTAAAAGCTTTTGTACAGCAAAAGAAATCACAAAAAAGCTGAACAGACAGCCCACAGAATGGGAGAAAATCATAGCAAATGAAACAACAGACAAAGAATTAATCTCCAAAATCTACAAGCAACACAGACAACTCAGCACCGGAAAAATGAACAACCCAATCAGAAAATGGGAAAAGGACCTAAACAGACATCTCTCCAAAGAGGACATACAGATGACCCAAAAGCACATGAAACGATGCTCAACCTTGCTTATAAGTAGATAAATGCAAATCAAAACTGCAATGAGATATCACCTCACACCCATCAGAATGGCCATCATCAATAAATCGACAGACAATAAATGCTGGAGAGGGTCCAGAGAAAAGGGAACACTTCTGCATTGCTGGTAGGAATGTAGATTGATACAGCCTCTATGGAAGATAGTATGGAGATTCCTGAAAAAAACTACAAATAGAAGCACCATACGATCCAACAATCCCACTATTAGGCTTATACCCTGATGAAATCCAAACTGAAAGAAGCACCTGTACCCCAATGTTCATTGCAGCTCTCTATACAATAGCTAGAGCATGGAAGCAACCTAGATGCCCATTAAAATTTGCACTCCCTATCAAACTACCAATGACATTCTTCACAGAACTAGACCAAAGAATAACACAGTTCACATCGAAACACAAAAGACCACAGATAACAAAAGCAATCCTGAGGAAGAAGAATGGAGCTGGAGGGATCAGCCTCTCTAAATTCAGACTATACTACAAAGCAATAGTCATCAAGACAGTATGGTACCCCACAAAAACAGAAATATCAACCAATGGAACAAGGTAGAGAACTCAGAGATAAACCCACAGACCTATGAGTACCTTATTTTTGACAAAGGAGGTGAAACTATAAAATGGAACAAAGACAGCCTCTTCAACAAATGGTGCTAGGAAAATTGGACAGCTACACGCAAACAAATGAAGTTGGAACATTCCCTGACACCATACACAAAGATCAACTCAAAATGGATTAAAGTCCTAAATGTAAGACCAGAAACCATAAAACTCTTGGAGGAGAATATAGGCAAAACACTCAAGGACATCAATCAAAGCAAGATCTTCTCTGACCCACCTACTAGAATAGCGGAACTCAAAAGGAAAATGAACATGTGGGACCTCATGAAACTTAAAAGCTTTTGTACAGCAAAAGAAATCACAAAAAAGCTGAACAGACAGCCCACAGAATGGGAGAAAATCATAGCAAATGAAACAACAGACAAAGAATTAATCTCCAAAATCTACAAGCAACACAGACAACTCAGCACCGGAAAAATGAACAACCCAATCAGAAAATGGGAAAAGGACCTAAACAGACATCTCTCCAAAGAGGACATACAGATGACCCAAAAGCACATGAAACGATGCTCAACCTTGCTTATAATTAGATAAATGCAAATCAAAACTGCAATGAGATATCACCTCACACCCATCAGAATGGCCATCATCAATAAATCGACAGACAATAAATGCTGGAGAGGGTCCGGAGAAAAGGGAACACTTCTGCATTGCTGGTAGGAATGTAGATTGATACAGCCTCTATGGAAGATAGTATGGAGATTCCTGAAAAAAACTACAAATAGAAGCACCATACGATCCAACAATCCCACTATTAGGCTTATACCCTGATGAAATCCAAACTGAAAGAAGCACCTGTACCCCAATGTTCATTGCAGCTCTCTATACAATAGCTAGAGCATGGAAGCAACCTAGATGCCCATTGATGAATGAATGGATCCAAAAGCCCTGGTACATATATACAATGAAATACTACACATCTGCAAAGAGAAATGCAGAAGAATTAGCCCTAATGAGGTGGCTGGATCTAGAACGTCTCATAAAAAGTGAAGTTAGGAATGATCTGGGAACATACATGTAAAAAAAAAAAAAAAAGTGAAGTTAGAAAGAGAAGGACAAGTACAATATATTAACACATATCTATGGCATCTAGTAGGATGGTGATGATGGCACATGCAGTGAAGCAATGGAAAGACAGACATGGTCAGTGGACATATGGACATTGTGGGGAAGGAACAGTGGGTGGGAGGCATAAAGGAAGCAGCATGAAGGCCTGTACTACCATATGTGAAGAAAATAGCTATAGTCATTGCCTGTGAGAAAAACAGATCCTTCGCAGGTGCTGTATGACGGGGGGGATATACATATGACTAGTCTGGGAACATACATATCTGTAAACAACAAAACTCTGTAAAAGTTAAAAGTAAAATAAAAGTTAAAAAAGTGAATGAAGAAAAAAAAAGAAACTCAAAAGCTTTTGTACAGCAACCTACAAAGAAGGTGAACAGAGAACCCACAGAACGGGAGAATACAGGAGCAAATGAAACAACAGACAAAGAATTAATCTCCAAATTCTACAAGCAACTCAGACAACTCAGCACCAGAAAAATGAACAATCCAATGGAAAAAAAAAAAAAAAACAGGGAAAAAGATCTAAACAGACATCTCTCCAAAGAAGACATACAGATGTTCCCCTCAAACCAGTCAGAATGGCCATCATCAACAAATCTACAGACAATAAATGCTGGAGAGGGTGCAGAGAAAAGGGAACACTCTTGCGTTGCTGGTGGGAATGTAAATTGGTACATCCGCTATGGAAGATAGAAGCACCATACGACCCAGCAATCCCACTCTTAGGCTTATACCCTGATGAAATCAAAACTAAAGGAATCACCTGTAGTCCAATGTTCATTGCAGCTCTCTATACAATAGCTAGAGTATGGAAGCAACCTAGATGTCCATTGACAAATGAATGGATAAAGAAGCCCTGGTACATATATACAATGGAGTACTACTCAGCTGTAAAAGGAAATGCAGAAGAATCAGTCCCAATGAGGTGGGTGGATCTACAATGTATTATACAAAGTGAAGTAAGTCAAAAAGAGAAAGACAGATACAGTATACTAACACATATTTATGGAATCTGGTAAGATGGTAATGATAACACATAGTGAAGCATTGGAAAAACAAACATGGAGAGCACACTTATGGACATTGTGGGTAATAAACAGGGGGTGGGAGGTGTAGAGGGAGTAACATGGAAATCTATATGTGAAAAATATAGCTATTGTCATTGTGCTGTGGGAATAGGGGATGCTGCAGGGATGCTGTGAGATGGCCTGGAGGGATGGGACAGTGGGGGATGGGGGGAGGACTGAAAGGGAGCTGGAGGAGGGATGGGAGCCAGGGATATACATATGACTAATCTGGGACTATACATATCTACAAACAACAAAACACTGTAAAAGTAAAAAGTAAAATAGAACCAAAAAAATAAAAGAAGAAAAGATACTGATCACAAATTCTGAACCCAGAGGAAAGAGTGAAGATCCTCTCGGTTTCATGTCAACTCCTAAAATAGACTCTGACTAGGCTTATTTGTGTCAAATGCTACCAAGAGGTGTCCAAGGAGATGGGATATACAAATTGACCACTTGAGTAGCAGAGATGGCAAGAGCACTTTGGGGTGAGGAAGGAACAGTTTCTATGAAGAATGAATACAGATGTCAAGAAGACAGAATGCAGTGGATACTCACCATGGAAGGTCTGGGCAGGGCAGGATTCTGACTAACACTAACCCCAATTGGTGTTTTGAAACAGACATGGTAAAACATTGCTAGAGATTGCTTTGCCAATTTAGAAACTGAGACCATAGGGAATGGGAGCATCACAGCAATATGAACACTATTTATGAAAATTGTCCAAAGTCTTACAAGAGTGTCTTAGTCATTGTCCTGGTCTCTAGGTCTCCTTTCTTCAGTTCTAGTAATTCATGTTAGAATTTTTTCATCCTTAGTTATAGAAAACAGAAACCAATTTGAAGGATATAATTTGTCAAATTTCTTAGAAAATTCTTGTGAAATTTTAATTGAAATTGCACAGAATTAATTGATTAAATAAAGAGAGAATTAATATCACTACAGATGTGAAGTAATTGAATCTACGAACATTACTGTGTCTTCAATTCTTCTTTTACACCATTAAATTTATCTTAAAATAATAGTGGTGTACATTCTTCATTTGTTGTTCTGAGCTATTTTATCATTTTTGTTGCTACTATAAGGTAAAGTTCTATTTTCTATTGTTATTGCTGGTATAAAAAACACACACTTACTGGACATGGGGATAATAAACAGGGGTGGGAGGTGTAGAGGAGTAACATGGAAACCTATACTATCATATGTGAAAAAGATGCCTATTGTCACTGTGCTGTGGGAATAGGGTGCTGTGAGATGGCCTGGAGAGATGAGACAGGGCAGGGGGATGGGGGTGGGACTGAAAGGGAGCTGGAGGAGGGATGGGAGCCAGGGATATACATATGACTAATCTGGGACTATACATATCTACAAACAACAAAACACTGTAAAAGTAAAAAGTAAAATAGAACCAAAAAAATAAAAGAAGAAAAGATACTGATCACAAATTCTGAACCCAGAGGAAAGAGTGAAGATCCTCTCGGTTTCATGTCAACTCCTAAAATAGACTCTGACTAGGCTTATTTGTGTCAAATGCTACCAAGAGGTGTCCAAGGAGATGGGATATACAAATTGACCACTTGAGTAGCAGAGATGGCAAGAGCACTTTGGGGTGAGGAAGGAACAGTTTCTATGAAGAATGAATACAGATGTCAAGAAGACAGAATGCAGTGGATACTCACCACGGAAGGTCTGGGCAGGGCAGAATTCTGACTAACACTAACCCCAATTGGTGTTTTGAAACAGACATGGTAAAACATTGCTGGAGATTGCTTTGCCAATTTAGAAACTGAGACCATAGGGAATGGGAGCATCACAGCAATATGAACACTATTTATGAAAATTGTCCAAAGTCTTACAAGAGTGTCTTAGTCATTGTCCTGGTCTCTAGGTCTCCTTTCTTCAGTTCTAGTAATTCATGTTAGAATTTTTTCATCCTTAGTTATAGAAAACAGAAACCAATTTGAAGGATATAATTTGTCAAATTTCTTAGAAAATTCTTGTGAAATTTTAATTGAAATTGCACAGAATTAATTGATTAAATAAAGAGAGAATTAATATCACTACAGATGTGAAGTAATTGAATCTACGAACATTACTGTGTCTTCAATTCTTCTTTTACACCATTAAATTTATCTTAAAATAATAGTGGTGTACGTTCTTCATTTGTTGTTCTGAGCTATTTTATCATCTTTGTTGCTACTATAAGGTAAAGTTCTATTTTCTATTGTTATTGCTGGTATAGACACACACAGTTTCACTTTATAAATTTATCATCAATCTGGCAGTTTTATCAAATTTGATTATAGGTTCTTTTTAATTTATTTCTTGATTATGTACATTTTAAAAATACAGATGACTGTGTTGTCTGCTAATAATGATGATTTGGTATTTTTCCTTCTAATTCCATGCTTTTATCTTTCTTGTCTGATTGAACTGGGTGAGGTTACATGTATTATTTTGAACAGTAATGGTTATGGTTGAAACTTTAACTTATTCTTTTTTTTTTTTTTTTTTTTGGCTATTCTTAATTTTAACAAGATTTGAAGAGTTGAAAGAAATACATCTAAAAGGTTTTCATTAAATTGAATACTGGATGTAGTTCTCTGGAATGTTGCTTTTGTCAACAGAAGGAAGTTTCTTTCAATTTCTAGTTATCTGACAATTTTTCATAATTATATACTGAATTTTATAATGCCTTTTCTGAACTATTGAGATGAGAATGTGACTTTTTCTCATTTTTTGCATGATTGTGCAAAATGATATTGATTTTTTTTTTAAAGATTTATTTATTTATTTATTTTGGTGGGGGTGGGGAGGGAGGGGAGCAGGCGGGCCACCTCCATTGGTCTTTCATTTGTCCATTTTCATTCATCTATTTTTTTTTTTTCCTTTGGCCTCTGTGGGCCTCCCATCATGGCGGCCTCTGTTGTCACAGAGCACCTGCTCTGGGCGCATGCGCTCCAGAGCTCCGGCTTGGTAGTTGGACACATCAGTTCAGCCGCTCCGTGGCACGTGGGATCCTCCCAGGCGAGGGCTCTAACCGGCGCCTCTTGCACTGCAAGGCGGTGTCCTTAGCCACTGGACCACCAGGGATATTGATTTTTTTGATGTTTAAACATATTTGCTTTCCTTGAATTAATCCTACTTGGTCATGATAGACTCAAAAAATATTATAAGCTAACATTTTGCTCAAATTTTTGACATATGTGATTAAATGAATACTTACATAATTTTCCTTTACTTGTCATTTTCTTCTTTAGTTTTTGGTAAAGTTTTTATAAGCCTTAAAACTTAATTGAAAAAACTATTCTTTTTCCTCTTTCATTTTTTTCTTTTGAAAAACAATTTGTTTGAGAGAGGGATTTTTACCTCTTCCTTGACAGTTTGTTAGCAGTTTTCTGTCAAATCATGCAGACCTCAGGATTTTTGTCATGAGAAAAAGTATTTTTATTACCTTCTTAATTTCTTTAACGGCTGGATTACTTGAGTTTTTTATATTTTTTGTACCAATTTTGGTAATTATGTCTAGTTTAAGAAATTTACGTATATCACTGAGATTTTCTTGTTTTATTAGCATATAGTTCATAATTTAAAAATTATACTTTTATATTTTACATCAATCTACCTTATTACTATTTTAAAGGCCCATTTTGAATTTTTCATTTTTGTAATTTAAAATAAATTTTATTCATTGGTTTCTATATATTTTTTTTGACATTTTTTTGACTGTTTATAAACATTTGGAATTTTATTTAAAAAAAGAAAATCACAACCTTGAACATTGTTACAGTTAGAGGCCCTCGTGGTTCTCCACAATGATACTGAGCATGCTCACAAGGGGTTACCATTGTTTAGTTTTAGTTATAACAACCATCTTTAAAAAGGAAAAAAAGACTCAGCACACTACCATTTAACTTGTTTTAATGTTTCTTCACAAATGGTGAAAAATACTAAAGTACAGACAAGGAATAATCATAATGTTGCAGCCAACATTATAACTATGGAATTATAAATTTAAGGCCTCTGTGGGCCTCCCATCATGGCGGCCTCTGTTGTCACAGAGCACCTGCTCTGGGTGCATGCGCTCCAGAGCTCCGGCTTGGTAGTTGGACACATCAGTTCAGCCGCTCCGTGGCACGTGGGATCCTCCCAGGCGAGGGCTCTAACCGGCGCCTCTTGCACTACAAGGCGGTGTCCTTAGCCACTGGACCACCAGGGAAGCCCGATACTGATTTTTTTGATGTTTAAACATATTTGCTTTCCTTGAATTAATCCTACTTGGTCATGATAGACTCAAAAAATATTATAAGCTAACATTTTGCTCAAATTTTTGACATATGTGATTAAATGAATACTTACATAATTTTCCTTTACTTGTCATTTTCTTCTTTAGTTTTTGGTAAAGTTTTTATAAGCCTTAAAACTTAATTGAAAAAACTATTCTTTTTCCTCTTTCATTTTTGTCTTTTTGAAAAACAATTTGTTTGAGAGAGGGATTTTTACCTCTTCCTTGACAGTTTGTTAGCAGTTTTCTGTCAAATCATGCAGACCTCAGGATTTTTGTCATGAGAAAAAGTATTTTTATTACCTTCTTAATTTCTTTAACGGCTGGATTACTTGAGTTTTTTATATTTTTTGTACCAATTTTGGTAATTATGTCTAGTTTAAGAAATTTACGTATATCACTGAGATTTTCTTGTTTTATTAGCATATAGTTCATAATTTAAAAATTATACTTTTATATTTTACATCAATCTACCTTATTACTATTTTAAAGGCCCATTTTGAATTTTTCATTTTTGTAATTTAAAATAAATTTTATTCATTGGTTTCTATATATTTTTTTTGACATTTTTTTGACTGTTTATAAACATTTGGAATTTTATTTAAAAAAAGAAAATCACAACCTTGAACATTGTTACAGTTAGAGGCCCTCGTGGTTCTCCACAATGATACTGAGCATGCTCACAAGGGGTTACCATTGTTTAGTTTTAGTTATAACAACCATCTTTAGAAGAAGGAAAAAAAAAGACTCAGCACACTACCATTTAACTTGTTTTAATGTTTCTTCACAAATGGTGAAAAATACTAAAGTACAGACAAGGAATAATCATAATGTTGCAGCCAACATTATAACTATGGAATTATAAATTTAAAACATTTTCTGGTTTAAAAAATAAATCTGGTAGTCAATGCAGCTTTGCGGGCCTATGCATCTAGTAGGGCCGGTCTCTGTGCTTCTGGCGGTGCTCGCCTTTATCCATTTTTCCAGGTCCTTCACATTCACCTCTTCGTCCTCCCATCTGTTCCGTCAAAGGTCCAGGGGGTCCCCCAGGGCCACCTCGTCGTCCTCCACCAAAGCCACCGCGGTCCATGCCCCGGCCACCACGGAAGTCACCTCTGTCTCCACCACGGCCTCCTCTGAACATTCCACCAGGACCACCACAGTCCATGAGGCCGCCTCTTCCTCCCCGCACGCCACCGGGACCACCTCTGCCGCGGTCACCGCCTGGCGGTGGGAATGGTGGTGGGAGGAAGCTCTCTGGCTTCGGGGCCTTACACTGGTTGCACTGTTCTCCAGGCGAAGTTCTGGTTTCCACACCCCGGGTTGGGGCACTGCCAGTCTCCAGCCCGGTGCTGGACGTTTCCTCCTCCAGAAGGGTTCCCTGGGAACCGTGGGACCCGCGGGGCGGGAAGCCACCTCTGTCTCCTCCCCGGCCGCCCATGCGACCCGTGAGTCCTCCAGGGCCTCCTGGGCCCCCTGGACCTCCTCGCAGCAGCGGCGGCATCCCCCTGCCCTCGCGGGGTGGCATCCCTCCCCGCATGCTGTTCATTGGTGGCTTCTTCCAAGCGAGAGCGACTTCGAGCTTGTTGCCCTGGAAGTCCTTGCCATCAAACCACTCGACAGCAGTTTTGAATTTTTCATTTTTGTAATTTAAAATAAATTTTATTCATTGGTTTCTATATATTTTTTTTGACATTTTTTTGACTGTTTATAAACATTTGGAATTTTATTTAAAAAAAGAAAATCACAACCTTGAACATTGTTACAGTTAGAGGCCCTCGTGGTTCTCCACAATGATACTGAGCATGCTCACAAGGGGTTCCCATTGTTTAGTTTTAGTTATAACAACCATCTTTAGAAGAAGGAAAAAAAAAGACTCAGCACACTACCATTTAACTTGTTTTAATGTTTCTTCACAAATGGTGAAAAATACTAAAGTACAGACAAGGAATAATCATAATGATGCAGCCAACATTATAACTATGGAATTATAAATTTAAAACATTTTCTGGTTTAAAAAATAAATCTGGTAGTCAATGCAGCTTTGCGGGCCTATGCATCTAGTAGGGCCGGTCTCTGTGCTTCTGGCGGTGCTCGCCTTTATCCATTTTTCCAGGTCCTTCACATCCACCTCTTCGTCCTCCCATCTGTTCCGTCAAAGGTCCAGGGGGTCCCCCAGGGCCACCTCGTCGTCCTCCACCAAAGCCACCGCGATCCATGCCCCGGCCACCACGGAAGTCACCTCTGTCTCCACCACGGCCTCCTCTGAACATTCCACCAGGACCACCATAGTCCATGAGGCCGCCTCTTCCTCCCCGCACGCCACCGGGACCACCTCTGCCGCGGTCACCGCCTGGCGGTGGGAACGGTGGTGGGAGGAAGCCCTCTGGCTTCGGGGCCTTACACTGGTTGCACTCTGTTCTCCAGGCGAAGTTCTGGTTTCCACACCCCGGGTTGGGGCACTGGCAGTCTCCAGCCCGGTGCTGGACATTTCCTCCTCCAGAAGGGTTCCCTGGGAACCGCGGGACCCGCGGGGCGGGAAGCCACCTCTGTCTCCTCCCCGGCCGCCCATGCGACCCGTGAGTCCTCCAGGGCCTCCTGGGCCCCCTGGACCTCCTCGCAGCAGCGGCGGCATCTCCCTGCCCTCGCGGGGTGGCATCCCTCCCAGCATGCTGTTCATTGGTGGCTTCTTCCAAGCGAGAGCGACTTTGAGCTTGTTGCCCTGGAAGTCCTTGCCATCAAACCACTCGACAGCAGTTTTGGCAGTTGGTGGGTCTTCATAGGACACTGTAGCATCGCCTTTGGGCTTTCCTGTTTCCTTGTCCAAGTAAATATGGATCATGGGCTGTCCAGTTCTCTTGTTCATCTTAACAACTCCACACTGTTTAAAGAAGTCTGCCAGATCATCTAGAGTCACATTGTCATTTAATCCTTGTACATAAATTGCGCTGTTGTCAGAGTCTTCATCTGGATCCACAGGTGGGCCTAAATCAAGATTTGGTCCTTCATCCATGGGTCCACCAGGCTTATTGAAGCCACCTCACTCTCCAGCGCCCATTCCACCGTGTCCTCCTCCCCGCCCACCTCTGCTCATGCCTCCACGATCAAATCCCCCTCTTTCCCTGCCCCGGTTATCAGGGCCACTCATGCTCCGGTTCTCTCCTGGTCCGGAAAATCCTCCAGACTCCTGCCCATAAACACCCATGCTACTGGGGTGGTCCTGTTGGAATGAACTCTGCTGCCAGTAGCTGCTGCTCTGCTGGCTATACTGACTTAGAGCCTGGCTGTAGGACCCAGTCTGGGGCGGGGGATAGCTAGTGGGTGGCTGCTGCCCATAGCTGCTCTGCTGCCTGTAGCTGCTGGGCGGCCCGTAGGTGTTCTGCTGGGAGTAACTACTCTGATTGTAACTAGTCGGCTGTGTCGAGGAATAGCTGGTAGGAGGATAGGACGGCAGTGAGTTACTCTGTCCATATCCTAGGCTGGGCTGGTTGTAACCCCCTGTGCTAGACTGTGGTTGACTAGTCTCAGCGGGTTTGTTACCATCCTGTGGTCTTGTAGGCGCGGTGGCTGCTGGCTGCTGTCCATAAGCTGGGTAAGCAGGCTGAGTGCCGTACGCAGACGGAGCTGCATAGGAGGCCTGGGTGGTCGTGACCGTCGCAGTGGTGGTGTCATAAGCACCAGTGCCATACCCCTGGACAGGCTGACTGTAGGCCTGGGGGCAGCTGGAGTAGAATATCCAGTGGGAGGCTGTCCATAAGAAGTTGCATAGGCGGTCTGCCCATAGGTTGCAGTGGTCTGAGCCTGGGTATAGCTGACATCAGTGGGCTGTCCATAGGTTCCATAACTTTGTTGCCCATATGCCTGGGTAGCCTGTGCATATCCTTGAGTGGGCTGGGCAGTGTAAGCACTGTAGCTCTGCTGGGCTGCAGCTTGACTGTACGTACTATAATCCGTGGACGCCATTTTCTCTCCTTCCTTCTCGTTCTCTCAACGTCCGTCTCCCTCTCGCTGGCCCGCTCTGGTTTCTATATTTTTTAAAAAATTTGTCTTATTATCTTTTGGTATATCTTATGCTTTTTTTTTTTTTCCTTAAGTTGAACACTTAGCTTGCTACTTCAGTCTTCTTTTTTTTTTTTCTTTTTTTGGCCACTTCTATTGGTCTTTCATTTATCTATTTTTCATCCCCATCTTTGTTCTTTGGCCCGTGTGGGCCTCCCATTGCAGTGGCCTCTGTTGTGGCAGAGCACTGGCTCTGGGTGCACGTGCTCCAGAGCTCTGACTCGGTAGTTGGACACATTGGTCCAGCCGCTCCGCGGCATGGATCTTCCCAGGCCAGGGATCGAACCAGTGCCCCTTGCACTGCAAGGTGGTGCCTTTACCCACTGCACCACCAGGGAAGCCCTACTTCAGTCTTTTTTTATTGTTTCTGTTAATTACATTTAAGACTATAATTTTTCTTCTATTAATGCTTTGCCATTTTCTACAAGTTTTGATATACATTCATTTCTCTTTTTTTGAATAGGAGTATTTTATAATTTCATTCTTGGATTCCTCTTTAACCTAAGGATTATTCAGTAGCAATTTTTTCATCTTAGTTTGTGGTTACATTGAACTAGAGCTTCCCTGGTGGCTCAGATGGTAAAGAATCTGCCTCCATTGCAGGAGACCCAGGTTCAATCCCTGTATTGGGAAGATCCCCTGGAGAAGGGAATAGCATTGAATTTTGAATTTTACGTTGAAGTTTTAAGCTGTTCTTAAAAACTGTTAATTTTATTCTGCTGTGATCAAAGAACATATTCTACATAATGGTGATTCTTTAGAATATTTGAAATCTTCCTTTGTACCCTTTATTGTTTTAAAAAATTTTGTTTGTTTATTTTTGGCTATTCTGGGTTTTCACTGCTGCCACAGACTTTTCTTTAGTTGCAAAGAGTGGGGACTACTCTCTACTTGAGGTGAGCAGACTTCTTGTTGCAGTGACTTCTCTTGTTGTGGAACTCAGGCTCTAGGGCACATGGGCTTCAGTAGGTGCGGCACATGGGCTCAATAGTTGTGGCTCCAAGGTCCTAGAGCACAGGCTCAGTAGTTGTGGCTCTTGGACTTAGTTGCTCAGCAGCATGTGGAATCCTCCTGGATCAGGGATTGAACCCGTGTCTCCTGCCTTGGCAAGCGAACTCCTCACCACTGAGCTAGTAGGGAAGCCATGTGCCCTTTATTTTTGTAAAAGTTACATACATGCTTGAAAGCATTGATGTTCTTCGTTTGACGGGTACCAAGTTTCATATTTTTTTAAAACTAGGTCTAGGTTTTTTACTGCATTGAGAACATCTATATCTTTGCTTTACTGTTGATCTATCAATTTTGAGAGGGGTATTTCTGATATTTCTCTATTTATCTATTTATGTTCCAAAAGTGAAGTATAAAGTCCACTTTCTGAACTGTTTTTTTAACCAGTAGAGCTTTTCTCATGTGAACTCCTGAACAGAAGCCCATTTTAAAAATGGATAAAGGAAGAGCCACCCTGGTTGGAAGGACAACATTAGGGGTGACTGTAGTCCCTTCTTAGCCTCTCCCTCATTCTGTAGGGATGCCCTGCAAACCCTGCAAAGCCCCAGCACTACAAGCAGCTGGCTTTGAAAGCCACTGGGCAAGAGAAGGGAGAATAGACTTGAACTCAAGCCCTCTTCTGTTTTTAATTAGTTTCATTTTCCTAACCAAATTATTTTTTCCTCTCCACAAGAATCAGAGGGTTGAAACAGGTGTTTTCTTAAGTCAAGATATAAAGCTCTCTCAATTTAGTAAATTCTCTATTTAGATTAATGGGCAAGTGTGCCCAGCACTGAGATCCTTTTTGTTCATGTATTCACACCAGTGATCTCTACACTCTGTCAAGGAGCTGTTCATCCCTGATCTTGTTTAATCCTCAGGCATATAGGATTCACTGGAGATGCAACAGGGAGTAAGATGGGTAGAGCCTGTCCAGAGCTCTCTGTCTTCAATCCATTTTGAATGCTTAATAGAAGAGGGAGGAAGGACTCTGTAGTTAAGACTATGGGGTTGGATTCAGGGTTTAAATTCCATCCTGCTACTTGTTATCTTAGCTATGTGTCCTTGGGAAAATGACTTAACCACTCTGAGGTTGAGAGTCATTTTCCTCATCTGTGATAACAGTGATAATAACAGTGTCTAGCACTGTGATTGATGCAGAGTAGGGGCCAACAAGTACTAGGGAGTCTTCCCTTGAGCAGTAGAGATTCTAGCTTGGGAGAAACAAACAACAGTTGGGAAACTAACTGAGGAAGACTGCTGTGCTCAAGCATGAGGAGAAACAAGAGCTGCGGCTTCTCGACTTCTAGGCTAGATGTGTAAGTCTCAGCCACGTTTCCCTGGCACCTCTGGCCTTCGTAGGCATGAACCGCCCTCAGCTCTGAGGTCTGAGTTTTGACGGGTTGAGAGAAATAGCTCAGGACTCCAGAGGCCTTGGCTTCAGCTCTCTTGCAGATCTGTTCAAGGCACACTCAGTCCAGGTTCATTATGCAGTCATGAGGAGTCTCTGAGACCAAGCTGACCTTGTTAGAATTAATGGATAGTGGGGTAATGGGCCTGTGTGAATCATTAGATATAGAAAAAGGATCCAGATTTTCTACATTTAATTTAATTGAAACATTTATTACTTTGGGCACATGGCAATAACTTGCATTTTTTAAAAATCAAAGTGATACTTTCAGCTGTTTCCAAAAGGAAAAATGGGGCCGGCAGGGGCAAAGCAAGGAAAAAGACTCTGGGGAGGAAATTCTGGCCCAGAGCAAGGGAGTCTGGAGGCTTGGGATCTGTTCTGGTTGAGTTTTGGTGACTCAGACAAGGTTCTTTACCTCTTAAGTCCACAATTTACTCGTGGTGAGCTGGAGACCCTTGGAAAGGCCACCATTGTTTCCTTTGCCTCCACCATTCACAACTGCAGAGGGCTGTTCTGGGGCCCCTGTTTTAGGAAACTGTTGTCTATTTATTCCCTTAAAGTTTATATACCTTGGAATTTACTGTACCTCTTTAAGGAGGTGAGATTTAGGTGCAGGAAGAAAGTATTAGCTAACATTTGTTAGAATTTCTTTCAAGGGGAGGCCCTCAGGCCCCCACTGCCGTTTGATTTTGGGCTGCACCTGAGAGTATCTGTATGTGATCTTGTATGCTTTTTTCCTCCTAGCTTAGGAACATTAACATCTCCAAAAGTTATTAAAATTCCTCAGGATCATCATTTTAAATTTTCCTCATCTGTGATAACAGTGATAATAACAGTGTCTAGCACTGTGATTGATGCAGAGTAGGGGCCAACAAGTACTAGGGAGTCTTCCCTTGAGCAGTAGAGATTCTAGCTTGGGAGAAACAAACAACAGTTGGGAAACTAACTGAGGAAGACTGCTGTGCTCAAGCATGAGGAGAAACAAGAGCTGCGGCTTCTCGACTTCTAGGCTAGATGTGTAAGTCTCAGCCACGTTTCCCTGGCACCTCTGGCCTTCGTAGGCATGAACCGCCCTCAGCTCTGAGGTCTGAGTTTTGACGGGTTGAGAGAAATAGCTCAGGACTCCAGAGGCCTTGGCTTCAGCTCTCTTGCAGATCTGTTCAAGGCACACTCAGTCCAGGTTCATTATGCAGTCATGAGGAGTCTCTGAGACCAAGCTGACCTTGTTAGAATTAATGGATAGTGGGGTAATGGGCCTGTGTGAATCATTAGATATAGAAAAAGGATCCAGATTTTCTACATTTAATTTAATTGAAACATTTATTACTTTGGGCACATGGCAATAACTTGCATTTTTAAATATCAAAGTGATACTTTCAGCTGTTTCCAAAAGGAAAAATGGGGCCGGCAGGGGCAAAGCAAGGAAAAAGACTCTGGAGAGGAAATTCTGGCCCAGAGCAAGGGAGTCTGGAGGCTTGGGATCTGTTCTGGTTGAGTTTTGGTGACTCAGACAAGGTTCTTTACCTCTTAAGTCCACAATTTACTCGTGGTGAGCTGGAGACCCTTGGAAAGGCCACCATTGTTTCCTTTGCCTCCACCATTCACAACTGCAGAGGGCTGTTCTGGGGCCCCTGTTTTAGGAAACTGTTGTCTATTTATTCCCTTAAAGTTTATATACCTTGGAATTTACTGTACCTCTTTAAGGAGGTGAGATTTAGGTGCAGGAAGAAAGTATTAGCTAACATTTGTTAGAATTTCTTTCAAGGGGAGGCCCTCAGGCCCCCACTGCCGTTTGATTTTGGGCTGCACCTGAGAGTATCTGTATGTGATCTTGTATGCTTTTTTCCTCCTAGCTTAGGAACATTAACATCTCCAAAAGTTATTAAAATTCCTCAGGATCATCATTTTAAATTTCTGCCAAGTGCTCAATTGTAAGAAGGCATTGCCATTTACCTAATCAATCTCTTATTGTTTTATGTGGAAGTTATTTGCAGTTTGTCACAATTATAAATGATAGTGATGAACATCTTTGGGGATAAAACATTTTAAAATTTTAGGTTATTTCTTTAAGATTGACTTCTATATTTTAAAATATTTTTTCTGGTGATAAATATAATACAAGGAGATTTAAGAAGGTTTAAAAAGCAAGGAAAATACAAAGAGGGAAAGAATCTACAGTTATGATTATTACCTAATACTTATAAAGGGTTTTTTAGGTACCTAGAACTATTCTAAGCGCTTTACATAAATTAACATATTAATTGGCACAACAATCATTTGAGATACATACATACATAAATATTTTTGCCATTTCTTGATTACTTCCTTAGGAGAGAAAATGTCTTTAAAATATGTAAACATTTTTAAGATCCTTCAGCTATGTTACCAAGTTGCTTTTCAGAGGTACGGTAGCTGTTTTCCCTCCAACCAATAGGGTATGGATGTGCCTCTCCCTCTGCATTTTCACCAGCATAGTGTTTTGTCATTTTACAAAGTGTTTTGATTCCTGAGTGTTTTCTATTCCAACATTCTACCTCCAAGGATCTTTGAAGGGCTATGCTGATGTGTCATCCATCTCCACCTGGTAAAATCTCAACAGCTTACTTGTAGCAGCTACTAAAATGTTTGGGCTTTGCTGGAGTGGAATCTGGGAACTGAGTTAAGGATAGGGTGGTATCCAGGAAGCAAGTGTGTGCACTGGTGTTGTGGTGGCCAGAAAAGCACAGAGACCCCCTTCAGTCTGTTCCTCTCAGGGAAAACACCAAAGAGCTCTACAGGGATGTCAAACTCATGCATCTGGTGCATGTGTGCTCAGTTGCTCAGTCGTGTCTGACTCTGCGACACATGGACTGTAGCCTGCCAGGCTCCCCCCTGGAATTTTCCCCATGAGTTGCCATTTCCTATTTCAGGAGATCTTCCCAACCCAGGGATCAAACCTGAATCTCCTGCATTGACAGATGGATTCTTTACCACACAGCTACCTAGGAAGCCCTCAGGTCGCTTCCCACGCAAATACCTGGGAGAAGAACCTCTGAGTAGAGAGAGAATCTCATGCAAAAGTTCTGGAAGTTTGTCCAGTGTGTTCAATGGCCAGTGGGATTAGAAGTTGTGTGAGCAGAGAAAATGCGAGGAGGAAAAGTAGTCTATGAGAGCAGAGGGGTGGAGAGAAAGGTGAAGACAGTGTCTGGTAGAGAAAGGCAAAGACAGAAGATAAAAGAACTTCATATTTATGATGCAAGGGAAACAGCATAGGTGGTCATTTTGGAAAATAAAATTCATCCTGAGTTGTAACAACAAAGTCTTCTTGCTTGACCTCTTGGAACCTAGCAGACTCTGAAGAAAGAAGAAACAGGTAATTCAGAGTCACGATCTATTAAGCCAGTGCCATGCCTAAAATTTCTAATTTCCGTAAAGAACCAGGCATGATCCTGGAAGCCCTAGACATATAAGGCACTTCTATCTATTTTGATCAAGGATCACAGATCTCTCTTTATCTTTTTTTCCCTCCTTTCATCTCCCCTTTTCTCCCTCTGTCTGCTCCCTCCCTCCCTTCCTTCAGCTTTATTGGATTTTTTGTATTATGACGGTAATGGACATTTATTTTTATCATATCAAACAATTCAGAGGTGCATGAAGGAAGCATTAATAATCTTCCTCTTTAACCACCTCATCCCCAGATAACCCATGCTAATAGTGCAGTCTGTACTTTTTTACATTTTTAAAAAATGCTCCTCAATTATATGAATTTCTCCCCTTTTTTCTAAAATAATAAAACTAAAACTCTCTATATTATTTGCTTTTATGACCTAAAATATATCAGAGAAAATGCTCTAGGTCAGGATATAAATCTAACTCAAATAATAATAGCTTCATAATATTTCATCGTATGGATGCATACCATAAATTTATGTGGCCAGTCCACTACTGAGCAACATTCAAATAATTTTCAAATTTACTCTTCTTTCCCTTTCCTCTGTCCCTTCCTGTACCAACTGAACTGCAATAAATACCTGCATACATAATCTCTTTCATACAGATGCTTATATTTTACAGGTTTGAGTTCCAGATTATAGGATTTTTAGGACAAAGAGAGCATAAATACAATACCTTGATTAATAGGAAGCCCTCAGGTCGCTTCCCACGCAAATACCTGGGAGAAGAACCTCTGAGTAGAGAGAGAATCTCATGCAAAAGTTCTGGAAGTTTGTCCAGTGTGTTCAATGGCCAGTGGGATTAGAAGTTGTGTGAGCAGAGAAAATGCGAGGAGGAAAAGTAGTCTATGAGAGCAGAGGGGTGGAGAGAAAGGTGAAGACAGTGTCTGGTAGAGAAAGGCAAAGACAGAAGATAAAAGAACTTCATATTTATGATGCAAGGGAAACAGCATAGGTGGTCATTTTGGAAAATAAAATTCATCCTGAGTTGTAACAACAAAGTCTTCTTGCTTGACCTCTTGGAACCTAGCAGACTCTGAAGAAAGAAGAAACAGGTAATTCAGAGTCACGATCTATTAAGTCAGTGCCATGCCTAAAATTTCTAATTTCCGTAAAGAACCAGGCATGATCCTGGAAGCCCTAGACATATAAGGCACTTCTATCTATTTTGATCAAGGATCACAGATCTCTCTTTATCTTTTTTTCCCTCCTTTCATCTCCCCTTTTCTCCCTCTGTCTGCTCCCTCCCTCCCTTCCTTCAGCTTTATTGGATTTTTTGTATTATGACGGTAATGGACATTTATTTTTATCATATCAAACAATTCAGAGGTGCATGAAGGAAGCATTAATAATCTTCCTCTTTAACCACCTCATCCCCAGATAACCCATGCTAATAGTGCAGTCTGTACTTTTTTACATTTTTAAAAAATGCTCCTCAATTATATAAATTTCTCCCCTTTTTTCTAAAATAATAAAACTAAAACTCTCTATATTATTTGCTTTTATGACCTAAAATATATCAGAGAAAATGCTCTAGGTCAGGATATAAATCTAACTCAAATAATAATAGCTTCATAATATTTCATCGTATGGATGCATACCATAAATTTATGTGGCCAGTCCACTACTGAGCAACATTCAAATAATTTTCAAATTTACTCTTCTTTCCCTTTCCTCTGTCCCTTCCTGTACCAACTGAACTGCAATAAATACCTGCATACATAATCTCTTTCATACAGATGCTTATATTTTACAGGTTTGAGTTCCAGATTATAGGATTTTTAGGACAAAGAGAGCATAAATTTTAATCTACAATAGCTTGTTTTGTCTCTTTTAATTATTTTTCATTGAGCACTTTCACCTATATTATCTAAACTGATATTTATGGCACCTTCATTCAGTAGGCAAGGTGAGGGCATTGCCTTTACCCTGCAGGTGAACCTCAGTGAGGTTAAGTGACTTGTCCAAGGTCCCACAGGCAGCAAATGGCTGAGACCTCTTATAGCTCTTTTACTTCTGTGACTTGTGTTTGATCCAATAAGTATTCCTTCTCTTATCTTCCCTGGTTCTATTTTTGGAGATTCCCTAGGAAAAGAAAAAGGGCTCCATCAGAAAGATGGCTCCAGTTGTTTAAAGGATCCCGCTGATGAAGGGCAGGTGTACGTGTGTGCACATGCTCAGTTGCGTCTGACTCCTTGCTGCCCCATGGACTGTGGCCCACCAGGCTCCTCCATCCGTGGAATTCTCCAGGTGGGAATACTGGAGTGGGTTGCCATTCCCTTCTTCAAGGGACCTTGGGATCCAACCATGTCACCTGCATTGCAGGCATATTCCACTGCGCTGGCAAGGAAACTGGAGAAAGACATACTGCTGTGTAATTAAACATTTGTCAGAGGAAAGAAAGAGGTCTTCTCAAAGCTGGGTGTCTTGAAGGGTGGGTTTTAAGTTTTAAGAATTTTCAGTGGCCCTTTCATTGTTGAGATGATTCTCTGCCCATGGCATCTAAGCCCAAATATCCAGAGGAATGAAGAGACAAAAACTGGCCCCTAGCCTCCTCCATCTTTTGTCTCTGGGTCCACCTCCCCCGCTGGTGCCTCCCCATTGTCTGGTTTCTCGTATCCTGGGAGGCTGTTGATGAACGCCTGATACCCTGTGAAGGGCTAAATCCTCCTGGGTATGTTCAGTTTCTAACCAAAGAGTAATACAAGGCTCTCAGGGGAAACAAGCCTGGATTCAACACTGAGAAAAACCATGCAGAACAGGCCTCCACCCTCACTGCTCTTTTCCTTCACTAGATGTGGCCCAGTTTCTTCCCTGCCTTCACGCACCTCTGTGCCTTGGGACCTCTTCCTGCTCTCTCTGTCCCAATCTGCCAGCAAAAGAGGACATTTTTATTAGCCTTTATTCTTGAGCATGACTGCCAGCCTGTGGTTCTCTGTCCCTGGAGGATTTTCATTCTAACATCTCTTGGGGAGCATTCTCATTGTTTAAGAAAGAATTAATGATAAGTGAGACAGGGATGCGGGAACTGGGTGGCGTTTCCAGAGTTCCTGCAGTCAGTCCCAGGATGGCTAGCATTTACTGAGCACTTACATCATGCCAGGCACTGTTTCATCTCCACATCCATTCTAGGAGACATTTAGCAGACCAGTTTTACCAACAAAGAAACTAAGGCTTGCCCTGGGTAAGTGTCTAGCTTATAGTTGTATACAGTGCTTTACCAGTTTGATTAGTAATTAATGGGGTCATTGATTGTAATTTTATTTGCACCAAGGAGAAAGTGCTGACAGTGAAACTAAAAAATGACTTTTGGAAATGATAAAAGTGGGAAAAAAAATACACCTTAGAACCCGTGGTTGTATGTGACAGATCTGGAGTTTGAAGCCCAAGAGATCTGCCTCTGTATGTAATAACTTTTCTGCTGTGTTCCTCTTGCCTTGGAGGAACACAGAGTTCTTTTTTTTTTTTTTTTTTTTTATATTTATTTATTTATTTATTTTTGGGCGGGGGTCGGGTTGGGGAGGGAGGGGAGCGGGCGGGCCACTTCTATTGGTCTTTCATTTCTCTATTTTCATCCGTCTTTGTTCTCTGGCTCCTGTGGGCCTCCCATCGTGGTGGCGTCTGCGCATGCGCTCCAGAGCTCCGGCTCGGTAATTGGACACATCAGTCCAGCCGCTCCGCGGCACGTGGGATCTTCCCAGGTCAGGGATCGAACTGGCGCCCCTTGCACTGCAAGGCAGTGTCCTTACCCACTGGACCACCAGGGGAAGCCCACAGAGTTCTTTTTGATTCCTATTTTATGAAGTCAGCATTCCTCAGAATGTTCTGAAACAGTAGTAGATACCATGGTGGAAAACAGTAGTAGATAGCATGTGGACTGAGTAAGTTTGGGAAAGGTTGCATTAAATGGAGTATAATAGATGTTTCCACTGTAGGACTTCTTCAAGGGCTTTAACGTCACAATGTGTTACTTCTGAGAGAAGCATTCTTTGGAATTTTGGTCCTTTGGGACACATTTTGGAATACTTAGTGATAGGTCCTTTCTCTAATCCGACAACACGTGTATATAGAAGGGCAAGTTCTGTTTTGCTGAATAAATCCAGTCTTTGGGGCGGTGGACATTTATACTGGGCATGGTATGTCTATTTCTCACATCTAGCCTACATCTTTCATTCTGTATTAGTTTTACTAATAATGTTTAAATGCCTAGCATGTGCATACCACGTCGCTTCAGTCGTGCCCAACTCTTTGTGAGCCTCTGGACAGTAACCCCCCAGGCATAGTGGTTTTCAAAGCATAGTTAAATGGCCACGGACTCCAAACTTTTAAAAATAAAGCATCCCTCCCAGAAAACAGAGCATTGTTTTATGCCAGCATTATAGTTCCTCCAGGACCGACCAAATGTTCTGATGAATGTGAAAGTCCCCTTTGCAGACTGGGAGACACCAATTTCCATTGTCTGATTACCTCAAAAAATTGTTTTGTAGAAACTTTTTGTATCAGTCACAGTTGTTTTTAGTTTTAAACAACAATCTACCTGATCCTTAACCTAATGATGTTTAAGCAATAAAGCTATTCGACAGCCTAACTTCCTAAAATGGGAAGATGTTCAGAGGTATTTGGAGTTCAGGGTTCTTGCAGGCCATGAGTGACCTAGACTTTTAGTTTTTGCGCCCTTCCCCCCTGCAGCCCTGCCCCCACCACTGTGCTGCCTTGGTGCCTCCTGGACATGGGGTGTGTGCTACAGTCCCAGGCATCTCTTATCTGCCCAAAGCAGAAAAAGGGACAGGAGGCACTAACCACACTTTTCCTTTTTGTTAAGAAGCACAGTGTTCACAGCGTTCCTGGAAGTTCCCAGCAAACGTCTCCTAATATCTTATTGGTAGAACTGCTCGTATCTACAACCATACCTGACTACAAGGGAGTCAGAGACCAGGACTGACATGGCTGGTTGTGTCCAAGTGATTCTCTAAGAGAGTCCTTCAGACCCATAGCATCACCATCACCTGGGAACTTGCTAGTCAAGCAAATCCTTGTGTCTACCCTAGACCTATTGAATCAGAACCCTTAGAATAGGGACAGTGGTGTGTGTGTGTGTCTGTGTATATGGGTGTGTGTTATTGAAATATGATTGATTTATGGTAACATATTAGTTTCAGGTGTACAACATAGTGATTTGCTATTTTTATAGGTTATACTCCATGTAAAGTATTATATAATGTTGGCTGTGTTTCTCTGTGGCATGCAGTATACATTGTTATTTAGTGACTTTAGAGTACTTTGCGTCTCTTAATCCCCTACCCCTATTTTGCCCCTCCTCATTCCCTCCTCACTGGTAATCACTACCTTGTTCTCTATATCTGAGAGATTCTATTTTGTTATATTGAGTCATTCGTTTGATTTTTTAAGATTCCACATAGATGTGATAACATAGAGGATTTGCCTTTCTGTGTCTGACTTACTGCACTAAGTCAAATGTCTGTTAGATCTACTTACTGTTATTGCAGATGGCAAAATCTCCCTTTTTGTGTGGCTGAGTAATACTCCGCGGTGTGTGTGTTTTCTTTCTACCACAGGTTCTTATCCATTCTTCTGTCAATGGGCATTTAAGTTGCTTCCGTGTTTTAGCTATTTTGAATCGTGCTGTAATGAGCATTAGGATGCATGTATCTTTTTGCTTTCATTTCTTTCAGATATATACCCAGGCATGGAATTGTTGGGCCAGATGATAGTACAGTTTTTGGGTTTAGAATAATCTCCATACTGTTCTCCATAGTAGTGGTACCAATTTACATTTCCACCAACAGTGTAGGAGGTTTCCTTTTAGTTTGCGCCTTCCCCCTGCAGCCCTGCCCCCACCACTGTGCTGCCTTGGTGCCTCCTGGACATGGGGTGTGTGCTACAGTCCCAGGCATCTCTTATCTGCCCAAAGCAGAAAAAGGGACAGGAGGCACTAACCACACTTTTCCTTTTTGTTAAGAAGCACAGTGTTCACAGCGTTCCTGGAAGTTCCCAGCAAACGTCTCCTAATATCTTATTGGTAGAACTGCTCGTATCTACAACCATACCTGACTACAAGGGAGTCAGAGACCAGGACTGACATGGCTGGTTGTGTCCAAGTGATTCTCTAAGAGAGTCCTTCAGACCCATAGCATCACCATCACCTGGGAACTTGCTAGTCAAGCAAATCCTTGTGTCTACCCTAGACCTATTGAATCAGAACCCTTAGAATAGGGACAGTGGTGTGTGTGTGTGTCTGTGTATATGGGTGTGTGTTATTGAAATATGATTGATTTATGGTAACATATTAGTTTCAGGTGTACAACATAGTGATTTGCTATTTTTATAGGTTATACTCCATGTAAAGTATTATATAATGTTGGCTGTGTTTCTCTGTGGCATGCAGTATACATTGTTATTTAGTGACTTTAGAGTACTTTGCGTCTCTTAATCCCCTCCCCCTATTTTGCCCCTCCTCATTCCCTCCTCACTGGTAATCACTACCTTGTTCTCTATATCTGAGAGATTCTATTTTGTTATATTGAGTCATTCGTTTGATTTTTTAAGATTCCACATAGATGTGATAACATAGAGGATTTGCCTTTCTGTGTCTGACTTACTGCACTAAGTCAAATGTCTGTTAGATCTACTTACTGTTATTGCAGATGGCAAAATCTCCCTTTTTGTGTGGCTGAGTAATACTCCGCGGTGTGTGTGTTTTCTTTCTACCACAGGTTCTTATCCATTCTTCTGTCAATGGGCATTTAAGTTGCTTCCGTGTTTTGGCTATTTTGAATCGTGCTGTAATGAGCATTAGGATGCATGTATCTTTTTGCTTTCATTTCTTTCAGATATATACCCAGGCATGGAATTGTTGGGCCAGATGATAGTACAGTTTTTGGGTTTAGAATAATCTCCATACTGTTCTCCATAGTAGTGGTACCAATTTACATTTCCACCAACAGTGTAGGAGGTTTCCTTTTCTCCACATCCACTCCAGTATTTGTTATTTGTGTTCTCTTTCATGATAGCCATTCTTTAAAGTATGAGGGGGTATTTTATTGTGGTTTTGATGGTTAGCGATGTTGAACATTTTTTCATGTGTATGTTAGCCAATTGTGTATCTTCTTTAGAAAAGTGTCTATTAGGTATTCTACCCATTTTAAAATTGTTTTTTTTTTTTTTTTTAGTGATATGAAATTGTATTAGCTGGTTGTTTATTTTGGATATTAACCCCTTGTTAGAACCTTGTCTCACACCATATACAAAAATAAACTCAAAATGAATTAAAGGCATAAATGTAAAACTGGAAATCATGAAACTCCTAGGAGGGAACCATAGACAGGGTACTCTTTAAGTTGTAGCAACATTTTTGTGTAGGCTTCCTTAGTGGCTTAGTGGTAAAGAATCTGCCTGCAATGCAGGAGACGTGAAGTCAGTCCCTGGGTTGGGAATATCCCCTGGAGGAGGGCATGGCAACTGATGCCAGCCTTCTGTCTGGAGAACCCCATGGACAGAGGAGCCTGGTGGGCTACAGTCCATGGGGTCGCAAAGAGTTGGACACAACTGAAGTGACTGAACATCAATGTTATTTTGGATTCATACCCTCAGGTAAAGAAAAAAAAAAAAGTCAGACCTAACCAGCAAAGGAAGCTATCAACAAGATGAAAAGAAAATTCACTGAATATTGATGCAAAATGTCCCTTTTGTGTGACTGCACTAAGTCAAATGTCTGTTAGATCTACTTACTGTTATTGCAGATGGCAAAATCTCCCTTTTTGTGTGGCTGAGTAATACTCCGCGGTGTGTGTGTTTTCTTTCTACCACAGGTTCTTATCCATTCTTCTGTCAATGGGCATTTAAGTTGCTTCCGTGTTTTGGCTATTTTGAATCGTGCTGTAATGAGCATTAGGATGCATGTATCTTTTTGCTTTCATTTCTTTCAGATATATACCCAGGCATGGAATTGTTGGGCCAGATGATAGTACAGTTTTTGGGTTTAGAATAATCTCCATACTGTTCTCCATAGTAGTGGTACCAATTTACATTTCCACCAACAGTGTAGGAGGTTTCCTTTTCTCCACATCCACTCCAGTATTTGTTATTTGTGTTCTCTTTCATGATAGCCATTCTTTAAAGTATGAGGGGGTATTTTATTGTGGTTTTGATGGTTAGCGATGTTGAACATTTTTTCATGTGTATGTTAGCCAATTGTGTATCTTCTTTAGAAAAGTGTCTATTAGGTATTCTACCCATTTTAAAATTGATTTTTTTTTTTTAGTGATATGAAATTGTATTAGCTGGTTGTTTATTTTGGATATTAACCCCTTGTTAGAACCTTGTCTCACACCATATACAAAAATAAACTCAAAATGAATTAAAGGCATAAATGTAAAACTGGAAATCATGAAACTCCTAGGAGGGAACCATAGACAGGGTACTCTTTAAGTTGTAGCAACATTTTTGTGTAGGCTTCCTTAGTGGCTTAGTGGTAAAGAATCTGCCTGCAATGCAGGAGACGTGAAGTCAGTCCCTGGGTTGGGAATATCCCCTGGAGGAGGGCATGGCAACTGATGCCAGCCTTCCTGTCTGGAGAACCCCATGGACAGAGGAGCTTGGTGGGCTACAGTCCATGGGGTCGCAAAGAGTTGGACACAACTGAAGTGACTGAACATCAATGTTATTTTGGATTCATACCCTCAGGTAAAGAAAAAAAAAAAAGTCAGACCTAACCAGCAAAGGAAGCTATCAACAAGATGAAAAGAAAATTCACTGAATGGGAAAAAATATTTGCAAAGGATATGTTCAATAAGAGATTTGTATTTAATAAAGTATCTGGGTAATTCTGATACGCTCAGTTTTGAGAACCACTGGCTTGGATCAATTATCTGTCATCCATGACCGGGTTTGTGGTTGCCCTGAACAGAACTGAGATTCCCTCTGTAACATGAAATTCAGGGATGTATATTGATCAGGCATCTATGTCTAACAGGGATATTAACCTTTGACTGTTGTATATATTATAGACAGGGTGGATTATTATTAATGTTAAAAAATTGCATTGAGCATCCTTAGGCTTAAGAACTGGTGCTTTGTGTCTATTTGCTCTGTGATCTTGGGCACATACCCTGAGTCTGTTTCCTGCTCTTTGAAAGGGAGATATCCTTGCAGGGTTCCTGCAAATATCATTTAATACAGTGGATAAAGAAGGACCCTGAAAACCATAAGGCTTCATGTGCTGCCTGTTCCCACGTGTGTGCGGACTGTCTCTCTGCTTCTTAAGCATCTTGTTCAGCTTTCTTGGCTTGGTCCAGACACAGTCCCTGAGCAATGCTAATAGGAACCCTGTAGGCACAGCATACCAGGTTCCATCAACAAAGTCCAGATCTCCTGCTTGCTTGAGGCAGGGAGTAATATCTAGGGGAGAGGGTTCGAACAGGAGAGAGAACTCACCGTGCCAGGAGAGTCAATGTTTTATTTTTGCTTTGACTATTCTTCCCTCAGCTTCTTACATGAGTTTCCTGAAGTTAACAACCCGGGGCCTTTCAAAACAGCTTTGTGTAGGCTTCCTTAGTGGCTTAGTGGTAAAGAATCTGCCTGCAATGCAGGAGACGTGAAGTCAGTCCCTGGGTTGGGAATATCCCCTGGAGGAGGGCATGGCAACTGATGCCAGCCTTCTGTCTGGAGAACCCCATGGACAGAGGAGCCTGGTGGGCTACAGTCCATGGGGTCGCAAAGAGTTGGACACAACTGAAGTGACTGAACATCAATGTTATTTTGGATTCATACCCTCAGGTAAAGAAAAAAAAAAAAGTCAGACCTAACCAGCAAAGGAAGCTATCAACAAGATGAAAAGAAAATTCACTGAATGGGAAAAAATATTTGCAAAGGATATGTTCAATAAGAGATTTGTATTTAATAAAGTATCTGGGTAATTCTGATACGCTCAGTTTTGAGAACCACTGGCTTGGATCAATTATCTGTCATCCATGACCGGGTTTGTGGTTGCCCTGAACAGAACTGAGATTCCCTCTGTAACATGAAATTCAGGGATGTATATTGATCAGGCATCTATGTCTAACAGGGATATTAACCTTTGACTGTTGTATATATTATAGACAGGGTGGATTATTATTAATGTTAAAAAATTGCATTGAGCATCCTTAGGCTTAAGAACTGGTGCTTTGTGTCTATTTGCTCTGTGATCTTGGGCACATACCCTGAGTCTGTTTCCTGCTCTTTGAAAGGGAGATATCCTTGCAGGGTTCCTGCAAATATCATTTAATACAGTGGATAAAGAAGGACCCTGAAAACCATAAGGCTTCATGTGCTGCCTGTTCCCACGTGTGTGCGGACTGTCTCTCTGCTTCTTAAGCATCTTGTTCAGCTTTCTTGGCTTGGTCCAGACACAGTCCCTGAGCAATGCTAATAGGAACCCTGTAGGCACAGCATACCAGGTTCCATCAACAAAGTCCAGATCTCCTGCTTGCTTGAGGCAGGGAGTAATATCTAGGGGAGAGGGTTCGAACGGGAGAGAGAACTCACCGTGCCAGGAGAGTCAATGTTTTATTTTTGCTTTGACTATTCTTCCCTCAGCTTCTTACATGAGTTTCCTGAAGTTAACAACCCGGGGCCTTTCAAAACAGCTTGCCAAATAGCTCACAGCCAAACAGTGACAATAAAGAAGTTCAAGATGGGATACCGACTGTGGGCATGGGTAGATAATTCTCCCACCTTCCAGTGCTCTGGCACTTGCATGGTAAGGGGCGGTGGAATGGGATTTCTTTAGGAGGTGCTAGACACTTTTAAACAGCTAGAAGCTGCATGCATATAACATCACCCACTGCCTGTAATCTCAAGCATGTTTACAAGCTTTGAAAGTATTATAATCGTAAAGACCAGCTGAGCATAGCTCTCCACAGTCCAATCAATTCACTGGCAAGGATTTGTGTGGTGCCTGGGAGAGGGCACACATTGGCCTCCAGGCCAAAAAAGGACACAGGGAGTGATTATTTTGATATGTTAGCTGTTTGCTGATTCATCATTGATTGCCTTCCTACTAATTGTAAGAGCCATCTTGCCTACCAGTCACAGCGGCAGGTAGTGGAAGAGAGAATGGCTGAGTCCAGAGAACTGGGGACTCCACTTGACAAAAAGCCTTTGAAATACAAGGTGCCAATCTGAGACAAGTGTGATCCTGTCAGGCTAAAATGTGAGGCTGTTTTGGTAAGAAGTTTGGTGAGTCCAATTCTGGTTACAGGCAGAAGCCCCTGAAGCTCCCTCCTAAGAGAGAGTCAGAAGTTATGAACCAAGGACCACAATTAAAAATCTTTGCACAATTCTGGGATTCTTACAAGTTTTGTTAATTCCTGTATGTGTCCACATAGCAATTAGCACATTCATCCTTACAGAAAGGCTTTTTTTTGTAGTAGGAAAAACTGGAGAAGCAACAAATTATTAAGGAGAGGTTAGATTGAGGAGAGAGTGATAGCTATTGATACTTGAAGAGAATCAGCTGGGAAGGACTGGAATAGAGCATAAGGGACTAGTTTACATTCGAGACGGATCACTGAGTGTGAACTGTGGAAAGTGCTGGGTGGAATCCTCTGACAATGAGATTACACATTGTGCCCTCAGGCCTCAGTGGAGTCAGTGTTTTTTTCTTCCCTCAGCTTCTTACATGAGTTTCCTGAAGTTAACAACCCGGGGCCTTTCAAAACAGCTTGCCAAATAGCTCACAGCCAAACAGTGACAATAAAGAAGTTCAAGATGGGATACCGACTGTGGGCATGGGTAGATAATTCTCCCACCTTCCAGTGCTCTGGCACTTGCATGGTAAGGGGCGGTGGAATGGGATTTCTTTAGGAGGTGCTAGACACTTTTAAACAGCTAGAAGCTGCATGCATATAACATCACCCACTGCCTGTAATCTCAAGCATGTTTACAAGCTTTGAAAGTATTATAATCGTAAAGACCAGCTGAGCATAGCTCTCCACAGTCCAATCAATTCACTGGCAAGGATTTGTGTGGTGCCTGGGAGAGGGCACACATTGGCCTCCAGGCCAAAAAAGGACACAGGGAGTGATTATTTTGATATGTTAGCTGTTTGCTGATTCATCATTGATTGCCTTCCTACTAATTGTAAGAGCCATCTTGCCTACCAGTCACAGCGGCAGGTAGTGGAAGAGAGAATGGCTGAGTCCAGAGAACTGGGGACTCCACTTGACAAAAAGCCTTTGAAATACAAGGTGCCAATCTGAGACAAGTGTGATCCTGTCAGGCTAAAATGTGAGGCTGTTTTGGTAAGAAGTTTGGTGAGTCCAATTCTGGTTACAGGCAGAAGCCCCTGAAGCTCCCTCCTAAGAGAGAGTCAGAAGTTATGAACCAAGGACCACAATTAAAAATCTTTGCACAATTCTGGGATTCTTACAAGTTTTGTTAATTCCTGTATGTGTCCACATAGCAATTAGCACATTCATCCTTACAGAAAGGCTTTTTTTTTTTGTAGTAGGAAAAACTGGAGAAGCAACAAATTATTAAGGAGAGGTTAGATTGAGGAGAGAGTGATAGCTATTGATACTTGAAGAGAATCAGCTGGGAAGGACTGGAATAGAGCATAAGGGACTAGTTTACATTCGAGACGGATCACTGAGTGTGAACTGTGGAAAGTGCTGGGTGGAATCCTCTGACAATGAGATTACACATTGTGCCCTCAGGCCTCAGTGGAGTCAGTGTCTTTTTCTTTTCCTGATACCGTGGTAAGGGGTTTGAAGGAGGGTTGAAGGAGGGATGGATTAGGAATTTGGGATTAGTATATGCAAATTATTGTGTATAGAATGAATAAACAACAAAGTCCTCCCACATAGCACAGGGAACCATATTCAATATCCTGTGATAAGCCATAATGGAAAAGAATATGAAGAAGAATGTATGTATATATATAAATGAATCACTTTACTGTAAAGCAGAAGTTAATGCAACATTGTGAATCAACTATACTTCAGTAAAATACATTAAAAAAAGATGAGCCTGGCTAGAATTTCAGAGAGAAGGTCAGGGCATACACAGCAGGAAAGTGCACGTCTATGTGTTATGTGATTGGCTTAGGGTGGAAATTCTTAGAGTGTAGTCTGGGGACACTTTGACATGGGGAGTCAAAACTGTTTTCTTTATTTGCCTTTTTCACTCATTCCCTTATGAATGTACAGTTGAATTTTCCACAGGCAATATGGCTTATGATGTTGCAACAGACTGAATAAAGAAGCAGATATGAATCCAGCTGTCTTCTATTAAGCCAGACATTGAAGAGATTTGCAAAAAAGTGAAACAGTCCCATGCTTGCGAGTGTTTTTGTTTGTGCACGCTTTGGGAAATGTAGTTACTTTTCATGAAAATAAATTATTTTTGTTCATGGGCTTATTGTTCAGTTGTATTTCAATAAATAATTCTTTTTAGTTCTCAATTTGAATTTCTCATTCAGTACAGTTGATAGATATAACCTACATAAACTAAGCTCTTTCAGATCTTCGATGATTTCAGAGAGTGTAAAGGAGTCCTGGGATCAAAAATCCTGTGGTCTGGTATTATGTGAAAGTGAAGTACAGCTAGACACTGTACTTCCAGAGAAGTGAGAGGATCTTTTAGATGCAACTGTGTGTTGGCTTCAGTGCTTCCAGGTAGAGGGTAGCCAGACTCCTGTCTTTGGCCCTTGTTGAGATTGTAGGACTTGGTAGGTTTACGTGCATCATCATGTAAATCCAGCTTGTACATCTGGAAGTTCTCAGTTCACATACGGTTGAAACCTAGCTTGGAGGATTTGAGCATGACCTTGCTAGCATGTGAAGTGAATGCAATTGTGTGGTAATTTGAACATTCTTTGGCATTGCTCTTCTTTGGGATTGGAATGAAAACTGACCTTTGGCAGTCCTGAGGCCACTGCTGAGTTTTCCAAATTTGCTGGCATATTGAGTATAGCATTTAACAGCGTTAGCTTTTAGGATGTGAAATGGCTCAACTGGAATTCCATCACCTCCACTAGCTTTGTTTGTGGTGATGCTTCCTAAGGTCCAGTTGACTTCACACACCAGGGTGTCTGGCTCTAGGTGAGTGATCACACCATCATGGTTATCCAGGTCATTAAGATCTTTTTTGTACAGTTCTGTGAATTCTTTCTGCCTCCTCTTAATATCTTCTGCTTCTGCTAGGTCCATGCTGTTTCTGTCCTTTATTGTGCCCATCTTTGCATGAAATATTCCTTGGTATCTCTAATTTTCTTGAAGAGATTTTTTCTAGCTTTCATTCTTGTTTCCTGGCTTATGATGTTGCAACAGACTGAATAAAGAAGCAGATATGAATCCAGCTGTCTTCTATTAAGCCAGACATTGAAGAGATTTGCAAAAAGTGAAACAGTCCCATGCTTGCAGTGTTTTTGTTTGTGCACGCTTTGGGAAATGTAGTTACTTTTCATGAAAATAAATTATTTTTGTTCATGGGCTTATTGTTCAGTTGTATTTCAATAAATAATTCTTTTTAGTTCTCAATTTGAATTTCTCATTCAGTACAGTTGATAGATATAACCTACATAAACTAAGCTCTTTCAGATCTTCGATGATTTCAGAGAGTGTAAAGGAGTCCTGGGATCAAAAATCCTGTGGTCTGGTATTATGTGAAAGTGAAGTACAGCTAGACACTGTACTTCCAGAGAAGTGAGAGGATCTTTTAGATGCAACTGTGTGTTGGCTTCAGTGCTTCCAGGTAGAGGGTAGCCAGACTCCTGTCTTTGGCCCTTGTTGAGATTGTAGGACTTGGTAGGTTTACGTGCATCATCATGTAAATCCAGCTTGTACATCTGGAAGTTCTCAGTTCACATACGGTTGAAACCTAGCTTGGAGGATTTGAGCATGACCTTGCTAGCATGTGAAGTGAATGCAATTGTGTGGTAATTTGAACATTCTTTGGCATTGCTCTTCTTTGGGATTGGAATGAAAACTGACCTTTGGCAGTCCTGAGGCCACTGCTGAGTTTTCCAAATTTGCTGGCATATTGAGTATAGCATTTAACAGCGTTAGCTTTTAGGATGTGAAATGGCTCAACTGGAATTCCATCACCTCCACTAGCTTTGTTTGTGGTGATGCTTCCTAAGGTCCAGTTGACTTCACACACCAGGGTGTCTGGCTCTAGGTGAGTGATCACACCATCATGGTTATCCAGGTCATTAAGATCTTTTTTGTACAGTTCTGTGAATTCTTTCTGCCTCCTCTTAATATCTTCTGCTTCTGCTAGGTCCATGCTGTTTCTGTCCTTTATTGTGCCCATCTTTGCATGAAATATTCCCTTGGTATCTCTAATTTTCTTGAAGAGATCTCTAGTCTTTCCCATTCTATTATTTCCTCTATTTCTTTGCATTGTTCACTGAGGAAGGCTTTACTATCTCTCCTTGCTCTTCCCTGGAACTCTGCACTCAGTTGGGTGTATCTTTCCCTTTCTCTTTTGCCTTTTGCTTCTCTTATTTTCTCAATTATTTGTAAGGCCCCCTCAGACAACAATTTTGCCTTTTTTGCATTTCTTTTTCTTGGGGATGGTTTTGATCTCTTGTCTCCTGTATAGTATTATGAACCTCTGTCCATAGTTCTTTAGGACCTCTGTCTATAGGTGCAAAGTGAACAGCTCTTACTGCCTTTCCTGTTCTCACTTGCTGCCTGGGAGATCTTAAGGCAGAGTCTTCCTCTATCCCTTAGTTGAAATCTTTATTTGGATTCCTCCACTGGAGGGGCATGGTAAGGCATCTTAGTCTTTGGGGTATGGCACTGCACTGTGTTTATGCCCATGAGCTTCTGTATTAACAATCCCAGTTTGGTTTTTTTTCTCTTTCCCCCACCATGCCTCTTTTCCTTTATATTTATTTTCATCCATCTTTTTATTCTTTGGCATGTGTGGGCCTCCCATTGCAGTGGCCTGTCTCACCGGCTCTGGGCACATGCACTCTAGAGTGCTTACTTGCAATTGGACATATTGGTCTAGCCACTCCTTGGCACATGGATCTTCCCAGGCCAGGGTTTGAACCAGTGCCCCTTGCATTGCAAGGCATACTCTTTACCCACTGGACCACCAGGGAAGCCCCAATCCCAGTTTTTATTTTTATTTATTTATTTATGTATTTATTTTTTATTCTTTATTTTAAAGGTTTTACAGAGTTTTGTTGTTCACAGACATGCATGTTCCCGGATCAGTCATATGCATACCCATGGTCCCCACCCCCCCAGTTCCCCCCATCCACCCCTCCAGACCTTCGCCCCACGCCATTGTAAGCACTCCTGTTCCCTTAGCACAATGACACTAGCTATCTTTTCCACATATAACAGTATAGGTTTCCATGTTACTCCCTCCAAGCTTCCCCCTCCCTATTTCTTCCCCACAATGTTCCTATGCTCTGTCACTTTCCATGAGTTCCCTGCGTATGTTATCAAGATTGTCCTACTAGATTCCATATAGTTTGTCTCCCACCATCTTTTTTTGGTGAAGAGATCTCTAGTCTTTCCCATTCTATTATTTCCTCTATTTCTTTGCATTGTTCACTGAGGAAGGCTTTACTATCTCTCCTTGCTCTTCCCTGGAACTCTGCACTCAGTTGGGTGTATCTTTCCCTTTCTCTTTTGCCTTTTGCTTCTCTTATTTTCTCAATTATTTGTAAGGCCCCCTCAGACAACAATTTTGCCTTTTTTGCATTTCTTTTTCTTGGGGATGGTTTTGATCTCTTGTCTCCTGTATAGTATTATGAACCTCTGTCCATAGTTCTTTAGGACCTCTGTCTATAGGTGCAAAGTGAACAGCTCTTACTGCCTTTCCTGTTCTCACTTGCTGCCTGGGAGATCTTAAGGCAGAGTCTTCCTCTATCCCTTAGTTGAAATCTTTATTTGGATTCCTCCGCTGGAGGGGAATGGTAAGACATCTTAGTCTTTGGGGTATGGCACTGCACTGTGTTTATGCCCATGAGCTTCTGTATTAACAATCCCAGTTTGGTTTTTTTTCTCTTTCCCCCACCATGCCTCTTTTCCTTTATATTTATTTTCATCCATCTTTTTATTCTTTGGCATGTGTGGGCCTCCCATTGCAGTGGCCTGTCTCACCGGCTCTGGGCACATGCACTCTAGAGTGCTTACTTGCAATTGGACATATTGGTCTAGCCACTCCTTGGCACATGGATCCTCCCTGGCCAGGGTTTGAACCAGTGCCCCTTGCATTGCAAGGCATACTCTTTACCCACTGGACCACCAGGGAAGCCCCAATCCCAGTTTTTATTTTTATTTATTTATTTATGTATTTATTTTTTATTCTTTATTTTAAAGGTTTTACAGAGTTTTGTTGTTCACAGACATGCATGTTCCCGGATCAGTCATATGCATACCCATGGTCCCCACCCCCCCAGTTCCCCCCATCCACCCCTCCAGACCATCGCCCCACGCCATTGTAAGCACTCCTGTTCCCTTAGCACAATGACACTAGCTATCTTTTCCACATATAACAGTATAGGTTTCCATGTTACTCCCTCCAAGCTTCCCCCTCCCTATTTCTTCCCCACAATGTTCCTATGTCTATGCTCTGTCACTTTTTCCATGAGTTCCCTGCGTATGTTATCAAGATTGTCCTACTAGATTCCATATATGTGTGTTAGTATGTTGTATTTGTCTTTCTCTTTTTGACTTACTTCGCTTTTTATGATAGGTTCTAGAACCAGCCACTTCCTTAGGATTGAGTCTTCTGCATTTCTTTTAACAGCTGAGTAGTATTCCATTATATACATGTACCAGAGCTTTTGGATCCATTCATTTGTCGATGGACATCTAGGTTGCTTCCATGATCTAGCTATTGTATAGAGAGCTGCAATGAACATTGGGGTACAGGTGCTTCTTTCAGATTTGATTTCATCAGGATATAAGCCTAATAGTGGGATTGCTCGGTCGTATGGTGCTTCTATTTTTAGTTTTTAAAGAAATCTCCAGACTGTCTTCCATAGAGGCTGTATCAATTTACATTCCCACCAGCAATGCAAGAGTGTTCCCTTTTCTCCGCACCCTCTCCAGCATTTATTGTCTGCAGATTTTTTGATGATGGCCATTCTGACAGGTGTGAGGTGGTATCTGATTGTAGTTTTAATTTGCATTTCTCTAATAATAAGTGAGGTTGAGAATTGTTTCATGTGCTTTTGGGCCATCTGTATGTCCTCTTTGGAGAGGTGTCTCTTTAGATCTTTTTCCCATTTTTTTTTTTTTTTTATTTGATTGGGTTGTTCATTTTCCCTGTGCTGAGTTGTCTGAGTTGCTTGTAGATTTTGGAGATTAATTCTTTGTCTGTTGTTTCATTTGCTATGATTTTCTCCCACTCTGTGGGGTGTCTGTTCAGCTTTTTTGTGATTTATTTTGCTGTACAAAAGCTTTTAAGTTTCACGAGGTCCCACATGTTCATTTTTCTTTTCAGTTCCACTATTTTAATTGGTGGGTCAGAGAAGATTTTGCTTTGATTGATGTCCTTGAGGGTTTTGCCTATATTCTCCTCCAAGAGTTTGATGGTTTCTGGTCTTACATTTAGGTCTTTAATCCATTTTGAGTTGATCTTAGTGTATGGTGTCAGGGAATGTTCCAACTTCATTTGTTTGCATGTAGCTGTCCAATTCTCCCAGCACCACTTGTTGAAGAGGCTGTCTTTGTCCCATTTATCCTATGTCTATGTTCCATGAGTTCCCTGCGTATGTTATCAAGATTGTCCTACTAGATTCCATATATGTGTGTTAGTATGTTGTATTTGTCTTTCTCTTTTTGACTTACTTCGCTTTTTATGATAGGTTCTAGAACCAGCCACTTCCTTAGGATTGAGTCTTCTGCATTTCTTTTAACAGCTGAGTAGTATTCCATTATATACATGTACCAGAGCTTTTGGATCCATTCATTTGTCGATGGACATCTAGGTTGCTTCCATGATCTAGCTATTGTATAGAGAGCTGCAATGAACATTGGGGTACAGGTGCTTCTTTCAGATTTGATTTCATCAGGATATAAGCCTAATAGTGGGATTGCTCGGTCGTATGGTGCTTCTATTTTTAGTTTTTAAAGAAATCTCCAGACTGTCTTCCATAGAGGCTGTATCAATTTACATTCCCACCAGCAATGCAGGAGTGTTCCCTTTTCTCCGCACCCTCTCCAGCATTTATTGTCTGCAGATTTTTTGATGATGGCCATTCTGACAGGTGTGAGGTGGTATCTGATTGTAGTTTTAATTTGCATTTCTCTAATAATAAGTGAGGTTGAGAATTGTTTCATGTGCTTTTGGGCCATCTGTATGTCCTCTTTGGAGAGGTGTCTCTTTAGATCTTTTTCCCATTTTTTTTTTTTTTTTATTTGATTGGGTTGTTCATTTTCCCTGTGCTGAGTTGTCTGAGTTGCTTGTAGATTTTGGAGATTAATTCTTTGTCTGTTGTTTCATTTGCTATGATTTTCTCCCACTCTGTGGGGTGTCTGTTCAGCTTTTTTGTGATTTATTTTGCTGTACAAAAGCTTTTAAGTTTCACGAGGTCCCACATGTTCATTTTTCTTTTCAGTTCCACTATTTTAATTGGTGGGTCAGAGAAGATTTTGCTTTGATTGATGTCCTTGAGGGTTTTGCCTATATTCTCCTCCAAGAGTTTGATGGTTTCTGGTCTTACATTTAGGTCTTTAATCCATTTTGAGTTGACCTTTGTGCATGGTGTCAGGGAATGTTCCAACTTCATTTGTTTGCATGTAGCTGCCCAATTCTCCCAGCACCACTTGTTGAAGAGGCTGCTTTTGTCCCATTTTATACTTTCGCCTCCTTTGTTAAAAGTAAGGTACCCATAGGTGCGAGGGTTTATCTCTGAGTTCTCAATCTTGTTCCATTGGTCTATAGTCCTGTTTTTGTGCCAGTACCATACTGTCTTGATGACTGTTGCTTTGTAGTAGAGTCTGAAGTTAGGGAGGCTGATTCCTCCAGCTCTGTTTTTTTTTTTCCTCAGGATTGCTTTGGCTATTCGAGGTCTTTTGTGTTTCCATATGAACTGTGTTATTCTTTGGTCTAGTTCTGTGAAAAATGTCAATGGTAGTTGAATAGGTATTGCATTGAATCTGTAGATGCTATTTGGTAGTATGGTCATTTTCACAGTATTGATTCTTCTGACCCAGGAACATAGACCATCTCTCCATCTTTTAAGTCTTCTTTAATTTCTCTCATGAGTGTCTTGTAATTTTCTGTGTACAGTTCTTTTGTTTCTTTGGGTAGGTTTATTCCTAGATATTTTATTCTTTTGGTTGCAATGGTGAAGGGGACTGCCTCTTTGATTTCGTTTTCTGATTTTTCATTGTTTGTGTATAGGAATGCCAGTGATTTCTGTGTGTTGACTTTGTATCCTGCGACTTTGCTGAATTCATTGACTAGCTCTAGTAGCTTTGTAATAGAGTCTTTGGGATTTTCTATGTACAATATCATGTCATCTGCAAAAAGAGAGAGCGTGAATTCTTCCTTTCCAATCTGGATTCCTTTGATTTCTTTCTCTTCTCTTATTGCTGTTGCTAGAACTTCCAGGACTCTGTTGAATAGTAGTAGTGAAAGAGGACAACCCTGTCTTGTTCCTGATCTTAGAGGGAATGCTTTCAGTTTTTCACCGTTGAGGATTATGTTCGCTGTGGGCTTCTCATATATGGCTTTCACTATGTTGAGATAGGTTCCTTCTATGCCCATTTTCTGAAGAGTTTTGATCATAAATGGATGTTGTGCTTTGTGTATGGGGTCAGGGAATGTTCCAACTTCATTTGTTTGCATGTAGCTGCCCAATTCTCCCAGCACCACTTGTTGAAGAGGCTGCTTTTGTCCCATTTTATACTTTCGCCTCCTTTGTTAAAAGTAAGGTACCCATAGGTGCGAGGGTTTATCTCTGAGTTCTCAATCTTGTTCCATTGGTCTATAGTCCTGTTTTTGTGCCAGTACCATACTGTCTTGATGACTGTTGCTTTGTAGTAGAGTCTGAAGTTAGGGAGGCTGATTCCTCCAGCTCTGTTTTTTTTTTCCTCAGGATTGCTTTGGCTATTCGAGGTCTTTTGTGTTTCCATATGAACTGTGTTATTCTTTGGTCTAGTTCTGTGAAAAATGTCAATGGTAGTTGAATAGGTATTGCATTGAATCTGTAGATGCTATTTGGTAGTATGGTCATTTTCACAGTATTGATTCTTCTGACCCAGGAACATAGACCATCTCTCCATCTTTTAAGTCTTCTTTAATTTCTCTCATGAGTGTCTTGTAATTTTCTGTGTACAGTTCTTTTGTTTCTTTGGGTAGGTTTATTCCTAGATATTTTATTCTTTTGGTTGCAATGGTGAAGGGGACTGCCTCTTTGATTTCGTTTTCTGATTTTTCATTGTTTGTGTATAGGAATGCCAGTGATTTCTGTGTGTTGACTTTGTATCCTGCGACTTTGCTGAATTCATTGACTAGCTCTAGTAGCTTTGTAATAGAGTCTTTGGGATTTTCTATGTACAATATCATGTCATCTGCAAAAAGAGAGAGCGTGAATTCTTCCTTTCCAATCTGGATTCCTTTGATTTCTTTCTCTTCTCTTATTGCTGTTGCTAGAACTTCCAGGAC
The DNA here is from genome assembly GCA_022376925.1 of Tragulus kanchil. NCBI lineage: Eukaryota > Metazoa > Chordata > Mammalia > Artiodactyla > Tragulidae > Tragulus > Tragulus kanchil. The sequence goes on from JAIOJX010000004.1 coordinate 6,222,399, forward strand.
TATGCTGAATAGTAGTGGTGAAAGTGGATACCCCTGTCTTGTTCCTGATCTTAGAGGGAATGCTTTCAGTTTTTCACCGTTGAGGATTATGTTCGCTGTGGGCTTCTCATATATGGCTTTCACTATGTTGAGATAGGTTCCTTCTATGCCCATTTTCTGAAGAGTTTTTATCATAAATGGGTGTTGCACTTTGACGAAGCCTTTTCTGTATCTATTGAGATGATCATGTGATTTTTGTCTCTCAGTTTGTTGCTATGGTGTATCACATTGATTGATTTGCAGATATTGAAGAATCCTTGCATGCCTGGGATGAACCCGACTTGATCATGGGTGTATGAGTTTTTTGATGTGTCGTTGAATTCTGTTTGCTAGGATTTTGTTGAGGATCTTGGCATCTAAATTCATCAGAGAAATTGGACTGTAATTTTCCTTTTTTGTGTTGTCTTTGCCTGGTTTTGGTATCAGGGTGATGGTGGCCTCGTAGAATGTGTTTGGAAGTTTTCCTTTCTGTGGAATTTTTTGGAAGAGTTTTAGAAGGACAGGCATCAGTTCTTCTTTAAATGTTTGGTAGAATTCGGCTGTGAAGCCATCTGGCCCTGGGCTTTTATTTTTGGGTAGATTTTTAATCACAGATTCGATTTCTGAGCTTGTGATTGGGTTGTTCAAAGTTTCTGTTTCTTCCTGGCTCAGTCTTGGGAGATTGATTCTTCCAGGTTGTCCAGTTTGTTGCCATAGACTTGCTCATAATAGTCCCTTAGAATCCTTTGGATTTCTGCAGTAGCTGTTGTAGTCTCTCCTTTTTCATTTTTGATTTTGTTGATCTGGTTCTTCTCTCTCTTTCTCTTGATGAGTCTGGCTAGAGGCTTGTCAATTTTGTTTACCTTTCAAAGAACCAGTTTTTTGTTTTATTTGTCTGTACTATAGTTTCTTTCATTTCTTTCTCATTTATTTCTGCTCTAGTCTTTATGATTTCTCATCTTCTGCTGGTTTGGGGATATATTTGTTCTTCTTTTTCCAATTGTTTTAAGTGAAGGGTTAGTCATCTGCTTCATATTTTCCTAGTTTCTTGAGGTGGGATTGTATTGCTATAACTTTCCCTCTTAGAACTGCTTTTGCGGTATCCCATAGGTTTTGCACGGTCGTATGTTCATTGTCATTTTCTTCTAGGAATTTTTAAATTTCTCCTTTGTTTTGCTCAGTAATCAGTTGGTTTTTTAGGTATGTGTTGTTTAATCTCCATGTGTTTGTATTTTTAGCGTTTTTTTTTTCCTGTAGTTGATTTCTAGTCTCATTGCATTGTGATCCGAGAAGATGGTTGACATAATTTTGGTTTTCTTTAATTGACTGAGGTTAGATTTGTGGCCCAAGGTGTGATCTATCCTGGAGAATGTTCCGTGAGCACTTGAGAAGAAAGTGTATTCTTCTGCTTTTGGGTGGAACATCCTAAAGATATCGATGAGGTCCATCTTTTCTAGTGTGGCATTTAAGGCTTGTGTTTCTTTATTAATTTTCTGTTTGGATGATCTGTCCATTGGTGTGAGAGGAGTGTTAAAGTCTCCTACTATTACTGTGTTATTGTTGATTTCTTCTTTTAAGTCTGAAAGTATCTGTCGTATGTATTGAAGTGCCCCTGTGTTGGGTGTGTAGATATTCATGACTGTTATGTCTTCCTCTTGGATTGATCCCTTAATCATGATGTAGTGACCTGCCTTGTCTCTTAGAATCTTCTTTACTTTAAAATCTATTTTGTCTGATATGAGGATTTCTAGTAGCTTTTTTGATGAGTTTTTTGTCCAGTTTGTTGCCATAGACTGGCTCATAATAGTCCCTTAGAATCCTTTGGATTTCTGCAGTAGCTGTTGTAGTCTCTCCTTTTTCATTTTTGATTTTGTTGATCTGGTTCTTCTCTCTCTTTCTCTTGATGAGTCTGGCTAGAGGCTTGTCAATTTTGTTTACCTTTCAAAGAACCAGTTTTTTGTTTTATTTGTCTGTACTATAGTTTCTTTCATTTCTTTCTCATTTATTTCTGCTCTAGTCTTTATGATTTCTCATCTTCTGCTGGTTTGGGGATATATTTGTTCTTCTTTTTCCAATTGTTTTAAGTGAAGGGTTAGTCATCTGCTTCATATTTTCCTAGTTTCTTGAGGTGGGATTGTATTGCTATAACTTTCCCTCTTAGAACTGCTTTTGCGGTATCCCATAGGTTTTGCACGGTCGTATGTTCATTGTCATTTTCTTCTAGGAATTTTTAAATTTCTCCTTTGTTTTGCTCAGTAATCAGTTGGTTTTTTAGGTATGTGTTGTTTAATCTCCATGTGTTTGTATTTTTAGCGTTTTGTTTTTCCTGTAGTTGATTTCTAGTCTCATTGCATTGTGATCCGAGAAGATGGTTGACATAATTTTGGTTTTCTTTAATTGACTGAGGTTAGATTTGTGGCCCAAGGTGTGATCTATCCTGGAGAATGTTCCGTGAGCACTTGAGAAGAAAGTGTATTCTTCTGCTTTTGGGTGGAACATCCTAAAGATATCGATGAGGTCCATCTTTTCTAGTGTGGCATTTAAGGCTTGTGTTTCTTTATTAATTTTCTGTTTGGATGATCTGTCCATTGGTGTGAGAGGAGTGTTAAAGTCTCCTACTATTACTGTGTTATTGTTGATTTCTTCTTTTAAGTCTGAAAGTATCTGTCGTATGTATTGAAGTGCCCCTGTGTTGGGTGTGTAGATATTCATGACTGTTATGTCTTCCTCTTGGATTGATCCCTTAATCATGATGTAGTGACCTGCCTTGTCTCTTAGAATCTTCTTTACTTTAAAATCTATTTTGTCTGATATGAGGATTGCTACTCCAGCTTTCTTTTGATTTCCATTTGCATGGAATATCTTTTTCCAGCCTCTCACTTTCAGTCTATGAGTGTCTCTAGGTCTGACGTGGGTCTCTTGTAAACAGCATATATATGGATCATGTTTCTTGATCCATTCAGCCAGCCTGTGTCATTTGGTTGGAGCATTTGATCCATTTACATTCAAAGTAATTATTGATACAAATGTCCCTATTGTCATCTTATAAGTTTGGAGTTGATTTGTAAGGCTTCTCCTACTCTTGTATTTATTGGCTATATCAGGCCGTTTAACACTTGTTGTAGGGCTGGTTTTGTGGTACAGAATTCTTTTAGTTTTTGTCTGTCTGAGAAGCTTTTGACTTTTCCATCGATTCTGAATGAGATTCTTGCTGGGTAGAGAATTCTTGGTTGTAGGTTATTCTCTTTTAGCTGTTTAAATGTGTCTTGCCATTCTCTTCTGGCCTGCAGTGTTTCTGTTGAAAGATCCGCAGTTAGACGTATGGGGTTTCCTTAATAGGTTATTTGTTGTTTGCTCCTAGCTGCTTTTAGTAATCTGTCTTTATATTTAGTCTGCGTTAGTTTGATTAGAATGTGCCTTGGTAATCCCAGTTTTTAATCCAGGCACTTCTATTACTGTCTTCTCATACTAGTTATTTAAACTCCCTGATCTTTCTTCATTAGTAATTGAAGATGATGGCATTTACCTCATACATTTGTTGAAGGTATTAAATGAGAGAAGCTATGTAAAGTACATAGTATAGTGCCAGGCCTATAGCAAGGCCTCTAGATGGATTAAACATTTGGTCCATCTTTTCTAGTGTGGCATTTAAGGCTTGTGTTTCTTTATTAATTTTCTGTTTGGATGATCTGTCCATTGGTGTGAGAGGAGTGTTAAAGTCTCCTACTATTACTGTGTTATTGTTGATTTCTTCTTTTAAGTCTGAAAGTATCTGTCGTATGTATTGAAGTGCCCCTGTGTTGGGTGTGTAGATATTCATGACTGTTATGTCTTCCTCTTGGATTGATCCCTTAATCATGATGTAGTGACCTGCCTTGTCTCTTAGAATCTTCTTTACTTTAAAATCTATTTTGTCTGATATGAGGATTGCTACTCCAGCTTTCTTTTGATTTCCATTTGCATGGAATATCTTTTTCCAGCCTCTCACTTTCAGTCTATGAGTGTCTCTAGGTCTGACGTGGGTCTCTTGTAAACAGCATATATATGGATCATGTTTATTGATCCATTCAGCCAGCCTGTGTCATTTGGTTGGAGCATTTGATCCATTTACATTCAAAGTAATTATTGATACAAATGTCCCTATTGTCATCTTATAAGTTTGGAGTTGATTTGTAGGACTTCTCCTACTCTTGTATTTATTGGCTATATCAGGCCGTTTAACACTTGTTGTAGGGCTGGTTTTGTGGTACAGAATTCTTTTAGTTTTTGTCTGTCTGAGAAGCTTTTGACTTTTCCATCGATTCTGAATGAGATTCTTGCTGGGTAGAGAATTCTTGGTTGTAGGTTATTCTCTTTTAGCTGTTTAAATGTGTCTTGCCATTCTCTTCTGGCCTGCAGTGTTTCTGTTGAAAGATCCGCAGTTAGACGTATGGGGTTTCCTTAATAGGTTATTTGTTGTTTGCTCCTAGCTGCTTTTAGTAATCTGTCTTTATATTTAGTCTGCGTTAGTTTGATTACAATGTGCCTTGGTAATCCCAGTTTTTAATCCAGGCACTTCTATTACTGTCTTCTCATACTAGTTATTTAAACTCCCTGATCTTTCTTCATTAGTAATTGAAGATGATGGCATTTACCTCATACATTTGTTGAAGGTATTAAATGAGAGAAGCTATGTAAAGTACATAGTATAGTGCCAGGCCTATAGCAAGGCCTCTAGATGGCAGTGGTAGGGTAGAATTAGGACCAGTGGGTTGAAGTCATAGGCAGGCAAATTTCATCTCCTTGAGAGAATGCACGTTAAGATATTAGTATAGTGCTTGGCATCTAATGATCACTTGATAAATGGCAATCGCTGTTACTGATATAATTATTTTTTAAAGTTGTATGATATAGAAATTCCTTTACCTAGTTGTTGTTGTTCAGTCTGTAAATCATGCCAAACTCTTTGTAACCCCCAGGGACTACAGCATGCCAGGTTTCCCTGTCATTCACTATCACCTGGAGTTTGCTCAAGTTCATGTCCATTGAACTGGTGATGCCAGCTAGCCATCTCATCCTTTGCTGTCCCCTTCTCATTTTGCCTTCAGTTGTTCCCAGCATCAGGATCTTTTCCAATATTTTTTCATGGACCTAACATTCTTTTTGCCTAAGGCTGTCCCTGGATAAGTTTGGATGTATTATATTGGGTTGTTGAGCTGTTTATTCATTCATTTCATAAATGTATTGAATGACTCAACTGGTACTACTCTAGATGCTGGGATTAAAAATTGATTCAAAGAACTGGAAGCATATGAGTAAAGAGCAGGCACTCAGTCATGTGATTCTGGAGAGGTGTTCATGCACTGGGTAAGCCAAGGTAGGACTCAGGAACTTCAGAGAAACTCTTCTGCCTGATGACTTACAAAACTGTACTCTGGTATGCCAGTAACATTGCAGAATGTCATGGCTGGTATCCTAACATCGATGGTACTTAATATGTTCTCTTCTGGCCTGCAGTGTTTCTGTTGAAAGATCGCAGTTAGACGTATGGGGTTTCCTTAATAGGTTATTTGTTGTTTGCTCCTAGCTGCTTTTAGTAATCTGTCTTTATATTTAGTCTGCGTTAGTTTGATTAGAATGTGCCTTGGTAATCCCAGTTTTTAATCCAGGCACTTCTATTACTGTCTTCTCATACTAGTTATTTAAACTCCCTGATCTTTCTTCATTAGTAATTGAAGATGATGGCATTTACCTCATACATTTGTTGAAGGTATTAAATGAGAGAAGCTATGTAAAGTACATAGTATAGTGCCAGGCCTATAGCAAGGCCTCTAGATGGCAGTGGTAGGGTAGAATTAGGACCAGTGGGTTGAAGTCATAGGCAGGCAAATTTCATCTCCTTGAGAGAATGCACGTTAAGATATTAGTATAGTGCTTGGCATCTAATGATCACTTGATAAATGGCAATCGCTGTTACTGATATAATTATTTTTTAAAGTTGTATGATATAGAAATTCCTTTACCTAGTTGTTGTTGTTCAGTCTGTAAATCATGCCAAACTCTTTGTGACCCCCAGGGACTACAGCATGCCAGGTTTCCCTGTCATTCACTATCACCTGGAGTTTGCTCAAGTTCATGTCCATTGAACTGGTGATGCCAGCTAGCCATCTCATCCTTTGCTGTCCCCTTCTCCTTTTGCCTTCAGTTGTTCCCAGCATCAGGATCTTTTCCAATATTTTTTCATGGACCTAACATTCTTTTTGCCTAAGGCTGTCCCTGGATAAGTTTGGATGTATTATATTGGGTTGTTGAGCTGTTTATTCATTCATTTCATAAATGTATTGAATGACTCAACTGGTACTACTCTAGATGCTGGGATTAAAAATTGATTCAAAGAACTGGAAGCATATGAGTAAAGAGCAGGCACTCAGTCATGTGATTCTGGAGAGGGTGTTCATGCACTGGGTAAGCCAAGGTAGGACTCAGGAACTTCAGAGAAACTCTTCTGCCTGATGACTTACAAAACTGTACTCTGGTATGCCAGTAACATTGCAGAATGTCATGGCTGGTATCCTACAATGACATCCAGCCTCTATAGGTCACTTAATATGATCTGTTCCTTGCCCAAATGGAGACATTTAGGTCCTATCTTTGAGTCCAGATCCTGGTAATATTCTCTTTAATGCTTATGATTCCCAAAGAATGCTGGTTTAGATGGGAAGTGACAGGAAGAGGGAAGAAGGACGAACTTTGGCCAGTTTTGCAATGGTCAAGTCAATCACTCAATGAGTGGAAGTGGGTTGGGCTCCAAGTATCCAACATGGCCCTGTGGGCTACAAGGGAGGCAGTGAAGCCCCATGGTAGCACTTTGGTAATAACTGATAACACTCTTAGGTATCACAGTCTTTTTAGTGCTACGAGGTAAAGTTTTCTCAACTGGAAAATAAAGATTTAGTTAGAAATTGCATTCAGCTGGTAGGAAGAAGAAAAATGCATAAATGGTGACTTGAACAAATTAGGGTTTTATTTCTCTCACTTTAAAATGTCAGTGAATAGGCAGACCAAGGCTTGTGTGGCAGTTATGTAACCTAACAGTGACTCAATATCGTTCTCCCTTTCTTCCTTGGTCTTCCTTTTTTCATCCTTAATGTGTGGTCACATGATGGCTGTTTCAGCTCCAACTCTCACATGAAAGTTATTTTTTTCCCCCAGGAATATAGAGGAACCATGGAAGGAAAAGAACTCAGTTCTGTTTTATTTTTAATTAATATTTTAATTTTACTTTTACAGAGTTTCGTTTTTTACAGATATGTACAATCCCAGATTGGTTTTATGTATATCCCTGACCCCCTCCCTCCTCCACCTCCCTCCCAAGTGCCCCCAGTCCCGTCCCTCCAGACCATCTCACAGTGCCCCTACAGGATCTCCTATTCCCACAGTCAATGACAATAGCTATCTTTTTCACATATGATGGTATAGGTTTCCATGTTACTCCCTCTATGCCTCCCACCCCCTGTTCATTCCCCACAATGTCCATACACCTATTCTCTATGTCTATTGTTCCATCGCTTCTCTGTGTGTATTATCAGTACCATTTTACTAGATTCTATATATATTTGTTAGTATACCATACTTGTCTTTCTCTTTTTGACTTACTTCACTTTGTATAATAGATTCTAGTTGTTAGGACCGATTCTGCATTTCTTTTTATACCTGAGAAGTGCTCAATTGTGTACATGTACCAGAGATTTTTTTATCCATTCATTTATTGATGGACATCTAGGTTGTTTCCATGTTCTAGCTATTGTATAGAGAGCAGCAATGAACATTGGGGTAACAGTACTTCCTTCAATTTTGATTTCATCGGGGTATAAGCCTAATAGTGGGATTGCTGCATTGTGCAGCGCTTCTATTTTTAGTTTTTAAAGGAATCTTCATACTGTCTTCCATAGTGACTGTATCAATTTACATTCCCACCGGCAGTGCAGGAGTGTTCCCTTTTCCCTGCACCTTCTCCAGTATTTATTGTCTGTCGATTTGTTGATGGCCATTCTGACGGGTGTGAGGGGTTATCTCATTGTACTTTTGATTTGCATTTCTCTAATAATAAATGACTTTGAGCATTGTTTCATGTGTTTTTGGGCCATCTGTATGTCTTCTTTGGAGAGATGTCTCTTTAGATCTTTTTTGCTTTTTTTGATTGGGTTGTTCATTTTTCTGATGTTGAGTTGTCTAAGATGCTTGTAGATTTTGTAGATTAATTCTTTGTCTGTTTCATTTGCTATGATTTTCTCCCGTTCTGTGGGCTGTCTGTTCACCTTGTTTGTAGTTTCTTTTGCTGTACAAAAGCATTTGAGTTTCATTAGGTTCCACATGTTAATTTTTAAGTTCCACTATTCTGAGGGTTCATTGAGTGTTTTGGAACCTAAAATTTCTACTTTTACAGATTGACAGCCCTTGGTTTTATGTATATCCCTGACCCTCCTCCACCTCCCTCCCAAGTGCCCCATCTCCCGTCCCTCCAGACCATCTCACAGTGCCCCTACAGGATCTCCTATTCCCACAGTCAATGACAATAGCTATCTTTTTCACATATGATGGTATAGGTTTCCATGTTACTCCCTCTATGCCTCCCACCCCCTGTTCATTCCCCACAATGTCCATACACCTATTCTCTATGTCTATTGTTCCATCGCTTCTCTGTGTGTATTATCAGTACCATTTTACTAGATTCTATATATATTTGTTAGTATACCATACTTGTCTTTCTCTTTTTGACTTACTTCACTTTGTATAATAGATTCTAGTTGTTAGGACCGATTCTGCATTTCTTTTTATACCTGAGAAGTGCTCAATTGTGTACATGTACCAGAGATTTTTTTATCCATTCATTTATTGATGGACATCTAGGTTGTTTCCATGTTCTAGCTATTGTATAGAGAGCAGCAATGAACATTGGGGTAACAGTACTTCCTTCAATTTTGATTTCATCGGGGTATAAGCCTAATAGTGGGATTGCTGCATTGTGCAGCGCTTCTATTTTTAGTTTTTAAAGGAATCTTCATACTGTCTTCCATAGTGACTGTATCAATTTACATTCCCACCGGCAGTGCAGGAGTGTTCCCTTTTCCCTGCACCTTCTCCAGCATTTATTGTCTGTCGATTTGTTGATGGCCATTCTGACGGATGTGAGGGGTTATCTCATTGTACTTTTGATTTGCATTTCTCTAATAATAAATGACTTTGAGCATTGTTTCATGTGTTTTTGGGCCATCTGTATGTCTTCTTTGGAGAGATGTCTCTTTAGATCTTTTTTGCTTTTTTTGATTGGGTTGTTCATTTTTCTGATGTTGAGTTGTCTGAGATGCTTGTAGATTTTGTAGATTAATTCTTTGTCTGTTTCATTTGCTATGATTTTCTCCCGTTCTGTGGGCTGTCTGTTCACCTTGTTTGTAGTTTCTTTTGCTGTACAAAAGCATTTGAGTTTCATTAGGTTCCACATGTTAATTTTTGTTTTAAGTTCCACTATTCTATTAGGCAGGTCATGGAGGGTCTTGCTTTGATGTATGTCCTTGAGTGTTTTGCCTATATTCTCCTCTAAGAGCTTTATGGCTTATGGTCTTACATTTAGGTCTTTAATCCATTTTGAGGTTATCTTTGTGTATGGTGTCATGAAACGTCGCAGCTTCATTTTTTGCATGTAGTTGTCCAGTTTTCCCAGCACCACTTGTTGAAGAGGCTGTCTTTGTCCCATTTTATATTTTCACCTCTTTTGTCAAAAATAAGGTACCGATAGGTCTGTGGGTTTATCTCTGAATTCTCTACCTTGTTCCATTTGTCAATATTTCTGTTTTTGTGGGGTACCATACTGTCTTGATGACTGTTACTTAGCAGTATAGTCTGAAGTTAGGGAGGCTGATCCCTCCAGCTCCATTCTTCTTCCTCAGGATTGCTTTTGTTATCTGTGGTCTTTTGTGTTTCCATATGAACTGTGTGATTTTTTTGGTCTAGTTCTGTGAAGAATGTCATTGGTAGTTTGATAGGGAGTGCATTGAATCTGTAGATGCTATTTGGTAGTATGGTCATTTTCACAATATTGATTCTTCCGATCCAGGAACATGGAATACTTCCCTGTCTGTTTAAGTCATCTTTGATTTCTTTCATTAGTGCCATGTAATTTTCTGTGTACAGTTCTTTTGTTTCTTTGGGTAGGTTTATTCCTAGATATCTGATTCTTTTGGTTGCAATGGTGAAGGGGATTGCCTCTTTGATTTCATTTTCTGATTTTTCATTGTTTGTATATAGGAATGCAAGTGATTTCTGTGTATTGATTTTGTATCCTGCGACTTTGCTGAATTTGTTGATTACCTCTAGTAGTTTTGTAATAGTGTCTTTTGGGTTTTCTATGTGTAATATCATGTCATCTGCAAATAGGGTTTTACTTCTTCTTTTCCAATCTGGATTCCTTTTATTTGGTTTTCTTCTCTTATTGCTGTTGCTAGAACTTCCAGGACTATGTTGAAGAGTAGTGGTGAAAGTGGACACCCCTGTCTTGTTCCTGATCTTAGAGGAAATGCTTTCAGTTTTCACCATTGAGGATAATGGTTGCTGTGGGCTTCTCACATATGGCTTTCACTATGTTGAGATACGTTCCTTCTATGCCCATTTTTTTGAAGAGTTTTTATCACAAATGGGTGTTGGATTTTGTCAAAGTCTTTTTCTGCATCTGTTGAGATTATCATGTGCTTTTTGTCTCTCAGTTTGTTGTTATGGTGTATCACATTGATTGATTTGCAGATATTGAAGAATCCTTGCATGCCTGGGATGAACCTGACTTGGTCATGATGTATGAGTTTTTTAATGTGTCGTTGAATTCTGTTTGCTAGGATTTTGTTGAGGATTTTGACATCTAAATTCATCAGTGAAATTGGTCTATAATTTTCTTTTTTTGTGTTGTCTTTGCCTGGTTTGGGTATCAGCATGATGGTGGCCTCGTAGAATGTGTTTGGAAGGTTTCCTTCCTGTGCAATTGTTTGAAAGAGTTTTAGAAGGACAGGCATCAGCTCTTCTTTAAATGTTTGGTAGAATTCGGCTGTGAAGCCATCTGGCCCTGGGCTTTTATTTTTGGGTAGATTTTTAATCACAAATTTGATTTCTGAGCTTGTGATCGGGTTGCTCAGTTTCTATTTCTTCCTGATTGAGTCTTGGGAGATTAATCTTCTCTAAGAAACTGTCCATTTCTTCCAGGTTGTCCAGTTTGTTGCCATATATTTGTTCATAATAGTCTCTTATAATCCTTTGGATTTCTGCATTGTCTCTTGTAATCTTTCCTTTTTCATTTTTGATTTTGCTGATCTTATTCTTCTCTATTTTTTTCTTGATGAGTCTAACTAGCAATTTGTCAATTTTGTTTATCTTTTTGAAGAACCAGCTTTTCATTTTATTTGTCTTTACCTTGTTTCTTTCATTTCTTTTTCATTTATTTCTGCTCTGATCTTTATGATTTCTCTTCTTCGGCTAACTTTGGGGTGTTTTTGTTCTTCTTTCTCCAGTTGTTGTAAGTGTATGGTTAGGTTGTCTGTTTGATATTTGTCTTGTTTCTTGAGGTGGGATTGTATTGCTATAAACTTCCCTCTTAGAATTGCATTTGCGGTATCCCATAGATTTTGCACTGTCATGTGTTTATTATCATTTTCTTCTAGGAATTTTTTAAATTTCTCCTTTGATTTGTTCAGTAATCAGTTTGTTTTTTAGGTGTGTGTTGTTTAATCTCCATGTGCTTGTGTTTTTAGTGGTCTTTTTTCCTGTAGTTGATCTCTAGTCTCATTGCACTGTGATCTGAGAAGATGGTTGATATAATTTCAATTTTCTTGAATTGACTGAGGCTTGATTTGTGGCCCAAGATGTGGTCTACCCCAGAGAATGTTCCATGAGCACCTGAGAAGAAAGTGTACTCTTCTGCTTTTGGATGGAAGGTCCTAAAGATATCAATGAGGTCCATATCTTCTAGTGTGCCATTTAAGGCTTGTGTTTCTTTATTCATTTTCTATTTTAATGATCTGTCCATTGGAGTGAGAGGAGTGTTAATGTCTCCTACTATGATTGTGTTAGTGTTGATGTCTTCTTTTATGTCTGAAAGTGTTTGTCTTATGTTTTGGGGTGCTTCTGTGTTGGGTGTGTAGATATTTACGATTGTTATGTGTTCCTCTTGGATAGTTCCCTTGATCATTATATAGTGTTAGGCCTTATCTCTTCTAATCTTTATTTTAAGGTCTGTTTTGTCTGACATGAGGATTTCTACTCCAGCTTTCTTTTGATTTCCATTTGCATGGAGTATATTTTTTCCATCGTTTCACTTTCAGTCTATAGTTTTCTTTAGATCTGAAGTCAGTTTCTTGTAGACAGCACATATATGGATTTTGTTTTTTGTATCCATTCAGCCACTCTGTCTTTTGGTTGAGGTGTTTAGTCCATTTACATTTAAGGTAACTATTGATACAAATGTTCCTATTGTCATCTTCTTAAATGGTATGGTTGGTTAGTTTTGTAGATCTTTTTCTTCTCCTGTATTTGTTGTCTATATAAGTCCTTTTAACACTTGTTGTAAAACTGGCTTGGTGGTACTGAATTCTCTTAGTTTTTGCTTGTCTGTAAAGCTTTTGATTTCTCCATCCATTTTGATGAGATCCTTGCCAGGCAGAGTATTCTCGGTTGTAGATTTTTCTCTTTCAGCACTTTAAAAGTGTCTTGCCATTCTTTTCTGACCTGCAGGGTTTCTGTTGAGAGGTCACCAGTTAAATGTATAGAATTTCCCTTGTATGTTACTTGTTGCTTGTCCCTTGCTGCTCTAAGTATTCTTTCTTTGTGTTTAGTCTGTGTTAGTTTGATTAGTATGTGTCTTGGTGTGTTTCTCCTAGAATTGGTCCTGTATGGGACTCTTTGTGCTTCTTGGACTTGACTATTTCCTTCCCCATGCTGGGGAAGTTTTCAACTATAATCTATCCAATTTCTTTTCATATCTTTTCATTTTCTCTTTCTTCTGCTGGGATCCCTTTTATTTGATATTGTCCCAGGAGTCTCTAAGACTGTCCTCAGTTCTTTTCATTCTTTGCTCTTTTTTCTGTTCTTCAACAGTTATGTCCACCATTCTGTCTTCCAGCTCACTTATCCATTCTTCTGCCTTGGATACTCTACTATTGAGTCCTTCCATAGTATTTTTAAGTTCAGCAATTGAGTTGTTTGTCTCTGTTTGTTCTTTTGTAAGTTCATCAATTGAGCTGTGTGTCTCTTTTAGTTTTTTTTTTTAAATTTCCTGCATGTCTTTCCCCAGTGTGTCAATTCTCTTGATTATTCTATTTTTGGAATTTTGAATCACTGTTACTATCACTTCTGAATTCTCTTTCTGATAGTTTGTCTATTTCTTCTTTGGTCATTTGGGTCTGTATGTTTGTAGTTTGTCCCTTTATTTGTGCAGTATTTCTCTGTCTTTTCATTATTGTGTGTGTTTTGTTGTTTTATGTTATAGTCTTGGCTTCAGCGTTTTCTCTCTTGGATTCCTAGCATTGATCTTTGGCCTATGCATGGAGATTCCACCTCTGATTTCTTATGGCATTCAGTGGTATTAATTCAAATATAGATGCATGAGAGACAAAAGGCATATCCCTGATAACTGGCAATTATAAAATTGTGCCACTATTACCAAACTATAATAGAAAGACATACATACATTCATTTCTGTAACTAAATCTGGATTGTCTAAAAGGGATAACATACAGGGGATTATTCTGGCAAATGATGGAACCAAAGCTGATACCCAACTCTCAAGATCTAACCTATATGAAATACATCCTGACTAACAAAACAAGAACAATATCCTGACTGGAGAAACGTTAATTAAAGCAGTTATTCACTAGCAAATATAGAGGAGAAAGACCTGCAGGGTTTCTGTTGAGAGGTCACCAGTTAAATGTATAGAATTTCCCTTGTATGTTACTTGTTGCTTGTCCCTTGCTGCTCTAAGTATTCTTTCTTTGTGTTTAGTCTGTGTTAGTTTGATTAGTATGTGTCTTGGTGTGTTTCTCCTAGAATTGGTCCTGTATGGGACTCTTTGTGCTTCTTGGACTTGACTATTTCCTTCCCCATGCTGGGGAAGTTTTCAACTATAATCTATCCAATTTCTTTTCATATCTTTTCATTTTCTCTTTCTTCTGCTGGGATCCCTTTTATTTGATATTGTCCCAGGAGTCTCTAAGACTGTCCTCAGTTCTTTTCATTCTTTGCTCTTTTTTCTGTTCTTCAACAGTTATGTCCACCATTCTGTCTTCCAGCTCACTTATCCGTTCTTCTGCCTTGGATACTCTACTATTGAGTCCTTCCATAGTATTTTTAAGTTCAGCAATTGAGTTGTTTGTCTCTGTTTGTTCTTTTGTAAGTTCATCAATTGAGCTGTGTGTCTCTTTTAGTTTTTTTTTTTAATTTCCTGCATGTCTTTCCCCAGTGTGTCAATTCTCTTGATTATTCTATTTTTGGAATTTTGAATCACTGTTACTATCACTTCTGAATTCTCTTTCTGATAGTTTGTCTATTTCTTCTTTGGTCATTTGGGTCTGTATGTTTGTAGTTTGTCCCTTTATTTGTGCAGTATTTCTCTGTCTTTTCATTATTGTGTGTGTTTTGTTGTTTTATGTTATAGTCTTGGCTTCAGCGTTTTCTCTCTTGGATTCCTAGCATTGATCTTTGGCCTATGCATGGAGATTCCACCTCTGATTTCTTATGGCATTCAGTGGTATTAATTCAAATATAGATGCATGAGAGACAAAAGGCATATCCCTGATAACTGGCAATTATAAAATTGTGCCACTATTACCAAACTATAATAGAAAGACATACATACATTCATTTCTGTAACTAAATCTGGATTGTCTAAAAGGGATAACATACAGGGGATTATTCTGGCAAATGATGGAACCAAAGCTGATACCCAACTCTCAAGATCTAACCTATATGAAATACATCCTGACTAACAAAACAAGAACAATATCCTGACTGGAGAAACGTTAATTAAAGCAGTTATTCACTAGCAAATATAGAGGAGAAAGGAAGGAGGTGGATGGATAGGTAATGAGGAGAAATGAGGTCGCATTGCAAGGTTATGCAGGGAAAGATATCAAAGATTTGGATACAATAAGATTTAGTATAGGGGCTTCCCTGGTGGTCCAGTGGGTAAAGAGTCTGCCTTGCAGTGCAAGGGGCACCGGTTTGATCCCTGGCACAGAAAGATCCCACATGCAGTGGGGCAGCTGTACCTGTGTGTCCAATTAGGAGCCAGCACTCTGGAGTGTGTGCACCCAGAGCTGGTGCTCTGCATCAAGAAGCCATTGTGACAGGAGGCCCATACGGGCCAAAGAATTAAGATGAATGAAAATAAATAAATGAAAGACCAATAAAAGAGGTAAAAAAAAAAAAAAGTTAGTATAGCAGGAAGAAAGCAGCAGAGAAATCAAGGAAAGGAACAGTTATAAAGATATTAGCAGTAGATATTATAATTTATAAGAGTTATCATGAAGGATTTGTGGTTAATAAAAAAAAATTAGTATAAAATAGGACAAAGGCCAAAAAAAAAAAAACCATCAAACATATTGAAACAAAGCAAAACCAAAAAAGTTCATGGTACTCAGTTGTGGCCTTATCTTCTTTGTGTGTGGGTCATCTGCTAGTGTTTGATTCTGAAGCCATCCTAGAAGGTTTGATTCTGTCTTATCAGGGGCCGATTGTGGAGGTGTAGCAACTTCTTATATTTCAGGTTTCAGTGAGAGCCATATATAACATTTCTAGTGTGTTGAGGCGATAGGGTGGGGAATGGGGGACCCTTGCAGAACTGGTTTCTCTGGTTTCTCCACTGTGTGTCTATCTCTGTGCCACTTGCTTTCAGTGCTCCAGGCATTACCTTCTGCCAGCGCCCTTCTCTCTGCACTGGTGCCCCACCTCTCCACCAGGCCCTCTATTCTGTTTTGAAATATGTTTTTCAAAAACCCTGCTCACAAGCTTCTTACATTTCATGACAGGGACTTGGCTATGTGACACTCCCTATTTGCAAGAGATGTTGAGAGAATATTTTGCATGGGTCCTTTGCAGCTCTAAATAAAATTGAAGTTGATTTAGTAAGGTAGAAAGGGATAATGGATGTTGAACAGGTAGCTAGCATTCTTAGCTCTAGGAACCAAATAGTATTGTCTACCCCTTTGGTTTTGCAAGACTTACATGAGATGCTTCATGTACCTCGGTGTTCAGACATTGAGATATGGTTTGTCCAGGAGAAGGTGAGCATCCCTGTCCTCAGTGCATTCATCCTACAGGAGCAGAGACAGACAGGAGAAATGATGACATGACAGTTTACTAGGTGATAAACGATGAATTCAGTCATTTCACTGGATCTCCCTGGCCACAACCCTTTTGAGCTCCTACAGCCTCAGAACTTGGTATCAAAAAATCCTACTATCTGACCTTTATTGAGCACGTCTTACTGAGATTCTTCCTTATTGCTTTACATGCATGATCTCATTTGGCCTCAAGGCAACCCAATGTGGGTGGGTGATGGAAAGTCAGTACATTGATGGGGAAACTGAGGCTCTTTGAGGTAAGTAACTTACCATAGCCATGCTCTCATTAGAGGCTTTCTGGGGGGAGGAACGCAGGTATGCAGGACTGTGAATCTGGTGCCATGCTTAAGCCCTGGCTCTGCTACCCCCATCCCCCCAGGTCCTCAGACAAGTCCTACCCCCTCTCTGAGCCTCAGTTTCCTCTTCAGTAAAATACATGGAACTAGATGAGCTTAAAGGTAGCTTCTGGCTCTGGCCATTCAGAACTCTCTCCTCTGAACTGTTAAAAGAAAATTAGAAATAAAAGATGAAATCATGATTCTTCCACAGATTAAACTTGTATTAAATATTTTAACTCCTTTAATGAGGAAACAGCTGTGATATTACAACCAGTTCAAAGGAGACTCCAAAGAACAGGAGCATTTAGAAAGCAGGCATATTGAAATGAATTTGCAAATGGAGACAAAACTAGTTTTTTTTTTTTTTTCCAAACAAAGTGGGGAGGGTTGTTCTCCCCCTGGGCAGAATTCATTTGCATGTCTACAGGCAAGAATTATTTGGCACTGTTATCAATTATTTACAATTTTTAGAGTAAAAATAATTCCCAGAGTTGGATCAGATATGGTGGGCGGGCATGCTGTGGACAATGTGTCATTTTCTGTTGAAATACATGTTTTCTCCTGTAGACTCCAGTAGAAGTCTTCCAGTCTGGTCACCCTGATCTTGTTTCCTGTCGAGGCCTTATGTTTCTGCCTCCAGGAAACATGTACCATCCTCTTCTGCCTGCTACTTCATAGACATGTGCCTTTTGAATTTGGTTTGACTTAAGAAAAATAATTATGGAGTAGATTTACAATGTTACATTAGTTTCAGTTCAGTATAGTGAGTCACTTATACATATATGTGTATAAACATACTATTTTTTAAAAAAACATTCTTGTCTATTATCTGTTATTACAAGATATTGAGTAGAGTTCCTTGTGCTATACAGTAGGTCCTTGTTGATTATCTATTTTATATATAATAATGTGTGTATTTTATTCCCAAACTCCTAATTGACTCCCCTCTCCTTGCTTTGGTAACTGTAAGTTAGTTTCCTATGGCTTGTACTTCCATTGCTTCCAGAAAATCTTCGTTGTTTAATCTCTCTTTGAATAGACCAGGAAAACCAGTTGGAAGGTGGTGTCAGGTGTCCCCTTGTGGTGTGACAGGACCAGGAGGCTACACCACAGGATGCTTCCCTAACCGCTCTGCTCCAGGGCTTGGCTCCTGAGGTGGCTCAGTCACCAAGTGGTTAAGTAGCCCTGGGAAAGTACTCAACTTTAAGTTCATCTGGAAATCCCACAACTCCACACAAAGACAGCTGTCTTTGACAACTGGGAAGAGCTTTCTTCTCTAAGAGGGACGTTTGGAAGGCCACATGGCAGAGTCAAAGTGTATGGAGTTTGGTGTTAGGGTTTGATTTCCATGTGGTCTCTGTCACCAGCTGTGTGACCATGGGTTAGTCTCCTCACCTTAATTTGTGTATCTGTAATATGGAAATAATGATCGTCTGTGGTGGACTGAAAAATGGTCTTCTCCTAGAGGCCATTCTCCCCAGTCCTCAGAACTCATGAATGCTACCTTATTTGGAAAAAGGGTCTTTGCAGATGTAATTAAGGATCCTGAGAAGAGGAGATTATGCTGGATTAGTCAAGGGATCTTACATGCAATCACAAATGCCCTTGTAAGAGAAAGGCAGAGGGAGACTCAACATACAGGAGGCAGTGATCTGAAGACAGAGAGGATGACTGGAGTCCTGCACTGAGCAACTCTCACCAGAAACCGAAAGAGCCAAGGAACAGACACATTCCAAGTGCCCCTGAAGTGGGCATGACCTTGCCGAGTTTCAGACTAAAGACCTCCAGAATTCCAAGAAATGCTTTTCTTGTGTTTCAGGCACCACGTTTGTGGTCTTTTGTTATGGCAGCCCCAGTAAGTTAACACAATGTCTGCTGGCCTCATGGGATTCTGGTGAAGCTCAAAGAGGAGAGAATCCAACAGTGCTTTAAAAATGGTCAAATGCAAGCTAGGGTTCAATGTTGGTATTCTTATTCTTGTGCTATACAGTAGGTCCTTGTTGATTATCTATTTTATATATAATAATGTGTATTTTATTCCCAAACTCCTAATTGACTCCCCTCTCCTTGCTTTGGTAACTGTAAGTTAGTTTCCTATGGCTTGTACTTCCATTGCTTCCAGAAAATCTTCGTTGTTTAATCTCTCTTTGAATAGACCAGGAAAACCAGTTGGAAGGTGGTGTCAGGTGTCCCCTTGTGGTGTGACAGGACCAGGAGGCTACACCACAGGATGCTTCCCTAACCGCTCTGCTCCAGGGCTTGGCTCCTGAGGTGGCTCAGTCACCAAGTGGTTAAGTAGCCCTGGGAAAGTACTCAACTTTAAGTTCATCTGGAAATCCCACAACTCCACACAAAGACAGCTGTCTTTGACAACTGGGGAGAGCTTTCTTCTCTAAGAGGGACGTTTGGAAGGCCACATGGCAGAGCCAAAGTGTATGGAGTTTGGTGTTAGGGTTTGATTTCCATGTGGTCTCTGTCACCAGCTGTGTGACCATGGGTTAGTCTCCTCACCTTAATTTGTGTATCTGTAATATGGAAATAATGATTGTCTGTGGTGGACTGAAAAATGGTCTTCTCCTAGAGGCCATTCTCCCCAGTCCTCAGAACTCATGAATGCTACCTTATTTGGAAAAAGGGTCTTTGCAGATGTAATTAAGGATCCTGAGAAGAGGAGATTATGCTGGATTAGTCAAGGGATCTTACATGCAATCACAAATGCCCTTGTAAGAGAAAGGCAGAGGGAGACTCAACATACAGGAGGCAGTGATCTGAAGACAGGGAGGATGACTGGAGTCCTGCACTGAGCAACTCTCACCAGAAACCGAAAGAGCCAAGGAACAGACACATTCCAAGTGCCCCTGAAGTGGGCATGACCCTGCCGAGTTTCAGACTAAAGACCTCCAGAATTCCAAGAAATGCTTTTCTTGTGTTTCAGGCACCACGTTTGTGGTCTTTTGTTATGGCAGCCCCAGTAAGTTAACACAATGTCTGCTGGCCTCATGGGATTCTGGTGAAGCTCAAAGAGGAGAGAATCCAACAGTGCTTTAAAAATGGTCAAATGCAAGCTAGGGTTCAATGTGGGCAACAATTGATAAGTCATATGGAGACACCCTGGCTTCCCTAGTGGCTCAGAAGGTAAAGACTCCTGCATAGCAGGAGACACAAGTACTATCCCTGGGTCAGGAAGATCCCCTGGAGGAGGAAATGGAAACTGAATCCAGTGTTCTTACCTGAATAATCTCAATGGACAGAGGAGCCTGGTGCAGCCTACAGTCCATGAGGGCGCACAGAGTCGAACATGCCTGAACGACTATCGCTTTCATTTTCATGGAGATATCCATTCACAGTTTGCACATTCACACAGGACTTTGATCAGTAACAACGAGGATTGCATGGAAAAATAAATCAAATTTTTTCTCAAGTAAAAAGAAAAGTAAATATTCCCCATTGACCTCACTTTACGTTGGCCTGCTGTTTTCAATGTAAGAGCCTGAGGTCATGGCCTCTCCCTTGCAGCTGTCCTGCCCATGGGGTCATGGGATTGACTGTCAGAGAGTGGATCTGTGCCTCGCCAGCACCACTGGCTACACTGAAATAGTGTTGTTATCACCAGGAGACCCGGAGTGATAGCGAGAGCAAGTGACTTTTGTTTTCACCCATCTCAGGGTGAAAACTGGCACAGCAGAGAGATGGTAGGATTGAGATGCCTTTGTCCTGCCAGGACTCAGTGCAGCAGACTGGGGGGAAGCAGCAGCACCGCAGGGTTGAAATGGGGAAGCCAGGCCTATAGCGGGGAAAATTTGCAATCACAAATGCCCTTGTAAGAGAAAGGCAGAGGGAGACTCAACATACAGGAGGCAGTGATCTGAAGACAGGGAGGATGACTGGAGTCCTGCACTGAGCAACTCTCACCAGAAACCGAAAGAGCCAAGGAACAGACACATTCCAAGTGCCCCTGAAGTGGGCATGACCCTGCCGAGTTTCAGACTAAAGACCTCCAGAATTCCAAGAAATGCTTTTCTTGTGTTTCAGGCACCACGTTTGTGGTCTTTTGTTATGGCAGCCCCAGTAAGTTAACACAATGTCTGCTGGCCTCATGGGATTCTGGTGAAGCTCAAAGAGGAGAGAATCCAACAGTGCTTTAAAAATGGTCAAATGCAAGCTAGGGTTCAATGTGGGCAACAATTGATAAGTCATATGGAGACACCCTGGCTTCCCTAGTGGCTCAGAAGGTAAAGACTCCTGCATAGCAGGAGACACAAGTACTATCCCTGGGTCAGGAAGATCCCCTGGAGGAGGAAATGGAAACTGAATCCAGTGTTCTTGCCTGGAGAATCCCATGGACAGAGGAGTCTGGTGCAGCCTACAGTCCATGAGGCGCACAGAGTCGAACATGCCTGAACGACTATCGCTTTCATTTTCATGGAGATATCCATTCACAGTTTGCACATTCACACAGGACTTTGATCAGTAACAACGAGGATTGCATGGAAAAATAAATCAAATTTTTTCTCAAGTAAAAAGAAAAGTAAATATTCCCCATTGACCTCACTTTACGTTGGCCTGCTGTTTTCAATGTAAGAGCCTGAGGTCATGGCCTCTCCCTTGCAGCTGTCCTGCCCATGGGGTCATGGGATTGACTGTCAGAGAGTGGATCTGTGCCTCGCCAGCACCACTGGCTACACTGAAATAGTGTTGTTATCACCAGGAGACCCGGAGTGATAGCGAGAGCAAGTGACTTTTGTTTTCACCCATCTCAGGGTGAAAACTGGCACAGCAGAGAGATGGTAGGATTGAGATGCCTTTGCCCTGCCAGGACTCAGTGCAGCAGACTGCAGCAGCAGCACCGCAGGGTTGAAATGCAGCCATGAGGCTCAGCCTGCCAGCACAGACTGCGTTCCAGTGGTGCAGAGGCCAGTCTGGGGTGGGTGCATGCCAGGAGCAGGTAGAAGGGTCTCATCTTTGCCAGAACAGAGCTATGTCTACCCTCCACTCCCTAACTCCACCTCAAACACAAAACCAGCCAAGATGCTCTGTAAAGGGTGCTGGCCCAGACCTCATGGACATTTTGGGGACTGTATCTTGTGCCTGTTTTTTCCCTCAACGCTTAAGCTAAGACATTCTACTTGCCAGAACCTCATCTTTGTCCCCTAGTTGTTGTTTAGTCTCTAAGTCATGTCTGACTATTTGTGATCCCATGGACTGTAGCCCACCTGGCTCCTCTATCCAGGACTCCTCTATCCAGGACTGGCCTGGGGAGCCATGAACTCCTCCAGGGGAATCTTACCAGCCCATGGATTGAACCCATGTCTCCTGCTTGATAGGTGGCTTCTTTTTTTTTTGACGGGGAGAGGCGGGTTGGGGAGGGAGGGGGGCAGGCGGGCCACTTCTATTGGTCTTTCATTTCTCTATTTTCATCCATCTTTGTTCTTTGGCTCCTGTGGGCCTCCCATCACAGTGGCCTCTGTTGTTGCAGAGCACCCGCTCTGGGCGCATGCGCTCCAGAGCTCTGGCTCGGTAATTGAACACATCGGTCCTTCCGCTCTGCGGCACGTGGGATCGTCCCTGGCCAGGGATGAACTGGCGCCCCTTGCACTGAAAGGCGGTGTCCTTACCCACTGGACCACCAGGGAAGCCCGATAGGTGGCTTCTTTATCACTGAGCCACCTGGGAGGGCCTGTGTTGCCTAGACCAGTCCTATATTCTGTTTCCTCTCTCTAGGAAGGGCCCGATAGGCTTTCTGCGTTGCTTACTATCTGTGCCTCGCCAGCACCACTGGCTACACTGAAATAGTGTTGTTATCACCAGGAGACCCGGAGTGATAGCGAGAGCAAGTGACTTTGTTTTCACCCATCTCAGGGTGAAAACTGGCACAGCAGAGAGATGGTAGGATTGAGATGCCTTTGTCCTGCCAGGACTCAGTGCAGCAGACTGCAGCAGCAGCACCGCAGGGTTGAAATGCAGCCATGAGGCTCAGCCTGCCAGCACAGACTGCGTTCCAGTGGTGCAGAGGCCAGTCTGGGGTGGGTGCATGCCAGGAGCAGGTAGAAGGGTCTCATCTTTGCCAGAACAGAGCTATGTCTACCCTCCACTCCCTAACTCCACCTCAAACACAAAACCAGCCAAGATGCTCTGTAAAGGGTGCTGGCCCAGACCTCATGGACATTTTGGGGACTGTATCTTGTGCCTGTTTTTTCCCTCAACGCTTAAGCTAAGACATTCTACTTGCCAGAACCTCATCTTTGTCCCCTAGTTGTTGTTTAGTCTCTAAGTCATGTCTGACTATTTGTGACCCCATGGACTGTAGCCCACCTGGCTCCTCTATCCAGGACTCCTCTATCCAGGACTGGCCTGGGGAGCCATGAACTCCTCCAGGGGAATCTTACCAGCCCATGGATTGAACCCATGTCTCCTGCTTGATAGGTGGCTTCTTTTTTTTTTGACGGGGAGAGGCGGGTTGGGGAGGGAGGGGGGCAGGCGGGCCACTTCTATTGGTCTTTCATTTCTCTATTTTCATCCATCTTTGTTCTTTGGCTCCTGTGGGCCTCCCATCACAGTGGCCTCTGTTGTTGCAGAGCACCCGCTCTGGGCGCATGCGCTCCAGAGCTCTGGCTCGGTAATTGAACACATCGGTCCTTCCGCTCTGCGGCACGTGGGATCGTCCCTGGCCAGGGATGAACTGGCGCCCCTTGCACTGAAAGGCGGTGTCCTTACCCACTGGACCACCAGGGAAGCCCGATAGGTGGCTTCTTTATCACTGAGCCACCTGGGAGGGCCTGTGTTGCCTAGACCAGTCCTATATTCTGTTTCCTCTCTCTGGCATGGTCCCACCTATGTGCTCTGGGAACTCACAGTAATTACACTATGATGTAGCTGTTAATTAGTCAATTAACTGCTTGCTGAGTATTAAGCACTTACTCTAAGTCAGGCAAGGACTTGCTGGGGCTACTTGATAGAGACAGCAGACTAGACCCCTCCCTCTAGGCAGTTTGTGAGGTGGGGAATCTTTAATCAAACAATCTCTCAAGGAACTCTGTAAATGATGATGTCCTGTGGGGATATATCACTTCACATGCTAGCACTCACTTCACACTTTAGCAAAGTAATGCTCAAAATACTCCAAGCTAGGCTTCAACAGCATGTGAACTGAGAACTTCCAGATGTACAAGCTATATTTAGAAAAGGCAGAAGAACCAGAGATCAAATTGCCAATGTCCATTGGGTCATAGAAAGAGCAAGGGAATTCCAGAAAAACATCTACTGCTGCTTCATTGACTATGCTAAAGTGTGGATCACAACAAACTGTGGAAAATTCTGAAAGAGATGGGAATACCAGACCACTTACCCTGCCTCCTGCAAAGCCTGTATACAGGACAAGAAGCAACAGTTAGAACTGGACATGGAACAACAGATGGTTCCAAATTGCCAAAGGAGTACATCAAAGCTGTCTATTGTCACTCTGCCTATTTAATTTATACAAAGAGTACATCATGCAAAATGCCAGTCTGGATGAAGCACAAGCTGGAGTGAAGATTGGCAGAAAAAATACCATTAGTCTCAGATATGCAGATGACACCACTATCATTTCTCTATTTTCATCCATCTTTGTTCTTTGGCTCCTGTGGGCCTCCCATCACAGTGGCCTCTGTTGTTGAGAGCACCCGCTCTGGGCGCATGCGCTCCAGAGCTCTGGCTCGGTAATTGAACACATCGGTCCTTCCGCTCTGCGGCACGTGGGATCGTCCCTGGCCAGGGATGAACTGGCGCCCCTTGCACTGAAAGGCGGTGTCCTTACCCACTGGACCACCAAGGAAGCCCGATAGGTGGCTTCTTTATCACTGAGCCACCTGGGAGGGCCTGTGTTGCCTAGACCAGTCCTATATTCTGTTTCCTCTCTCTGGCATGGTCCCACCTATGTGCTCTGGGAACTCACAGTAATTACACTATGATGTAGCTGTTAATTAGTCAATTAACTGCTTGCTGAGTATTAAGCACTTACTCTAAGTCAGGCAAGGACTTGCTGGGGCTACTTGATAGAGACAGCAGACTAGACCCCTCCCTCTAGGCAGTTTGTGAGGTGGGGAATCTTTAATCAAACAATCTCTCAAGGAACTCTGTAAATGATGATGTCCTGTGGGGATATATCACTTCACATGCTAGCACTCACTTCACACTTTAGCAAAGTAATGCTCAAAATACTCCAAGCTAGGCTTCAACAGCATGTGAACTGAGAACTTCCAGATGTACAAGCTATATTTAGAAAAGGCAGAAGAACCAGAGATCAAATTGCCAATGTCCATTGGGTCATAGAAAGAGCAAGGGAATTCCAGAAAAACATCTACTGCTGCTTCATTGACTATGCTAAAGTGTGGATCACAACAAACTGTGGAAAATTCTGAAAGAGATGGGAATACCAGACCACTTACCCTGCCTCCTGCAAAGCCTGTATACAGGACAAGAAGCAACAGTTAGAACTGGACATGGAACAACAGATGGTTCCAAATTGCCAAAGGAGTACATCAAAGCTGTCTATTGTCACTCTGCCTATTTAATTTATACAAAGAGTACATCATGCAAAATGCCAGTCTGGATGAAGCACAAGCTGGAGTGAAGATTGGCAGAAAAAATACCATTAGTCTCAGATATGCAGATGACACCACTATCATGGC
Organism: Tragulus kanchil; assembly: GCA_022376925.1. Classification (NCBI taxonomy): domain Eukaryota; kingdom Metazoa; phylum Chordata; class Mammalia; order Artiodactyla; family Tragulidae; genus Tragulus; species Tragulus kanchil. Next base: position 6,247,782 of record JAIOJX010000004.1, read on the forward strand.
AGAAAGTGAAGAGGAACTAAAAAGCCTCTTGATGAAGGTGAAAGAGGAGAGTGAAAAAGCTGGACTAAAACTCAGCATTCAAAAAATGAAGATCATAGCATCTGCCCCATCACTTCATGGAAAATAGATGGACAAACAATGGAAAGAGTGACAGATTATTTTCTTGGGCTCCAAAATAACTGGATGGTGACTACAGTCATGAAATTAAAAGACACTTGCTCCTTGGAAGAAAAGTTATGACAAACTTACACAGTGTTTTAAGAAGCAGAGACATCACCTTGCTCTCAAAAGTCTGTATAGTCAAAGCTATGATTTTGCCAGGAGTCATGTATGGATGTGAGAGCTGGACCATAAAGGAGGTTGAGTGACAGAGAATTGATGCCTTTGAACTGTGGTATTGGAGAAGACTCTTGAGAGTCCCTTGGGCTGCAAGGAGATCAAACCAGGCACTCCTAAAGGAAATCAGCCCTGGATATTCATTGGGAGGAGTGATGCTCAAGCTGACTCTCCAAAACTCTGGTCACCTGATGCACTGAGATGACTCACTGAAAAAGACCCGGATATTGGGAGAAATAGAAGGCAGAAGGAGAAGGGGGTGACAGAGATGGTTTGCTGGCATAACTGAATCAATGGAGATGAATTTGAACAAGCTCTGGGAGATAGTGAAGTACCGGAAAGCCTGATGTGCTGCAGTCCATGTGGTCATAAGGAGTTAAAAACGATGGAGTGAGTTGAACTGACTGACTAACTTTGGAGATAAATACAAGGTCCTGAGGGAGAGAACTTCTCAGATTGGAGGAACTGGAAAGGTGTCTGTGAGGAAGGGACTTTTATCTGGGGATTTTATGGATAAGTACGAGTTCATTTGGTGCACAGTTTGGATCTGCTGATTGTGTATGTGGGTGCTTCCAGGAAGAATAAGTAAGGGGGACTAATGCTGACCTGGATCTGAGGGGCTAGAAGGAAGGGATGTGGCTTTCTTGGATTGAGTGAGGAGATGATAAGTGGTAGATGGGGGCAAAGGCCATTTTAACCATCTTTGTCTTTATTCAGACTACATTCATAGGCACCTGCAGGGGAATTTGAAGCAGGAAACTGGCATGATCCGGATTGGCTGCCAGATGGAGAATAGGTTGGATAGGACACAGTGGAAGCCGAGACAATTAGGAGGCTCTTGAGAAAGAAGGACTCTAGGAAACACTGGATTCAACCTTTCCCCACGTGGATGGAGTTGAACTGGTGGCTAAACTTCCCCATTCAGTTGGCAAACAAGGCAGGACTTTAACTTTGGTTTAGTGATTTCTAGGCCAAAATACTTTGGATCCTACTACATTTAAGTAAATTATTTCCTTTTTGTAGGGATAGTAATAATGGTTGTGTGTCCTTCAAAGGCAACTTAAGATGTTCTGTGGTCTTATTAAAACTTTTTTAGAGAGTGATAAAGGAAAATTCAGCACTGAATTTCTAATTAACTTGTAATCTGACCACATGGATGACTACTTTGGGTTCCCCATCATATTCAAGACAGGGTAATATGGTGAGTTGACAAGTTAGCACTGCAAAGCCAGGTAAACATGAGTTCAAATTCCAGATCCACTGTTTCTCAAGCTCTCCCCCTTAGCAAATATGACCTCTCTGAGGCTGAATTTCTTCAGCTAAAAATGGGTGTTGTAACAGTAGTTTCCATACTGTGGTGTTTTGTTAAAAGCAAATATGTCTCTGAGATGTAGTAAGTGCACAATAAATGTGTTATGGGTATGGTGATGATAATATTGATCTATTTAGCAAAGAGAGAGTGTGTTCTTTCTGAAGAGTTATTTAATTTCATTTTTAATAAGTTCTATAAAACGTATGGTCTGTTGATATAAAAGGGTCTGTCCTAGGTATGGTTCATATTCCCAAGGTGACTAAATGGAGGAATAAGACAAGTCTGTAAGTGATTCAATAACATTTCCTATTCTTAGTAAAATGGAGATTCAGTGCCAGAGGTGTCCTATACAACTGGTGGAATTCAGAGTGTCTTAGGGCAAAGGTGGTTCCTAAAATGCTTTTTGGATTGAGTGAGGAGATGATAAGTGGTAGATGGGGGCAAAGGCCATTTTAACCATCTTTGTCTTTATTCAGACTACATTCATAGGCACCTGCAGGGGAATTTGAAGCAGGAAACTGGCATGATCCGGATTGGCTGCCAGATGGAGAATAGGTTGGATAGGACACAGTGGAAGCCGAGACAATTAGGAGGCTCTTGAGAAAGAAGGACTCTAGGAAACACTGGATTCAACCTTTCCCCACGTGGATGGAGTTGAACTGGTGGCTAAACTTCCCCATTCAGTTGGCAAACAAGGCAGGACTTTAACTTTGGTTTAGTGATTTCTAGGCCAAAATACTTTGGATCCTACTACATTTAAGTAAATTATTTCCTTTTTGTAGGGATAGTAATAATGGTTGTGTGTCCTTCAAAGGCAACTTAAGATGTTCTGTGGTCTTATTAAAACTTTTTTAGAGAGTGATAAAGGAAAATTCAGCACTGAATTTCTAATTAACTTGTAATCTGACCACATGGATGACTACTTTGGGTTCCCCATCATATTCAAGACAGGGTAATATGGTGAGTTGACAAGTTAGCACTGCAAAGCCAGGTAAACATGAGTTCAAATTCCAGATCCACTGTTTCTCAAGCTCTCCCCCTTAGCAAATATGACCTCTCTGAGGCTGAATTTCTTCAGCTAAAATGGGTGTTGTAACAGTAGTTTCCATACTGTGGTGTTTTGTTAAAAGCAAATATGTCTCTGAGATGTAGTAAGTGCACAATAAATGTGTTATGGGTATGGTGATGATAATATTGATCTATTTAGCAAAGAGAGAGTGTGTTCTTTCTGAAGAGTTATTTAATTTCATTTTTAATAAGTTCTATAAAACGTATGGTCTGTTGATATAAAAGGGTCTGTCCTAGGTATGGTTCATATTCCCAAGGTGACTAAATGGAGGAATAAGACAAGTCTGTAAGTGATTCAATAACATTTCCTATTCTTAGTAAAATGGAGATTCAGTGCCAGAGGTGTCCTATACAACTGGTGGAATTCTGAGTGTCTTAGGGCAAAGGTGGTTCCTAAAATGCTTTTTTTGGAGGATGAGTAGGGTTTATTTTTTTGAAGATGAGAAGGTAGTCAACCATTTTGGATATTTTCCTTTGTATTATAAAAGCTACACTTGATCTCTTCAGAAAATTTAGAAAAAGTCAGTAAATGAAAAGAAGAAAAATAAAAATTCCACTGTGAAGCCACCAGCTGAGATAACTACTTATCATGAACTCGCATAATTTTAAAAGTTTATTGTGTAAGTACATACACACACAGTTATACAAATGGGATTGTACTACCCTAGAACCAGTTTTTTTCTTTTTACTTCAAAACATATTTTAAAATATTTTTTCATTCCACTGAATGTCCTAATCTGTATTCTTTTACAAGATGGCCATAAGAGGGGATGCAGAGAGGTACAGAAAAACAAAGTCCTGGAAAGTCACTGTACATTATGAGGGTGAGCGTGATGTACAGGGGAACGCCAGGGAAGTGGGGCTTCCCAGCAGGTGGGGAGCTGAGAGAGTGAACAAGGAGGCATGGGTCAGCGCCTTATGGGAGATCAGGGTAGAAGATACAAGCAAAAGGCCTGAGGGGATTTCATAGGAGTGTTTGAACGCTGCTAGATCACAGTCTGGAGAGGACAAAAGGCGACCAGTGACAGGGGTCAGCCTTCTCACTCTGGCATGTTTGGTTTTAAGGGTACCGTACTCACAGCCTATTTGTGGGAATGTTGAGGCAGCAGGAAAATATATTTTTAGCGGTTACTGGGTATTTGACTCTTGGAGATCCAATGATATGTTTAACCAAGCTGTTTTGGGTGAACATCTGTGAATGTTTCCCGTTTGGATTTTTTGTTTATTTTTTGCTTGTATAAATAATACTACAACAAACATAGTTGTAGCTGTAGCTAAATGATGCAGTCACACACAATTTATTTCCTGAGGCTGAATTTTTGTAGTGGAGTTACTGAACCTAAGGGGCATGCCGTTAAAAAAATATTTTATTTTCTGAGTTCTGGAAATGATTAGTAGGCATGCACTTTCAAATGCATTTTATTTGTAAGTTCTTATTTTTTAGCAAGTGACAGAGCCCTGTCATGGATCCCTGCTGCCTGTTTGTATGGTACCAGTCTGTCATCTCTCCTCCTTTCCAGTGACTGTTTTATCTCTCATGATATTGGCCTGAGAGAGGTTACTAGACCTATCTTACTCTCTAGGCTTGTTTTTGTAACTTTTATACCATTTTCCCCTAACATACATTTAATTTTTTTATTGAAGTATGGTTAATTTACAATGTTATGTGAAATTTTTGGTTAGCAAAGTGACTGTTATACATATTATTTTTTATATTCTTTTCCAATGTGGTTTATCCATGGATCTTGAACACAGTTCCCTGTGTTATACAAGTAGGACTTTGTTGTCCATCCAATCTATATGTAATAGTTCGTATCTACTAACCTCAAACTTCTAGTCCATCCCCACCCCACCCTCCACTTACTTTGTTAGCCACAAGTCTGTTCTCTATGTCTGAACATCTGTTTCTGCTTTGTAGATAGGTTCATTTGTGCCACATTTTAGATTTTGTATGTAAGTGGTGTAATGTGGTATTTGTCTCTTTCTGACTTCACTCAGTATGATAATCTCTAGTTGCATCGATGTGGCTAGAAATGACATTATTTCATTCTTTTTTACGGCTGTGTAGTATTTCATTGTATGTATATGTACCACATTTCCTTTATCTGTTTATCTGTTGATAAGCACTTAGATTGTTTCCTCATCTTGGCTATTGTGAATAGTGCTGCTTTGAACATAGGGACACGTGTATCTTTTTTTTGAATTGTAGCTTTGTCTATTTATATACAGGAGTGGGATCATATGGCATGAATATTTAGAGTTTTCTGAGGAACCTCCATATTGTTTTCCATAGTGGCTACAACAACTGAACATTCCTTCCAACTGTGTAAGAGGATTCTTCTCTAACATATTATTTTTTTAAATGCCATTTAAGAAAATGAGACATTTTAATTGGTATTGTACTACATTCTTAGGTTATGAATGGGTAGGTTTTTAATAGGCAGTGGAAAAGGAGAGACCCTTTCATGCAGTTGGTGTGAAACAGTAAAGGAGTGATGATGTTAAAGGCTTAAAGCTAGCCACTGTCAGTCTAGTTCTGGCCCACAGAAGCATGTTGTTTGTCTATAGCATGTTTGAAAAATTATTATTACTATTTACATCAGATCATCAGGGGATTTCATATGGATATCTGCTTTGCTGAGTTCTCATCATTCAGAAGTTCTGGCAAGCCTGAACCAGGCTTCAATCTGGAACAAGACTGTTTTTCCAGATTGATTGAAATATAATTGACATAGCACATAGTATCAGTTTAAGGTGTGCAGTGTGTTGATATATTTGTAAATAGTAATCATTTTGCAAATGATTACCACCATAGCATTAGTTGATACCTGTATCATGACAAATAACTACCATTTCATTTTTCCAGTGAGCATATTTAAGGCTGATTCTCCTAGCAGTTTTCAAGTATGTAATAGAGTGTTATTAACTATAATCATTATAATGGTATATTTGGTCCCCAGACCTTATCTATATTATTACTGATAGTTTGTCCTCTTTGACCAGTGTTTCTCCCTTTTACCTGCTCCCAGTCCTGGTAACCACCATTCTCATCTCTGTGTCTGTAACTCATTTTGTGCCACATTTTAGATTTTGTATGTAAGTGGTGTAATGTGGTATTTGTCTCTTTCTGACTTCACTCAGTATGATAATCTCTAGTTGCATCGATGTGGCTAGAAATGACATTATTTCATTCTTTTTTACGGCTGTGTAGTATTTCATTGTATGTATATGTACCACATTTCCTTTATCTGTTTATCTGTTGATAAGCACTTAGATTGTTTCCTCATCTTGGCTATTGTGAATAGTGCTGCTTTGAACATAGGGACACGTGTATCTTTTTGAATTGTAGCTTTGTCTATTTATATACAGGAGTGGGATCATATGGCATGAATATTTAGAGTTTTCTGAGGAACCTCCATATTGTTTTCCATAGTGGCTACAACAACTGAACATTCCTTCCAACTGTGTAAGAGGATTCTTCTCTAACATATTATTTTTTTAAATGCCATTTAAGAAAATGAGACATTTTAATTGGTATTGTACTACATTCTTAGGTTATGAATGGGTAGGTTTTTAATAGGCAGTGGAAAAGGAGAGACCCTTTCATGCAGTTGGTGTGAAACAGTAAAGGAGTGATGATGTTAAAGGCTTAAAGCTAGCCACTGTCAGTCTAGTTCTGGCCCACAGAAGCATGTTGTTTGTCTATAGCATGTTTGAAAAATTATTATTACTATTTACATCAGATCATCAGGGGATTTCATATGGATATCTGCTTTGCTGAGTTCTCATCATTCAGAAGTTCTGGCAAGCCTGAACCAGGCTTCAATCTGGAACAAGACTGTTTTTCCAGATTGATTGAAATATAATTGACATAGCACATAGTATCAGTTTAAGGTGTGCAGTGTGTTGATATATTTGTAAATAGTAATCATTTTGCAAATGATTACCACCATAGCATTAGTTGATACCTGTATCATGACAAATAACTACCATTTCATTTTTCCAGTGAGCATATTTAAGGCTGATTCTCCTAGCAGTTTTCAAGTATGTAATAGAGTGTTATTAACTATAATCATTATAATGGTATATTTGGTCCCCAGACCTTATCTATATTATTACTGATAGTTTGTCCTCTTTGACCAGTGTTTCTCCCTTTTACCTGCTCCCAGTCCTGGTAACCACCATTCTCATCTCTGTGTCTGTAAGTTTGGCCTTTTTAGGTTCTGCATATAGGTGAAATCATACAATATTTATTTATTTTTTGACTTGTTTGCATCAGTATAATACCCTCAATGTCCATTTATGTTGTCAAAAATTGGCAGGATGACCTCTTTTCTTAAAGCTGAAGACTCCTCCATTGTATGTGTGTGTGCTTGTATGTACATACATACCTACATAACATACCTTCATCCATTCAACTGTTTATGGACACATAGATTGTTTCCATATCTTGGCTATTGTGAATAATGCTGCAATGAATTTAGGAATAAAGATAGTCTCTTCAAGATCCTGTTTTCATTCCCTTTAGATTCTATACCCAGAATTAGGATTACTAGATCATATGGTAGCTCTGTTTTTAATTTTTTGAGGAATTTCCATACTATTTTCCATAATGGTTGTACCAATTTACATTCCCACCAATAGCACACAAGGATTCCCTTTTGCTACTTCTTCTGGAACACTTGCTTATCTTTTTTTGTCTTTTTGATGATAGCCATCCTGACAGGTGTGCAGTGATCCATCGTTGTGGTTTTGATTTACAGTTTCCTGATGGTTAGTGATAATGAGCACCTTTCTATGTACCTGTTGGCTATATGACTGTCTGTATGTCTTCTTGTATAAACATCTATTCAATTCCTATGCTCATTTTAAAATTAGATTTTTTTTGCTATTGAGTTATATGAGTGCTTTATATATTGGATATATTTTGTCATAGTCCCATTTGTTTGCATTTGCTTTTGTTGACTTTAATTTGGAGTCATATCCAAAAAATTTCCATTACCAATGCCAGGGCACTTACCCTCTTCCATTTCTTCTAGGAATTTCATGGTTTCATTCAAGTCTTGCCTTCAAATCTTTAATCACTTTTGAGGTGATTTTTCTGTATGGTGTAGGATAGGGGTCCAGTTTTTTCCTTCTGTATGAGGTTAATCTAATTTTTCCCAAACCAATTATTGAAGAGAGTATCTTTTCCCAATTGTATATTCTTGGCTTCTTTGTCACAAATTGACTATATATGTGTATACACACACACATATATAGACTTTTTTCTGGGGTGACTATTTTGTTCCGTTGATCTGTATGTCTATTTTATGCCAATACCATACTGTTTTGATTGTTGTTGTTGTCCAGTCACTAAGTCATGTCTGACTCTTTATGACCCCATGGACTGCAGCATGCCAGGCTTCCCTGTTCTCTGCTATCTCCCAGAGTTTGCTCAAGTCCATATCCATTGAGTCCATAATGCTATGTAACCATCTCATCCTCTGCTGTCCTTTTCTCCTTTTGCCTTCAGTCTTTCCCAGCATCAGAATCTTTTCCAATGAATCAGTTCTTTGTATCAGGTAGCCAAAGTATTGGAGCTTCAGCTTCAGCATCAATCCTCCCAATGAATATTCAGGGTTGATTTCTTTTGGATTGACTGATTTGGTCTCCTTGCAGTTCAAGGAACTCTCAAGAATCTTCTTCAGCACCATAATTCAGAAGCATCAGTTCTTTGGCACTCAGCCTTCTCAGTGCTCAGTCCAACTCTCACATCCATATATGACCACTGGAAAAACCATAGGTCTGACTATACTCTCCTTTGTTGGCAAAGTGATGTCTTTGCTTTTTAATATGCTGTTTAGGTTTATAATAGCTTTTCTCTCAAGAAGCAAGTGTCTTCTAATTTCATGACTGCAGTCACCATCTGCAATGGTTTTACAGCTCAGGAAAAGATAATCTGTCACTCCTATGTTTTTCCCTTCTATTTTCCATGAAGTTGATGGGACCAACTGCCATGATGTCAGTTTTTTTGAATGTTGAGTTTTAAGCTAATTTTTTCACTTTCCTCTTTCACCCTCATCAAAGGGATCCTAGTTTCTCTTCACTTTCTGTCTTTAGAGAGGTATCATCTGTCTATCTGAGGTTATCGGTATTTCTCTTGGCAATCTTAATTCCAGTTTGTGATTGTTTTGATGACTACAACTTCTTTTTTTCTTTTCCCCATTGGGCCTCTTTTATTTTTATATTTATTTTCATCTATCTTTTTATTATTTGGCCTGTGTGGACCTCCCACTGCAGTGACCTCTCTTGTTGCAGAGCACCAGCTCTAGGCACATGCGCTCTAGAGTGCTGCCTCATAATTGGACACACTGGTCCAGCCCCTCTTTGGCACGTGGGATCTTCCCGGGCCAGGGATCAAACGGGTGCCCCTTGCACTGTAAGGTAGACTCTATACCCACTGGACCACCAGGAAAGCCCTGACTACAGTTTTTAATAGAGTTTGAAATCAAGGATTGTGCTGGCTCCAACTTTGTCCCTTTTCAAGGGGGGGATTGCAGCATGCCAGGCTTCCCTGTCCTCTGCTATCTCCCAGAGTTTGCTCAAGTCCATATCCATTGAGTCCATAATGCTATGTAACCATCTCATCCTCTGCTGTCCTTTTCTCCTTTTGCCTTCAGTCTTTCCCAGCATCAGAATCTTTTCCAATGAATCAGTTCTTTGTATCAGGTAGCCAAAGTATTGGAGCTTCAGCTTCAGCATCAATCCTCCCAATGAATATTCAGGGTTGATTTCTTTTGGATTGACTGATTTGGTCTCCTTGCAGTTCAAGGAACTCTCAAGAATCTTCTTCAGCACCATAATTCAGAAGCATCAGTTCTTTGGCACTCAGCCTTCTCAGTGCTCAGTCCAACTCTCACATCCATATATGACCACTGGAAAACCATAGGTCTGACTATACTCTCCTTTGTTGGCAAAGTGATGTCTTTGCTTTTTAATATGCTGTTTAGGTTTATAATAGCTTTTCTCTCAAGAAGCAAGTGTCTTCTAATTTCATGACTGCAGTCACCATCTGCAATGGTTTTACAGCTCAGGAAAAGATAATCTGTCACTCCTATGTTTTTCCCTTCTATTTTCCATGAAGTTGATGGGACCAACTGCCATGATGTCAGTTTTTTTGAATGTTGAGTTTTAAGCTAATTTTTTCACTTTCCTCTTTCACCCTCATCAAAGGGATCCTAGTTTCTCTTCACTTTCTGTCTTTAGAGAGGTATCATCTGTCTATCTGAGGTTATCGGTATTTCTCTTGGCAATCTTAATTCCAGTTTGTGATTGTTTTGATGACTACAACTTCTTTTTTTCTTTTCCCCATTGGGCCTCTTTTATTTTTATATTTATTTTCATCTATCTTTTTATTATTTGGCCTGTGTGGACCTCCCACTGCAGTGACCTCTCTTGTTGCAGAGCACCAGCTCTAGGCACATGCGCTCTAGAGTGCTGCCTCATAATTGGACACACTGGTCCAGCCCCTCTTTGGCACGTGGGATCTTCCCGGGCCAGGGATCAAACGGGTGCCCCTTGCACTGTAAGGTAGACTCTATACCCACTGGACCACCAGGAAAGCCCTGACTACAGTTTTTAATAGAGTTTGAAATCAAGGATTGTGCTGGCTCCAACTTTGTCCCTTTTCAAGATTTCTTTGATTGTACAGGGTCTTTTGCAGTTACATACATATTTCAGGAAGGATTTTTTTTTCTTTCTGTGAAACATACCATTGGAATTTTGACAAGGATTACACTGAATCTGTGGATTGCTTTGAGAAGTATGCACATTTAAATTATATCAATTCTAATCAATGTGCATGAAATGTCTTTTCATTTATTTATGTCTTTTTTACTTTCTTTTTTTTTTTAAATATTTATTTATTTATTTTTGGGGGGGCGGGTTGGGGAGGGAAGGGGTGGGCGGGCCACTTTTATTGGTCTTTCATTTGTCTATTTTCATCCGTCTTTGTTCTTTGGCTCTTGTCGGCCTCCCATCGCGGTGGCCTCTGTTGTCGCAGAGCACCGGCTCTGGGCGCATGCGCTCCTGAGCTCCGGCTCGGTAATTGGACACATCGGTCCAGCCGCTCCATGGCACGTGGGATCTTCCTGGGCCAGGGATCAAACGGGTGCCCCTTGCACTGTAAGGTAGACTCTATACCCACTGGACCACCAGGAAAGCCCTGACTACAGTTTTTAATAGAGTTTGAAATCAAGGATTGTGCTGGCTCCAACTTTGTCCCTTTTCAAGATTTCTTTGATTGTACAGGGTCTTTTGCAGTTACATACATATTTCAGGAAGGATTTTTTTTTCTTTCTGTGAAACATACCATTGGAATTTTGACAAGGATTACACTGAATCTGTGGATTGCTTTGAGAAGTATGCACATTTAAATTATATCAATTCTAATCAATGTGCATGAAATGTCTTTTCATTTATTTATGTCTTTTTTACTTTCTTTTTTTTTTTAAAATATTTATTTATTTATTTTTGGGGGGGCGGGTTGGGGAGGGAAGGGGTGGGCGGGCCACTTTTATTGGTCTTTCATTTGTCTATTTTCATCCGTCTTTGTTCTTTGGCTCTTGTCGGCCTCCCATCGCGGTGGCCTCTGTTGTCGCAGAGCACCGGCTCTGGGCGCATGCGCTCCTGAGCTCCGGCTCAGTAATTGGACACATCGGTCCAGCCGCTCCGCGGCACGTGGGATCCTCCCAGGCCAGGGATCGAACCGGCGCCCCTTGCACTGCAAGGCGGTGTCCTTACCCACTGGACCACCAGGGAAGCCCTCTTTTTTACTTTCTTTCATCAATGTCTTATGGCTTTCAGTGTATGGATATCTGACATCTTTCATTAAATTTAGTCCTATAAACTTTATTCATTTCAGTGTTATTGTAAGTGGGTTTTTTTCTAAACTGTTTTTGATGATTTGTTCTTAGTATGTAGAAATGCAGCTGGTTTATATATATTGAGTTTGTATCCTGCAACTTTACTGAAATTGTTTATTAGCTGCAACATTTTGGTGAAGTTTTTAGGAGCTTCTATAGACAATACTATGTTATCTACAAATAGAGGCACTTTTATTTCTTCCTTTCCAATTCGGATGCCATTTATTTCTTTTCCTTGCCTAGTTGCTCTACCTACCATTCCCAGGAATCTGTTGAATGAAAGTGGGAAGAGTGGGCATCCAGTTCTGTCCTTTTCTAAGAAGAAAAGCTTTCAGTTTTTCACTGTGTATAATAAATGTTATTAATAGCTTGGTCTTGTCATATATCACATTTATTGTGTTGAGGTACACGTACTCTATAACCAATTTGTTCAGAGTTTTTATTATAAAAGGATGTTGAGTTTTGTCAAGCAATTTTTCTGTATTATGATCATGTATAATTATTATCTTTTATTTTGTTGCTGTGGTATATCACATTTATTGACTTGTGAGTGTTGAGCCATCCTTGTGTCACTGGAATAAATCTCACTTGACCATGTTGTGTACTCCTTTTAATGTACTGTTGAAATCAGTTTGCTAATAGTTTCTTGAGGATTTTTACATATATGTCCATTGAGGATTGTTGTTGTTCAATCACTAAGTCATGTCCAATTCTTTGCAACCCCATGGACCATAGACCTCTAGGATCCTCTGTCCTTGGGGTTTTCCAGGGAAGAACATTGGAGTGTGTTTCCTTTTCCAGGATATCAGGGATTGAGCTCACATCTCCTGCATTGGCAGGCAGATTCTTTACCACTGAGCCACTGGGAAGCCCTCTTTTTACTTTCTTTCATCAATTTTCTTTCAGTGTATGGATATCTGACATCTTTCATTAAATTTAGTCCTATAAACTTTATTCATTTCAGTGTTATTGTAAGTGGGTTTTTTTCTAAACTGTTTTTGATGATTTGTTCTTAGTATGTAGAAATGCAGCTGGTTTATATATATTGAGTTTGTATCCTGCAACTTTACTGAAATTGTTTATTAGCTGCAACATTTTGGTGAAGTTTTTAGGAGCTTCTATAGACAATACTATGTTATCTACAAATAGAGGCACTTTTATTTCTTCCTTTCCAATTCGGATGCCATTTATTTCTTTTCCTTGCCTAGTTGCTCTACCTACCATTCCCAGGAATCTGTTGAATGAAAGTGGGAAGAGTGGGCATCCAGTTCTGTCCTTTTCTAAGAAGAAAAGCTTTCAGTTTTTCACTGTGTATAATAAATGTTATTAATAGCTTGGTCTTGTCATATATCACATTTATTGTGTTGAGGTACACGTACTCTATAACCAATTTGTTCAGAGTTTTTATTATAAAAGGATGTTGAGTTTTGTCAAGCAATTTTTCTGTATTATGATCATGTATAATTATTATCTTTTATTTTGTTGCTGTGGTATATCACATTTATTGACTTGTGAGTGTTGAGCCATCCTTGTGTCACTGGAATAAATCTCACTTGACCATGTTGTGTACTCCTTTTAATGTACTGTTGAAATCAGTTTGCTAATAGTTTCTTGAGGATTTTTACATATATGTCCATTGAGGATTGTTGTTGTTCAATCACTAAGTCATGTCCAATTCTTTGCAACCCCATGGACCATAGACCTCTAGGATCCTCTGTCCTTGGGGTTTTCCAGGGAAGAACATTGGAGTGTGTTTCCTTTTCCAGGATATCAGGGATTGAGCTCACATCTCCTGCATTGGCAGGCAGATTCTTTACCACTGAGCCACTGGGGAAGCCCTCACTGGGGATATTGACCTGTAATTTCTGTTTTTCATAGTGCTCTTTTTTGGTTTTGGTATCATAGTAATACTGGCCTTGAAAATTGTGTTTGGAAGTGTTCTATGTTTTTAGAAGAGTTGGAGAAGGATTGATAATTAGTCTTTAATATTTGACTAAATTTACTATTGAAGCCATCTGGCCCTATGCTTTGATTTTTGGGGAGTTTTTAAAATTAATGATCCAGTCTTCTTACTGTTATTTGTCTATTCAGATTTTCTATTTCTTCATGGTTCTGTCTTGGTAGATTGTATGTTTATAGGAATTTATCTATGTTTTCTTTGTTGTCAAATTTGTTGGCATATAATCATTCATAGTTGTCTCATGATTTTGTATTTTTATTGATCAGTTACAATATATCCTCTTTTCTGGTTTTACTTATTTGAGTCATCATTCTGGGAAGCCATAAAGGTTTGTCTGTTTTGTTTATTTTTCAAAAAAATCAGCTCTCAGTTTCACTGACCTTTTCTATTGTCTTCTTAGTCTGTCTTTCATTTGTTTCCCCTCTTGATCTTTCTAATTTCCTTCCTTTTTCTAACTTTTGGCTTACTGTGTTTTTTACTCCTTGAGGTGTAGAGTTAGGTATTAGCTGGGCCTTGATTGACTGGATAGGATGTTTCTACCCCTGTTAGGGGAGAAATGTTCTAGTTTGCCTCAGGTCTCATCACTCTAAGGTTTCTAAAGGCCAACAGTCATCAAAGAAATGCCTGGTATATTGTTTTACTTACTCCCATGACCCTCAGCGAATCCTTGTGTCACTGGAATCAATCTCACTTGACCATGTTGTGTACTCCTTTTAATGTACTGTTGAAATCAGTTTGCTAATCGTTTCTTGAGGATTTTTCCATATATGTCCATTGAGGATTGTTGTTGTTCAATCACTAAGTCATGTCCAATTCTTTGCAACCCCATGGACCATAGACCTCTAGGATCCTCTGTCCTTGGGGTTTTCCAGGGAAGAACATTGGAGTGTGTTTCCTTTTCCAGGATATCAGGGATTGAGCTCACATCTCCTGCATTGGCAGGCAGATTCTTTACCACTGAGCCACTGGGAAGCCCTCACTGGGGATATTGACCTGTAATTTCTGTTTTCATAGTGCTCTTTTTTGGTTTTGGTATCATAGTAATACTGGCCTTGAAAATTGTGTTTGGAAGTGTTCTATGTTTTTAGAAGAGTTGGAGAAGGATTGATAATTAGTCTTTAATATTTGACTAAATTTACTATTGAAGCCATCTGGCCCTATGCTTTGATTTTTGGGGAGTTTTTAAAATTAATGATCCAGTCTTCTTACTGTTATTTGTCTATTCAGATTTTCTATTTCTTCATGGTTCTGTCTTGGTAGATTGTATGTTTATAGGAATTTATCTATGTTTTCTTTGTTGTCAAATTTGTTGGCATATAATCATTCATAGTTGTCTCATGATTTTGTATTTTTATTGATCAGTTACAATATATCCTCTTTTCTGGTTTTACTTATTTGAGTCATCATTCTGGGAAGCCATAAAGGTTTGTCTGTTTTGTTTATTTTTCAAAAAAATCAGCTCTCAGTTTCACTGACCTTTTCTATTGTCTTCTTAGTCTGTCTTTCATTTGTTTCCCCTCTTGATCTTTCTAATTTCCTTCCTTTTTCTAACTTTTGGCTTACTGTGTTTTTTACTCCTTGAGGTGTAGAGTTAGGTATTAGCTGGGCCTTGATTGACTGGATAGGATGTTTCTACCCCTGTTAGGGGAGAAATGTTCTAGTTTGCCTCAGGTCTCATCACTCTATGGTTTTTCTAAAGGCCAACAGTCATCAAAGAAATGCCTGGTATATTGTTTTACTTACTCCCAGATGACTTTTTTCCATCAGTTTTTTGGCTGGTATCTTAGGCATCTGAATATGAACCCTGTGGCTTAGAGTTTGCATGGGGAATAGTTCCTTTTGGTTGGAGGATAGAAAACATGAAGGCGGGTAGTGGGGAAGAAAACTGGAAAGGCAGCTTATGACAGAGAAAGGGAGAGTCCTGAAACCAGCCATCACATCTAGACTTTATTTTTTAGGCATAAGGATGCTACTGAGGAACCTGAAGCTCTTAACTGACATCCTAGCCTCCTGTCCTAGAACAGCTTCCGCCTGTTCATTTAAATGTTCTTTCCTTTTGCTGCATTTTCTCTTTGCTATCTCTGTTCCCAACGGGGAGTGTTTTCAAAAGGCTAGACAGCTGTTTACATCTCCTTTTAAATGGAGGCATTGTGGCTCTTCCCTCCCTCTAAGGACATCTTGTAAATTGCTCTCTCATTGTGAGAAGAGCAGCCCTTGCTTCTCTGTCTGTTCCACCTCCCTGGGTGGAGGCTGGGGCAAGTAGAACAGAAGCACTTCACTCCATTGGTGTCCTCCTTGATTTGCCGGGATTTGTGGAAAAAACAGAAAGGCCTTTGTTAGCTGTTGTCAAGCAGTTCCTGGTTGAAATCCATTTGCGAAGTGATCAACTTGCAGAAAATCTTTGTGTATTCCTGGGTGTGGTCTTTGGATGTAGCCTGAATGTGATGAGACAAGTGCTGGTATGGAATCTTCTAGTCTTGGCTGCGTAGTCCATGAGCTCTGTGTCTCTGTTTTGCCCCCCTTTTAAATTTTGGGGGATGAGGGACAAAAGTTTTCTTTTTTATTTCTAGCTCTCATTTGTTTCCCTTTTTTTGATCTTTCTAATTTCCTTCCTTTTTCTAACTTTTGGCTTACTGTGTTTTTTACTCCTTGAGGTGTAGAGTTAGGTATTAGCTGGGCCTTGATTGACTGGATAGGATGTTTCTACCCCTGTTAGGGGAGAAATGTTCTAGTTTGCCTCAGGTCTCATCACTCTAAGGTTTTTCTAAAGGCCAACAGTCATCAAAGAAATGCCTGGTATATTGTTTTACTTACTCCCAGATGACTTTTTTCCATCAGTTTTTTGGCTGGTATCTTAGGCATCTGAATATGAACCCTGTGGCTTAGAGTTTGCATGGGGAATAGTTCCTTTTGGTTGGAGGATAGAAAACATGAAGGCGGGTAGTGGGGAAGAAAACTGGAAAGGCAGCTTATGACAGAGAAAGGGAGAGTCCTGAAACCAGCCATCACATCTAGACTTTATTTTTTAGGCATAAGGATGCTACTGAGGAACCTGAAGCTCTTAACTGACATCCTAGCCTCCTGTCCTAGAACAGCTTCCGCCTGTTCATTTAAATGTTCTTTCCTTTTGCTGCATTTTCTCTTTGCTATCTCTGTTCCCAACGGGGAGTGTTTTCAAAAGGCTAGACAGCTGTTTACATCTCCTTTTAAATGGAGGCATTGTGGCTCTTCCCTCCCTCTAAGGACATCTTGTAAATTGCTCTCTCATTGTGAGAAGAGCAGCCCTTGCTTCTCTGTCTGTTCCACCTCCCTGGGTGGAGGCTGGGGCAAGTAGAACAGAAGCACTTCACTCCATTGGTGTCCTCCTTGATTTGCCGGGATTTGTGGAAAAAACAGAAAGGCCTTTGTTAGCTGTTGTCAAGCAGTTCCTGGTTGAAATCCATTTGCGAAGTGATCAACTTGCAGAAAATCTTTGTGTATTCCTGGGTGTGGTCTTTGGATGTAGCCTGAATGTGATGAGACAAGTGCTGGTATGGAATCTTCTAGTCTTGGCTGCGTAGTCCATGAGCTCTGTGTCTCTGTTCACCTTCACCCCGCTGAACCCTCCTTACCTCACCTATAAGATTAGAACAATCTCCCCTTGTCTCCAGCACAAGGCCAACGTGAGGACTGAGAGGGGTGATATCTAAGAAAAGTGCCAGGTTTTGCAGACTGGTATGGTTACCACGAAGGTGGGATAACTGTTTCTGTGCAAAGAAATGGACCCTGGTCCAGCACCTTAATTAATTCAAGGGGCTGAGATTATTCAAGCAGATGATTTCAAGAGGCTTGAAAAACCTTTTCGGCAATATATCGCTGCTAACTTCAACTTGGTGGTCTGGGTTAAAATGTAAACCTGGAGGAAGAAATGGCAACCCACTCCACCATTCTTGCCTGGAAAAATCTCATAGACAGAGGAGCCTGGCGAGGTCTAGTCCATGGAATCACAGAGTTGGGCATGACTGAGCATGCAGGCAAAGTATATAATAACAAAGTGCTTAAATGCATGGACTCTGACCAATGCTTTTACTTTTGGATCACACTGTTTCTGTGTAACAATAAGCCTTTTTTTTTTTTTTTTGATTTGTAAAGCAAGCATCTTAACAACAGTATCCATGTCATGAATTCATTGTGAGAGTTGAAGGCAGTGTAAGTCAAGCCCTTAGCAAGCCATGCCTGGCTTATTGTAGGTGTTAAATGAAAGCTGATATGGTGAGTCTTTCTCAGCTGCCGGGGAGGAGAGAGAGGGGGTACAGGCTTGCTGGGGAGCAGACATGAAGAAGAAAACCCCTGGCCTGGAGAGGGTATATAATGGCAGGCGGTCCTGGGAGCCCAGGGCCCTTGCTTCTCTGTCTGTTCCACCTCCCTGGGTGGAGGCTGGGGCAAGTAGAACAGAAGCACTTCACTCCATTGGTGTCCTCCTTGATTTGCCGGGATTTGTGGAAAAAACAGAAAGGCCTTTGTTAGCTGTTGTCAAGCAGTTCCTGGTTGAAATCCATTTGCGAAGTGATCAACTTGCAGAAAATCTTTGTGTATTCCTGGGTGTGGTCTTTGGATGTAGCCTGAATGTGATGAGACAAGTGCTGGTATGGAATCTTCTAGTCTTGGCTGCGTAGTCCATGAGCTCTGTGTCTCTGTTCACCTTCACCCCGCTGAACCCTCCTTACCTCACCTATAAGATTAGAACAATCTCCCCTTGTCTCCAGCACAAGGCCAACGTGAGGACTGAGAGGGGTGATATCTAAGAAAAGTGCCAGGTTTTGCAGACTGGTATGGTTACCACGAAGGTGGGATAACTGTTTCTGTGCAAAGAAATGGACCCTGGTCCAGTACCTTAATTAATTCAAGGGGCTGAGATTATTCAAGCAGATGATTTCAAGAGGCTTGAAAAACCTTTTCGGCAATATATCGCTGCTAACTTCAACTTGGTGGTCTGGGTTAAAATGTAAACCTGGAGGAAGAAATGGCAACCCACTCCACCATTCTTGCCTGGAAAAATCTCATAGACAGAGGAGCCTGGCGAGGTCTAGTCCATGGAATCACAGAGTTGGGCATGACTGAGCATGCAGGCAAAGTATATAATAACAAAGTGCTTAAATGCATGGACTCTGACCAATGCTTTTACTTTTGGATCACACTGTTTCTGTGTAACAATAAGCCTTTTTTTTTTTTGATTTGTAAAGCAAGCATCTTAACAACAGTATCCATGTCATGAATTCATTGTGAGAGTTGAAGGCAGTGTAAGTCAAGCCCTTAGCAAGCCATGCCTGGCTTATTGTAGGTGTTAAATGAAAGCTGATATGGTGAGTCTTTCTCAGCTGCCGGGGAGGAGAGAGAGGGGGTACAGGCTTGCTGGGGAGCAGACATGAAGAAGAAAAACCCCTGGCCTGGAGAGGGTATATAATGGCAGGCGGTCCTGGGAGTGAGGGGAAGGACACAGGACTGGGAGATGGATGGTAGAAAATTCAGATGTCACTACCTCCAGGATGTTGTCCTGGAAACCTTGTAGTGACAGGCTAGTGCAGTTTAACTCATCTCCTCCTGTCTCAGCAGGAGCTTTATACCCTTGGTGGGGAGGAGGAGGAAGGTAGTCAGGTCCTGGCTTGGGACCAGGCACCATCTCTGGGGAGTGCGTCTGTGGTGGCTGGGTACAGAGGGATGCTGGAGCAGGCTGTGCAGACAAGGTATGTTGAGCTGGTTGTGGCCAGTGCTGGTGTCTTATGGTTGTGGTGACTCAGCATTGCTAGTGGCTGTTTGTGGGAAGCATTATCGCTTGCCTTTTTACTACCAACCTCTCAGACATTCTCACTACAGAGCTGATCCCTTTGCCCAGAGTCTCCCTCCCTTCTTCCCTGGTCTATCAGAAAAACGTGCTTGTGCTTAGTCGCTCAGTCATATCTGGCTCTTTGCCACCCTATGGGCTGTAGCCCACCAGGCTTCTCTATCCAAGGGGTTCTCCAGGACAGAACAGCACAATGGGTAGATGTTCCATTCTCCAGGGGATCATCCCAGCTCAGGGATCGAAATCAGGTCTCCTGCACTGCAGGCAGATTCTTTACTGTGTGAGTCACCAGAAACATACAGATCTCCAACAAAGCGTAGAAACCAAAAGTAAACATGACACATGCTACACATTTTGCACATATAACCCTGTGACCTGTCCCCTCCAGTACTGCTAGAACCCCCATGGGTGGAGGACAGGGATGGGGCAGAAAGAATGTTCCAGTTTCAACAAGCCTGGCACAGCTCAGCCTCTCCCTGACCTTAACTCTCCCTCTTTCTCCCTTTCCTCCTAAGATCTGCTAAAGATGCAAATGCAGAGACAGACAGTCAGCTTCGTGGTGCCCCCCAAAGATCTCGCAAATGCGAGACAGACATTTAAATGAAAGCTGAGGTCTTTCTCAGCTGCCGGGGAGGAGAGAGGGGTACAGGCTTGCTGGGAGCAGACATGAAGAAGAAAACCCTGGCCTGGAGAGGGTATATAATGGCAGGCGGTCCTGGGAGTGAGGGGAAGGACACAGGACTGGGAGATGGATGGTAGAAAATTCAGATGTCACTACCTCCAGGATGTTGTCCTGGAAACCTTGTAGTGACAGGCTAGTGCAGTTTAACTCATCTCCTCCTGTCTCAGCAGGAGCTTTATACCCTTGGTGGGGAGGAGGAGGAAGGTAGTCAGGTCCTGGCTTGGGACCAGGCACCATCTCTGGGGAGTGCGTCTGTGGTGGCTGGGTACAGAGGGATGCTGGAGCAGGCTGTGCAGACAAGGTATGTTGAGCTGGTTGTGGCCAGTGCTGGTGTCTTATGGTTGTGGTGACTCAGCATTGCTAGTGGCTGTTTGTGGGAAGCATTATCGCTTGCCTTTTTACTACCAACCTCTCAGACATTCTCACTACAGAGCTGATCCCTTTGCCCAGAGTCTCCCTCCCTTCTTCCCTGGTCTATCAGAAAAACGTGCTTGTGCTTAGTCGCTCAGTCATATCTGGCTCTTTGCCACCCTATGGGCTGTAGCCCACCAGGCTTCTCTATCCAAGCGGTTCTCCAGGACAGAACAGCACAATGGGTAGATGTTCCATTCTCCAGGGGATCATCCCAGCTCAGGGATCGAAATCAGGTCTCCTGCACTGCAGGCAGATTCTTTACTGTGTGAGTCACCAGAAACATACAGATCTCCAACAAAGCGTAGAAACCAAAAGTAAACATGACACATGCCACACATTTTGCACATATAACCCTGTGACCTGTCCCCTCCAGTACTGCTAGAACCCCCATGGGTGGAGGACAGGGATGGGGCAGAAAGAATGTTCCAGTTTCAACAAGCCTGGCACAGCTCAGCCTCTCCCTGACCTTAACTCTCCCTCTTTCTCCCTTTCCTCCTAAGATCTGCTAAAGATGCAAATGCAGAGACAGACAGTCAGCTTCGTGGTGTAAGTCCTCCATCCACACGTGCATAGTCTGCATCTGACGGATACCAGGGCCAGCATTCTCACCACCAGGAACAGGACAGGTTACTCTAATCAGAGACGAGGACCTGCACAGGGAACAGGTTGTGGCCACATACTGGGAGAGAGTCTGGTCCTTGTCCTGCTGCATCCTCAGCTGTGTGACCTTGCTTCAGTCCTTGTGTGTCTCTGGACTTTCGTTTGTCCATCTAAACAGTAAAGATTTCATGCTCAGTGATCTGTCTGTCCCTGTCCCTGTCCCTGCCCCGTTAGAGTCTGTGATTCTGTTGAATCTGTTGCGTTGGTTTCCCCAAAGCCCTTCACCCCCTGAAGCAGTACTGGTAACAGTCCATATTGCACTGACTTTCATCTGTACCTGCTAATGCAATGTCTCTAGCTCCCTTCAAGCTATTTCAGAGGGCCCCCAAGGAGAGTGCCATATGTGCTAGCAAATGAATCTGGTCAACCCCTACATGGGGTCTGCCATCTCCCTCTGGTGGATGCCCTCTGTGATGTTCATAGCTGATGCTCTGCTGTGTTCACCCGTCGCGGGTAGTCGCTTCACCAGATCCCTCAGTGCTCAGAAGCAAGCAACCTCCTGCCAAGCCCGGATGTTTCCTCAGACCCCTGTGGCCTCCAAGGGAGCCCTGTGGTGTCCCTGCTCCCACTGCGCCCCGTCAGACCCCAGGACCACTGGAGGAGTCAATTCTCACTTCTGTGAGTCAGTTCTGCTTTGTTAGTAGATTCATCTGCCAGTCTAGTGAATGTACCAGGATCTAAGGGTCCCTTCTTTTGTGGGATTTGGGGTCACAGTAGGGAAAAATGCACATTTTTTTTTTTTTTTTAGGTTTCTGTTGGAATGTGTGTTGCTTTGCCTCTCAATGGCTCATAGAGCTTTTAGTGAGAATCCTTGCTGTGATTGTTTGTCCTCTAGATATAAACCTGTTGGAAGCTAGGCTGAGGAAAAATTGGAGTGTGAGATATTGCAATGGACTCAGAATTATTCTGTCTTCCAGTAATAAAGGCCCAGCATCTCTCTGCCTTCCAGTAATAAGGCATTTGGTTAAGAAAGAGCATAGATTTGGAATATTCTCACATGGAATTTGCTTAGGGGATGCAAGAATGTCTACATTGCATTCTGAGTCATATCCTTCATTCCTCATGACTCCCAATGGACTTATGATGACAAGGGACTGTTGTTTAAGTGGAAAACAGGCATCACTTTACCCCAGTGCAGAATGCTAGCAAAGGGAGCAAGAGGACACAGCAGGAGCCTGAGACCTTAAGAGGGAATTTTTACTTCCTCCTCTTCAAACCTGAATCTGGAGATCTGTCTATCTGTATGGGTCAGGCGAGAGAGGTTACGGGCCTTATTCTAAGCACTCACCACAGTACTTGGTGTGGAGGAGGCAGGCAATCAGTACATAATCGCTGATTGAGTGAGAGACTAAATATAGGGGAGAGGAGAGAGAAGAGGTAGAGAGAACTGGACTCAGGACAGATCAAGTCTGTTGTCTGGTCCGGCTGATGAGAACAGCTTCTTTTTTCTTGGACTATCTCTAATTCCAAAGTTGCCTGTGTAAGTGACTGATTTTCAGCATATATATACATGATATGTTCCTTCCTCCCTCAATGGTTGCAGTGGCAATGTGCAGTCTTGGCTTCTTCTGGAAATGGGTGTAAGTAAACTCAGGATTAAGGGCTGTGTTGATGATTTTTGTAAATGACATCATCTACTCACAAGTCCTGTTAGCTTGTCATGTAAAGTTGAAGCTTGTTTGTCCTTTAAGATTAGGGATTAATTGGGGCAGAAGCCACAGAAAGACGAAATTTCTCTCAAACATAAAGCAGTGATTTTTAAGATAAGGTAAGTGGTCTTAAAGTAGTGACTTTCCCATTATAGGAAGTATTTAATCAGAGGCTGGATGGCTACTTGGCAAAAATTGTTACATGGGAGATTCAAGCACAAAAACAGAATTGAACTAGTCTCTAATGTGTTTATAAATTTGGGAGTCTATGTTTCTTAGTTTCTTACATACTATTCTCATGTTAAGTATATATATATATAAAGAAATCCATGACTTGGACTTCTTTCCTAAGCTTTATAGAAGGATGGGAAGGATGAAGAAACCCTTCATGGCCAGTAGGCCATCTAATATCATGACTTATACTGTCAAAAATAAGGTAAGGGAATTTTAGAGCATCAATTTTAGCTCCCAGTCCCAGTTCAAGTATAATTTTTCTTATTTCATGTCAGCTTCCCAGTGGAGACCCTCTCTTTGTCTTAATGACCCCTCACTGATGACCTATCATCAGTAAGATGGACTTTCTTCACATTAAATGAAAAGGTTCACAGTAGCAGAGTTCGTGTCTATTTGATGTATGGGTACATGCTGAGTTCCTAGCATGGTACTTAGCATGTGGTGAATAGATAATGAGTTGATTCAACCAACATATGAGTTGACCAAATACCGAGTTTCTCCATTTAAATCTCAGTGTGCTAAATGCTATGAATTCAAGGGCAGACATTTTCAGACCAATACCAGAGATAGGAGAAATACGCACCATTGTATTTTAGTCCTTGACCTAGAATATCAGCTTTATCTTAAGACTGCTTGGGAGCCAAGTTAGAGAGAGGGCGAAGCATGTAGTTGAATAGCTGCTGAATCTTCTGAACCCAAGGTCCTGTTGCATTTGATAGCAATGTAAATAATATATCAATACTTTTGGGTTTGTGTAGCTGACTGGTGAAAGGCTAATATTTCCAAATAGTGTGAATTTGAAAATATTAACTGGAGAGGAGCCATTTATCCTGGGCTTGTTAGGTAAGGAAAATAGAGGACTATGTTGATGAGGCTAAGTTAGAAAGTTTAGGCTTCTTTAAAAATCTTTCTGGAACAACTCATTTCATAGCCAAGCTCAGTTGCCTTAAATGTGGCCGACTCTTGTGCAAATGCATGTCATTGATTCCAAAAGGATGGACTGAGAGGGCATTAATGATTTCATGAACTCCATGTAGGCACTTGGTGACAATGTAGGATTTTCCAATCTTGGGTGAATCCTCCCATGGCTTGGTTATCCTTCCACATGTCCCAAACCATATCCCTGCATGCTCTTATACAGCTTTACCCTTTCCTGAAAGTCCCTGGTTCTGTCATGTTTCTTTTTACACTCAGTGGATAACCTTAAAGACTTGGTCAAGAAGATACAGTCCATCATTCTAGCTCCATCAATTGTCTTTCTTGATATCTGCAAGCTTATCTCCTTCCATACAACTTTCTTCCTTCCTCCTTGTCTCAGGGAAAGAGAAATTCTTTGTCCTGGTCGAGGGTAATATTTTTGCCTGTCTGACAGTACCATTCTCCATCACGCTCTCACAGAAAAGGTTCACAGTAGCAGAGTTCGTGTCTATTTGATGTATGGGTACCTATCATCAGTAAGATGGACTTTCTTCACATTAAATGAAAAGGTTCACAGTAGCAGAGTTCGTGTCTATTTGATGTATGGGTACATGCTGAGTTCCTAGCATGGTACTTAGCATGTGGTGAATAGATAATGAGTTGATTCAACCAACATATGAGTTGACCAAATACCGAGTTTCTCCATTTAAATCTCAGTGTGCTAAATGCTATGAATTCAAGGGCAGACATTTTCAGACCAATACCAGAGATAGGAGAAATACCCACCATTGTATTTTAGTCCTTGACCTAGAATATCAGCTTTATCTTAAGACTGCTTGGGAGCCAAGTTAGAGAGAGGGCGAAGCATGTAGTTGAATAGCTGCTGAATCTTCTGAACCCAAGGTCCTGTTGCATTTGATAGCAATGTAAATAATATATCAATACTTTTGGGTTTGTGTAGCTGACTGGTGAAAGGCTAATATTTCCAAATAGTGTGAATTTGAAAATATTAACTGGAGAGGAGCCATTTATCCTGGGCTTGTTAGATAAGGAAAATAGAGGACTATGTTGATGAGGCTAAGTTAGAAAGTTTAGGCTTCTTTAAAAATCTTTCTGGAACAACTCATTTCATAGCCAAGCTCAGTTGCCTTAAATGTGGCCGACTCTTGTGCAAATGCATGTCATTGATTCCAAAAGGATGGACTGAGAGGGCATTAATGATTTCATGAACTCCATGTAGGCACTTGGTGACAATGTAGGATTTTCCAATCTTGGGTGAATCCTCCCCATGGCTTGGTTATCCTTCCACATGTCCCAAACCATATCCCTGCATGCTCTTATACAGCTTTACCCTTTCCTGAAAGTCCCTGGTTCTGTCATGTTT
Source organism: Tragulus kanchil (assembly GCA_022376925.1). Taxonomy (NCBI): domain Eukaryota; kingdom Metazoa; phylum Chordata; class Mammalia; order Artiodactyla; family Tragulidae; genus Tragulus; species Tragulus kanchil. The sequence goes on from JAIOJX010000004.1 coordinate 6,273,126, forward strand.
CTTTTTACACTCAGTGGATAACCTTAAAGACTTGGTCAAGAAGATACAGTCCATCATTCTAGCTCCATCAATTGTCTTTCTTGATATCTGCAAGCTTATCTCCTTCCATACAACTTTCTTCCTTCCTCCTTGTCTCAGGGAAAGAGAAATTCTTTGTCCTGGTCGAGGGTAATATTTTTGCCTGTCTGACAGTACCATTCTCCATCACGCTCTCACAAACTTGATTCTCCCAGTTATCCACTTTGTGGCTTTATCCTCCATTGCTGCCTCCATAATACTTGCCTGTTTTCTTTAATACATAAATATCATCAGTCTTATATTCCCCATGAGCTACAGTTTGATTTGTTTCTTTCCCTTAATGGCCAATTTTCTTCAAAAGTGAACACTAGTTTTCAGAATTTTTATCACAGCCAATTCATGAGAACCCAGTTACTCCTCTACCAATATCATGCTCTCTCCTCCCCCTCCCCATTCAAATTATTCCTCTTAAACTGATAATAACTGTTAGGTTTATGGGCTATTAAAGGGTTAATATGGCAGTTGCAAACTCCCGGCCCTAAAGAGTCAGCATCATAGGGCCAGTTGCTGATCTGCTGGTGCCTGGGAGTCTCTCAAGGCCGGCGATAAGGAGTTCGCTCTGGCCATAAAGATTCTCCACTACATCTGGAAAGTGACAAGAACTGCACACCCCCATGTCCACAGACATCTCAAGGACAGCAGACTCATCACTAATTTCCCGCCTAGCTTAAACAAAGACTTCATTTCTGCGCCTGCTCTGAAGAATCCTCCCTTTTTCTTCTCCCCTTTCCTCCCTAATAAAACCTCCTCGTCCCATCTCTGGGGCGTGATTTCCCCAGCCCATCTCTTGGACCTGTGGATCTCGCCCGGGAACTCTTCCCAAATGGGCTCTTTCCCTAACAGCTTGCTGTCCTCTGTGTCTTTGATTTCATGAACTCCATGTAGGCACTTGGTGACAATGTTTCCAATCTTGGGTGAATCCTCCATGGCTTGGTTATCCTTCCACATGTCCCAAACCATATCCCTGCATGCTCTTATACAGCTTTACCCTTTCCTGAAAGTCCCTGGTTCTGTCATGTTTCTTTTTACACTCAGTGGATAACCTTAAAGACTTGGTCAAGAAGATACAGTCCATCATTCTAGCTCCATCAATTGTCTTTCTTGATATCTGCAAGCTTATCTCCTTCCATACAACTTTCTTCCTTCCTCCTTGTCTCAGGGAAAGAGAAATTCTTTGTCCTGGTCGAGGGTAATATTTTTGCCTGTCTGACAGTACCATTCTCCATCACGCTCTCACAAACTTGATTCTCCCAGTTATCCACTTTGTGGCTTTATCCTCCATTGCTGCCTCCATAATACTTGCCTGTTTTCTTTAATACATAAATATCATCAGTCTTATATTCCCCATGAGCTACAGTTTGATTTGTTTCTTTCCCTTAATGGCCAATTTTCTTCAAAAGTGAACACTAGTTTTCAGAATTTTTATCACAGCCAATTCATGAGAACCCAGTTACTCCTCTACCAATATCATGCTCTCTCCTCCCCCTCCCCATTCAAATTATTCCTCTTAAACTGATAATAACTGTTAGGTTTATGGGCTATTAAAGGGTTAATATGGCAGTTGCAAACTCCCCGGCCCTAAAGAGTCAGCATCATAGGGCCAGTTGCTGATCTGCTGGTGCCTGGGAGTCTCTCAAGGCCGGCGATAAGGAGTTCGCTCTGGCCATAAAGATTCTCCACTACATCTGGAAAGTGACAAGAACTGCACACCCCCATGTCCACAGACATCTCAAGGACAGCAGACTCATCACTAATTTCCTGCCTAGCTTAAACAAAGACTTCATTTCTGCGCCTGCTCTGAAGAATCCCCCTCCCCTTTTTTCTTCTCCCCTTTCCTCCCTAATAAAACCTCCTCGTCCCATCTCTGGGGCGTGATTTCCCCAGCCCATCTCTTGGACCTGTGGATCTCGCCCGGGAACTCTTCCCAAATGGGCTCTTTCCCTAACAGCTTGCTGTCCTCTGTGTCTTTGTAATTCTTACAATAACATCTTTACAGGTCCTATGAGTTCTTTCTGCCCCTTTCCTTCTCAACCTCGTTGTGGTACTTGCCATAAACCATCTCTCTTGGTTTCTGTAGCTTGGCTCTCTCCTGGTTTTTCTCCTGTTTTCTGTCCAGAAGTCTTTCTTTTTTAAAATTTTTAATTTTTTTTAGATTTATTTATTTATTTATTTTGGGGGGGGGGAGGGGGGAGGGAGGGGAGCAGGAGGGCCACTTCTATTGATCTTTCATTTGTCCATTTTCATCCATCTTTGTTCTTTGGCCCGTGTGGGCCTCCCATTGCAGTGGCCTCTGTTGTTGCAGAGCATCGGCTCTGGGCTCATGTGCTCCGGAGCTCCAACTCGGTAATTGGACACATCGGTCCAGCCGCTCCATGGCACGTGGGATCTTCCCAGGCCAGGGATCGAACTGGCGCCCCTTGCACTGCAAGGCAGTGTCCTTACCCACTGGACCACCAGGGAAGCCCCAGAAGTCTTTCTTAAGCAAGGATCCTTACCTAAGACACAAAATACAGAATATGGCTTCAGGGACTATTGGCTCAAATCTCCCAAGGAAAATACATAATTAGTACCATCCATTATTGTAGGAGAGAAGTTCCATCATTACACACAGTGGATGCTGTAGGACAATGGACTTTAATTTTCTCCATGTCTGGGAAAGGAGTGGAATCATCGGCTCTCTTCACAAATTTCTTTTTTCTTCTCTCCTCGTTCTGATCCCTTTATTCTTCCAATTTTAAACACTCTCCTTGGGTGACATTTTGTAAACTGTCTGCAGAAACTATCTAAATTTCATGGCTCTGTAAACAAAACTCAAAACCACACCTCTTGTGACAAAGGCTGCACCTTTGTTTCTATTTGCCCACTAGACAACACCCTTTAGATATCTCACGTGATCTCCAATGCAGTATTCAAAGTAGACTCATTGTCTTTTCCCCACACTTTCTTTTTCCCTGAATGGTATTATTATTTACCTAGATACCCAAGCCATATCCAGAAGTCATTTAGACTCTTGATTCTGTATGTCCTCCCCCAATGCAGTTTTTCATAAAATTCCTTACTTAGTACTAGGTTCCTTGATATCTTGTGATTTGTTGTCATTGAAAATTCTGCCCCTTTCCTTCTCAACCTCGTTGTGGTACTTGCCATAAACCATCTCTCTTGGTTTCTGTAGCTTGGCTCTCTCCTGGTTTTTCTCCTGTTTTCTGTCCAGAAGTCTTTCTTTTTTAAAATTTTTAATTTTTTTTAGATTTATTTATTTATTTATTTTGGGGGGGGTGAGGGGGGAGGGAGGGGAGCAGGAGGGCCACTTCTATTGATCTTTCATTTGTCCATTTTCATCCATCTTTGTTCTTTGGCCCGTGTGGGCCTCCCATTGCAGTGGCCTCTGTTGTTGCAGAGCATCGGCTCTGGGCTCATGTGCTCCGGAGCTCCGACTCGGTAATTGGACACATCGGTCCAGCCGCTCCATGGCACGTGGGATCTTCCCAGGCCAGGGATCGAACTGGCGCCCCTTGCACTGCAAGGCAGTGTCCTTACCCACTGGACCACCAGGGAAGCCCCAGAAGTCTTTCTTAAGCAAGGATCCTTACCTAAGACACAAAATACAGAATATGGCTTCAGGGACTATTGGCTCAATTCTCCCAAGGAAAATACATAATTAGTACCATCCATTATTGTAGGAGAGAAGTTCCATCATTACACACAGTGGATGCTGTAGGACAATGGACTTTAATTTTCTCCATGTCTGGGAAAGGAGTGGAATCATCGGCTCTCTTCACAAATTTCTTTTTTCTTCTCTCCTCGTTCTGATCCCTTTATTCTTCCAATTTTAAACACTCTCCTTGGGTGACATTTTGTAAACTGTCTGCAGAAACTATCTAAATTTCATGGCTCTGTAAACAAAACTCAAAACCACACCTCTTGTGACAAAGGCTGCACCTTTGTTTCTATTTGCCCACTAGACAACACCCTTTAGATATCTCACGTGATCTCCAATGCAGTATTCAAAGTAGACTCATTGTCTTTTCCCCACACTTTCTTTTTCCCTGAATGGTATTATTATTTACCTAGATACCCAAGCCATATCCAGAAGTCATTTAGACTCTTGATTCTGTATGTCCTCCCCCAATGCAGTTTTTCATAAAATTCCTTACTTAGTACTAGGTTCCTTGATATCTTGTGATTTGTTGTCTTATTCTGAATTTAATTATGTCCCTTCATGCTTAGATTTCAATCAGATAGAAGCTTCCCAAGGTTCTCTCTTTGTTTCAAAGTACCCTTCTTTCCTCCCTCCCATTGCTAATAACCACAGACCTATTCATTTGTACTCAGATATAGTTATCCATCTTCCTGATTGAATAATTTCAAGGTCCTTCCTCACCCCATGTTAGCTTTAACCTATCAGAATGTATTCTGAACTCCTTACCTGGTAGGCAAAGTTATCCACAGTTGGCCTTTGCCCTAGTCTGATGCTATTGTCTTCTCATACAGCATTTATCCCAAACATTTCATATGCTTACCCATCTCTGGCCTTTCCTTGGGATATCTGTTCATTCATTCATTCATTCATTCTATCTATCATCTATCTATATTTATATTTAAGATTTTTCCAGCTTTATTGAGATGTAAGTAACATGTAATGTTGCATAAGTTTTGCAATGTCATGATTTTACACACTTATATATTGTGAAATTATTACCACAGTAGGGTTAGTTAATCTCCTCAGAACACTTAACATGAGATTTACCCTCTTAACAAAGTTTAAAGTGTAGCATATTTTATTACTGGCTTGTTCTTGTTGTTGTCACTCAGTCATGTCCTACTCTTTGTAGCCCCATGGACTGCAGCACGCCAGGCTTCCCTATCCCTCACTGTCTCTGGGAGTTTGATAAAACTCATGCCCATTGAGCCAATGATGCCATCCAACCATCTCATCCTCTTTCACCGCCCCCCCCTGCCCTCAATCTTTCTCAGCATCAGAGCCTTTTCCAGTAAGCTGGCTCTTTGCATCAGGTGGCCAAAGTACTGGAGCTTCAGCTTTAGCATTGGGTACCATTTTGTATGCCAAATCTCTAGAGTTTATTCATCTTGCTTAACTGAAACTTTCAGCTGGTTGACTAGTACCTCCTTGGTTTTCCCTCTCCCCAAACCCTGACAGCCACCACTCCACTCTCTTACTTGGCTACACTGCTCAGCTTGCAGGATTCTAGTTCCCTGACCAAGAATCAAACCCATGCCTTCAGCAGGGAAAGTGTAGCATCCTAACTACTGGACTGCTAGGGAATTCCCACCATTTCACTCTTTGATTTTATACATTTGACTATTTTATAGCTCATATAAATGGAACTGTGCAGGATTTATCTTTCTGTGTATGGTACATTTCACCAATCCATATTGTTACATATAACAGAATTGCTTTCTTTTTAAAGGATGCATAATATTCTATTGCATGCATATATTTCTGTTTCTGCATTTTTCTGTTGATGAACACTTAGGTTGTTTCTGTGTCTTAGGACTATTGTGACTGATGCTTCAATGGACATGAGGATGCAGTTAGCCCTTTGAGATACTGTTTTTATTTCCTTCAAATATATACACAAAGGTAGAGTTGCTACATCATATGGTAGCTCTGTTTTCAATTTTTTGAGAAATTTTCAAGCTATTCAAATTTCCACCAACAATATACAAGGGTTTCTGTTTCTTTTAATATGTACACTTGTCAGCCTGTAGTTTTCTTGTAGTATCTTTGTCTGACTTTGTCGTTGTTGTTCAGTCACTAGGTCAAGTCTGACTCTTTGTGACTCTATGGACTGCAGCATGCCAAGCTTCCCTGTCTTTCAGTATCCTCTGGAGTGTGCTCAAACTCATGTCCATAGAGTTGGTGATGTCATCCAACCATCTCATCCTCTGTCATCCCCTTCTCATGCCCACAATCTTTCCCAGCATCAGGGTCTTTTCCATTGAGTTGACTCTTCCTATCAGGTGGTCAAAGTACTGGAGTTTGGGCTTTAGGATCAGTCATTCCAATGAATATTCAGGATTGATTTCCTTTAGGATTGACTCATTTGATCTCCTTGCTGTCCAAGGGGACTCTCAAGAGTCTTCTCTAACACCACAGTTCAAAAGCATTAATTCTTTGGCACTCAATCTTCTTTATGGTCCAGCTCTCACATCCATACATGATGTTGATAAAAACATAGCGTTGATTATATGGACCTTTGTTGGCAAAGTTATGTTTCTGCTTTTAAATACACTGTCTAGGTTTTTTGTAGCTTTACTTCCATGAAACAAGTGTCTTTTAAATTTATGGCTGCAGTCACCTTCTACAGTGATTTTGGAACCCAAGAAAGTACTGTCTATCACTATTTCCATTGTTTTCCTGTTTATTTGCCGTGAAGTGATGGGACCAGATGCCATTATCTTTGTTTTTTGAACTTTGAGTTTTAAGCCAACCTTTTCATTCTCCTCTTTCATTTTCATCAAGAGGCTCTTTAATTCCTCTTTGCTTTCTGCCCTAAGGGTGGTGGCATCTGCATATCTGAGGTTGTTGATATTTCTCCCAATAATCTTTATTCCAGTTTGTGGTTCATTCAGCCCAGTATTTCCCATGATGCACTCTGCATATAAGTTAAATAAGTAGAGTGACAACATACAGCCTTGACATACTCCTTTCCCAATTTGGAAGCAGTCCATTGTTGCATGTCCAGTTCTAACTGTTGTCTCTTGACCGCCATACAGGTTTCTCAGGAGACAGGCAGGGTGTTCTGATATTTCCATCTCTTGAGGAATTTTCCACAGTTTGTTGTGATCCATATAGTTAAGGCTTTAGCATAGTCAGTGAAGCTGTTTTTTTTTTTTTTTCTGGAATTTTCTTGCTGTCTTTGTGATCCAATGCATGCTGAAAGCTTTATCTCTGATTCCTCTGCCTTTTCTAAATCCGGCTTGTACATCTGGAAGTTCTTGGTTCTCTTACTGTTGAAGCTTAGCTTAAAGGACTTTTAGCATTACTTTGCTAGTGAGTGAAATGAACACAACTGTGCGATAGTTTGAACATTATTTGCTATTACCCTTTTTTGTGATTGAAATGAATACCTGCTGAGTCTTTTCCATTATCCCATAGGTCATCTGGAGTTTGGGCTTTAGGATCAGTCATTCCAATGAATATTCAGTTTCCTTGGTTTTTGCCCCCAAGGGGACTCTCAAGAGTCTTCTCTAACACCACAGTTCAAAAGCATTAATTCTTTGGCACTCAATCTTCTTTATGGTCCAGCTCTCACATCCATACATGATGTTGATAAAAACATAGCGTTGATTATATGGACCTTTGTTGGCAAAGTTATGTTTCTGCTTTTAAATACACTGTCTAGGTTTTTTGTAGCTTTACTTCCATGAAACAAGTGTCTTTTAAATTTATGGCTGCAGTCACCTTCTACAGTGATTTTGGAACCCAAGAAAGTACTGTCTATCACTATTTCCATTGTTTTCCTGTTTATTTGCCGTGAAGTGATGGGACCAGATGCCATTATCTTTGTTTTTTGAACTTTGAGTTTTAAGCCAACCTTTTCATTCTCCTCTTTCATTTTCATCAAGAGGCTCTTTAATTCCTCTTTGCTTTCTGCCCTAAGGGTGGTGGCATCTGCATATCTGAGGTTGTTGATATTTCTCCCAATAATCTTTATTCCAGTTTGTGGTTCATTCAGCCCAGTATTTCCCATGATGCACTCTGCATATAAGTTAAATAAGTAGAGTGACAACATACAGCCTTGACATACTCCTTTCCCAATTTGGAAGCAGTCCATTGTTGCATGTCCAGTTCTAACTGTTGTCTCTTGACCGCCATACAGGTTTCTCAGGAGACAGGCAGGGTGTTCTGATATTTCCATCTCTTGAGGAATTTTCCACAGTTTGTTGTGATCCATATAGTTAAGGCTTTAGCATAGTCAGTGAAGCTGTTTTTTTTTTTTTTTCTGGAATTTTCTTGCTGTCTTTGTGATCCAATGCATGCTGAAAGCTTTATCTCTGATTCCTCTGCCTTTTCTAAATCCGGCTTGTACATCTGGAAGTTCTTGGTTCTCTTACTGTTGAAGCTTAGCTTGAAGGACTTTTAGCATTACTTTGCTAGTGAGTGAAATGAACACAACTGTGCGATAGTTTGAACATTATTTGCTATTACCCTTTTTTGTGATTGAAATGAATACTGACTTTCCCAGCCCTGAGGCACCTGCTGAGTTTTCCAAGTTTGCTGGCATGAGCATCATTTTTAAAGATTTGGAAGAGCTCAGCTGGAATTCCATCACCTCCACTAGCTTTGTTCATTGTAATGCCTCTTAAGGCCCACTTATTTCACACTGTAAGATATCTGGCTCTAAGTGAACCAGACGTCCTGGTTACCTGGGTCATTAATATCTTTTTTTTGTATAGTTCTTCTTTGTATTCTTGCCACCTCTTCTTAATATCTTCTGCTTCTATTAGGTCCATACCATTGCTCTACTTTATTGTGCCCATCTTTGTGTGAAATATTCTCTTGGTATTTCTAGTTTTCTTGAAGAGATAGCTAGTCTTTCACATTCTCTTGTTTTACATTATTTCTTTACATTGTTCAATTAAAAGGGCTTACTTTTTCTCTCCTTGCTACTCTTTGGATCTTTGTATTCAGATGGATATGCATCTTTCCATTTCTTCTCTGCCTTTCACATCTCTTCTTTTATCAGCTATTTTTTTTTGTGTGTGTGTGTGAAACTACAAGTTTTTAATGGAAAAAACACTGAAAGTATGCCACAGTGTCTGTGTATTCATCTGAAGAGTACAAAGATGGAGTTCTGTGACAAAAGAGCCTTAACACTATAGAAAATAAATGTGGTTCTTAAAGCATTCAAAGGAAATATTTTTAAAAATGTAATGTTTCATACCATTGACATAAAGCAGTTAGTCAGAGGAAATAAACTATAAATACAGTAGTTCAAATATTCCTTTTTTAGCATTAGTTTTTCTAAACAAGTTAAATCCAAAGAATTTTAAACCTGTTATACTCATGTTTCAAAAAATTGTGGAAATGAAGTTTCCATAGAAATCTAACACAACTTTGTGATATCCAATTAGTTAAGGCTGAAAGCTTTATCTCTGATTCCTCTGCCTTTCTAAATCCGGCTTGTACTCTTTTGTTTTACTGTTGAAGCTTAGCTTGAAGGACTTTTAGCATTACTTTGCTAGTGAGTGAAATGAACACAACTGTGCGATAGTTTGAACATTATTTGCTATTACCCTTTTTTGTGATTGAAATGAATACTGACTTTCCCAGCCCTGAGGCACCTGCTGAGTTTTCCAAGTTTGCTGGCATGAGCATCATTTTTAAAGATTTGGAAGAGCTCAGCTGGAATTCCATCACCTCCACTAGCTTTGTTCATTGTAATGCCTCTTAAGGCCCACTTATTTCACACTGTAAGATATCTGGCTCTAAGTGAACCAGACGTCCTGGTTACCTGGGTCATTAATATCTTTTTTTGTATAGTTCTTCTTTGTATTCTTGCCACCTCTTCTTAATATCTTCTGCTTCTATTAGGTCCATACCATTGCTCTACTTTATTGTGCCCATCTTTGTGTGAAATATTCTCTTGGTATTTCTAGTTTTCTTGAAGAGATAGCTAGTCTTTCACATTCTCTTGTTTTACATTATTTCTTTACATTGTTCAATTAAAAGGGCTTACTTTTTCTCTCCTTGCTACTCTTTGGATCTTTGTATTCAGATGGATATGCATCTTTCCATTTCTTCTCTGCCTTTCACATCTCTTCTTTTATCAGCTATTTTTTTTTGTGTGTGTGTGTGTGAAACTACAAGTTTTTAATGGAAAAAACACTGAAAGTATGCCACAGTGTCTGTGTATTCATCTGAAGAGTACAAAGATGGAGTTCTGTGACAAAAGAGCCTTAACACTATAGAAAATAAATGTGGTTCTTAAAGCATTCAAAGGAAATATTTTAAAAAATGTAATGTTTCATACCATTGACATAAAGCAGTTAGTCAGAGGAAATAAACTATAAATACAGTAGTTCAAATATTCCTTTTTTAGCATTAGTTTTTCTAAACAAGTTAAATCCAAAGAATTTTAAACCTGTTATACTCATGTTTCAAAAAATTGTGGAAATGAAGTTTCCATAGAAATCTAACACAATGATACCACCTTGTGATCTTTACATAGAATATCCTGGACCTTGATCATTTTAGATTTATAACATACTTTGGTTAATACATTAGATCCAACCAATTAATATGCCTTTATATTTGGGAGAAATTAGATTGTGATTTACCATCTTGCAGGTTACCCAAATCTTCCTCATGTCCAGATCTTCCTTGATTCTCTGCATGGGATTCTGTTAGACTCATGATTAAAGTAATGAATATCATAAATAACTTCTTTCGAACTGAACATTTGTTTTGCTTTTTTAAATAAAATAAGATGCTGTTAAATTCAAATATTGCTTGCCCTAAACAAAACTGAAACATACTTAAACCTGAAAACTTTCATATTTTGACACAGACATATTTAACAGGGAAAAAAATCAGTTTGGGGTCATTGATGTCCTTCAAGGGTTCAGACTGGATCTAAACTGGGTTTTGCATTATTATCGTGCTCATGTTTGTACATGAAGGTTAGCAGGAAAAGGGCGACATCCAACGAAGACCAATAGGCAGTATGCAACGTGACAGCAGACCAATAGCGGCTCTCCACAAGGCCTTCTCTGAGTTCAAAGTCAATTCTGTGATCCAGTTCCACGAGGGTATTATCTTTATTCTGCATTACATTTTCCGGAAAAAGAAGCTGTGGGAGATTAAAGAACGATTCTTGAAGTCTGAAATATGCAGAGTCAAGAAAGCCAGAACTGCTGTGTGGAAGGGTCTGCGTTGCCACAATGGTCGTGGGAGGTGAGCCAACTGGCTTCTTTTCGTCTTCTGTGGAGTCCCTTGATATCTCAGATGGCTGTGATGCTGACGAATGTCCAAATCTTGAGAACAACATTCCTCCGAGTCCCTTTCCAATGCTGGCGGCCCCTAATATGCTTGCTTTGCCTATATTTGTTATAGATTCCCCATAGTGTCAGCGAGACAAGACTGGCGAAGTCACAGGGCTTGGTATTGTTGAGATGCCTTCATTTTCTGAAACTGAGGTAGGATCTTTTGCTGGGTGAAGAAAGCTTGACTTCATATACTCATAAGGCAGAGGACTGGACGTGTTGTACCAGTGGATCTGCACAGGTGAAATGTTGCTGTAGTGTTTCAGTATTAGTGGTTCTAATCTATAAGCCACTGGATCTGTTGGATGAAAAATGTTTAGTAATCGGTTACAAATCTCTCTGGGCAAAATATGGTCTTGACTTCCAGTGTTTCCTGGGCGGATGCCACGCAATGCTCAAAACTGCTAGTGGGGATCCCATACAGAAGAAATTTTCAACCTTAAATTTTAAGGCAGGTGTTTGTGTCATAGATGATGCCTTCAATCCGTGTAGCTGTTCTTCAATCTCTCTTAGCTGTTGTTTTCTTAGATACAGTTCATCAAGAAGATGACATTCTTCATAACTCATCCACCGCTCATCAGGCAACTCTTCTTCCTTCTGCAACAACTGTTCATAGAGCCGAACTGGATTCCAGCCGGTCATTATGTCATAAGTGATTACACATCCCAAAGAATGCGAGACTATTGAGACTTTACCCCCTTTTTCTTCAAAATTTGGATTCCGAGAACAGAAAAGTGAATATAATCGATTGAGCTCTTGCTGAAGGCCTTTAATTAGTTCATCTCTATACAGTGGGCTAGTATAATACATTATGTCCATTGCACTGCTGTTTAACATATCCCTTAAACCTCACACTTTGACTGGAGTAATGGAATCAACAGTGTCTCCATCCAGGGTAAGTTTTGACCGCCACTCAACAGGCAGAAATTCAACATGTGTTGCATGGTTGGAAAAATGTCTTTCTTCTATTTTTCTTGCAGTCTCTCTCATCGATTAAAGAACGATTCTTGAAGTCTGAAATATGCAGAGTCAAGAAAGCCAGAACTGCTGTGTGGAAGGGTCTGCGTTGCCACAATGGTCGTGGGAGGTGAGCCAACTGGCTTCTTTTCGTCTTCTGTGGAGTCCCTTGATATCTCAGATGGCTGTGATGCTGACGAATGTCCAAATCTTGAGAACAACATTCCTCCGAGTCCCTTTCCAATGCTGGCGGCCCCTAATATGCTTGCTTTGCCTATATTTGTTATAGATTCCCCATAGTGTCAGCGAGACAAGACTGGCGAAGTCACAGGGCTTGGTATTGTTGAGATGCCTTCATTTTCTGAAACTGAGGTAGGATCTTTTGCTGGGTGAAGAAAGCTTGACTTCATATACTCATAAGGCAGAGGACTGGACGTGTTGTACCAGTGGATCTGCACAGGTGAAATGTTGCTGTAGTGTTTCAGTATTAGTGGTTCTAATCTATAAGCCACTGGATCTGTTGGATGAAAAATGTTTAGTAATCGGTTACAAATCTCTCTGGGCAAAATATCGTCTTGACTTCCAGTGTTTCCTGGGCGGATGCCACGCAATGCTCAAAACTGCTAGTGGGGATCCCATACAGAAGAAATTTTCAACCTTAAATTTTAAGGCAGGTGTTTGTGTCATAGATGATGCCTTCAATCCGTGTAGCTGTTCTTCAATCTCTCTTAGCTGTTGTTTTCTTAGATACAGTTCATCAAGAAGATGACATTCTTCATAACTCATCCACCGCTCATCAGGCAACTCTTCTTCCTTCTGCAACAACTGTTCATAGAGCCGAACTGGATTCCAGCCGGTCATTATGTCATAAGTGATTACACATCCCAAAGAATGCGAGACTATTGAGACTTTACCCCCTTTTTCTTCAAAATTTGGATTCCGAGAACAGAAAAGTGAATATAATCGATTGAGCTCTTGCTGAAGGCCTTTAATTAGTTCATCTCTATACAGTGGGCTAGTATAATACATTATGTCCATTGCACTGCTGTTTAACATATCCCTTAAACCTCACACTTTGACTGGAGTAATGGAATCAACAGTGTCTCCATCCAGGGTAAGTTTTGACCGCCACTCAACAGGCAGAAATTCAACATGTGTTGCATGGTTGGAAAAATGTCTTTCTTCTATTTTTCTTGCAGTCTCTCTCATCATGGCTGTATTTTTGATAATTCTTCCTTGGTCCATTTTCTGGCCAATGCCATGTACAACAAATACAATATGGGTAGTCTGAGAAGGTTTGTCTTCTAATGTGGCTTCTTCTGCATAACCTCTATGAAGTCTTGTCCCACTACTTGATGCTTTAGAAAATTCCAGTTTCTGAGTAACTGTTCTTGCAATTTTAGACATTGTTGCGTCACTATAGAGATACACTTCATCCACACTGTGCCAGTCCACATGGTTTTGACTCAGCTTGAAACTGTGAATAGCTTGGGAACGCTTTCGTTTAAGACCTGCTGCATCTGTACTCTCCTTATATCCTCTCCATTTGAACAGAGAAGGGAGGGAGAAGGGAAGGAGGTAGTAGACAGCATCTTTTCCATCTATGGATTTTGACACGTCAGTATCAAAACTTTCTTGCATCTGCTGACCTCTAAAATGGCTAAGATGTTCTTGCTCAATTAAATTACTTTCTTCTTCTTCTAGGGGCTGCCAGGTACCATCAATAAACCACTGTCCACGCATTACTGGTATTTTACCAGACTCTTTGAGTAATCTGACGTCTCCCACAGTGGCAGGGGTTGACAGTGGCCTGCAGCAGGGTTGGGGCCACTGCGGAAGTGCTTCCCATAGAGCGTGTGGGAATAAATCCTTTGTGAGACAGACGCCATTTTCCCTACTGTAGTTTGGCTGCTGGTCAAACTGCAGGGCCGCTGGTCAAGCTACAGGGCTCAGCTATTTCTAAGGCTTCCTCAGACAACCACTTTGTCCTGTTGCATTTCCTTTCCTTGGGTAAGGTTTTTGTCACTGCCTCTTGTACATGTTATGAAACTGTTCATCCCCTTTTTCTTCAAAATATTGAGACTTTACCCCTTTTCTTCAAAATTTGGATTCCGAACAGAAAAGTGAATATAATCGATTGAGCTCTTGCTGAAGGCCTTTAATTAGTTCATCTCTATACAGTGGGCTAGTATAATACATTATGTCCATTGCACTGCTGTTTAACATATCCCTTAAACCTCACACTTTGACTGGAGTAATGGAATCAACAGTGTCTCCATCCAGGGTAAGTTTTGACCGCCACTCAACAGGCAGAAATTCAACATGTGTTGCATGGTTGGAAAAATGTCTTTCTTCTATTTTTCTTGCAGTCTCTCTCATCATGGCTGTATTTTTGATAATTCTTCCTTGGTCCATTTTCTGGCCAATGCCATGTACAACAAATACAATATGGGTAGTCTGAGAAGGTTTGTCTTCTAATGTGGCTTCTTCTGCATAACCTCTATGAAGTCTTGTCCCACTACTTGATGCTTTAGAAAATTCCAGTTTCTGAGTAACTGTTCTTGCAATTTTAGACATTGTTGCGTCACTATAGAGATACACTTCATCCACACTGTGCCAGTCCACATGGTTTTGACTCAGCTTGAAACTGTGAATAGCTTGGGAACGCTTTCGTTTAAGACCTGCTGCATCTGTACTCTCCTTATATCCTCTCCATTTGAACAGAGAAGGGAGGGAGAAGGGAAGGAGGTAGTAGACAGCATCTTTTCCATCTATGGATTTTGACACGTCAGTATCAAAACTTTCTTGCATCTGCTGACCTCTAAAATGGCTAAGATGTTCTTGCTCAATTAAATTACTTTCTTCTTCTTCTAGGGGCTGCCAGGTACCATCAATAAACCACTGTCCACGCATTACTGGTATTTTACCAGACTCTTTGAGTAATCTGACGTCTCCCACAGTGGCAGGGGTTGACAGTGGCCTGCAGCAGGGTTGGGGCCACTGCGGAAGTGCTTCCCATAGAGCGTGTGGGAATAAATCCTTTGTGAGACAGACGCCATTTTCCCTACTGTAGTTTGGCTGCTGGTCAAACTGCAGGGCCGCTGGTCAAGCTACAGGGCTCAGCTATTTCTAAGGCTTCCTCAGACAACCACTTTGTCCTGTTGCATTTCCTTTCCTTGGGTAAGGTTTTTGTCACTGCCTCTTGTACAATGTTATGAGCCCTCATCCACAGATCTTCAGGCACTCTATCAGATCTAATCCCTTGAATCTATTTGTCATTTCCACTGTATAATCATAAGGGATTTGATCTAGGTCATACCTGAATGGCCTAGTAGTTTCCCTATTTTCTTCAATTCGAGTGTAAATTTTCCAATTAGGAGCTCATGATCTGAGCTACAGTCAGCTCCTTGTCTTGTTTTTGCTGATGGTATAGATGGTATAGAACTTGTCCATCATTGGCTGCAAAGAATATAATCAATCTGATTTTGGCATTGACCACTGATGATGTATATGCGTAGGGTCATTTCTTGTGCTGTTGGAAGAGGGTGTTTGCTCTGACCAGTGTGTTCTCTTGGCAAAATTCTGTTAGCCTTTGCCTTGCTTTATTTTGTACTCCAAAGCCAAACATGCCTGTTATCCCCAGTATCTCTTGACTTCCTACTTTTGCATTCCAGTCCACAATGATAAAAAGGACATCTTTTACTGGTGTTATTTCTAGAAGGTCTTCATAGAACCATTCTACTTCAGCTTCTTTGGCATTAGTGGTTGGGGCAGAAAGTTGGATTACTATGATACTGAATGGTTTACCTTGGAAATGAACAGAGGTCATTCTGTCATTTTTGAAGTTTCACCCAGGTATTGCATTTCAAACTCTTTTGTCAACTCTGAGTGCTATTCCATTTCTTCTAAGGGATGCACTGTACTAGATATAATGGTTGTCTGAATTAAATTCACCCATTCCCATCCGTTTTCTCCCTGATTCCTAAAATGTCAGCGTTCACTCTTGCCATCTCATGCTTGACCACACCCACTTTACATTGATTCGTGGACCTAACATTCCAGGTTCCTGTGCAATACAGTTCTTTGCAGCGTCAGACTTTATTCTTCCACCAACAGAAATATCCACAGCTGGGCATCATTTCTACTTTGGCCCAGCCTCTTGATTCTTTCTGAAGCTGTTTCTCCACTCTTCTCAATAATATACTGAATGCCCACTGACCTAGGGGCTCATCTTTCAGTGTCATATAGTTTTGCCTTTTAATACTGTTCCTGGGATGCTCAAGGCAAGCATCCACCCTGGTACTGTCCAAAGCTACATGTATGACTTGTGTGTTCTGGTGTTCTAGAAGTAAAGCATAATCAGGCTAAGTATCTTAGCAAATTAAAGCATCTGATATTATTCAGTTATTCTCCAGAAACCACAATAGAGGAAAAGGTAGCATACACCCCCATAGTGTAAATTAGTTCAGTCATTCCTTTAATCCTTATGGATTCACTTTGCTGTATTCCAGAATCTAGCACAATATTGTAAATCAACTATATTCTAATGGTGGTGGTTGGGGAAGGCTTTAGTCCTGAAAGGAGCTGATATGTATCACTTTCTGCATTTTATTGTAGATCTTTATGCCTACATCATGAAATAAGTATAGATCAAAGGCTAGCGGAGGGTCCTGGGGAGACTCCAGCTGGAGATGCCATTGGTCTCCAGTGGTGGATATGATGTGGAAACATGGGGTGGGAGTGGGAGTGAGAGCTGAGCAGTTGTGTCAGCTCCACATGCACAGCTGCAAGAGTAGGTCAGGTTGACTTAAATGGGGGTTGTCTGAGAAGAATATGGAAGACAAATAGGAACAGTAAATTGGATCCTTAAGACTTAGATACAAATAAAATAGATACAGGAGAGGGTGTGGTCTTGTAGATTTTAGTTGCTGGGATTTTCCTCATTAGGAGAATGAGGGTTGGGTAACTCCTGAGAGGGGAGCCTAGTATTTGTGCTCTACCTTTGGCTCGTGTTGCTCTGAAACCTTTCTTGTTTGACCTAACATTGGTTCATAATCTCCACTGTGGAACTGTAGGATGAATTTAATAATACATACTTTACCTCTCAGGGGCGTCATGGAATTATAAATGAATACATCCCAGGCAAAGCATTAATTGGGTGTTTCAGGGAAAACGTGCTCAGTAAGTGAAAATGCTAATGCTGTTATGAATTTCCCCCCTTCTCTGTCATCCTGGGAAGCAGAAATGATGTTTACATAGCAATGTGAAACTATCTTCTTCAGCACTCTAACCTTATGGGAGGATAAAAATATGCACAGTAATAACAATCAAGCTGAGTTTGAAACTTTGACGTAGAGAGCCTGCCCACTGGCTGGTTCCCTAGGGCAGGTAACTGGTAAACCCTGTTTTAATCTTCATCGACAGAAGAAACGGTTCTTTAAAAAGTCAGTATTAAAAGGTGGTAAAGTGTCTGTTCTTTCAGACTAACCACACTATAGCCAAGCCTACAGCACTAATTTTGCTTTGTTTCTTGATGGCTTACAGTAAGCCATAGAAGACATGGCATCTTTTTATTTGGCACTTATGTGACTCTGTTAATGTCTGCCTACCTGGTTATTTTCCTATGGAAGCTCGCCAGTCAAATACAGAGACAGGAAACATTCATTTCCATCAGGAAAGACCGTCAGGATATCATTCTCCACCTGTTTCTCGTATTTCTGCCTACCTTTTGAATGAGAGACATCCACTGCTTTGTTCAGGACTGTCTTTTCACAGATGTTTGGATAGCAAACAGCCTAGGAAAATAGAGACAGCATCTCCCTTGGGGACAGAGACAAGCTTTCTTTCCTGACCAGGAAGATGAAGATAACATCTCACTCACAGCAAAGACCGGGCAAGTCTGCTAGTATTGCATTATGAGATTGGAGGTTTCCTAAGTCTGGGGTTCCTCAGCTGTCTCACAAGCACATGTGTTGACTACATTCACCTGAGTCTAGCTCTGTATTGCCCCTTAAGACTTAGATACAAATAAAATAGATACAGGAGAGGGTGTGGTCTTGTAGATTTTAGTTGCTGGGATTTTCCTCATTAGGAGAATGAGGGTTGGGTAACTCCTGAGAGGGGAGCCTAGTATTTGTGCTCTACCTTTGGCTCGTGTTGCTCTGAAACCTTTCTTGTTTGACCTAACATTGGTTCATAATCTCCACTGTGGAACTGTAGGATGAATTTAATAATACATACTTTACCTCTCAGGGGTGTCATGGAATTATAAATGAATACATCCCAGGCAAAGCATTAATTGGGTGTTTCAGGGAAAACGTGCTCAGTAAGTGAAAATGCTAATGCTGTTATGAATTTCCCCCCTTCTCTGTCATCCTGGGAAGCAGAAATGATGTTTACATAGCAATGTGAAACTATCTTCTTCAGCACTCTAACCTTATGGGAGGATAAAAATATGCACAGTAATAACAATCAAGCTGAGTTTGAAACTTTGACGTAGAGAGCCTGCCCACTGGCTGGTTCCCTAGGGCAGGTAACTGGTAAACCCTGTTTTAATCTTCATCGACAGAAGAAACGGTTCTTTAAAAAGTCAGTATTAAAAGGTGGTAAAGTGTCTGTTCTTTCAGACTAACCACACTATAGCCAAGCCTACAGCACTAATTTTGCTTTGTTTCTTGATGGCTTACAGTAAGCCATAGAAGACATGGCATCTTTTTATTTGGCACTTATGTGACTCTGTTAATGTCTGCCTACCTGGTTATTTTCCTATGGAAGCTCGCCAGTCAAATACAGAGACAGGAAACATTCATTTCCATCAGGAAAGACCGTCAGGATATCATTCTCCACCTGTTTCTCGTATTTCTGCCTACCTTTTGAATGAGAGACATCCACTGCTTTGTTCAGGACTGTCTTTTCACAGATGTTTGGATAGCAAACAGCCTAGGAAAATAGAGACAGCATCTCCCTTGGGGGCAGAGACAAGCTTTCTTTCCTGACCAGGAAGATGAAGATAACATCTCACTCACAGCAAAGACCGGGCAAGTCTGCTAGTATTGCATTATGAGACTGGAGGTTTCCTAAGTCTGGGGTTCCTCAGCTGTCTCACAAGCACATGTGTTGACTACATTCACCTGAGTCTAGCTCTGTATTGCCCCATAAGACTTTAGGGGTCAGGGAAACTGAGGCAGACTTGAAGCCCGTGTTGTCTGCTGTGTTTTGAGTAACCAAGTCCTTTTGTCTCCCACCCAGGAGTCTCTTGTGTTTCATCAGCATCTCTGAAGTTGCAGCAGACTCAATTATTGTTTTACAAGATCTCATACTCCTCCCAGTTCTTTTAAATATTTATTTATTTGGCTGCATTTGGTCTTAGTTGAGGCATGTGAGCTTCATCATCTTATGGTATGTGGGATTTCAGTTCCCTGACCAGGGATCGAACCTGCGTCCCCTGCATTGGTAGGCAGATTCTTAACCACTGGACCACCAGGGAAGTCCCCAGATGTTCTATGTCATATCCAAATAAAGAATTGGAAATGCTCGCACATCTATTTTCTTTCTTCTTACAACCATGGGAGCTATGTGCTGCCTTAGATCAGTGATTTGTTACGGCACTCTGGGAGACGGTGTGTGGTAGCCTTCTGACTGCTTTCTTGCCTCCAGTCTGTCTCCACCTTTCATTCTTACTCTACATTCTTGGCAGACTCCAGTCCCTAAAAGCACAGCCTTGGTCATGCCACTCCCTCACTCCTCAGAATCTAATCGCTCCCTGTTGCTGGAATGAATCACAAACCCCTTGGGCACAAAGTCAGGTTTCAGTGTCTGTCTCTGGTCCCCAGTTTTCTCTCTTCCTCCTCTTTCAGCACTGCATCCTCTAACCAAGTCCGCCATCCGCAGCAATCACAGCCTGCCATTTTCTGCTTTGTGTCTTTCTTCATATTTCTTTTGTCTGGAGTACTCATTGTACTCTTCAGTTCTCTTTGTTTTTCATCCTTGCTTCAGTGCTAACTTTCTCAAGATGCCTTCTCATTTTCCACCCTGAACCCTGACAGAAACTGTAATTTTCTTCCTTTTTTTTTTTTTTTGAATTTTTTTTTTTTTTTTTTTGTGGAGGAGGGACAGGTTGGGGAGGGAGGGGGGCAGGCGGGCCACTTCTATTGGTCTTTCATTTATTTATTTTCATCCATCTTTGTTCTTTGGCCTGTGTGGGCCTCCCATCGCAGTGGCCTCTGTTGTTGCAGAGTACCAGCTCTGGGCGCGTGTGCCTCAGAGCTCCGGCTCGGTAATTGGACACATCAGTCCAGCTGCTCTGCGGCACGTGGGATCTTCCCAGGCCAGGGATCGAACCTGCGTGTCCTTACCCACTGGACCACCAGGGAAGCCCTTCTTTCTTCTTTTTAATATCAGTGAGAGTGAAACCATAGTAGATTTTTTTTTTAAAGATTTATTTATTTATTTATTTTGGTGGGGGTGGGGTGGGGAGGGAGGGAAGCAGGCGGGCCACTTCTATTGGTCTTTGTCCATTTTCATTCATCCCTGTTCCTTGGCCCGTATGGGCCTCCCATCGCGGTGGCCTCTGTTGTCGCAGAGCACCGGCTCTGGGCGCATGCGTTCCAGAGCTCCGGCTTGGTAATTGGACACATCAGTCCAGCCGCTCTGCGGCACGTGGGATCTTCCCAGGCCAGGGATCGAACTAGCGCCCCTTGTACTGCAAGGCAGTGTCCTTACCCACTGAACCACCAGGGAAGCCCAGTAGTTTTGTTTTTGTTTGTCAGTCACACCACACAGTAAGATCTTAGCTCCCATGTCCCCTGTCCTGGATGCACGGAGTCTTAAACCCTGGACCACCATGGAAGTCCCCAAATGGTTACTTTTTCAGGACATTTTTCTCAATAGAATTCCGCATCACAGTTACCAGTATTTGTCTTAAGTTTAGGGCAAGATCACTTTGTCCTCTTCTTTACGTGACTCTCTCTTGCTTATCAGTGCCTTTTTTTTTTTTTAAACCTTTATTTTACTTTTAACTTTTACAGAGTTTTGTTGTTTACAGATATGCATGTTTCCAGATTAGTCATATGTCTGTCCTCCCCTCCACACCCCTCCCGACCATCACACAGCACCCCTGAAGGATCCCCTTTTCTCACAGAGCAATGACTATAGCTATTTTCTTCACTTATGATATTACAGGTCTTCATGCTACTTCCTTTACGCCTCCCACCCTCTGATCCTTCCCCACAATGTCCATATATCCACTGTCCATGTCTGTCTTTCCGTCGCTTCACTGCATGTGCGTGTGTGACATTTTTCTCAATAGAAGTCTGAGTCACAGTTGCCAGTATTTGTCTTAAGTTTAGGGCAAGATCACTTTGTCCTCTTCTTTGTGTGACTCTGTGTTGCTTATCAGTGTCTTTTAAATAGACATTCAAAATGTGTTCACTGAGTTATATTGAGTTCATAGGTGAGTCTCCTAGAGTCCAGAGTGGTGAGGAGATTTGTTCAAGGTCACATGGGAATTAAGGAAGAAAACGCTTGGACCAAAAATCTCTGTCTTCCAATTTTAAGTCCAAGGATCTGATTTTAAGCTAGGAATGCTTCACTTCATGGGGAGCCCGATTTTGGCATTCTATGCCTTAAGAAGTTGATAATTATATACTGGAGGGGAAGCCATTTATTACAAAGGTCAGACACTAAAATCGAATCAAGAACTTTGTTATACTATACAACTGATTTTTTTTCTCTTTTTCTTTTTTGACTTTTTTTTTTTTTTTGAAAGATTTTGCAGAGTTTTGTTGTTCACCAATATGTATGTTCCCAGATCATTCATATGCATATCCCTGGACCCTCTCCACACCCAGTTCCCCCACTCCCATCCCTCCAGACCATCGCCCCAAGTGTTTGTAGGTGCTCCTATTCCTCTAGCACAATGACAATAGCTATCTTTTCCACACATGACAGTATAGGTTTCCATGTTACTCCCTCCATGCCTCCCTCCCACTGTTCGGTCTCCACAATGTCTTTATATCTATTCTCTGTTTTTCCATGAGTTCACTGCGTGTGTTATCATGACCATCTTACTAGATCCCATATATATGAGTTAGTATACTATACTTGTCTTTCTCTTTTTGACTTACTTCACTTTTTATGATAGGTTCTAGAGCCAGCCACCTCATTAGGACTGAGTCTTCTGCATTTCTTTTAACAGCTGAGTAGTATTCCATTGTATATATGTACCAGAGCTTCTGGATCCATTCATTTGTCGATGGACATCTAGGTTGCTTCCATGTTCTGGCTATTGTATAGAGAGCTGCAATGAACATTGGGGTACAGGTGCCTCTTTCAGTTTTGATTTCATCCGGATATAGGCCTAATAGTGGGATTGCTGGGTCATAGGGTGCTTCTATTTTTAGTTTTTTAAGGAATCTCCATGCTGTCTTCCATAGAGGTTGTATCAATTTACATTCCCACCAGCAATGCAAGAGGGTTCCCTTTTCTCCGCACCCTCTCCAGCATTTGTTGTCTGTCGATTTGTTGATGATGGCCATTCTGACGGATGTGAGGTGGTATCTCATTGTAGTTTTAATTTGCATTTCTCTAATAATAAGCGAGGTTGAGCATCGTTTCATGTGTTTTTGGGCCATCTGTATGTCCTCTTTGGAGAGGCGTCTCTTTAGATCTTTTTCTCATTTTTTGACTGGGCTGCTCGTTTTCCCTGTGCTGAGTTGTCTGAGTTGCTTGTAGATTTTGGAGATTAATTCTTTGTCTGTTGTTTCATTTGCTATGATTTTCTCCCACTCTGTGGGGTGTCTGTTGAGCTCTTTTGTGATTTCTTTTGCTGTACAAAAGCTTTTAAGTTTCATGAGGTCCCATGTGTTCACTTTTCTTTTCAGTTCTGCTATTTTAGTAGGTGGGTCAGAGAGGATCTTGCTTTGATTGATATAACTGATTTTGATTCTGCCTATAAATTAATGAGTGAAAACCAATGGGATAGACATAAAGCATGGATAAGTGCTGTGTGAGGAGTGGCTTTCCAAAGATCCCCACACCCGGCTCCAGCCCCAGTCATCACTGGCAGCCAGACTGTTGGGAAAGTCACATCGTTACTCATCTTTCCTGGTCTGCTGGGGAGCAGAATAAAGCAGGTGACAAAACTGCCCGAGGACAAATCCACTGACATCCCAGGCTGTTTATGAGCAGTGGGAAAAGGCTGATTTCATCATGCTGTTTTGCAGAAAGAAAAAAAGCCCTTTCCTTGGCTGTGCCTTCTGTGTCTTTCTCTTTTGACTTCACTTTTTATGACCCAGCCACCTCATTAGGACTGAGTCTTCTGCATTTCTTTTAACAGCTGAGTAGTATTCCATTGTATATATGTACCAGAGCTTCTGGATCCATTCATTTGTCGATGGACATCTAGGTTGCTTCCATGTTCTGGCTATTGTATAGAGAGCTGCAATGAACATTGGGGTACAGGTGCCTCTTTCAGTTTTGATTTCATCCGGATATAGGCCTAATAGTGGGATTGCTGGGTCATAGGGTGCTTCTATTTTTAGTTTTTTAAGGAATCTCCATGCTGTCTTCCATAGAGGTTGTATCAATTTACATTCCCACCAGCAATGCAAGAGGGTTCCCTTTTCTCCGCACCCTCTCCAGCATTTGTTGTCTGTCGATTTGTTGATGATGGCCATTCTGACGGATGTGAGGTGGTATCTCATTGTAGTTTTAATTTGCATTTCTCTAATAATAAGCGAGGTTGAGCATCGTTTCATGTGTTTTTGGGCCATCTGTATGTCCTCTTTGGAGAGGCGTCTCTTTAGATCTTTTTCTCATTTTTTGACTGGGCTGCTCGTTTTCCCTGTGCTGAGTTGTCTGAGTTGCTTGTAGATTTTGGAGATTAATTCTTTGTCTGTTGTTTCATTTGCTATGATTTTCTCCCACTCTGTGGGGTGTCTGTTGAGCTCTTTTGTGATTTCTTTTGCTGTACAAAAGCTTTTAAGTTTCATGAGGTCCCATGTGTTCACTTTTCTTTTCAGTTCTGCTATTTTAGTAGGTGGGTCAGAGAGGATCTTGCTTTGATTGATATAACTGATTTTGATTCTGCCTATAAATTAATGAGTGAAAACCAATGGGATAGACATAAAGCATGGATAAGTGCTGTGTGAGGAGTGGCTTTCCAAAGATCCCCACACCCGGCTCCAGCCCCAGTCATCACTGGCAGCCAGACTGTTGGGAAAGTCACATCGTTACTCATCTTTCCTGGTCTGCTGGGGAGCAGAATAAAGCAGGTGACAAAACTGCCCGAGGACAAATCCACTGACATCCCAGGCTGTTTATGAGCAGTGGGAAAAGGCTGATTTCATCATGCTGTTTTGCAGAAAGAAAAAAAGCCCTTTCCTTGGGCTGTGCCTTCTGTGGCAGATGAGGACTGACGACTCGTTGTGGTCAGTCCTTCACTGCTGGGTGTCCCCAGTGGAGATGTGAACAGATCATTCTCCCAAAGTGTAACATTCTTGACCATCAGCATCTTTTGCAGTTGATGAAGCAGCGAGCTGGTTCTCTAATGGTAGCAGTCACTGGACATTTGCCATTAGCCCATCCTCAGACTGTTGAAGTGGCAAGAAGTTTTGGGGCTTGTCTAGCTCAACTCCCATCCTTTCCTAATAAGAAAACTGAGGCCCTGAGAGGTCTGTTGACTCTCATCTCATCTCCATTCCCATCCCAAGGCAATAATCTTCAAGGTGACCTTGAAAAGAGAAGGGATGTTGATTTGGGCCATCATGAAACACTACAAAATGCTCCAGGAATCCAGAGGGTGCATATCATGGGTGGGCATGCCTTTTGCTGAGAGAAATAAACTGCATTTCCAGGAGAGCAAAGACTAAGCCTAGGTCTTAAAATAGAGGTCGTTCATCGAACCTGTAACCCAGAACAGTTTAGTTCAGTAGATCATTCATGTCTGACCCTTTTGTGACCCCATGGACTGCAGCACGCCAAACTTCCCTGTCCTTCACCATCTCCCAGAGCTTGCTGAAACTCATGTCCATTGACTCAGTGATGCCATCCAACAATCTCATCCTCTGTCATTTCCTTTTGCCTTCTATTTCTCCCAATATCAGGGTCTTTTCCAGATTGGAGAGCACTTTTGTAAAGAACAAGTTAAGAAGCATTTCTTGCTCTCTTCACGAAAAGCTGGAAAGGGTTGACAGGGCACACATGAGGAACTGACTCTACAGTCTTATAAAAATTATTTCAGCACCCCTTTGTGCATGTTACGTTTACCAGGGAGAGTCTGGGGGAGTTTCTGTCCATACCCTGAATCACAGTGGGGGCAGTGGAATGTCTGTCATTAAAATTTGAAGGTAGATAAACAGTAAATACCTACAGGGAAAATTACTTAGACCTGGATAAACCTCAAAGTGTTGCAAGTTCCAGCTCCTGTTGTATCAGTGCCATAGGTCCGGGGGTATTTATCTAAAACTTATCCGAGTCATCTGAGCAGCAGAGGTAGGTATTATTTAGCAGGTGCTCTTCACATGGTTATGTTTGAGAGGTTTAATAATAACAGTTTTTCCTAAGGAAACATTCTTGACCATGCATCTTTTGCAGTTGATGAAGCAGCGAGCTGGTTCTCTAATGGTAGCAGTCACTGGACATTTGCCATTAGCCCATCCTCAGACTGTTGAAGTGGCAAGAAGTTTTGGGGCTTGTCTAGCTCAACTCCCATCCTTTCCTAATAAGAAAACTGAGGCCCTGAGAGGTCTGTTGACTCTCATCTCATCTCCATTCCCATCCCAAGGCAATAATCTTCAAGGTGACCTTGAAAAGAGAAGGGATGTTGATTTGGGCCATCATGAAACACTACAAAAATGCTCCAGGAATCCAGAGGGTGCATATCATGGGTGGGCATGCCTTTTGCTGAGAGAAATAAACTGCATTTCCAGGAGAGCAAAGACTAAGCCTAGGTCTTAAAATAGAGGTCGTTCATCGAACCTGTAACCCAGAACAGTTTAGTTCAGTAGATCATTCATGTCTGACCCTTTTGTGACCCCATGGACTGCAGCACGCCAAACTTCCCTGTCCTTCACCATCTCCCAGAGCTTGCTGAAACTCATGTCCATTGACTCAGTGATGCCATCCAACAATCTCATCCTCTGTCATTTCCTTTTGCCTTCTATTTCTCCCAATATCAGGGTCTTTTCCAGATTGGAGAGCACTTTTGTAAAGAACAAGTTAAGAAGCATTTCTTGCTCTCTTCACGAAAAGCTGGAAAGGGTTGACAGGGCACACATGAGGAACTGACTCTACAGTCTTATAAAAATTATTTCAGCACCCCTTTGTGCATGTTACGTTTACCAGGGAGAGTCTGGGGAGTTTCTGTCCATACCCTGAATCACAGTGGGGGCAGTGGAATGTCTGTCATTAAAATTTGAAGGTAGATAAACAGTAAATACCTACAGGGAAAATTACTTAGACCTGGATAAACCTCAAAGTGTTGCAAGTTCCAGCTCCTGTTGTATCAGTGCCATAGGTCCGGGGGTATTTATCTAAAACTTATCCGAGTCATCTGAGCAGCAGAGGTAGGTATTATTTAGCAGGTGCTCTTCACATGGTTATGTTTGAGAGGTTTAATAATAACAGTTTTTCCTAAGGAAACATTAATTATTTGTACAGTGTCACCACTGGCAGAATCACTCTTCCTTGCTCCCTCTGGCTAGCCCTTTCCACCCTATCAGTCCTCATTTACAAGTCACTCCCAAACCAGCAAAACCTGATTTGCAAGAAGAATATTTTTCCCTGGAATTTTTTTGGGGGGAAGAGGAAAAATCCACTGGAATTTTTCAGCAACTGCACCAGAGGCGTGACTCTTTGTTCTTGAGTATTTCAAATTGGAGTTGTATTCAGGAAATGCTCTTTCATCTTTACCATATAAAAAACATATGGAAAAACAAAATATCTCTACCAACCAAGAGACTCTGAGTTTAGAACTGACTCTGCCACCAGCCATCATTATATGAGGATTTAACCTTGAGCCAGTCACTTTAAAACCCACGTCTGAGCTTTGCCATCTATGAAATAAGAGGACAGATCAGATGATCATTAAGATATTTTCCAGTGCTGAAACACGAAGGCACTGCCAGAGCCAGAGTGGATGTTAACTGTTGTGCCATTTCCCGTGCAGATAGGGCAGTGGGATTGAATGGGCCTCTTTGGATATCAAGTTTATCAAAGTGAGACGAAATCTACACAAGAGGTAGCTACATTACCACTCAGAACAATAAACTTCACTTTGTAGATGTGTGGTCCAGAAGCACATTAGGATTAGATGTTTCTGGAAGGCTCTGTGAAAGAGAAGTGGGGCTTGCTGAAAGAAAGGAAAAATTGTGGGGCTGGACAGCATCAGCAAAGATGCAGAGATAGAGATGTGGTAGGCTTGTGTGAGCCTGATATGCATCAGGGCAGCCTGTCCAAAACACCTGTCCCTGCTGGTACTCACACCAGAGTTCTAAGTATTACATCAACTGGGCCTTCAATAATGTAGAAACGTGTTATGAGAGTTATTTTCTTGTCAGTTCTTTAATCCATCTGATCATGCCAGGAAGAAAGACTCATGTTTGTGCTAATATATATTTAAGACCCTCAAGACCCTACCTTTTCCTTTAACTAAAGAAAGATCAAGTCTTAAGCTCAGCAACATCTTCAGCACCAGTGCCTCTTAAATATAATAACTTTGTCTTGTTTTTCCTTTATTTATTTTGAAGTCTCTATTGAACTTCAAGCAATATAGTTTTTCCATTTATCTAGTGATGCCAAGTTTCCTTTTAAAATGATTTTAAATGGAAATGTAATTTTGGATTGAAATATGAAATAACCATTCAGGTGGTATAGGGTCTAGAGAGAGTGGAAGTGATATTATTTGGGAACTTCCCAAGGTGCTTGTCAAAGAGCCTGGGCTCCTGGAACAAGTCAGACCCTTCCTCTGATGTTTACTAGCTTTGCAACTCTGAGCCTGATCTTGAGGGTTCCTTGGAGGGAGAAGAATGAAGCAGGAAGGTGATGGCTCCAGGAAAGCATTTATAGGATTATCATGATGCCAACACAGCTTTTTTCATGCCTGTCCTGTCCACAAACTCTACCCCTCTGGAAATGGACACTCCCATAGCCTTTGCCTGCCCACCTTCAACACTGGGCTGTTTCATTCCCATCTCCTTTAGTGCTGTTTGTCTTCAGCGAGCCCTCTGTGTTCTATGGAAGGAAAGCTATCTTAGCCCAGAGAAAGGAACTTTGGACCTGAACCTGATAGACCAAACACTGAATACAGGATCTATCACCTACTGACTATTGATATTTTGAGAAAAGTTACTTAGCTTCTCTGACTTTTAATGTTGATGTTAATGAAATGGAGGTGACTATATCCAGGGTTATTGTGAGAGTGGACGTCAGTGCACAGGACATTCCTGGCACACAGAAGGTCTTCAATAAATGGGTGTTACCTCTTCTCAGGCATGTGTCATATATACCCTATCAGTTTTTCTTGGAGCATTTGTTCGTTTCATTAATGCTATGAAATCACAAGTGGCACAAGCTTCCCTCTAGGCAGCTAAATTTCTCAGGAGCAAGCTGCAGACTGTTAAAGACGCACTGCATGGCTTGGACAAAAGAGCATTTCAGCAAAGTTCTACAACCTTGTCTGGCAGATTCTTGACATTGGCCTACAATTTCCCCTCTGACTCCTGACCTACAGGGAAAAGAAAAAAGCAAAACCTAAAGAGACATCTAAATATAAAGCTTTATGTTATGTGCTAGATGTAGCCATTTCACTTTCTGGATAGATTGCATATTCTCAGGTCTTCTTCAGTGACAAGTGATAGAAGTGGAATGCAGTAGGATTAATGAAGACAGGAAACTTTTCAACCCATGTAAATTAAAAAAGGAGGTGACTGAATCATGTAACTGGAAAATCTGGGAGTTGTTGGCTTCAGGCATGGCTAAATCCAGGTACCCAATGATAATATCAGGACTGATGAGTAATGCTCATGGGAGCTTACCCTTGATCACGTTAGTGGAGTAGAAAATAGATACAAGAAGGCCGGCAGCTCTCCTGTGATTGCCCTGATGGATGTCTTCATTCCTAATGGATGATATTGGTTGGATGCTGATAGATGATGGTAGATAGCTTACGGTGAATGGTGTTGGATTCGTAACCTCCAAAGGAGAGAATTTCACTTTGGGATCAAAAGACTTGGCTTTGGTCACTTGTATCTTTGTACCGTAAAGCTTTTATTAAAGAAAAAAGGATAGAGAAAGCTTCCAGCAAAAGGCACTGGAAGAGGGTAGGAGAGTACCCTAAGCAGCTAGTTTAGATGTGGCATTTTGTACTTTTTCAGGTGGTTATTAACAAGATAGTTGAGGTTGTAAAAAGTCTTACAAGACCCATTACCACAACATTAATGTAAAAAGATTAGCCAGAGGATGATCTCTGGACATCAAGACTAGATGAGACATTCCAATGCAAAATAGTTCGCATCCATAAGACAATAAAATTGCTTTCAGAGTAGATCGTTATCATGGCAAACATTTAGGCTAGAAAATTTTTTTCCCCCTCCTCCTTGGAAACCACTGGCCTCCATTAAATACTATGATACTAGGGCTCAAAATGCCAAAGGGAGCCACACTTTCTCCTTGATTTTATGGGAGATAAAATTGAGGCTCATGGAAGCTGAGTGACTTTTCCCAAATCATATAGAAACTCAAAGATATATCAGACTTTATAACTCAGATTTCCTTGGTCTCAGTTGACTAAATCTTTTTCTTCTATATTTTGCTTCACTTCTAGGTGGCTTCGTCTCCTCTCTCTCTCATTTAGCCTGAATGCATCTTCTGAGGACTTAGGCCCCTCTGAAAACTTTTAGCTTGGCCCCAAGTGGTCCTCTGGCCTGGGACCCAAGTCAAGGCAAAACGTGAGGAATCAGCTAAATGGAGCAGTGCTGACCTGACAGACGGAGGCACAGGGAGAGCTGGAAGGCATGAGTCGCTCTCCAAGGTGCTGAGAGTTCTTCTCTTCTCTAAAGAGTGGCCATTGGAACTGGTTTGCTGAAATGGTTCTGGCTGATGTCCATTGTGCTTGCCTAAGGGTTAGTCTTCTTGCCTACATTCTCAAAAGTGTCCTCTCTACGACAAGCCCGCTGACTCTGACTCTTGCACTTCTGGGCCCTGGCTCCTCTCTGCAAAACTCTTAGTGGTCCAGGCTCCCCAAGATTTGCCCCTGTTTATAGATATGTATAATCCCAGATCAGTCGTAGGTATATCCCTGACCCCTCCCTCCTGTGCCCCCCTCCCAGTCCCCTCCATAAGAACCCTCCAGGCCATTTCAGAGTCCCTATGTAAGATCCCTTAGTTCACAGAACATTGACAATAGTTATCTCTTTTACATAAGATGGTATAGGTTTCCATGTTACTCCTCCTGTGCCTCTCACCCACCTGTCCCTACACTCAGTGTCCATAGTTCTGTTCTCTATGTCTGGTTTTATGTTGCTGCCCTATGAGTGTATTTATCAGTGCCATCTTAATAGATTCCATATGTATGTGTTAGTATATTGTATTTGTCCTTCTCTTTTTGACTTACTTCCTTTCGTATAATAGGTTCCAGATTCATCCACCTCATTTGGACTGACTCTTCTGCATTTCTTTTTATGGCTGAGAAATATTCCATTGTATATATGTACCATAGCTTCTTTATCCATTCGTTCTTCAATGGACGTCTAGTTTGCTTCCATGTTCTAGCTATTGCGTAGAGTGCTGCAATGAACATTGGGGTGCAGGTGCCTCTTTCAGTTTTGATTTCATCAGGGTACTAGCATAATAGTGGGATTGCTGGGTCATATGGTGCTTCTATTTCAGTTTTTTTTTTTTTTAAGGAATCTCCGTACTGTCTTCCATAGCAGTTGTATCAATTTACATTCCCACCAACAATTTAAGAGTGTTCCCTTTTCTCTGCACCTTCTCCAGTATTTATTATCTTTAGATTTTTGATGATGGCCATTCTGATGGGTGTGAGATGATATCTCACTGTAGTTTTGATTTGCATTTCTCTAATAATAAGTGAGGTTGAGCTTTGTTTCATGTGTTTTTTGGTCATCTCTATGTCTTCTTGGGAGAGGTGTCTATATAGGTCTTTTCTTCATTTTTTGATTGAGTTGTTAATTTTTTTGGTGTTGAGTTGTCTGGGTTGCTTGTATATTTTGGAAATTAATTCTTTGTCTGTTGTTTCATTTACTATTATTTTCTCCCACTCTGTGGGCTGTCTGTTCACCTTTTTTGTAGTTTCCTTTGCTGTGCAAAAGCTTTTAAGTTTCATTAGGTCCCACATGCTACTTTTTGTTTTTAGTTCTTCTATTCTAGTAGGCGGGTCATGGAAGATCTTGCTTTAATTTATGTCCTTGAGTGTTTTACCTATATTCTCTTCTAAGAGTTTTATAGTTTCTGGTCTGACATTTAGGTCTTTAATCCATTTTGAGTTGTTCTTTGTGTGTGGTGTCAGGAAATGTTCCAAATTCATTTTTTTGCATGTAGCTGTTCAATTTTCCCATCACCACTTGTTGAAGAGGCTATCTTTGTCCCATTTTATATTTTCTCCTCCTTTGTCAAAAATAAGGTACCCATATGTGCATGGTTTATCTTTAAGTTTTCAATCTGTGATCAAAAATCTACTCAAAAATAAAAGACCAGGGCCAGATGGCTTCACAGGTGAATTCTACCTAACATTTAAAGAAGAACTAATGCCTATCCTTATAAAACTCTTTCAAACAATTGCACAAGAAGGAATACTTCCAAACACATTCTACAAAGCTGCCATTACCCTGATATCAAAACCAGGCAAAGACAACACAAAAAAAAGAAAATTATTGGCCAATATCACTGATGAACCTATATGTAAAAAACCTTAACAAAATACTAGCAAACAGAATTCAGCACCACATCAGAAAACTCATACATCATGATCAAGTTGGGTCCATCCTAGGTGTGCAAGGATTCTTCAATATCTACAACTCAATCTATGTGATTGACCATATCAACAAACTAAAAGATAAAAACTGAAAGATTGGGCTTCCCTGGTGGTCCAGTGGGTAAGGACACCACCTTGCAGTTCAAGGGGCACCGGTTCGATCGCTGGCCTGGGAAGATCCCACGTGCTATGGAGTGCCTGGACTGATGTGTCCAACTACTGAGCTGGAGCTCTGGAGCATCTGCACCCACAGCCAGTGCTCTGCAGTGACAGAGGCCACTGTGATGGGCGGCCCACACAGGTCAAAGAACAAAGAAGGATGAAAATAGATAAATGAAAAGCCAATAGAAGTGGCCAAAAAAAAACCCCTAAAAAACCTGAAAGATTGTCACATGATAGTCTCAATAGATACAGAAAAAGCCTTTGACAAAATCCAATATCCATTTATGATAAAAAAAAAAACTCTTAAAAAATGCACAGAAAGAACCTACCTCAACACAGTGAAAGTCATATATAAGAAATTCACAGTGAATGTAGTTCTCAATGGTGAAAATCTAAAAGCATTCCCTCTATGATCAGGAACAAGACAGGGGTGTCCACTTTCACCACATATTCTACATAGTCCTAGGAATTCTAGCAACAGCAATAATAGAAGAAAAAGAAATAAAAGGAATCCAGACTGGAAAAGAAGAAGTAAATCTCTATTTGCAGATGATGTGATACTATTCATAGAAAACCTCAAAGACACTATTAGAAAACTACTAGAGCTAATCAGTGAATTCCGCAAAGTTGCGGGATATAAAATCAATACACAGAAGTCACTTGCATTCCTATATACAAACAATGAAAAAGCAGAAAGGGAAATCAAGGATGCAATCCCATTCGCCACTGGAACCAAAAGGATAAAATATCTAGGAATAAACCTACCTAAAGAGACAAAAGAACTATAAAACTCTTTCAAACAATTGCACAAGAAGGAATACTTCCAAACACATTCTACAAAGCTGCCATTACCCTGATATCAAAACCAGGCAAAGACAACACAAAAAAAAGAAAATTATTGGCCAATATCACTGATGAACCTATATGTAAAAAACCTTAACAAAATACTAGCAAACAGAATTCAGCACCACATCAGAAAACTCATACATCATGATCAAGTTGGGTCCATCCTAGGTGTGCAAGGATTCTTCAATATCTACAACTCAATCTATGTGATTGACCATATCAACAAACTAAAAGATAAAAACTGAAAGATTGGGCTTCCCTGGTGGTCCAGTGGGTAAGGACACCACCTTGCAGTTCAAGGGGCACCGGTTCGATCGCTGGCCTGGGAAGATCCCACGTGCTATGGAGTGCCTGGACTGATGTGTCCAACTACTGAGCTGGAGCTCTGGAGCATCTGCACCCACAGCCAGTGCTCTGCAGTGACAGAGGCCACTGTGATGGGCGGCCCACACAGGTCAAAGAACAAAGAAGGATGAAAATAGATAAATGAAAAGCCAATAGAAGTGGCCAAAAAAAACCCCCTAAAAAACCTGAAAGATTGTCACATGACAGTCTCAATAGATACAGAAAAAGCCTTTGACAAAATCCAATATCCATTTATGATAAAAAAAAAAACTCTTAAAAAATGCACAGAAAGAACCTACCTCAACACAGTGAAAGTCATATATAAGAAATTCACAGTGAATGTAGTTCTCAATGGTGAAAATCTAAAAGCATTCCCTCTATGATCAGGAACAAGACAGGGGTGTCCACTTTCACCACATATTCTACATAGTCCTAGGAATTCTAGCAACAGCAATAATAGAAGAAAAAGAAATAAAAGGAATCCAGACTGGAAAAGAAGAAGTAAATCTCTATTTGCAGATGATGTGATACTATTCATAGAAAACCTCAAAGACACTATTAGAAAACTACTAGAGCTAATCAGTGAATTCCGCAAAGTTGCGGGATATAAAATCAATACACAGAAGTCACTTGCATTCCTATATACAAACAATGAAAAAGCAGAAAGGGAAATCAAGGATGCAATCCCATTCGCCACTGGAACCAAAAGGATAAAATATCTAGGAATAAACCTACCTAAAGAGACAAAAGAACTATACACAGAAAATTGCAAGACCCTAATGAAAGAAATCAAAAGGGACATAAACAGATGAAGAGGCATCCCATGTTTCTTGGTTAGAAGAATCAATATCATAAAAATGACCATACTACCAAATATCATTTAGAGAGTCAATGCAATTCCTATCAAATTACCAATGATGTTCTTCACAGAATTAGACCAAAAAATAGCACAGTTCTTATGGAAACACAAAAGACCCTGGATAGCCAAAGAAATCCTGAGAAAGAAAAATGGAGCCGGTAAGATCAGACTTCCTAACTTTAGACTATACTACAAAGCAACATTCATCAAGACAGTATGGTACCGGCACATAAACAGAAATATAGACCAATGGAGGTTGACCTTTTAGGGAGAACTTGTACATTCTTTTCAATTATGACTGAGGAAGTCAAGGCTCGGAGATATTAAGTAACTTTCTCAAGATCACCAGTGATAAGGAATAGGCCTTCAAGCACTCATTCAGTAATCTTTATACAAGATTTTGCTGCCTAAGTTGTTCCCTTGGGCCTTGCTGACGTCTTCTGTCTAATCTTGGACCTATTGCACATTTTGCTGTTTTCTTGGTAGTGATTAGAGAGGACCATCTAACTAGATGTCTGCTGTAATCCTTGGTCAACACCGTTATCGTCCATTTATGGGTCTCTAGCTAACACGTGGCTTCTATTTCAGAAGCAAAGCTAGTGGACTCAGACATCCCAGTGAGCAATACAGTGGCAAGTACATTTTTGCAACTTACAGCAGAGTCACACCATAGATGATGTTGTTGTTTTTTTTTGCATTATTACTTTNTAAAATGTTNGTTTTATTTGGCTGCNCCGGGNCTTAGTTGCGGCATGNGCAACCTTTAGTTGCAACATGCAACATTGCAGGATAAAATCCAGAAGTCACTTGCATTCCTAAAAACTATTAGAAAACTACTAGAGCTAATCAGTGAATTCCGCAAAGTTGCGGGATATAAAATCAATACACAGAAGTCACTTGCATTCCTATATACAAACAATGAAAAAGCAGAAAGGGAAATCAAGGATGCAATCCCATTCGCCACTGGAACCAAAAGGATAAAATATCTAGGAATAAACCTACCTAAAGAGACAAAAGAACTATACACAGAAAATTGCAAGACCCTAATGAAAGAAATCAAAAGGGACATAAACAGATGAAGAGGCATCCCATGTTTCTTGGTTAGAAGAATCAATATCATAAAAATGACCATACTACCAAATATCATTTAGAGAGTCAATGCAATTCCTATCAAATTACCAATGATGTTCTTCACAGAATTAGACCAAAAAATAGCACAGTTCTTATGGAAACACAAAAGACCCTGGATAGCCAAAGAAATCCTGAGAAAGAAAAATGGAGCCGGTGAGATCAGACTTCCTAACTTTAGACTATACTACAAAGCAACATTCATCAAGACAGTATGGTACCGGCACATAAACAGAAATATAGACCAATGGAGGTTGACCTTTTAGGGAGAACTTGTACATTCTTTTCAATTATGACTGAGGAAGTCAAGGCTCGGAGATATTAAGTAACTTTCTCAAGATCACCAGTGATAAGGAATAGGCCTTCAAGCACTCATTCAGTAATCTTTATACAAGATTTTGCTGCCTAAGTTGTTCCCTTGGGCCTTGCTGACGTCTTCTGTCTAATCTTGGACCTATTGCACATTTTGCTGTTTTCTTGGTAGTGATTAGAGAGGACCATCTAACTAGATGTCTGCTGTAATCCTTGGTCAACACCGTTATGCGTCCATTTCTGGGTCTCTGGCTAACACGTGGCTTCTATTTCAGAAGCAAAGCTAGTGGACTCAGACATCCCAGTGAGCAATACAGTGGCAAGTACATTTTTGCAACTTACAGCAGAGTCACAGCATAGATGATGTTGTTGTTTTTTTTTTCATTATTACTTTTTAAAATGTTTGTTTTATTTGGCTGCACCGGGTCTTAGTTGCGGCATGTGCAACCTTTTAGTTGCAACATGCAGGATGCAGTTCTCTGAGCAAGGATTGAGTCCAGACATTGGAACATGGAGTCTTAACCGCTAGACCACCAAGGAAGTCCCTGTTGTCAAGCTTTAAAATCAACATGTATGTAGAAAAATCTACATAATAAAAATTACCCTAGAAAACACTTTGTCTGTAATGTTCAAAATAGTTTCATGTCTTCCAGTGACTGGCACAGCCAGTTTGTCCTTGAGCACAGGAACAGATGTCTATTTCTTCAGTTGAGCCCCAAGTGAAATGGTTGCCTTGTGTTTAGAAACACCATTAATACCAAAATAACCCTGTGTCTTTAAGGAAAACAACCCCAGTCATCTGACTAAGATGCTCAGGCTCAGAGAGGGCTGCAGGGACAGACAGTGCCTCAGGGAACCACAGGTTAAGGTCCTTCACCTCATGCACGGGCACACTCTTGCTGGGGGGAATGAAAGCAATACCTCTCAACTATTTAAATTCTCTCCTTTCCCTGCTGAAGCCATGCCAGTGAATTAATATAGATTAATTATGCATATTGCCTGTGTCTACTGTACCTGATAGGTAATGTGAAAAATCAAAGCCATCCAAGAGCAAGTAGGACTTTCAGTGCAAGAGGTTAAAGCCCAAGAAGAAACCCCAAGGATTCTTCCTTAGTTCTGTGTTTACTGCATTGCTCTGCATGTGTTTTCTTTTCCCTTCTATTTGACTTTTGAAAGTAAGGACTTTCTAATCTTTTTTGCTCTGTTTTTTATTTTGATCTTGGACCTATTGCACATTTTGCTGTTTTCTTGGTAGTGATTAGAGAGGACCATCTAACTAGATGTCTGCTGTAATCCTTGGTCAACACCGTTATGCGTCCATTTCTGGGTCTCTGGCTAACACGTGGCTTCTATTTCAGAAGCAAAGCTAGTGGACTCAGACATCCCAGTGAGCAATACAGTGGCAAGTACATTTTTGCAACTTACAGCAGAGTCACAGCATAGATGATGTTGTTGTTTTTTCATTATTACTTTCTAAAATGTTTGTTTTATTTGGCTGCACCGGGTCTTAGTTGCGGCATGTGCAACCTTTTAGTTGCAACATGCAGGATGCAGTTCTCTGAGCAAGGATTGAGTCCAGACATTGGAACATGGAGTCTTAACCGCTAGACCACCAAGGAAGTCCCTGTTGTCAAGCTTTAAAATCAACATGTATGTAGAAAAATCTACATAATAAAAATTACCCTAGAAAACACTTTGTCTGTAATGTTCAAAATAGTTTCATGTCTTCCAGTGACTGGCACAGCCAGTTTGTCCTTGAGCACAGGAACAGATGTCTATTTCTTCAGTTGAGCCCCAAGTGAAATGGTTGCCTTGTGTTTAGAAACACCATTAATACCAAAATAACCCTGTGTCTTTAAGGAAAACAACCCCAGTCATCTGACTAAGATGCTCAGGCTCAGAGAGGGCTGCAGGGACAGACAGTGCCTCAGGGAACCACAGGTTAAGGTCCTTCACCTCATGCACGGGCACACTCTTGCTGGGGGGAATGAAAGCAATACCTCTCAACTATTTAAATTCTCTCCTTTCCCTGCTGAAGCCATGCCAGTGAATTAATATAGATTAATTATGCATATTGCCTGTGTCTACTGTACCTGATAGGTAATGTGAAAAATCAAAGCCATCCAAGAGCAAGTAGGACTTTCAGTGCAAGAGGTTAAAGCCCAAGAAGAAACCCCAAGGATTCTTCCTTAGTTCTGTGTTTACTGCATTGCTCTGCATGTGTTTTCTTTTCCCTTCTATTTGACTTATCTTCCTCTAGTGGACTGCAGACCCCTCGGGCCTGGAATCATGTCCAAAGTATTTCTCTTCTCTCCGTACCTGTGCCATAGTGCTGAGCCCATGTCCTGTACATCCTCATGCTATGATAGCCTTGTTGAAGGCATCCTGGTAGAGTGGATAGACCGAGGGCTTTGGCTTCACGAAGTCCTGGCTCCAGATCCCAGCCTCTCCACTCTTCCAGCTGTATGATCAACTCTTTAAGGTTTTGTTCACTCACCTGAGTAGATTAGATAGCCATACCCGGTTTTAAAGTTTTGTGAGCACTTGGACATGCTGTGTCAGGATGCTTGGCATATGGTGGGGTTAAAACTTGGTCGGTGCTTGAATTCTTAGGACTGATGGTGTTGGAAGAGCGTGGTCTCTCCTGGTTCTCTGTTTCTGAAGCATCTGCCCTAGAGCCCAGGAATCTGGGGGTTTATTGCTGATAGACTTTACCACTACCAGTAACAAAAACCTCACTAACTAGCTGAGGCCCATCAGCAAACTCATTTGACTTCTTGGGACCTCTGTTTCATCACTAATCAAGAAGTGCTGATAATCCTCCCACTTTCTCCCTGACCCCAGGTTTTTGTTAGACGTTTCACATGGGAGAAAACATATACAAGTGTGTGTTATGACCGGGAAGCTGTGGGTCCATAGAAACGGTTGGATTTGAGGTCTAGCATCCTGACCTCCAGCAAGTGAGCCTGTCTCCTCACCCCCACCCAGTCCTGAAGGTTATTTTGAGAGACGCTGAATGGGAAAGTAGGTTATAACCTCTAAAACAGTACACTCATGTAAGGAACAATTGTGTCATTACTAATAAGAACATTAAATGCTCTCAAATACCAGGGACATTAGCAGCCCCATCCCTCAAAGGGAAAATGACATCATGGGACTCAGTGAACTGTTCAAAGATCTGTTGGGACTAACTTTGTCCTGGGAGGGGAGAGGGATTTAGGAAGACTTCACTTGGGCTCCACGGAGTCTCTCTGGGTTAGGAGTGATGTTTTCATTTTTGTTTGGTTTTGTTTTCAGAGGAGTCGGCAGCAGGTCTAATTAATGCCATCAAAAGCATGACATTTAATTAACTAAATCACATGTTGAGCCTAATGATAACATATTTCAGCACCCAGCGGGCGGCGACGGTCTCTTGGGCCATTTCTTAGGAGGCTTGTGATTTGATAAAGAGAAAACTCTTCTCAGCTAAATCAGAGATCCCCAGGGAGCAGGCAGAGAAGGCGCAGCAAGAGTGCAGGCTGGGCGCATTCTCTTATCTTTCCGACCGGCTTGGAGAAACCCAGGAACAAAGAGGAGAAATGGCAGAGAGGAACGGCCGGCTGAACAGCCTCTGTCTTTTAAGAGAGTTAGTTAGAAATCCAGAGGCAAAGAGGCACAAACGTCAAGCTTCTCCGTCGCCTATCCCTTGCCTTGGTTGTTTCAATTCCCGCTGGCAAACAAAGCAAGGGGGCGGAAAACAAAACAAGACAGACAAGGACCTCGCAGGGGGCTGTCTGAAGCGCCTGCCAAGTTAACCGTCTGTCCAGGCAGCCAAGTGTGTGGACGTGGGTGCCCTCTGCTGGACACCGGGGAATCTACAGTGGTGCTTGTCTGGGCTCTCTCCCA
Organism: Tragulus kanchil; assembly: GCA_022376925.1. Taxonomy (NCBI): domain Eukaryota; kingdom Metazoa; phylum Chordata; class Mammalia; order Artiodactyla; family Tragulidae; genus Tragulus; species Tragulus kanchil. The sequence continues at coordinate 6,312,698 of JAIOJX010000004.1, forward strand.
GCGGGCAGGAGCCTTTGTGTCTGGATTCGAACCTTTGGCGTGAAATTCTCAGGGTCTGATCAGTCACAGGAGAGCCCACCAAGTTGCCTCAAAGAAATAGATTTTTAGGTCATTCTCTGTCTTGGTTTATGGACATCTTTCTGCTTTTCTATCCTATTTTCATTATGTTCACTGAGACACTCATAATGGCTCAGAAACTCCACCACCCAGTTCTTTTTCCTTTTGGCTCCTTTGTAATACATTTGGGTGAAAAAGCTTGTATATGGCATCCCGAACCACATCAAGCTGGGTCATCTAATGTAAACACTACTTTTAGAGACATCTAAAGCTAGAGAAGAGGCTTGGGGAAGTGAAGTGACCTGTCTAAAGTGACCTAGCATATCAGCGGTGAGTCTGCCTGACTCCCATCTCATGCCCCCTTTCCTTGATATACTGTCTCCTGCTCTGGGTCTCATGGTGTCTCGGGATGAGCAGTGATGGGGAACCTCCGAGGAAGAGAGCATGTCCGAAGGGTGAGGGTACAGGCTCTGGAGACGGAGGCCCTGGGTTTGAATCCTTGTGCTGGCTGTGTGACATCGGGCAGGGTGCCTGACCTCCTGGTGCCTCAGTGTTCTCATCCAGCAGGGTGGCTGAAGGGCTGAATGATGTAAAGGAAGCGAAACACTCAGCACAGTGTTTGGAGCAGAGCAGGTGCTCCATGATACTCAAATCATTACTTCTGCTTTGAGTGTTCAGTGGTACAGGTTAAGAGAGATTATCCCTGGTCTTATAAGGGAACCTACTATTTCAGGTAACAAGGAATGGTCTAAATCATTTTCTTTCTTTCTTCTTTCTTTCCTTCTTTCTTAACAAGAACCACAAAAACCTGCCTCCCAATGGAGGGACAGTCTTGGCAGAGTTTTGGGAAAATTATTTTGTGTGTGTGACTGAGGTTCCTTGAGACAACGGTGTAATTGAAGATGAGACTGGAAAGGAAGGTTGATCCCCAAAATCCATGGTGTCTGTGGCTGGGAACTGACTCTTTCCTGCAGTGGTAGAGAGATGTGGCTGATTCCCAACCAAAGTGGTTCTCCACGTCCCTTGGATGACGTCTGCTTCCTGTCCCTCTGATGTGAAGACTGTCAGGAGCCTGAATGATGGCTGCCCTGGTCATGTGTGCTCATCCTCACGTGCACAGGGACACATCTGCCCCTGTGGGGTATTCAGTATTCTGGTCACCTTGAGGTCGTCTCCAGGGGCCATGGAGGTCAGCCTGAGGAGCAAGCCCGGCGGTCACGGTTGGCCGCAGAAACTCCACCACCCAGTTCTTTTTCCTTTTGGCTCCTTTGTAATACATTTGGGTGAAAAGCTTGTATATGGCATCCCGAACCACATCAAGCTGGGTCATCTAATGTAAACACTACTTTTAGAGACATCTAAAGCTAGAGAAGAGGCTTGGGGAAGTGAAGTGACCTGTCTAAAGTGACCTAGCATATCAGCGGTGAGTCTGCCTGACTCCCATCTCATGCCCCCTTTCCTTGATATACTGTCTCCTGCTCTGGGTCTCATGGTGTCTCGGGATGAGCAGTGATGGGGAACCTCCGAGGAAGAGAGCATGTCCGAAGGGTGAGGGTACAGGCTCTGGAGACGGAGGCCCTGGGTTTGAATCCTTGTGCTGGCTGTGTGACATCGGGCAGGGTGCCTGACCTCCTGGTGCCTCAGTGTTCTCATCCAGCAGGGTGGCTGAAGGGCTGAATGATGTAAAGGAAGCGAAACACTCAGCACAGTGTTTGGAGCAGAGCAGGTGCTCCATGATACTCAAATCATTACTTCTGCTTTGAGTGTTCAGTGGTACAGGTTAAGAGAGATTATCCCTGGTCTTATAAGGGAACCTACTATTTCAGGTAACAAGGAATGGTCTAAATCATTTTCTTTCTTTCTTCTTTCTTTCCTTCTTTCTTAACAAGAACCACAAAAACCTGCCTCCCAATGGAGGGACAGTCTTGGCAGCGTTTTGGGAAAATTATTTTGTGTGTGTGACTGAGGTTCCTTGAGACAACGGTGTAATTGAAGATGAGACTGGAAAGGAAGGTTGATCCCCAAAATCCATGGTGTCTGTGGCTGGGAACTGACTCTTTCCTGCAGTGGTAGAGAGATGTGGCTGATTCCCAACCAAAGTGGTTCTCCACGTCCCTTGGATGACGTCTGCTTCCTGTCCCTCTGATGTGAAGACTGTCAGGAGCCTGAATGATGGCTGCCCTGGTCATGTGTGCTCATCCTCACGTGCACAGGGACACATCTGCCCCTGTGGGGTATTCAGTATTCCGGTCACCTTGAGGTCGTCTCCAGGGAGCCCGGGGTCGCTTGCAGCCACGTCAGCCTGAGGAGCAAGCCCGGCGGTCACGGTTGGCCGCTGGCGGGGGCTTGTCCCTTCCAGATTGAGTGACTGTTCCCTTGTGTGGAAATCTCTGACGTGGGTGCAAAGATGCTGAGGATGCTGGCAGAAGGGGAGGATGGGGGCAAGAGGCTGCTTGCAGACAGAGAGAAGAGAACGACCTCTTCCTGCAGCTGCTTCAGGGCTTGTCCCCAGGAAAGGGGCAGTCAGGTATTTCAGCAAAGCTTGCCTCTGCCTTCTCAGGTCACCTCCTGTTGCTGACTCTGGATGACTGCATCCATGACTCTTTCCTTTGCTTGCTTGGTATTTTATCTCCTGGCTTTTGCCAATTCTTCTTTGCGGGGGTGAGCAGAGACGTGGCTGAGAGAAAGGAAACAGGTAGAAGACTGATGGATGTTGTAAGCAAAAGCTCAGTGGAATTTGGCCTTTGAGTGGTGCAGTCCCTACTGCCCCAACCAGGGACTCAGTGGAAGGTGACCCTGGTGGCCATCTTGGTTAGAGCTGGCAAACTGGAAGCCCTGAAACCTACTAGAGGGTGGTTCTGGCTTGGCACCACAGTAGAGTTTTTTTTCAATGTTAGAATGAGATGGCAAGATTTTAAAATTGCATTTTTTTGATATGAAAATAGGAATTTCAGTTCCTCTTGAAAACCAGGTCATTTTGTGACACTGGTGTGCATTCACCCTTGGCACCAATCTGTGAGTAATGGATAGACTCTGCCTTGCTCTAAATAGGGCAAGATTTCTTGAGTTCCCCTCCACCCCCACCTCGTCCCTTGACCCATTAACTTGACTGAACTGACCCTTCAGCATGAGTCTGTGAGCCTTGATGTGGGCCAACCTCTTCACTTAAAAAGTAAAAGCACTAAAGTTCAGAGAGGTACTGTGATTTGTCCAACATCACACAGCCTCCCCCATGAGCAGAGTAGGCTCCCTTTTCATGATATGATTTGGGGGTAGTTCAGTTCAGTTCAGTCACTCAGTTATGTCTGAGTCTTTGAGACCCCATGGACTGTGGCACACCAGACTTCCCTGTCCTTCACCATCTCCTGGAGCTTGCTCAGACTCATGCCCATTGACTCAGTGATACCATCCAACCATCTCATCCTCTGTCATCTCCTTCTCCTTCTGTGCCCTATTTCTCCCAGCATCAGGGTCTTTTCCAATGAGTCATCTTCTTTCTCACTTCCTTGTGAAAAATCGACCTCACCTCTGCTCCACAGAAGCCTGCAGTGGGTCCAGGGATCTGGCCATATTGCATATGTGGTCTCCTTCACATCACACCCTTACCTTCTATTGCTTCTACTTGCTGACACAGCCAACCTCACTGTGACGCTCAGGGAGGCGGATGGTATCACCACTGGGAACTGAGTAATGGGCCAGAGGCCTGGAATTCTTAGCTCTAATTTGAGCTGAGTCTACCCATCTGGCAGAGGGAGGGCATACCCTCAGCAGAGACGTGGCTGAGAGAAAGGAAACAGGTAGAAGACTGATGGATGTTGTAAGCAAAAGCTCAGTGGAATTTGGCCTTTGAGTGGTGCAGTCCCTACTGCCCCAACCAGGGACTCAGTGGAAGGTGACCCTGGTGGCCATCTTGGTTAGAGCTGGCAAACTGGAAGCCCTGAAACCTACTAGAGGGTGGTTCTGGCTTGGCACCACAGTAGAGTTTTTTTTCAATGTTAGAATGAGATGGCAAGATTTTAAAATTGCATTTTTTTGATATGAAAATAGGAATTTCAGTTCCTCTTGAAAACCAGGTCATTTTGTGACACTGGTGTGCATTCACCCTTGGCACCAATCTGTGAGTAATGGATAGACTCTGCCTTGCTCTAAATAGGGCAAGATTTCTTGAGTTCCCCTCCACCCCCACCTCGTCCCTTGACCCATTAACTTGACTGAACTGACCCTTCAGCATGAGTCTGTGAGCCTTGATGTGGGCCAACCTCTTCACTTAAAAAGTAAAAGCACTAAAGTTCAGAGAGGTACTGTGATTTGTCCAACATCACACAGCCTCCCCCATGAGCAGAGTAGGCTCCCTTTTCATGATATGATTTGGGGGTAGTTCAGTTCAGTTCAGTCACTCAGTTATGTCTGAGTCTTTGAGACCCCATGGACTGTGGCACACCAGACTTCCCTGTCCTTCACCATCTCCTGGAGCTTGCTCAGACTCATGCCCATTGACTCAGTGATACCATCCAACCATCTCATCTTCTGTCATCCCCTTCTCCTTCTGTGCCCTATTTCTCCCAGCATCAGGGTCTTTTCCAATGAGTCATCTTCTTTCTCACTTCCTTGTGAAAAATCGACCTCACCTCTGCTCCACAGAAGCCTGCAGTGGGTCCAGGGATCTGGCCATATTGCATATGTGGTCTCCTTCACATCACACCCTTACCTTCTATTGCTTCTACTTGCTGACACAGCCAACCTCACTGTGACGCTCAGGGAGGCGGATGGTATCACCACTGGGAACTGAGTAATGGGCCAGAGGCCTGGAATTCTTAGCTCTAATTTGAGCTGAGTCTCCCCATCTGGCAGAGGGAGGGCATACCCTCAGAAGGTTGTTGTGAAAATGAGAACAAAGTGCTAGATGTGACCTGCATTGTAGTGATCACACTGGCAAACAAACAAACAAACAAAACAAACTCAATATTAGAACTTATTATTCCAGACAGACTCAGAGCTGAAGGTGCCCCAAGAGATCGCATTGTCCAACCGGCTCATTTTTTACAGTAAGAGCTGTAGCACGTGGTCACGGTGAATATCAAAGGATGCAGAAGAATGTAAAGTACCCTGGACTAGGCTTTCTCTCTCTCATCACCTCCATCTCAGTCTCATTTCCCCAGAGGCAACCACGGCTAGGTTTCTTGTGTATCCTTCCAGAAATTTTATTTGCATATGCCTCATAAATAACTTGCCTTCTGTATTTTGACACAAATGTAATCAGACTCCTCATGCTGTAATGATACCTGCATTTTTATTTAACAATTGTAGTAGATCTCTTTTCACATCAGTGCATATGGATATCTTTTTTTTTTCCTTTTCATTTACAATGGCTGTTTTTTCCACAGGAAAATGATACAATAGCTCATGGATCACAAAACTTATTCGGCAGAGTCAGTATTTTAGGCTCTGAGGTCATAGGCTCTCTGTACCGTATCTTCCTCCCCCTCCTCATTCTTCTAACAATGTTTTAAAAACATAAAGATCATTCTCAGCTCACAAGCCATCCCCAGACAAACAGTGGCCAGATTTGGTCCATGGCTGAAGTTCACTTACGCCATCCCTTGGGTGGCCAGTTGGGGTACTACTTTCAACAAGACTGCAATGGATATCTTTGTGCTGAACCTTTCAGTGTTTGTTGAGTATTTCTGGTGGATGAATTCATAGGATTGAAATGGCCAGAATGTGCTTCTGAGTCATGACAGATATTGTCCTAACTTTCTCATTTTAAAGAGAGTTTCAGGAATCCAGTGAAGGGTCCAGAGTCCACCAGCATATGAGTGGCAGAAGATGGACTTGAAATGACATCCCCAGCACTTAATTGTGGTGTTTTTCACCCTAGTGCAGCCTGGTTGTCCCTGGCTGAACCCTCACATGGAACTTGTTTTGGGACATGGAATCAGAAAGGTCCAAGTTCTCTCAAGCCACAGAGCAGGACTACAGGAAGTATGAAGCTGAATGTTCTCAGATCCTTTCTCCTTCCTGCTTCTTATTTCTGCTTCCTTTAGGCATCCTTGTTCCTGGTTTAGAGCCACTCTTTTCCATGATGAGGGCCTGTGATCACAGCCATGCCTTAATGACTACCAGCAGCTCCCGAGTCGATTTGTAGCAGGCTCATGGCTGAAAGGAAAGATGCATGTATCACAAAGAAAGGTGCTGGGCTGCAAGTAGTAGTAAACTCAGGCACAAAATAATGTAAATAAAAGGAAATTTATTACGTCATATGACAGGAAGGCTAGTCCACATACAGTCAATACGTGATGAGTCCTCATGGGCCCTGGATCTTTCCATTTCCTGTTTTTATTCTCAGTGTTGGCTTCATCTTTTTTTTTTTTTAAATTGAAGTGTTGTTGTACAATTAAGTTATAGTTGTATAATATAATGATTCACAATTTTCAAATTTATACTCCATTTATAGTCATTATAAAACATTGGCTGTACTCCCTAAGTTGTACACTATGTCCTTGTAGTTTATTTTATACCTAATAGTTTGTATCTCTTAGTCTGTGGCTTCCTAGACGTACACTGAACACACTTCTTCTCGTTGGCCAGAACTGGATCACATGGCAGATGCTGACTCAGTCACTTATTAGAGGGATAAAATGCTCTGAGGTCATAGGCTCTCTGTACCGTATCTTCCTCCCCCTCCTCATTCTTCTAACAATGTTTTAAAAACATAAAGATCATTCTCAGCTCACAAGCCATCCCCAGACAAACAGTGGCCAGATTTGGTCCATGGCTGAAGTTCACTTACGCCATCCCTTGGGTGGCCAGGTGGGGTACTACTTTCAACAAGACTGCAATGGATATCTTTGTGCTGAACCTTTCAGTGTTTGTTGAGTATTTCTGGTGGATGAATTCATAGGATTGAAATGGCCAGAATGTGCTTCTGAGTCATGACAGATATTGTCCTAACTTTCTCATTTTAAAGAGAGTTTCAGGAATCCAGTGAAGGGTCCAGAGTCCACCAGCATATGAGTGGCAGAAGATGGACTTGAAATGACATCCCCAGCACTTAATTGTGGTGTTTTTCACCCTAGTGCAGCCTGGTTGTCCCTGGCTGAACCCTCACATGGAACTTGTTTTGGGACATGGAATCAGAAAGGTCCAAGTTCTCTCAAGCCACAGAGCAGGACTACAGGAAGTATGAAGCTGAATGTTCTCAGATCCTTTCTCCTTCCTGCTTCTTATTTCTGCTTCCTTTAGGCATCCTTGTTCCTGGTTTAGAGCCACTCTTTTCCATGATGAGGGCCTGTGATCACAGCCATGCCTTAATGACTACCAGCAGCTCCCGAGTCGATTTGTAGCAGGCTCATGGCTGAAAGGAAAGATGCATGTATCACAAAGAAAGGTGCTGGGCTGCAAGTAGTAGTAAACTCAGGCACAAAATAATGTAAATAAAAGGAAATTTATTACGTCATATGACAGGAAGGCTAGTCCACATACAGTCAATACGTGATGAGTCCTCATGGGCCCTGGATCTTTCCATTTCCTGTTTTTATTCTCAGTGTTGGCTTCATCTTTTTTTTTTTTAAATTGAAGTGTTGTTGTACAATTAAGTTATAGTTGTATAATATAATGATTCACAATTTTCAAATTTATACTCCATTTATAGTCATTATAAAACATTGGCTGTACTCCCTAAGTTGTACACTATGTCCTTGTAGTTTATTTTATACCTAATAGTTTGTATCTCTTAGTCTGTGGCTTCCTAGACGTACACTGAACACACTTCTTCTCATTGGCCAGAACTGGATCACATGGCAGATGCTGACTCAGTCACTTATTAGAGGGATAAAATGACCATTATTGGCTTAGAAAAATTATCTGGGCTTGAGTGGACTTGGGACATGTACCACCCTATCTGTTATAAAGAAATTTTCTCTCAAGTTAGGTCTAGAAAATTGCAGAGACAGACTTGGGTTGGCTTGTCTTGAGCTATTCCCCTTGAGAAGGGGAATTAGAGTGGTTCAGATTGGATGTGATAGCTACTCCTTGACCAGTGTGCTACTGTGTAGGAATGGTGCACATTTCGAGAATGGACAGAGGATACGAAGAATCTGCTTTCTTAAAATAAAGGTACCCTGTTGTGTCTACCACAACCTTCAGGAGATCCATTTCTTAGGAGGCAGCCTAAGAAGAAGAGCACTGGAATGTGAGTCAAGCCTCTTGAATGAACACTGGGGCTGTGTGGCCCACAGCGCATGACTTACTGTTTCTGTGTTTGAGTCTGTGCAGTGTGGGGGCCATTGTATCTAGGCAGGCTGTGCCTTGAGAGGATCAATGAGAACATGGTGAGAAGGAGGCAAGTGAGCTTTCAGATGTACTAACTTAAGTGAAAGAAACCAGCTGTCCCTGTGGTATCCCTGGGCAGCAGGAGGAAGGGCTCTGTGTGCTTCTCATCACTCTTGTGGGGCAGGAGTAGACTTCTGGAGGGAGCGAAAAGGTGCTGGGGCGGGCAAGTAGTAGTAAACTCAGGCACAAAATAATGTAAATAAAAGGAAATTTATTACGTCATATGACAGGAAGGCTAGTCCACATACAGTCAATACGTGATGAGTCCTCATGGGCCCTGGATCTTTCCATTTCCTGTTTTTATTCTCAGTGTTGGCTTCATCTTTTTTTTTTTTAAATTGAAGTGTTGTTGTACAATTAAGTTATAGTTGTATAATATAATGATTCACAATTTTCAAATTTATACTCCATTTATAGTCATTATAAAACATTGGCTGTACTCCCTCAGTTGTACACTATGTCCTTGTAGTTTATTTTATACCTAATAGTTTGTATCTCTTAGTCTGTGGCTTCCTAGACGTACACTGAACACACTTCTTCTCGTTGGCCAGAACTGGATCACATGGCAGATGCTGACTCAGTCACTTATTAGAGGGATAAAATGACCATTATTGGCTTAGAAAAATTATCTGGGCTTGAGTGGACTTGGGACATGTACCACCCTATCTGTTATAAAGAAATTTTCTCTCAAGTTAGGTCTAGAAAATTGCAGAGACAGACTTGGGTTGGCTTGTCTTGAGCTATTCCCCTTGAGAAGGGGAATTAGAGTGGTTCAGATTGGATGTGATAGCTACTCCTTGACCAGTGTGCTACTGTGTAGGAATGGTGCACATTTCGAGAATGGACAGAGGATACGAAGAATCTGCTTTCTTAAAATAAAGGTACCCTGTTGTGTCTACCACAACCTTCAGGAGATCCATTTCTTAGGAGGCAGCCTAAGAAGAAGAGCACTGGAATGTGAGTCAAGCCTCTTGAATGAACACTGGGGCTGTGTGGCCCACAGCGCATGACTTACTGTTTCTGTGTTTGAGTCTGTGCAGTGTGGGGGCCATTGTATCTAGGCAGGCTGTGCCTTGAGAGGATCAATGAGAACATGGTGAGAAGGAGGCAAGTGAGCTTTCAGATGTACTAACTTAAGTGAAAGAAACCAGCTGTCCCTGTGGTATCCCTGGGCAGCAGGAGGAAGGGCTCTGTGTGCTTCTCATCACTCTTGTGGGGCAGGAGTAGACTTGGAGGGGAGGAGGGGTGGCAGAGGCGCTGAGGCAGGGATGGAGCAGCAGTGGGAAGCTCCCCTGAGTCTCTGTTGACCCCGCTCACCTCTCCAGAGGCCCTGCAGACCTGCTCCTGCTGTATTTCTTTGTGTTTTTTTTTTTTTTTTTGCTCCTTCTGACATCTCTTTGTTTGGGCACCTGAGTGACTAGACTGCCAGTTCCCGACAGATTGCTCCCTTGTCCTTTCTTTTCAATGATTGCTTTGTTAGAATTGAAAAGATTTATTCAACCAAACTCTGCTTTTGACCTTCTGGCTTTCTGCTAATAATTTTTTGTAAGCTTCAAACGTTCCTTCTCTTTTGCATCGTCAGAATGTATTCGGGACATTCTGCAGAATTCAAACAATCTACTGTACATTCACTTCATTCATTCCTTCATTGCATTCATTCATTCATTCAGCAAATATTTATGATGATCTGGGCCAGATTTTAGGCATAGAAGAGGGAGAAAATAGACATAGTTCCTACCATGTGGAGCTAATGTTCTAGTGGCACGATGAGCAGAAGGCCACTGTGAATCCTCTTCTCTCTGACAAGACACTCACTGCCGTACCTGGAGATGTGAGCATACCTTTTAGAGCCAGTCTCCAGAAAAGGGCAGGTGAGAAAACATTGTTGTTGTTGTTCAGTCACTAAGTCATGTCTGACTTTTTCTGACCCCATAGACTGCAGCACAGCAGGCTTCCCTGTCCTTCCCCTCCAGCAGTTTCATGTCCATTGAGTTGGTGATGCCGTACCACAACCTTCGAGTCTTTAGGAGGCAGCCTAAGAAGAAGAGCACTGGAATGTGAGTCAAGCCTCTTGAATGAACACTGGGGCTGTGTGGCCCACAGCGCATGACTTACTGTTTCTGTGTTTGAGTCTGTGCAGTGTGGGGGCCATTGTATCTAGGCAGGCTGTGCCTTGAGAGGATCAATGAGAACATGGTGAGAAGGAGGCAAGTGAGCTTTCAGATGTACTAACTTAAGTGAAAGAAACCAGCTGTCCCTGTGGTATCCCTGGGCAGCAGGAGGAAGGGCTCTGTGTGCTTCTCATCACTCTTGTGGGGCAGGAGTAGACTTGGAGGGGAGGAGGGGTGGCAGAGGCGCTGAGGCAGGGATGGAGCAGCAGTGGGAAGCTCCCCTGAGTCTCTGTTGACCCCGCTCACCTCTCCAGAGGCCCTGCAGACCTGCTCCTGCTGTATTTCTTTGTGTTTTTTTTTTTTTTTTTGCTCCTTCTGACATCTCTTTGTTTGGGCACCTGAGTGACTAGACTGCCAGTTCCCGACAGATTGCTCCCTTGTCCTTTCTTTTCAATGATTGCTTTGTTAGAATTGAAAAGATTTATTCAACCAAACTCTGCTTTTGACCTTCTGGCTTTCTGCTAATAATTTTTTGTAAGCTTCAAACGTTCCTTCTCTTTTGCATCGTCAGAATGTATTCGGGACATTCTGCAGAATTCAAACAATCTACTGTACATTCACTTCATTCATTCCTTCATTGCATTCATTCATTCATTCAGCAAATATTTATGATGATCTGGGCCAGATTTTAGGCATAGAAGAGGGAGAAAATAGACATAGTTCCTACCATGTGGAGCTAATGTTCTAGTGGCACGATGAGCAGAAGGCCACTGTGAATCCTCTTCTCTCTGACAAGACACTCACTGCCGTACCTGGAGATGTGAGCATACCTTTTAGAGCCAGTCTCCAGAAAAGGGCAGGTGAGAAAACATTGTTGTTGTTGTTCAGTCACTAAGTCATGTCTGACTTTTTCTGACCCCATAGACTGCAGCACAGCAGGCTTCCCTGTCCTTCACCCATCTCCCAGAGTTTGCTCAGTTTCATGTCCATTGAGTTGGTGATGCCGTCTAACCATCTCATCCTTTGCCACCCTGTTCTCCTTTTGCCGTTGATATCCCCCAGCATTGAGGTCTTTTCAAATGAGTCGTCTCTTTACATCATGTGACCAAAGTATTGGAGCTTCAGCCTTAGCAGCAGTCATTCCAGTGAGAAAATATTTAGGAGTAAGAAAGCAACTTAGAGAAATGTGGTCCCATTGTTTCTTCCTCACAAAAGTTAAATGACAGGCATCCTAATTCTACCACTGGCTGGCACCATAACCTTCCTTACCCTCCCTTGGCCTCAGTTTACCCATCTGCAAACTGGAGACAACAGGGCTTTCTCATAAGGTCACTATGAAGACCAAATTAGATCATCCAAGGGAAGCTATGCATTGCATAAATAAAGCCCATAAGCTCTGGGATCAGACTGACTCATTCCCATTCTGGCTATGTCTCTCTACAGCAGTGTAGCCCTGAGCAGTTTGGTTTACTTCCCTGTGTCTCAGTTTTCTGATCTGAAAAATGGGAATAGGAATCGTTGTTACCTCATAGGACTATTCCAAGGATTGAGTCAGGTATAGTCATTGGTCCACACCCGGCAATTTTGTTGAGCATTTTGTTCAACAAAATTGATGATACCTATCAAAAAGTGACCCCCTTTGTGTAACTCATAAAGCATTCTAATGGCATTTGTTTATTTTGCCTTTTGGAAAAGGAGCATCAGGAGAAGGTCATCACTCGTAGCTGGGCCTTTTTCAGCCCTGCCTTCAGGACACAGATCTGCTGTCACTCTGTGCTCATCAGTCACTGGCCATGTTACATTTGAGCCTGCAGTTCTCACTCTGAGTGTGATGCATGCAGGCAGAGACACACGATCAACATTAGGCAGAACAAGATGGGGGAAATGGATCTCAAACAGTTTGCTTGGAGAAAACATATGACTAAAAACAACAAAAAAAGCCAGCTTGGAGTGGTCCAGTGGAGGGTAACAAAGGCTCCTGAGATGGGAAAGAAATTCATGATGTCCTGTTATCCTTAGCAATGGTAATTGGTGGAATGAGTTTGGCCAAATTGCTAGATCTTTCTGTACTCCTGCTTTCTCATGTTTTGAGAGAGAAAGAATGAATCATGTTTTGTTAGAGATCCCAAATTGGTGCCCACAGATGGGCTTTGTTTGGCTGATAGAGGTCTTCAAATTTGGACTTAGCTGTCGACTAAAAAATTTTCCATCTCATCCTTTGCCACCCTGTTCTCCTTTTGCCGTTATATCCCCAGCATTGAGGTCTTTTCAAATGAGTCGTCTCTTTACATCATGTGACCAAAGTATTGGAGCTTCAGCCTTAGCAGCAGTCATTCCAGTGAGAAAATATTTAGGATTAAGAAAGCAACTTAGAGAAATGTGGTCCCATTGTTTCTTCCTCACAAAAGTTAAATGACAGGCATCCTAATTCTACCACTGGCTGGCACCATAACCTTCCTTACCCTCCCTTGGCCTCAGTTTACCCATCTGCAAACTGGAGACAACAGGGCTTTCTCATAAGGTCACTATGAAGACCAAATTAGATCATCCAAGGGAAGCTATGCATTGCATAAATAAAGCCCATAAGCTCTGGGATCAGACTGACTCATTCCCATTCTGGCTATGTCTCTCTACAGCAGTGTAGCCCTGAGCAGTTTGGTTTACTTCCCTGTGTCTCAGTTTTCTGATCTGAAAAATGGGAATAGGAATCGTTGTTACCTCATAGGACTATTCCAAGGATTGAGTCAGGTATAGTCATTGGTCCACACCCGGCAATTTTGTTGAGCATTTTGTTCAACAAAATTGATGATACCTATCAAAAAGTGACCCCCTTTGTGTAACTCATAAAGCATTCTAATGGCATTTGTTTATTTTGCCTTTTGGAAAAGGAGCATCAGGAGAAGGTCATCACTCGTAGCTGGGCCTTTTTCAGCCCTGCCTTCAGGACACAGATCTGCTGTCACTCTGTGCTCATCAGTCACTGGCCATGTTACATTTGAGCCTGCAGTTCTCACTCTGAGTGTGATGCATGCAGGCAGAGACACACGATCAACATTAGGCAGAACAAGATGGGGGAAATGGATCTCAAACAGTTTGCTTGGAGAAAACATATGACTAAAAACAACAAAAAAAGCCAGCTTGGAGTGGTCCAGTGGAGGGTAACAAAGGCTCCTGAGATGGGAAAGAAATTCATGATGTCCTGTTATCCTTAGCAATGGTAATTGGTGGAATGAGTTTGGCCAAATTGCTAGATCTTTCTGTGCTCCTGCTTTCTCATGTTTTGAGAGAGAAAGAATGAATCATGTTTTGTTAGAGATCCCAAATTGGTGCCCACAGATGGGCTTTGTTTGGCTGATAGAGGTCTTCAAATTTGGACTTAGCTGTCGACACTTAAAACTTCAGTGATTTAATAGGAAACTAGATATTGGAGTCACTGACTCTGCTTTTAGGTGATGAATGTGTTTTCCAGAGCCCTTCACTCCCAATATATTATGTTTCCTTTTGCTCACCCCTTGTCTTGTTAAGGTTTGCTGCCTGGATCTTGCTTGGGGGTTTGTGACAGGCTCAATAGGGTATCTCCTCAGCATCTTTTTATTTTCTCATGAGATTACTTAGTAGGGCAAAGATCACAATATTCTTTTACCTGGTGAGGAAATGGTTGAGTGTCAGAGAAATTGCTGTTTGAACACACAAAGATGGAGGACATTGGTGGGACTTGAAAACCGGTGTTACCTCTTGATTTATTAGCTTCCTCTCAGCTGTTTGATCCTTTCTCTTGGATGCATGACATTCTATTCACTCTTCTGACAAAGATGATGTGAATAATAATATTATTATTCAGTGAGTAGTTACTGTGTTTTTGTTACCTTCTCTCACCTTATTACCTTGAGCTGTTGGAATCAATAGCCCCATTTTGTAGAAGAGTAGATAGAGGCTTAAAGAAGCCAATGATCTGTCTGTGACTACATGTTTATGAAGCAATGAGGCCAATATTTTAACTCAGATCTATCTGACACTGAATCCCCTGTTTTGAACCTTAAGAGTCACACACACACACACGCACACACTTGCAAAGACAGGGCCTACCAGTTGTCCCATTAAGTAACAGTGATATGTGAAGTTTAGAGGGATTCATTTTTCATCCCCAATGGATGCTCGTTTTCCATGCTTTTAGCACAAGAGGCTCTGAATACTCAAATCATCAAATATGAGGCTCTTAGCGACAGACTCGCCAAAGAGGAGTGAGAAGCCTCCAGGGAGGTCAGCGGGTATCACTGTTATGAGGATGGAGGCTCCAGCTGTCAGGCTGGATATGGCTAGATATGGATATGGTAGTGATGTGACTTCCAGTGTCAGGAAGATGTGAAGGCGTGGTCTGGCCAAGCTTTCTTCCTGGAGTCCTGAGGTATGTTCCTGGCACTCTTGAACTCAGTGGTCTCCGATGAGATCACCTGGCCTGGTTTGTTTTAACACCACACATTTATAGGATCTTAGGTTGCAAGACACTACAGAGGCCACCTAGACCTTTTCTACAAACCCTCAGTAGGCACCCTTTACCCTATGCGGAAAGATTTAGAGCAATGGCAAGCTCAGAGCTCTCTATAAACCAGCTTTACCCACATTGGTTGAATGTTTCTTTATATCAGGTTTAAGACTGCCTGCACATTTGGCCCACTCTGTATCATTTTGTCCACTAGAGCCCCATCTCCTCTCTGTTGTATATATCAACCCTTCAAGTTATATTGTGGTAAATTTGTTCCCACCAGGTGGTTATTCCTTGTTTATAAACATTCGTATTTGGGATTTCTCTGGTGATCCAGTGATTAAGACTCCAATGCAGGGGGTACAGGTTCAATCCCTGGTCAGGACTTAGCTAAGAACCCACAAGCCTATCAGCCCAAACAACAAATAATCCCCACTCCATGAAAAAGAAGTCATGTTGTAGCAAATTAAGACTTAAAATGATCCATGTTAAAAAAAAAATCTTAAACAGAAGTCACATTTGCCAAGCTGTCCTGCATAGAATTGAAGAGTTCCCAGATTCCTTACCTCCTGGTTCTTCTCTGTTTGGTGTTCCTCACTATTCCCATTTCTAGTCTTTTCCATCCTGCTCTCTGCCTTGGGAGATTGACCCCTCTGGGCTACTTCACTTGGGCTCCTTTTTTCACCATATTGGGTTAGGCCAATGGAAAGCAGAGGAGGAAAACCAGAAGATGGGAGAAGAGAGAAGACTGGGTGCTTCCCTCCACCCTTCTCTGCTTCCACAAGACTCTGGCTGAGACTGCATCTCTCCATTCTGCACTGCTCTTGGTGGTCCCTCCTGCCGGGATCTGGCTCCCACTGGAATCTGATCACATCGCTCCCCACCCTTGCCCTTTCAGCTTTAGGGCATCCATGACTTTCCCCTGTTGCTGATCTCCAGGGTCCTCAGCATCCCTCATTTTTGACTTAACCCTACCTGAGCTTCTAGAGGTAGCCCCTTCATCAACCATCTCCTGCGCAAACCCTGAAGTGATTCACTCTATTATTGCCCAATTCAACACAATATCTTGTTAAATTTGCTTCTGTGTACTATTTTTTTGCAAATGTTTAGCAAAATGTATGTTTATTGTTATTGTTACATTATTTTGCAGTAGTAAAAGACTGGAAATATGCAGGATTCAAAAGAAGGGGACAAGTTAACTAAAGGACTATAAATTCATGGCTGCAATAAGGAGTGCCCACGTGTTTTGGCTGCTGCTGTTGTTTTCTCAAATTATCAGGCCCAAGGCAATGTTAAGGTTCTGCTAGCCACTGGTGCACACTGGGAGCCCATCGTGAGCCTGTGGTTACTTACCATTGTTAGGTCTATTTTTCTGGGTTCAGGTGTCAAGCCCATTTTAGAGACAGGTTATTTGGGTTCAAATTGGATGCTCTTATTTTAACTTTTTAAAAAATCTAATCCCTGGTCAGGACTTAGCTAAGAACCCACAAGCCTATCAGCCCAAACAACAAATAATCCCCACTCCATGAAAAAGAAGTCATGTTGTAGCAAATTAAGACTTAAAATGATCCATGTTAAAAAAAAAATCTTAAACAGAAGTCACATTTGCCAAGCTGTCCTGCATAGAATTGAAGAGTTCCCAGATTCCTTACCTCCTGGTTCTTCTCTGTTTGGTGTTCCTCACTATTCCCATTTCTAGTCTTTTCCATCCTGCTCTCTGCCTTGGGAGATTGACCCCTCTGGGCTACTTCACTTGGGCTCCTTTTTTCACCATATTGGGTTAGGCCAATGGAAAGCAGAGGAGGAAAACCAGAAGATGGGAGAAGAGAGAAGACTGGGTGCTTCCCTCCACCCTTCTCTGCTTCCACAAGACTCTGGCTGAGACTGCATCTCTCCATTCTGCACTGCTCTTGGTGGTCCCTCCTGCCGGGATCTGGCTCCCACTGGAATCTGATCACATCGCTCCCCACCCTTGCCCTTTCAGCTTTAGGGCATCCATGACTTTCCCCTGTTGCTGATCTCCAGGGTCCTCAGCATCCCTCATTTTTGACTTAACCCTACCTGAGCTTCTAGAGGTAGCCCCTTCATCAACCATCTCCTGCGCAAACCCTGAAGTGATTCACTCTATTATTGCCCAATTCAACACAATATCTTGTTAAATTTGCTTCTGTGTACTATTTTTTTGCAAATGTTTAGCAAAATGTATGTTTATTGTTATTGTTACATTATTTTGCAGTAGTAAAAGACTGGAAATATGCAGGATTCAAAAGAAGGGGACAAGTTAACTAAAGGACTATAAATTCATGGCTGCAATAAGGAGTGCCCACGTGTTTTGGCTGCTGCTGTTGTTTTCTCAAATTATCAGGCCCAAGGCAATGTTAAGGTTCTGCTAGCCACTGGTGCACACTGGGAGCCCATCGTGAGCCTGTGGTTACTTACCATTGTTAGGTCTATTTTTCTGGGTTCAGGTGTCAAGCCCATTTTTGGAGACAGGTTATTTGGGTTCAAATTGGATGCTCTTATTTTAACTTTTTTTAAAAAAATTCTTTATTTTAAAGGTCTTACAGAGTTTTGTTGTTCACAGACATGTATGTTCCTAGATCAGTCATATGCATATCTCTGGTCCCAACCCCCCCAGTGCCCCCATCCCACACCTCCAGACCTTCGCCCCAAGCCATTGTGAGCACTCCTATTCCCTTAGCACAATGAAATTGCTATCTTTACCACACATGACAGTATAGGTTTCCATGTTACTCCACCATGCCTCCCCCTCCCTATTTCTTCCCCACAATGTCCATATGTCTATTCTCTGTCTGTTTTTCCATGACTTCACTGCGTGTGTTATCAAGACTGTCCTACTAGATTCCATATAGATGTGTTACTATATTGTACTTGTCTTTCTCTTTTTGACTTACTTCACTTTTTATGATAGGTTCTAGAGCCAGCCACCTCATTAGGACTGAGTCTTCTGCATTTCTTTTAACAGCTGAGTAGTATTCCATTGTATATATGTACCAGGGCTTCTGGATCCATTCATTCATCGATGGACATCTAGGTTGCTTCCATGTTCTGGCTATTGTATAGAGAGCTGAAATGAATATTGGGGTACAGGTGCTTCTTTCAGTTTGGATTTCATCAGGATATAAGCCTAATAGTGGGATTGCTGGGTCGTATGGTGCTTCTATTTTTGGTTTTTTAAGGAATCTCCATACTGTCTTCCATAGAGGCTGTATCAATTGACATCCTCACCAGCAATGCAAGAGGGTTCCTTTTTCCCTGCACCCTCTCCAGCATTTATCGTCTGTTGATTTATTGATGATGGCCATTCTGACAGGTGTGAGGTGATATCTCATTGTGGTTTTAATTTGCATTTCCCTAATGATAAGCGAGGTTGAGCATCGTTTCATGTGCCTTTGGACCATCTGTATGTCCTCTTTGGAGAGGCATCTCTTTAGATCTTTTTCCCATTTTTTTTTTTTTGATTGGGTTGTTCATTTTCCCTGTGCTGAGTTGTCTGAGTTGCTTGTAGATTTTGGAGATTAATTCTTTGTCTGTTGTTTCATTTGCTATGATTTTCTCCCACTCTGTGGGGTGTCTGTTCAGCTTTTTTGTGATTTCTTTTGCTGTACAAAAGCTTTTAAGTTTCATGAGGTCCCACATGTTCATTTTTCTTTTCAGTTTCGCTATTCTAGTAGGTGAGTCAGAGAAGATCTTGCTTTGATTTATATCCTTGAGGGTTTTGCCTATATTCTCCTCTAACAGTTTAATGGTTTCTGGTCTTACATTTAGGTCTTTAATCCAAGTTTAATTGGGGTTTTTTTCTAGCTGTCCAATTTTCCCAGCAAGGTTTCCATGTTACTCCACCATGCCTCCCCCTCCCTATTTCTTCCCCACAATGTCCATATGTCTATTCTCTGTCTGTTTTTCCATGACTTCACTGCGTGTGTTATCAAGACTGTCCTACTAGATTCCATATAGATGTGTTACTATATTGTACTTGTCTTTCTCTTTTTGACTTACTTCACTTTTTATGATAGGTTCTAGAGCCAGCCACCTCATTAGGACTGAGTCTTCTGCATTTCTTTTAACAGCTGAGTAGTATTCCATTGTATATATGTACCAGGGCTTCTGGATCCATTCATTCATCGATGGACATCTAGGTTGCTTCCATGTTCTGGCTATTGTATAGAGAGCTGAAATGAATATTGGGGTACAGGTGCTTCTTTCAGTTTGGATTTCATCAGGATATAAGCCTAATAGTGGGATTGCTGGGTCGTATGGTGCTTCTATTTTTGGTTTTTTA
Organism: Tragulus kanchil; assembly: GCA_022376925.1. Lineage (NCBI taxonomy): Eukaryota > Metazoa > Chordata > Mammalia > Artiodactyla > Tragulidae > Tragulus > Tragulus kanchil. Next base: position 6,331,983 of record JAIOJX010000004.1, read on the forward strand.
AGGAATCTCCATACTGTCTTCCATAGAGGCTGTATCAATTGACATCCTCACCAGCAATGCAAGAGGGTTCCTTTTTCCCTGCACCCTCTCCAGCATTTATCGTCTGTTGATTTATTGATGATGGCCATTCTGACAGGTGTGAGGTGGTATCTCATTGTGGTTTTAATTTGCATTTCCCTAATGATAAGCGAGGTTGAGCATCGTTTCATGTGCCTTTGGACCATCTGTATGTCCTCTTTGGAGAGGCATCTCTTTAGATCTTTTTCCCATTTTTTTCTTTTGATTGGGTTGTTCATTTTCCCTGTGCTGAGTTGTCTGAGTTGCTTGTAGATTTTGGAGATTAATTCTTTGTCTGTTGTTTCATTTGCTATGATTTTCTCCCACTCTGTGGGGTGTCTGTTCAGCTTTTTTGTGATTTCTTTTGCTGTACAAAAGCTTTTAAGTTTCATGAGGTCCCACATGTTCATTTTTCTTTTCAGTTTCGCTATTCTAGTAGGTGAGTCAGAGAAGATCTTGCTTTGATTTATATCCTTGAGGGTTTTGCCTATATTCTCCTCTAACAGTTTAATGGTTTCTGGTCTTACATTTAGGTCTTTAATCCATTTTGAGTTGATCTTAGTGTATGGTGTCAGGGAATGTTCCAACTTCATTTCTTTGCGTGTAGCTGTCCAATTTTCCCAGCAACACTTGTTGAAGAGACTGTCTTTGTCCCATTTTATATGTTCGCCTGCTTTGTCAATAATAAGGTGCCCATAAGTGCGTGAGTTTATCCCTGGGTTCTCGATCTTGTTCCATTGGTCGATAGTTCTGTTTTTGTGCCAGTACCATGCTGTCTTAATGACTGTTGCTTTGTAGCATAGCCTGAAGTTAGGAAGGCTGATTCCTCCAGCTCCGTTTTTCTTTCTCAGGATTGCTTTGGCTATTCGAGGTCTTTTGTGTTTCCATATGAACTGTGTGATTTTTTGGTCTAGTTCTGTGAAAAATGTCAATGGTAGTTGAATAGGTATTGCATTGAATCTGTAGATGCTATTTGGTAGTATGATCGTTTTCACAATATTGATTCTTCCAATCCAGGAACATGGACTATCTCTCCATCTTTTAAGTCTTCTTTAATTTCTTTCATGAGTGTCTTGTAATTTTCTGTGTACAATTCTTTTGTTTCTTTGGGTAGGTTTATTCCTAGATATTTGATTCTTTTGGTTGCAATGGTGAAGGGGACTGCCTCTTTGATTTCGTTTTCTGATTTTTCACTGTTTGTGTATAGGAATGCCAGTGATTTCTGTGTGTTGACTTTGTATCCTGCGACTTTGCTGAATTCGTTGATTACCTCTAGTAGTTTTGTAATAGTGTCTTTGGGATTTTCTATGTATAATATCATGTCATCTGCAAAAAGAGAGAGCTTGACTTCTTCCTTTCCAATCTGGATTACTTTAATTTCTTTCTCTTCTCTTATTGCTGTTGCTAGCACTTCCAGGACTATGTTGAATAGTAGTGGTGAAAGTGGGCACCCCTGTCTTGTTCCTGATCTTAGAGGGAATGCTTTCAGTTTTTCACCATTGAGGATAATGTTCGCTGTGGGCTTCTCATATATGGCTTTAATTATGTTGAGATATGTTTCTTCTATACTCATTTTCTGAATAGTTTTTTTTTTTATCATAAATGGATGTTGTACTTTGTCGAAGGCTTTTTCTGCATCTATTGAGATGATCATGTGATTTTTGTCTCTCAATTTGTTGATATGGTGTATCACATGGATTGATTTGTGGATATTGAAGAATCCTTTCATGCCTGGGATGAACCCGACTTGATCATGGGTGTATGAGTTTTTTGATGTGTCGTTGAATTCTGTTTGCTAGGATTTTGTTGAGGATCTTGGCATCTAAGTTCATCAGTGAAATTGGCCTATAGTTTTCCTTTTTTTGTGTTGTCTTTGCCTGGTTTGGGTATCAGGGTGATGGTGGCCTCGTAGAATGTGTTTGGAAGTTTTCCTTCCTGTGCAATTTTTTGGAAGAGTTTTAGAAAGACAGGCATTAGCTCCTCTTTAAATGTTTGGTAGAATTCGGCTGTGAAGCCATCTGGTCCTGGGCTTTTATTTTTGGGTAGATTTTTAATCACAGATTCGATTTCTGAGCTTGTGATTGGGTTGTTCAAAGTTTCTGTTTCTTCCTGGCTCAGTCTTGGGAGATTGATCTTCCCCAAGAAACTGTCCATTTCTTCCAGGTTGTCCAGTTTGTTGCCATAGACTGGCTCATAATAGTCCCTTAGAATCCTTTGGATTTCTGCATTATCTGTTGTAATCTCTCCTTTTTCATTTTTGATTTTGTTGATCTGGTTCTTCTCTCTCTTTTTCTTGATGAGTCTGGCCAGAGGCTTGTCAATTTTGTTTACCTTTTGAAAGAACCAGCTTTTTGTTTTATTTATCTGTACTATAGTTTCTTTCATTTCTTTCTCATTTATTTCTGCTCTAGTCTTTATAATTTCTCTTCTTCTGCTGGCTTTGGGATGTTTCTGTTCTTCTTTTTCCAATTGTTTTAAGCAGAGGGTTAGGTCATCTGCTTCATGTTTTCCTAGTTTCTTGAGGTGGGATTGTATTGCTATAACTTTCCCTCTTAGAACTGCTTTTGCGGTATCCCATAGGTTTTGCACAGTCGTATGTTCATTGTCATTTTCTTCTAGGAATTTTTTAATTTCTCCTTTGATTTCCTCAGTAATCAGTTGGTCTTTTCAGTATGTGCTGTTTAATCTCTATGTGTTTGTGTTTTTAGCAGTTTTTTTTCCTGTAGTTGATCTCTAGTCTTATTTCATTGTGGTCCGAGAAGATGTTTGATATAATTTTGGTTTTCTTGAATTGACTGAGGTTTGATTTGTGGCCCAAGATGTGATCTATCCTGAAGAATGTTCCGTGAGCACTTGAGAAGAAAGTGTATTCTTCTGCTTTTGGATGGAACGTCCTAAAGATATCGATGAGGTCCATCTTTTCTAGTGTGGCATTTAAGGCTTGTGTTTCTTTATTAATTTTCTGTTTGGATGATCTATCCATTGGTGTGAGAGGAGTGTTGAAGTCTCCTACTATTACTGTGTTATTGTTGATTTCTTCTTTTAAGTCTGAAAGTATCTGTCTTATGTTTTGAGGTGCCCCTGTGTTGGGTGCATAGATATTCATGACTGTTATGTCTTCCTCTTGGATGGATCCCTTGATCATGATGTAGTGACCTGCCTTGTCTTTACTTTAAAATCTATTTTGTCTGATATGAGGATTGCTACTCCAGCTTTCTTTTGATTTCCATTTGCATTGGATATCTTTTTCCAGCCTCTCACTTTCAGTCCTTTGGTGTCTCTAGGTCTGACGTGGGTCTCTTGTAAACAGCATATATATGGGTCTTGCTTCTGGATCCATTCAGCCAGCCTGTGTCTTTTGGTTAGAGCATTTAATCCATTTACATTCAAAGTAATTATTGATACAAATGTTCCTATTGTCATCTTCTTAGAAGTCTGGGGTTTGATTTGTAGGACTTCTTCTACTCTTGTATTTATTGGCTATATCAGGCCCTTTAACACGTTGTAGGGCTGGTTTTGTGGTACAGAATTCTTTTAGTTTTTGTCTGTCTGAGAAGCTTTTGACTTCTCCATCGATTCTGAATGAGATTCTTGCTGGGTAGAGAATTCTTGGTTGTAGGTTATTCTCTTTTAGCTGTTTAAATGTGTCTTGCCATTCTCTTCTGGCCTGCAGTGTTTCTGTTGAAAGATCCGCAGTTAGACGTATGGGGTTTCCTTAATAGGTTATTTGTTGTTTGCTCCTAGCTGCTTTTAGTAATCTGTCTTTATATTTAGTCTGCATTAGTTTGATTGGAATGTGCCTTGGTGTGTTTCTTCTGGGGTTTCTCCTGTATGGAACTCTTTGTGCTTCTTGGACTTGGTTGACTATTTCCTTTCCCATGCTGGGGAAGTTTTCAACTTTAGCCTCTTCAAGAATTTTTTCATAGCCTTTCTTCCCCTCTTCTTCCTCTGGAACTCCTATAATTCTAATGTTGGTGCGTTTGATATTGTCCCATAGGTCCCTAATGCTATCCTCAGTTCTTTTAATTCTTTTGGCTTTGTTCTGTTCTTCAGCACTTATTTCCACCAGTCTATCTTCCAGCTCACTTATCTGTTCTTCTGCCTCTGATACTCTACTGTTGAGACCTTCTATAACATTTTTGAGTTCAGCAATTGAGTTGGTGGTCTCTATTGGCTTATTTTTCATTTCTTGCATGTCTCTTCTCAGTGCACTAATTTCCTCTAATACTCTGTTTTGGTGTTTTGCATCCTCATTAGTATGGCTTTTCTGAATTCTCTTTCATATAATTTGTCTATCTCCTCCTCTGTCATTCGAAGCTGTGTTTCTCTAGCTTGTTCCTTCATTTGTGCAGTGTTTCTCTGTCGTTTCATTATTATGTTAGTTTTTGTTTCTTTGTGTGTGTCTGTGTGTATGGAGTTCTTTTTCCCACTAGGCTTCTTGGTTGAATTCTCCCTTCCTTTGGGTTTCTGTCCTTCTAGGAGGTTTCAGTGGTTTGTGTCTTGGGTGGTGTTAGGTATTGTTTACAGGTGAATAATCTCTAGTGTTGTATGTTCTTTGATAGTGTGCGGTCTTGGAATCAGGGCTTCCTCTCCAAGGATCCTTGGTTTAATGATTGGTCAGGGGGTGTAGGCTCTATGTCTGGTTTGCTGTGGTATTCCGTGATATTAGTTCAAATACTAGCATCTGAAGAACAACAGGTGCATCTCTGATGGGTGACAGTCATAAAAGCATGCAGATGTTTTCTAACATAGTTGTAAGATATACATACATACATAGTGATAACCACATCTAATCAGTCTTACAGAGATAAAACATAGGAAATTTTTCTGGCAAACGATGCAGTCAGAGGTGATACTTACCCATTAAGCTCTGAATTAATTAAAATAGTGTCTGGAAAAATAGATCCAGGGCAAGGTCCTGGCTTGGACTATTTCAATGAAAGCAATTTTTAACTAAGACATATGTTGGGGGTGAGGAGGAGGAGAGTGTATGGGTAATGAGAAGGAATAGAGTCGTCTTGGAAGGATTTTGTAGGGTTACGTAGCCAAGATTAGTGTGTTGTATTGTTTAGTGCAACTGGAGAATAGTGGAGACAGGACGATAGGAAATATTTATCCAGAGGATAGTGGTAAATAGGAGAAAGTTTTACATTTAGAACATAGAGGGAGGAAGCAGTGGCAAAGAGGAAAGAAAATTAGAAGTTTCCAAGAATTAAAATTTAAAAAAAATTAAAAATTAAAAATCAAAAAAATTAAAAATTAAAAGGGGAAGAAAAACTTAAGAAGGAGAGACAAAAAAACAAGCAAAAAAAAAAAAAAAAACAACAACAACAACAAAAAAACCAAGCCCAAACCTGACCAATTAATCAAATAAACAAAATCATCCACAACAAATACCGAAACAAAAAAAGCTAAATACTGTCCCTGGTTTTTATCCTCTCATCTGTCTGGTGGAAGCCAATCTGCTCTCGACGGTGTTGTCTCGATAATGTAGCCTTTCCCTTACAGCACCGGTTGCTATGGTTTCTGTTTTTGTTTTCAGCAAGACAAAGGCTGCAAGCTCAGGTGCTGTCTGGAGTGGTGGGCTGATCTCAGTCCGTCGGGCGAGGGGCCGCTACGCGCGCACTCCCGTGTTGGAGGGGACACCTCGGCTCTACTGCGCACCCGCGGGTGGCCTTCAATACCTGCCCTTCTCCCGGCTTCCTCCGCTGCGGCTGCAGCTATGGGGGTGCACGGGCTCCTCCGCCACTGGTGCGCGCGCACTGCCATTTACGCATCCAAGTCCCAAAGGTAGGCACGAGCTTTCCTGTCAGGCTCGAGCCTGGTCCCTGGTCAGCAATCCGTGGGCGACTTCCTCTCTCGGTTCAGCAAGCCCCCCACTGGGAGTGTTTGCACTTACCCGGTGCCAGGCGGAAAGTTGCGATTTTCACCCGGCCAGGCGCGCGATTTTCACAGTGGGCGCTCCCTGTTCGGCTCTATCCAGGTCTCTAAGCAGCACTCCGCGGGGAAGTTCCTAATTGCCTTACGCACGTCCTCACTCCAGTATCTTATCTTCGCAGTGTCTTAATTTCTGCCGGCGATCCGGCCAGATTTTTGAAATTTTCGCTCTGCTCAGGCTTTTAGGGCACTTGTTAGCGCACTCTCTGTCGGTGCGGCGTGGAGGTTAGGATAGAGGGTTCTCAGAACAGTTGCCTCGGGAAAATTCTGGCTGTTCACTCTTCGACCCTCGCAGACCTAAGGGGTTCTTCTGTCGTCTAGCGGTTGGTTTGTTTTTGGTGTTTCATTTCTTGATTAGTTCTGGTGATTATGTTGGGGAGCTGGTGAAATCTTCCCCTCATTCCTCCGCCATCTTGGCCCCCTCTATTTTAACTTTTTTTAAAAAAATTTGGCCTCTTTTATTGGTCTTTCATTTATTTATTTTCATCCATCTTAATTCTTTGGCCTGTGTGGGCCTCCCATTGCAGTGGCCTCTCTCGGTGCCGAGCATCGGCTCTGAGTGCATGAGCTCCAGTATGCTGGCTTGCAATTGGACACACTGGTCCAGCCACTCCGGGCATGTGGGATCTTCCTATGCCAGGGATCAAACCAGTGCCCCTTGCACTGCAAGGTTGACTATTTGCCACTGAACCACCAGGGAAGCCCTTTTTAACTTTTATTTAGTTGACTTGTAATGCTGTATTAACTTCAGGTACACAGCTAAGTCGTTCAGTTACACAAATATATTCTTTATATATATATATATATATATATATATACACACATATATATATATATATATGTATATATATATATTCAGACTCAAATAATACATACCTGGCTCTTTATTTCTCAACTTTTTTCTTCTGTCAAATGAGATGATAGTTGTAGTCATCTCAAAAGGGTTACTGAGAGGATTAAGTGATCTATTATACATTAAGCACTTAGAACAATGCCCAATGCATGGTAAACTTTGAATAAATGTTACTTTCATCATCAAGATCATTACTTTTTACATATGCAATGGAGCATTTTTAAAAATGCCTTCCTTCACTAGTACATAATTCTGAATACCCGTGGTATTGTGTTGATACTGTCCCCTAAAACTTTGTTACTCAAAGTGTGGGCTAGAGACACATAGCATGAGCGTCCCTTGATAGGTGGTTAGAAATTAGGAATCTCAGACTCCACTCTAGACCTACTGAATGAGAATCTGCTTGTTGGCAAGGTCACAGGTGACTTTTGTGTCCATTACGTATGAGAAACTCTGTTCTAGCTCCTCTGTTGATTTTGGATCACTGGTTTCAGCTGGGATGGAGAATGCTTCCCAGCTCTTACAGGAATGATGCACCATTTTACACTGTTAACATCACTATATAAGCTGGGTCTGTAGCCCTGTGAATCCAGGCAAAGCTTCTAGGAGTCTAATGAACTGGGAGGAGATTTGGAGTTGAATTTTCACTGCTAGAATTTGAGCAGGTTTGAATTTTACTCTACCACCTTCTCTATAAATGTGTGTGTGTGTGTGTGTGTGTGTGTGCATGCGCACACATAAATGCATGCATGACAAACTGCTTGCCTTGAAGGTTTGCTCTGAGGATGCAGTGAGGTGACCCTGTGAAGCATTTGACGCATAGTCTGGCACATCAAAGGCTGGCTTGCTCTCTTCTTTCCACCTGTCACATGATTCACATCCAAAGGGTAACCCATTCCTTGAAGGAAAAGCTCTTGGACCTAGCAGGAACATTTGCCTAAGAGGGCTTGGGAAGATGGGGTGCATTTGAAAGCTACAGAAAATGCCTCTCACAGTGGGCTCAGGGTCGCTGCTCATTTTTCCAGCCATGTGTTTGTGCACATAAATTGTATCTGACTAGATAACTGTGAATGGAAACATAGTGTAATTCAGAAGGAAAGAAAAGATGATTGGTGTATACATTTGGATTAAATACCATCGGCATGCATTGGGTATATACACATGTGTCTGTTTTGTGGCTGAAGTCTAGAAGAGGACAATGTTGAGATTACAGATTAATTTTGACACTAATTATAATGTGATATGGCTTTTTGTGATCAATAACTGAAAAATGTTCATCTTGGGCTCACCCCAAGGCAGCTCAGAGGACTCGGAGGACTCTGTAAAACTGTCCTTGTTTTCTCTGTCGTGGTGTAGTGTCGTGGTCCAGAGCCTGGCTGAAGTCAAGGTGCCTGAGGTCAGAGGCCCCCTCCTGCCATAGTGCCGTGACTCTGAACAAGTTACTTCATGTTTCTTAAAGGCCTGTTTCCTTAGTGATAAAATGTGGAAGATAATGATAATTTTATCTGAGGCCTGCATTCCATAGGACCATGTATACTTCAGAACTCACATACTTCAAACTCAGCTTTCTCATAGGACTGACAGAAGAAGGGAGTGGTGTTTCTGACTGTGGCACTGTGATTTATAATAAGAAATACACATGTGCTCTTCAGCCCCATTTCCAGCTCAGGGTTCCTAAAACCCTTGGAATTTGGAGAGCAGACACAGGTGTCTTTTTTTAAGTGATCTGGGGGGACTTTTAGACACCACCTAAGCATATGGAATGGATCGTGTGATTAGAGGGTTTGAGATTTTAATTCTAGCCTCCCAATTTCTGGGCAGGGAGAAAAGTCTGGCGGTTGAATCAATAACCAATAGCCAATAATTTAATTCATTTTACCCTATGTCATGAAGCCTCCATGAAAACCCTAAAGGAAAGTGTTCAGTGAGCTTTGGGCCTGCTGAGTCCATGGAGGTCCTGGGGGAATAGTGTCCTGAAACTTTAAGGAAGAGTATAAGCACCATTTATGTCACATGATTCACATCCAAAGGGTAACCCATTCCTTGAAGGAAAAGCTCTTGGACCTAGCAGGAACATTTGCCTAAGAGGGCTTGGGAAGATGGGGTGCATTTGAAAGCTACAGAAAATGCCTCTCACAGTGGGCTCAGGGTTGCTGCTCATTTTTCCAGCCATGTGTTTGTGCACATAAATTGTATCTGACTAGATAACTGTGAATGGAAACATAGTGTAATTCAGAAGGAAAGAAAAGATGATTGGTGTATACATTTGGATTAAATACCATCGGCATGCATTGGGTATATACACATGTGTCTGTTTTGTGGCTGAAGTCTAGAAGAGGACAATGTTGAGATTACAGATTAATTTTGACACTAATTATAATGTGATATGGCTTTTTGTGATCAATAACTGAAAAATGTTCATCTTGGGCTCACCCCAAGGCAGCTCAGAGGACTCGGAGGACTCTGTAAAACTGTCCTTGTTTTCTCTGTCGTGGTGTAGTGTCGTGGTCCAGAGCCTGGCTGAAGTCAAGGTGCCTGAGGTCAGAGGCCCCCTCCTGCCATAGTGCCGTGACTCTGAACAAGTTACTTCATGTTTCTTAAAGGCCTGTTTCCTTAGTGATAAAATGTGGAAGATAATGATAATTTTATCTGAGGCCTGCATTCCATAGGACCATGTATACTTCAGAACTCACATACTTCAAACTCAGCTTTCTCATAGGACTGACAGAAGAAGGGAGTGGTGTTTCTGACTGTGGCACTGTGATTTATAATAAGAAATACACATGTGCTCTTCAGCCCCATTTCCAGCTCAGGGTTCCTAAAACCCTTGGAATTTGGAGAGCAGACACAGGTGTCTTTTTTTAAGTGATCTGGGGGGACTTTTAGACACCACCTAAGCATATGGAATGGATCGTGTGATTAGAGGGTTTGAGATTTTAATTCTAGCCTCCCAATTTCTGGGCAGGGAGAAAAGTCTGGCGGTTGAATCAATAACCAATAGCCAATAATTTAATTCATTTTACCCTATGTCATGAAGCCTCCATGAAAACCCTAAAGGAAAGTGTTCAGTGAGCTTTGGGCCTGCTGAGTCCATGGAGGTCCTGGGGGAATAGTGTCCTGAAACTTTAAGGAAGAGTATAAGCACCATTTATAAATCCTTCAGTTTATAAGCTTGAAAATTATGTAATGATTGGCCAACATGGAAGGAGTGAGGACTGACATTATATTACATTCTGTGCATAAAGTGAGCTTTTACCTGTTTATCACAGTATTTTGAATTTGTCTAAAATGTGACTGCCTTGTCCAGAACTTGTAGGATTGTAAGAAGTAAGTGACAGCATGCAAATGAAATGCTTTGCCTGGTGTCTTGCCCATAATCTTAGCAACTGCTTACTGACAAGGGCCAGGCACTAAGGGCTTCAGATCTATCATTCTCTTTACTTTTCACAACTAATTAATGAGATGGGTACATTAGCTCTTTATTACTATGTAATAAATTACCCCGCAATTTAGATTTTGTTCTCTCTCACAGCTTCTGAAGTTTGGGAAATCAGAAGGGTATATATGGGTGGTCCTGGTTGAGGATCCCTCAAAAGGTTGTAGGCTTGGCTGTTGCTTGGGGCTTTAGTTGTCTTGAGGCTCAACTGGAGTTGGAGAATCTACTTTCAAGATGCCTGGGGTGTGGTGGGGTCTCAGTCTTCACTGGCTGTGGGCAGAAGGCTGTGGCTTCTCACCTAGTGGGCCTTTCTGTATGATTGCTCACAAAATAGCAGTTGGCTTCTTCCAGATCAAAAGATCTGAGAGAGGTGAGGTGAGAGAGTGTCCATGATGGAGGCCCCAGTCTGCTATATCCCAGTCTCTGACGTGAATCCCATCACACCTGCTGGATACTAGTGGTCATGCAGACCAATACTCATACAGCACGTAAAGAGACTCTGCAAGGGTTGTGAATGCTAGAAGGAAGTCTGTCTTAGTGTGCTTGGTCTACTATAATTGAAAGCACTGTAAGCTAGGTGTTTAAAACAACAGACATTTGTTTCTTACAGTTTTGGAGGCTGGAAGTGACAGCAGATTGTGTGTCTGATAAGGGTACTTCCTGGTTCAAAGACAGCTGTCTTCCCGCTGCATCCCCCACATGGCAGAAGGGCAAAGGAGCTCCCTGGGGCCTCTTCCATAAGAGGCCTCACAACCTCATCACCTCTCAAAGGCCTGTCTTCTAATACCATCACTTTGGGGGTTAAGCCTCAACATATGAATTTTAGGGAAACACAGAAATTCAGACCACAGCACAGCTATGAGGGAGCCATCTTAGTAGATGGTTTCCATTGTAATTATTTCTCTTCCAAAGTGAGGAAACTGAGGCAGTGAGAGCAGGTAATCCAATGGTACATATTAACACACTAAAAAAAAAAACACCCAGGTTTTGCATTTAGGCCATTCAGTGGCAGCTCTCACATGTTAACCACAGCACTCTTCTTTCCACAGGGTTCGTAGTCTATCACTGTGAGCTACACTTGCTCTTCACCCCCTACAACCAGTCTACAAATACATGACTCTAGGCTTGGACAGCACTTGACGTTAATCTCTCTGCCTAGAGACAAGAGCTCTGTAGTGAGCTTCTTTCTTCCCTCAGTCGGGTGGTCTGCGTATATACAGTATACAGAGAAGTAGAAAGCAGGGCTTCTCTCTGTGTGAAGCATACAGCTGTGCTGGGGTGATAATACCAGCAGGAATGTCAGCCCTCTGAACAGCGATAGAATTTGTTTCCTTTATGATTATGAATGTTATCCATATTTCCTATCTACGCCAGTCCTGTCATCCACTTTTCCCACGTCCAAACTGGATGGAAACTTCTCTTGGTTTGATCTCTGCCCTGTGCTTCACTGAATCCCACCTAGTGTCAGGCAGTGTTAATTTTGACACAATGGAAATCCTCAACCAGTGTTTACTAGGGAAGATTATGTAAGGTTATTGGAGAACCCTAGGCAGTGTCTGATGACATGGCAAAGCACATAGCCGAGACAAGGATTGCCCTTTCATGTCAAAAGAAGGAGAGTTTGGGTTTTCTTTTTGAAATATATCCGTTTATTTGATGCCCCATCTCTGAGCTGTCTCTGAAGTATGCCTTCTTTTATCTACAACATAACACAATCTTCTCTGAAAAAATCTCAGTTCCTGACCTACCCATACCTCTCATTCCCACAATAGCCTGAGTACACTGGAGTTCTGTTCCAGCTCCATGAAGGTCTTTGAAAGGGGTCTTGTCATAGTTTTCCAGAGATGAGTCTTCTAGTTTTGAAATCTGAAATGTCATTGAAGATCCTTTATTCTTTTGCCCTCCCTTGAGATACATGGGTGTTCACATCAAGGAACAAAGGGTTTGGTTCTATTTGCACTTTCACCACAGATTTAAAGACTATCCTTCTTTCTCCTTCACTTCAAAGTCAAATACCCTCAGTGGCTTCCTTCTCTGATTGGCCTGTGCTTCACTGTAATGTTCCAAGGTCTGGCCACTGCTTAAAAGTCTTGGAAATCAACACAAGTCTTATTTGTTTTCTTTCCAGTCTCCTCCTGTCCCTTAGGTCAGCAAAATTGCAGCATTTCAAAAGCCATTTTCATGATTTTTCCCCCCTCTAATGCTTTCAGAGGGCCACCAATCACTATCAGATCACTCCCCAAAGGTGGTATTCTTTTGTTTGTATTTGTTGTCGTTCCTCAGGAGCAGAGACTCCTGCAAGGCAAACTGAGCAAGGACTCCAGAGACAGTTTCTTGGTGTAGCTTCTCTTTTCCCTCATCTCTCAAATCTTAATGTCTGGTCCTGGTATTTCAAGTGGAAGAATGATTTCCTTGAGTATTTAGGTCCCACTGCCTAAGTTTGGAGAACGTGAGACATCAGAGGTGGAAAGGAGGCAGTATATCCCACCACTCTCTGCTGCTTAGCCTGGTGAGGGTGAGATTATTTGCACAACTTAAGGGATCTAGATCTTATCCTTTTCAAAATATTGTTGTTGTCATCATTCATTTGCTAAGCTGTGTCCAACTCTTTGCTACCGCATGGAGTGTGGCACACCAGGCTTCTCTGTCCTCCGCTATCTCTCAGAGTTTGCTCAAACTCATGTCCATTGAGTCAGTGATGGTATCTAACCATTTCATCCTCAGTCACCACCTTCTCCTCCTGCCCTCAATCTTTCCCAGCATCAAGATCTTTTCCAGTGGGTTGGCTCTTTGCTTTAGGTGGCCAAACTATTGGAGCTTAAGCTTCAGCGTCAGTCCTTCCAACGAATATTCTGGGTTGATTTCCTTTAGGATTGGCTGATTTGATCTCTTTGCTGTCCAAGGGGCTCTCAAGAGTCTTCTCTAGCACCACAATTTAAAAGTATCAATTCTTCAGTGTTCAACCTTCTTTATGGTCCAACTCTCACATCCACACATGACTGCTGGAAATAGCTTTGATTATAGGGACTTTTGTTGGTAAAGTGATGCCTCTGCTTTTTAATGTGCTGTTTAAGTTTGTTGTAGCTTTCCTTCTAAAATGCTCACTTTCAGAAAGCCGGTGGTGTAATAGGATGGGAACTATTGAGAATTCACAGTCCTGAGCTCTGTTCTGGTTCAGCAAGCTGTGACCTTCTCTAGCTTCATTTGTCTCATCCATAAAATGGGCAGATCTGTCTCTAGTGTGGGCAGATTCAAGGCATGGTGTAAAAAACTGACATCTGGTCCCTGATGTCAGTTTTTCCCCTTCCTTTCAAATGCTTTCAGAGGGCCACCAAACACTATCAGATCACTCCCCAAAGGTGGTATTCTTTTGTTTGTATTTGTTGTCGTTCCTCAGGAGCAGAGACTCCTGCAAGGCAAACTGAGCAAGGACTCCAGAGACAGTTTCTTGGTGTAGCTTCTCTTTTCCCTCATCTCTCAAATCTTAATGTCTGGTCCTGGTATTTCAAGTGGAAGAATGATTTCCTTGAGTATTTAGGTCCCACTGCCTAAGTTTGGAGAACGTGAGACATCAGAGGTGGAAAGGAGGCAGTGTATCCCACCACTCTCTGCTGCTTAGCCTGGTGAGGGTGAGATTATTTGCACAACTTAAGGGATCTAGATCTTATTCTTTTCAAAATATTGTTGTTGTCATCATTCATTTGCTAAGCTGTGTCCAACTCTTTGCTACCCCATGGAGTGTGGCACACCAGGCTCCTCTGTCCTCCGCTATCTCTCAGAGTTTGCTCAAACTCATGTCCATTGAGTCAGTGATGGTATCTAACCATTTCATCCTCAGTCACCACCTTCTCCTCCTGCCCTCAATCTTTCCCAGCATCAAGATCTTTTCCAGTGGGTTGGCTCTTTGCTTTAGGTGGCCAAACTATTGGAGCTTAAGCTTCAGCGTCAGTCCTTCCAACGAATATTCTGGGTTGATTTCCTTTAGGATTGGCTGATTTGATCTCTTTGCTGTCCAAGGGGCTCTCAAGAGTCTTCTCTAGCACCACAATTTAAAAGTATCAATTCTTCAGTGTTCAACCTTCTTTATGGTCCAACTCTCACATCCACACATGACTGCTGGAAATAGCTTTGATTATAGGGACTTTTGTTGGTAAAGTGATGCCTCTGCTTTTTAATGTGCTGTTTAAGTTTGTTGTAGCTTTCCTTCTAAAATGCTCACTTTCAGAAAGCCGGTGGTGTAATAGGATGGGAACTATTGAGAATTCACAGTCCTGAGCTCTGTTCTGGTTCAGCAAGCTGTGACCTTCTCTAGCTTCATTTGTCTCATCCATAAAATGGGCAGATCTGTCTCTAGTGTGGGCAGATTTAAGGCATGGTGTAAAAAACTGACATCTGGTCCCTGATGTCCTCTCTATTCTCATTCTCCTTGACTTCTCTGCTCATATTCTCTGTTTCATTCAGAATGTCAGTTCCTCAAGATGTCCACGTCCTTCCTGTGTCCAGGCCTTTGTACTTGTTCTTACTAATCCTTCAGGTTTTCTAGCCTCAGATATGTCTTGTCCCAGAAAGCCTTTCTTTACTCCTAAGTCTGGAGTAAGCGTCCCTTTAATGGGTACCCTATTGTACCCTATATTATTTTACATCACTTATACTTTTCTGTCATCATTTTTTTTCTTGTCTGTATCCTATATTATGTTGGAGTGGAGATCAAGTCTTATTTTTTTATGTTCCTAGTCCTAAGAACAAGAACGATTGTAATTCATATTTAAAGATTGCTTATTCTGTGCTATTTTGTTAAGCATTTCATATCGGTGACCTCAACTAAAACTCAAATCTTTGAAGCAGGAAGTAGTTTTACATCATTTTACAGGTCAAAAATGAGGTTCAATGAAGTTGCATTGCTTGTTGTAGGTCACTCAGCTAGAAAGAGGTAGACTGGGAATTCACACCCAGTGGTTTTGGCACCAAAGTCTCTGCAGTACAGCTTAGATGTAATACGGTAAGATGCTAGATGAATGAGTGCCTCAGTCAGCCTAAGGGATGAAAGAGCAATGAATTCAGTGCCAGAAAATGTATGGTTTTATTGGAATGTGAGACATGAACACACGTAATCTCAGTGTCATGAAAGGTTCTATCTGTCCAAGGGGCTCTCAAGAGTCTTCTCTAGCACCACAATTTAAAAGTATCAATTCTTCAGTGTTCAACCTTCTTTATGGTCCAACTCTCACATCCACACATGACTGCTGGAAATAGCTTTGATTATAGGGACTTTTGTTGGTAAAGTGATGCCTCTGCTTTTTAATGTGCTGTTTAAGTTTGTTGTAGCTTTCCTTCTAAAATGCTCACTTTCAGAAAGCCGGTGGTGTAATAGGATGGGAACTATTGAGAATTCACAGTCCTGAGCTCTGTTCTGGTTCAGCAAGCTGTGACCTTCTCTAGCTTCATTTGTCTCATCCATAAAATGGGCAGATCTGTCTCTAGTGTGGGCAGATTCAAGGCATGGTGTAAAAAACTGACATCTGGTCCCTGATGTCCTCTCTATTCTCATTCTCCTTGACTTCTCTGCTCATATTCTCTGTTTCATTCAGAATGTCAGTTCCTCAAGATGTCCACGTCCTTCCTGTGTCCAGGCCTTTGTACTTGTTCTTACTAATCCTTCAGGTTTTCTAGCCTCAGATATGTCTTGTCCCAGAAAGCCTTTCTTTACTCCTAAGTCTGGAGTAAGCGTCCCTTTAATGGGTACCCTATTGTACCCTATATTATTTTACATCACTTATACTTTTCTGTCATCATTTTTTTTCTTGTCTGTATCCTATATTATGTTGGAGTGGAGATCAAGTCTTATTTTTTTATGTTCCTAGTCCTAAGAACAAGAACGATTGTAATTCATATTTAAAGATTGCTTATTCTGTGCTATTTTGTTAAGCATTTCATATCGGTGACCTCAACTAAAACTCAAATCTTTGAAGCAGGAAGTAGTTTTACATCATTTTACAGGTCAAAAATGAGGTTCAATGAAGTTGCATTGCTTGTTGTAGGTCACTCAGCTAGAAAGAGGTAGACTGGGAATTCACACCCAGTGGTTTTGGCACCAAAGTCTCTGCAGTACAGCTTAGATGTAATACGGTAAGATGCTAGATGAATGAGTGCCTCAGTCAGCCTAAGGGATGAAAGAGCAATGAATTCGGTGCCAGAAAATGTATGGTTTTATTGGAATGTGAGACATGAACACACGTAATCTCAGTGTCATGAAAGGTTCTATCTGTCCTGAGAGCCTGCAGCCCAGTCTAACAACCCTGTTGTGGGTATGTCTTGTTGGGGTGATCCCGTCCTCCACTGCTGTCCCAGCTGTGCTTTCCAGTTTCATCTCTGGATGTACAAAAGAGTGGACTGTCTGAGCCTAGCCCATCAGGAAGTGGTGCAAGGGCAGAGGAGGAACTCAAGTGTCCTGGGCTTCTACTGGGCCAGTCTCTACGTGTGTTCTGTACTTGCCTTTCTCTTTTCAATGACCCATAGGAGCAGTTGGTATTATGTTGATTTTAGAGACATGGAACTTGAAATTGATACCATAAAATTAATCTGTCTAAGATCTCAGAGCTAGTGAAGGGAAGTTCCGATTTCATATTTATGGTCCTCTAATTATGAAGTAGATTTCTGTGGACAAGAAGGATGAGTGAGTATCAATATAATGCCAAGAGAAGACTACTACCACCTAATCTTCCCTTCCACCCTGACTCTTGGCATCCACATTACCTGTAATTCTCACCACTAATTAGTGGCTTGGATTTTGAGATGTATTCCTATTTTTTTTTCTTATTGTTACTATTTCTTGGGTATGAAACCAAAAATCCAGCAATTTGTCAGAAGAATTGGATCATAATGGGAAGTGACTTGAAACAGTTGTGTAGATGTGGGGAAGACCCATTTAGGTCTTTAGGGAAACCCTTGTACAGTGAGGACAAGCATTCAATCCAACTGTCTTCCAAACCTGTTTCATTGGTTTGGCTAATTCTCTGAAATGGGAAGTCATATCCCTACCCTCGCCCAGCTTTCTCCTCTTTGATCCTTGCTCTGTAACTCTCCTTTCCTCACCCTGGACCAGTGAATTATCCTAATTTCTCCCAGTCGGGTCATTGCTTGTTGTAGTACAGCTTAGACGGGTCACACCCAGTGGTTTTGGCACCAAAGTCTCTGCAGTACAGCTTAGATGTAATACGGTAAGATGCTAGATGAATGAGTGCCTCAGTCAGCCTAAGGGATGAAAGAGCAATGAATTCGGTGCCAGAAAATGTATGGTTTTATTGGAATGTGAGACATGAACACACGTAATCTCAGTGTCATGAAAGGTTCTATCTGTCCTGAGAGCCTGCAGCCCAGTCTAACAACCCTGTTGTGGGTATGTCTTGTTGGGGTGATCCCGTCCTCCACTGCTGTCCCAGCTGTGCTTTCCAGTTTCATCTCTGGATGTACAAAAGAGTGGACTGTCTGAGCCTAGCCCATCAGGAAGTGGTGCAAGGGCAGAGGAGGAACTCAAGTGTCCTGGGCTTCTACTGGGCCAGTCTCTACGTGTGTTCTGTACTTGCCTTTCTCTTTTCAATGACCCATAGGAGCAGTTGGTATTATGTTGATTTTAGAGACATGGAACTTGAAATTGATACCATAAAATTAATCTGTCTAAGATCTCAGAGCTAGTGAAGGGAAGTTCCGATTTCATATTTATGGTCCTCTAATTATGAAGTAGATTTCTGTGGACAAGAAGGATGAGTGAGTATCAATATAATGCCAAGAGAAGACTACTACCACCTAATCTTCCCTTCCACCCTGACTCTTGGCATCCACATTACCTGTAATTCTCACCACTAATTAGTGGCTTGGATTTTGAGATGTATTCCTATTTTTTTTTCTTATTGTTACTATTTCTTGGGTATGAAACCAAAAATCCAGCAATTTGTCAGAAGAATTGGATCATAATGGGAAGTGACTTGAAACAGTTGTGTAGATGTGGGGAAGACCCATTTAGGTCTTTAGGGAAACCCTTGTACAGTGAGGACAAGCATTCAATCCAACTGTCTTCCAAACCTGTTTCATTGGTTTGGCTAATTCTCTGAAATGGGAAGTCATATCCCTACCCTCGCCCAGCTTTCTCCTCTTTGATCCTTGCTCTGTAACTCTCCCTTTCCCTCCCACCCCTGGATTTCTTCAGTGAATATCTAATGGCCTGAATTTGATGAGGAAAATCTGTTACGGTGTTGGGTGTTGCTTTGAGTTCAGATTTGTGGTCTGTTTTCTAACAAAGTGCATTCCCAAAATGATTATATTCAATGAGAAAAGTCCTGACTCCCAGCCTTCTGGGCTCTTCTTCCAGCCACGTGGTGGGAGAAAGGATAGTCTGGTGGAGAGGGGGGAATAAAGGCTGTTTCTAACTCATCTCCTAATTGTTTCAATTATTACTGAAAAGTTATAACTGGAAGAAGTGATTTCCAGCTACCTAGCTATTAATTGATTTTCTGCCTCTCAGGCACCCGTCCCCTAAGACTTGGATGAGACTGATAGACAGGGGAGTGCTTGACTGGGGCCAACTGTGTGTGTCCATCATAATCCCCTTTGGTTCCCAGCCTAGTCTGGAAGTGGAAGCCCAGAGCTAGTAGTGTTGGCAGCTCATGGAGTTGGAAGTGAGGAGAGAACAAAGAAAGAGACTCAGTAGTGAAAGTGAAAGTGTTAGTCGCTCAGTCCTATCCAGCTCTTTGCTACCAAATAGGCTGTAGCCCACCAGGCTCCTCTGTCCATGGAATTCTCCAGGCAAGAATACTGGAGGGGGTTGCCATTCCCTTCTCCAGGAGATCTTCCCCACCAGGGATGGAACTCAGGTCTCCTGCATTATACACAGATTCTTTACTGTCTGAGTCACCAGGGAAGAAGCAGTAAAAGAAAGAAAAGAAAATGTAGAAAAATCATCCTTAGAATGAGCTTTTAAAAGCCTGTAATCTATGTACTCTTAATTTTGCAGCCCATAAATGGGCCTCAAGGATTCTACAAGCCAAGAAATTCTGGTATGCAAAACTTTGTGTGTATGGGCATTCTCTGGGGTAGGGGATCCATGGTTTTCATTAGAGTCTTGTAATGCTTCATCATCCCATAAAGTCCAGCAGGGCAATCTACTTACTATTCTTTACAAGTGAAGAAACCAAGGCTAAGCAAGGGGTTATAAGATATCCAAGGTTAAACTGTAAATTAGTGGTGGATCAAATTTAGACTAATATCTCCAAATGCTTGCTCCTGTACATTTCCCACCCCACCACACATCCTCTTGATCCTGGGTTTATGTTTAGAACTTGCGTGGTGTGTTTGGGGATTTGAAGACATATCTAGTTTTAAAAATACGGTACAATTTTTGTTTCTGGTCTGTGATATCTAACCATGTCTCCTCTCCACCACCCACTCCTTTGAGGATCTTACCCTCTGCTGGGACCCATTTCTATTACTTCACTTTCAAAAATCTCTTATCTATAAAGACCCCATCACATCACATGATTTACCTGAAGACATAGTTCCTCTAAGACTGTGTCTGTGGCAGCACATAAGGTGACTTTCAGTAGTTGGATAAGTCTGAATACGTTTTCTGGAGAAATCTTTTTTATGACTTCTATCTTTGAGTCAGTCTGACATCTTCATCAACCTTTGGTATCACTGATTTTTTTTTTTTGACTTAATTTTTATTGAAATACTTATGCAAATGTATAAATTGTAAGTGTAGAGCTTGATCAAGTTTTACACATATATGCATCTGTGTGACCATCATCCAGGTCAAGGTGAAGGACTTTTATAGCAACCCAGCTTTCCTCATGCCCCCTGTCAAGGACTACAAACCTCTCTCCTGGAGGTAAACACTATTATGACCTCTAGTATGATGGTCTTGTCAATTCCTCAATAACATATAAATAGAAGCATATAATTTGTACTCTTTTATATCTAGCCTCTTTTGCTCAGTGTAGTACCCATGAAAGTCATCCATATTGTCCATTCTTTTTGCCATGTAGTACTCCATTGGGTCAGTCTACCACATTTATTCATTTTCCTGCTGCAGATTATCTGGATTGTTTCCAGCTTTTGGCAGTTATGAAAAAGGTTGCTATGGACATTCTTGTACATGTATTTTGATGAACATAAGCACTTATTACCCCTAGTGAATGGAATTGTTGGGCCAGTGTATATACACATGCTTGGATTTAGCAAATACTGAGTTTCCTAAAGTGGCTGTACCAAGCTCCCCCTATTTTAAGTCAGACAACCTTAGCCCCTACCTCAGATCCTCCTCAGATCAACCTGCCTGTGTCACTGTCTGGATTCATCCCAGCCCTAGCTTCTGCATTAACCCATGTCCTCATTCCTAATTCTCCCACCTTGGCTTTATGGAGGTATAAGAAGCTAGTTCTGGAACACAGCAATCATGTGGTTCAACCACTGTTTCAGAGAGAGAGAAAGTGAGATAGAGATAGAGATAGTATTAGAGATAGAGATAGAGAAAGTGGTTGGGTGAGTCGGCTGTCCAGTGATATGAAATAAGTTCCCAGCTGACTTGGGATGAGAATGTACACATCCAAACTCTTTAATAGAAGCAGGAGACAGTTTTTACTCATTCTGTTGATCCCTCAAGTTTATGAATGCTCCTGATATATGAAAGTACTCAAACCACACTTGTCAAAGAAGAAAAATGAAATGGAAGGATTCTTAGATGTTACTGAGTTCAGTATTTGTCAAATTGTGAAAATGTGTAAGTCTGGATTATAAAAAAAGCTTTTAGGCGGGGCTCTGTTGAATGAAGTTAACCCATTGTGAAGAAGGGGCTTCCCTGGTGGCTCAGACAGTGAAGAATCCACCTGCAGTGCAGGAGACCTGGGCTTGATCCCTGGGTTGGGAAGATCCCCTGGAGAAAGGAATGGCTGCCTATTCCACTACTCTTGCCTGGAGAATTCCATGGATAGAGGAGTCTGGTGGGCTACAGTCTGTAGGGTCACAAAGAGTCGGACACAACTGAGTAACTAATACTTGTGATAAATTTCCAAACTTGTACTTGATTGTGAAGAAGGAATTTGCTCTTTGGTCCTCCTTTCATCATTGCGTTAGCTCAGGAGAAGAATGTCTCCTGCTCTATGTCACTTCATTAACAACTGCCAGTCTCTTACAAAAGAGAGAGAGAGAGAGCATGAACGAGCTAGAGGCTGTAGCTAGATGTTCACAATGCCTTGATTTTCTTGCATTTTTCTTCGCCTTTTGTGGTGGTTATTTCTTTGAAGGAGGAAATAGACATTTTCTCTTCATGGCAGTAGGAGAAAGAGTACTTCTTTTCAAGTATATTTTAGCATAAACAGAAAACAAAGACAATTGTGTTCACTGAAGAAAAATGTTAAACAAGTAATAGTATATTAGATATATGAATGTAGAGAAAAAACCCTATAAGGCTAATTAATACTCATCTGTTTCACACTTGCTCTTCACTAGATGGAGAAGTGGAGCCCAGGAGAAGAGACTTGACTGACCCTTGGAACTGGCAGCAAGGGTCCTCAGAACTGCACTCCTCATGTACAAGTCTGGTGTGGTCCATGTCACTTTGGGAAGCAGAGACAGAGCTCTAGTCTAGAGTGGCCCGTTTACCACTAAGGAGACTCTCAGTGGTAAAGAATCTGTCTACCAATGCAAGAGATATGGGTTCGATCCCTAGGTTGGGAAGATTCCCTAGAGGAGGACATGGCAAGCCGCTCCAATATTCTTGCC
Source organism: Tragulus kanchil (assembly GCA_022376925.1). Taxonomy (NCBI): domain Eukaryota; kingdom Metazoa; phylum Chordata; class Mammalia; order Artiodactyla; family Tragulidae; genus Tragulus; species Tragulus kanchil. The sequence goes on from JAIOJX010000004.1 coordinate 6,354,038, forward strand.
TGGCAATTTCCACAGTGGAGCTGTACAGGGTAGGCTACTCCATGGGGTTGCAAAGAGTTGGACACAACTGCTCATGCATGCATGTGCAGGAGGGATTATCTGGGTAGCCTTTTAGAAACACTTCCACTGAATAAACTTGCCTTCCATAGAAACCTCTATAGCACCTTCTCTTATCTAGATCAGAGCCCGTGTTGCCAGATGCCTCCTTCAAGGTGCAGCTCTGCTTCTGCCTTAGAAACACTTCCACTGTAATAACTTGCCTTCCTAGAAACCTCTTGCCTGGAGAATTCCATGGATAGAGGAGTCTGGTGGGCTACAGTCTGTAGGGTCACAAAGAGTCGGACACAACTGAGTAACTAATACTTGTGATAAATTTCCAAACTTGTACTTGATTGTGAAGAAGGAATTTGCTCTTTGGTCCTCCTTTCATCATTGCGTTAGCTCAGGAGAAGAATGTCTCCTGCTCTATGTCACTTCATTAACAACTGCCAGTCTCTTACAGAAGAGAGAGAGAGAGAGCATGAACGAGCTAGAGGCTGTAGCTAAATGTTCACAATGCCTTGATTTTCTTGCATTTTTCTTCGCCTTTTGTGGTGGTTATTTCTTTGAAGGAGGAAATAGACATTTTCTCTTCATGGCAGTAGGAGAAAGAGTACTTCTTTTCAAGTATATTTTAGCATAAACAGAAAACAAAGACAATTGTGTTCACTGAAGAAAAATGTTAAACAAGTAATAGTATATTAGATATATGAATGTAGAGAAAAACCATATAAGGCTAATTAATACTCATCTGTTTCACACTTGCTCTTCACTAGATGGAGAAGTGGAGCCCAGGGAGAAGAGACTTGACTGACCCTTGAAACTGGCAGCAAGGGTCCTCAGAACTGCACTCCTCATGTACAAGTCTGGTGTGGTCCATGTCACTTTGGGAAGCAGAGACAGAGCTCTAGTCTAGAGTGGCCCGTTTACCACTAAGGAGACTCTCAGTGGTAAAGAATCTGTCTACCAATGCAAGAGATATGGGTTCGATCCCTAGGTTGGGAAGATTCCCTAGAGGAGGACATGGCAAGCCGCTCCAATATTCTTGCCTGGCAATTTCCACAGTGGAGCTGTACAGGGTAGGCTACTCCATGGGGTTGCAAAGAGTTGGACACAACTGCTCATGCATGCATGTGCAGGAGGGATTATCTGGGTAGCCTTTTAGAAACACTTCCACTGAATAAACTTGCCTTCCATAGAAACCTCTATAGCACCTTCTCTTATCTAGATCAGAGCCCGTGTTGCCAGATGCCTCCTTCAAGGTGCAGCTCTGCTTCTGCCTTGCCCCAGTTCACACAGTGTCTGTGGCTCCTGGTTGACTTCCTTAGCCTGGCATTCAGAGTGCTCACAGCTTGCTTCTCTTCTCAGCCTCATCTCCTAAGAGTCTTCACCTTCCCTACTCTGTCCTGTGCTCCAGGCTTGCTGAATTGCACATCTTCCCTAAGGATGTTCCCTATTTTCCTTCCCCCGTGTATCCCTCTTTAGTGTTTCTTTATCTGGAACACCCTTCCTGCCACCTCCTAGGACTCTCTCTGTCAGGAAGCCTTTAATGGTTCCTTCAACTGGATGTGAATTCTCCTTCTTTCACTGAAAGCAGGATCCATTCTTTGCTGGACAGCCTATCTAAATATAGTAGACAAAGTTCCTTTCAAATAAATTACTCACCTCGTCATATCGAACCTGTGGGCTGGTAGTATTGTTAGGATCATCGTCGGGTAGCTGAAGATTCTGAAGCACAGAGAGGTTAAGTAGCGTGCCCAAGGTCACACAGCAGCAGAGCCACAGTTTAGCTGCAGGTCTTTTTTAGCCAGAATTCCATCCTAACCACCCTGGCTCCCAGCAGCATTCTGCCTAGAGATGGTTAAAGGAATTATAGAGAGCTCTCTGCTCAACTCTTCCTAAGATGCGGCTCTAGTCAGGCATATGTCTGCGGTAAAGGTAGAGATAGTAAATACCTTTTTATTGCTGTCAGTGATTTGGGAAGCAGGGTCTGGCAAAGATGTCTGCCTTGCACCAGCCTGGGTTGTCCACAGAATCCCTGAACTGGCAGCTGTAGAGTCCTGGTGAGAAACCTGTGTGTGTACGGGGGTGGTGGGGCGGGGGGAGGCACTAGGGTGCAGTTTTTCTGAGCTGATGAAGGAAGAGCTCCTGGCCCACAGGAGGAGGGGCTCCAGCTTCAAGGAGAATGAGTGCTTGGCTCCTTTCCCTGGGCTGCCACAGCAACAGCCTTGCACAGGCTGCTCCTGCCCAGGGACGCCATAAATCGCTGGGCTGTCATCTTAATTCTAGTTTAGTCATGAATAAACTTGCCTTCCATAGAAACCTCTATAGCACCTTCTCTTATCTAGATCAGAGCCCGTGTTGCCAGATGCCTCCTTCAAGGTGCAGCTCTGCTTCTGCCTTGCCCCAGTTCACACAGTGTCTGTGGCTCCTGGTTGACTTCCTTAGCCTGGCATTCAGAGTGCTCACAGCTTGCTTCTCTTCTCAGCCTCATCTCCTAAGAGTCTTCACCTTCCCTACTCTGTCCTGTGCTCCAGGCTTGCTGAATTGCACATCTTCCCTAAGGATGTTCCCTATTTTCCTTCCCCCGTGTATCCCTCTTTAGTGTTTCTTTATCTGGAACACCCTTCCTGCCACCTCCTAGGACTCTCTCTGTCAGGAAGCCTTTAATGGTTCCTTCAACTGGATGTGAATTCTCCTTCTTTCACTGAAAGCAGGATCCATTCTTTGCTGGACAGCCTATCTAAATATAGTAGACAAAGTTCCTTTCAAATAAATTACTCACCTCGTCATATCGAACCTGTGGGCTGGTAGTATTGTTAGGATCATCGTCGGGTAGCTGAAGATTCTGAAGCACAGAGAGGTTAAGTAGCGTGCCCAAGGTCACACAGCAGCAGAGCCACAGTTTAGCTGCAGGTCTTTTTTAGCCAGAATTCCATCCTAACCACCCTGGCTCCCAGCAGCATTCTGCCTAGAGATGGTTAAAGGAATTATAGAGAGCTCTCTGCTCAACTCTTCCTAAGATGCGGCTCTAGTCAGGCATATGTCTGCGGTAAAGGTAGAGATAGTAAATACCTTTTTATTGCTGTCAGTGATTTGGGAAGCAGGGTCTGGCAAAGATGTCTGCCTTGCACCAGCCTGGGTTGTCCACAGAATCCCTGAACTGGCAGCTGTAGAGTCCTGGTGAGAAACCTGTGTGTGTACGGGGGTGGTGGGGCGGGGGGAGGCACTAGGGTGCAGTTTTTCTGAGCTGATGAAGGAAGAGCTCCTGGCCCACAGGAGGAGGGGCTCCAGCTTCAAGGAGAATGAGTGCTTGGCTCCTTTCCCTGGGCTGCCACAGCAACAGCCTTGCACAGGCTGCTCCTGCCCAGGGACGCCATAAATCGCTGGGCCGTGGACTTGACAGCCAGCCGCGATGTGATCAGAAAGCCAACAGGAGCCAACGCCAAGCCTTTGGTGGCTGCGTCCTGCGTGTTCCTCTCATTCATCATGCCAGGCTGAGCAGTCACCTTCTTTCCAAATGAGGACTCAGGGGTCAGACAGTCAAGTCCCAGGTGGGGAGAGGGCATTAACCCTTTCAAAGTCGTAATCCTTTATTTTCCCCATGCATGATCTCACTTAATTCCCACTCATTCATCTATTGATCAAGTAGCTATGACACAACGTTCAGAATCCTGGCATCTTGTTGTGACATCTTTGGAAGTAGAGGAGGAAGCAGTGTTCCGATTTTTCAGATCAGGGGACAGGGAGGGGGAGCTATGAAAGGCGGTGCCTCAGGGAAAAGTCTTAAAGTTTAGTTCTCGGTCTCCTCCTCGCATTTGAGTGAAGTCAGAAAAATAACTTCCCTTCTCTGCATGAGAATTTACTCATTGCTTTTCATGAATTATCTTTCTTTAGTCTTCTTTAGTTTTAAAAATGGTATACTTGAATATGGTTGGAATTTAAGCTTTCTAAAAGGTATAATAAGACCAGGCAGAACTTCTTTCTCATCTCTCTTCTTCGGCTAGGATTCCTCTCTTCAAAGATGACAACTCTTTTTCTGAAAAACTGTGCATATCTCTGTGTGTGTGTAACAAATGGAAGTATACTGTGCTGAACCTTGTCTTTAGACTAAACAGTGTATCTTTGAAATCTTTCCATATCAGCAACATCGAGCTAACCCATCCTTTTTAGAGGATGCTTATTATTACATTGTAGGAATATGCAACAACTAAGGATTTGACCACTGTGGTATTGACAGATAATAAAGAAGTTTATATTTTGTTCTTTTATTGTTGCTTTACAAACATTGCTGCAGTGAATTTCATTGTGTATGTATCTGGGCATACCTTTGGGTAAATTCCTAGCAAAGAAACTGCTGAGTCAAAAGGTAAGTGAATTTTAATTATTGGTAGCTATTTCTGCATTGTTTTCCAAAGTTTGCCTTGATTAGCATTCCAACCAATAGGGTATGTGAGTGTCTTTTTCCTAACAACTGTCCCCTTTTGGGTAAGTTTTGGGGCTAGCCCTATAAAAACCTGTTTTAAAATAGGGTAGGTAGAATCCTAATGCCTCTAAATTCCCTCTTCAAGTTGGATTTTTCTGTTGTTATGTTCTGAGCTGTTATATATGTCTATGTTTGGTTTATTTTCTTTATTCTATATGATGCTAGATAAAATATAATCGTTCTCCTGTATAATAGTAAAGATTTATTTATTTTAAAATTTAACAATTTTAGAAGAAAAGGCCAGTCCACCTGTGCAAACGCGTCAGTTTGCTGAGCCTGCAGTACCCAGAATCAGGCCAGAAGGAGAGAGTGGTGCCAGGAAGGCAGGGTTGATTGGTGAATTCCTGGGGCAGTTAATTCTTTTACAAAGGTTTGATGCAGATGGCTCCTAGTCTCCTGACTTTAAGCTTCTAGCAGTAGGGGTCAAATCTTGGCTCTGTAGCAGTAAGTCCCAAATGACTGAGGCCCAGATGCTGTAGGGATTTTGGGAGACACTTTTGGGCTTAAGATTTAGTCTTCTTTAGTTTTAAAAATGGTATACTTGAATATGGTTGGAATTTAAGCTTTCTAAAAGGTATAATAAGACCAGGCAGAACTTCTTTCTCATCTCTCTTCTTGGCTAGGATTCCTCTCTTCAAAGATGACAACTCTTTTTCTGAAAAACTGTGCATATCTCTGTGTGTGTGTAACAAATGGAAGTATACTGTGCTGAACCTTGTCTTTAGACTAAACAGTGTATCTTTGAAATCTTTCCATATCAGCAACATCGAGCTAACCCATCCTTTTTAGAGGATGCTTATTATTACATTGTAGGAATATGCAACAACTAAGGATTTGACCACTGTGGTATTGACAGATAATAAAGAAGTTTATATTTTGTTCTTTTATTGTTGCTTTACAAACATTGCTGCAGTGAATTTCATTGTGTATGTATCTGGGCATACCTTTGGGTAAATTCCTAGCAAAGAAACTGCTGAGTCAAAAGGTAAGTGAATTTTAATTATTGGTAGCTATTTCTGCATTGTTTTCCAAAGTTTGCCTTGATTAGCATTCCAACCAATAGGGTATGTGAGTGTCTTTTTCCTAACAACTGTCCCCTTTTGGGTAAGTTTTGGGGCTAGCCCTATAAAAACCTGTTTTAAAATAGGGTAGGTAGAATCCTAATGCCTCTAAATTCCCTCTTCAAGTTGGATTTTTCTGTTGTTATGTTCTGAGCTGTTATATATGTCTATGTTTGGTTTATTTTCTTTATTCTATATGATGCTAGATAAAATATAATCGTTCTCCTGTATAATAGTAAAGATTTATTTATTTTAAAATTTAACAATTTTAGAAGAAAAGGCCAGTCCACCTGTGCAAACGCGTCAGTTTGCTGAGCCTGCAGTACCCAGAATCAGGCCAGAAGGAGAGAGTGGTGCCAGGAAGGCAGGGTTGATTGGTGAATTCCTGGGGCAGTTAATTCTTTTACAAAGGTTTGATGCAGATGGCTCCTAGTCTCCTGACTTTAAGCTTCTAGCAGTAGGGGTCAAATCTTGGCTCTGTAGCAGTAAGTCCCAAATGACTGAGGCCCAGATGCTGTAGGGATTTCTTGGGGAGACATGGCTTATTGGCAGAGTGCTATAAACACTCTCTAAGTTTGGAAACTGTTCAAATAATTGATACTTCCTTCTGTATCTGCCCTGGGTGATCCTGGGCACGTCTCTTCACCCCTATGGGTCTCAACTAGATTATCTGTAAAGTCGAGTTAGGGGCCAGTTCTCATTATTGAAGGGCTGTTTGCAACCTGCTGATGGACCAGAACATGATTTTTCTTGCTTCCTTTTAGTTTTAATATAGTATTTATTTTTTAGTCAGAGTTTCAAGTCTAATAATTCTGTTGGATTATCATGAAAAAATATACCATCCTACCCAATAATTTTAAGTACTTTTAGCTTTAAAAATATTTATCTCTGGGGCTTCCCTGGTGATCCAGTGGGTAAAGAGTCTGCCTTGCAGTGCAAGGGGCACCGGTCCGATTCCTGGCCCGGGAGGATGCCACGTGCTGTGGAGCAGCTGGACTGGTGTGTCCAATTATGAGCCGGCGCTCTGGAGCTCATGCGCCCAGAGCAACGAGGGAGGCCACTGCAATTGGAGGCCTACACAGGCCAAAGAGTAAAAATGAAAGAAAACAGATGGATTAAAAAACCAATAAAGGAGGCCAAAATTTAAAAAAAAGTTTATCTCTGAATAATATACTCAGAGATGTAATCTATAATCTATACATGTATAATATATCTCTGTTATTATATATCTTTGATATGCATGATATATCCTGAGTTATTTTTGAGATATAATATATTATGCATCTATATCTCTGATATATATATATATATCTGAGGTTTTTTTTTTCAGTTTAGAATTTTTTTGATATCACACCATGGAAAAATACAAGATGACTTTTCTTTCACCCAAAAGCACCTCCTCTAATAGAAAAAAGGCCAGTCCACCTGTGCAAACGTCAGTTTGCTGAGCCTGCAGTACCCAGAATCAGGCCAGAAGGAGAGAGTGGTGCCAGGAAGGCAGGGTTGATTGGTGAATTCCTGGGGCAGTTAATTCTTTTACAAAGGTTTGATGCAGATGGCTCCTAGTCTCCTGACTTTAAGCTTCTAGCAGTAGGGGTCAAATCTTGGCTCTGTAGCAGTAAGTCCCAAATGACTGAGGCCCAGATGCTGTAGGGATTTCTTGGGGAGACATGGCTTATTGGCAGAGTGCTATAAACACTCTCTAAGTTTGGAAACTGTTCAAATAATTGATACTTCCTTCTGTATCTGCCCTGGGTGATCCTGGGCACGTCTCTTCACCCCTATGGGTCTCAACTAGATTATCTGTAAAGTCGAGTTAGGGGCCAGTTCTCATTATTGAAGGGCTGTTTGCAACCTGCTGATGGACCAGAACATGATTTTTCTTGCTTCCTTTTAGTTTTAATATAGTATTTATTTTTTAGTCAGAGTTTCAAGTCTAATAATTCTGTTGGATTATCATGAAAAAATATACCATCCTACCCAATAATTTTAAGTACTTTTAGCTTTAAAAATATTTATCTCTGGGGCTTCCCTGGTGATCCAGTGGGTAAAGAGTCTGCCTTGCAGTGCAAGGGGCACCGGTCCGATTCCTGGCCCGGGAGGATGCCACGTGCTGTGGAGCAGCTGGACTGGTGTGTCCAATTATGAGCCGGCGCTCTGGAGCTCATGCGCCCAGAGCAACGAGGGAGGCCACTGCAATTGGAGGCCTACACAGGCCAAAGAGTAAAAATGAAAGAAAACAGATGGATTAAAAAACCAATAAAGGAGGCCAAAATTTAAAAAAAAGTTTATCTCTGAATAATATACTCAGAGATGTAATCTATAATCTATACATGTATAATATATCTCTGTTATTATATATCTTTGATATACATGATATATCCTGAGTTATTTTTGAGATATAATATATTATGCATCTATATCTCTGATATATATATATATATCTGAGGTTTTTTTTTTCAGTTTAGAATTTTTTTGATATCACACCATGGAAAAATACAAGATGACTTTTCTTTCACCCAAAAGCACCTCCTCTAATGCACCACAAGTCCATTTTCCATTCTTCCTCCCCTAATGTACTAACTACATAGTCAGTTGCATGAATATTCCATGTTTATATTCCATAAACACTGTTAACTGCTGAGCCATGTTATGACAATTAGGGTTTTAAAATGTAAATTTCCAAAATGTATCCCAAGTGGCACACCCTTCCCCATACTTATCACAATCTTCTCTCCTTACAGTGATTATACATATTATTTATTCTTCTTAATTCCTCTCAATTCAACCTTCTTGGAGAAATCACTTTTAGAAATTTCTGACTTGCTTTAATGCTGAGTCTGCTGAATTCTGGGGTCTCTCTTTCCATCAGGAGTCATTCCTTTTCCTCTTTCTCCTCTTGAATTCCAGGTCTGCGTCTTTCTCACTTTACTTCCTCACATCAGGGAAGTATGTCATTTAGGAGTTTTCTTCTAAAGGGTGCACAGGATAAAAATTAATTTGCATGTCTGAAAGTCTCTCTCATTGGTATCTATATTTAATCTATGTTTTGGTTGGGCATATAAATATGGTTTAGAAATTATTTCCCTTATGGTTTTGAAGGCATTTACTCCATTTTCTTCTCTTTTAGTGGAGCTGTTGATAAACCTGAAACCTATCTGCTTGTTGATACTTAATATGTAACCTGTTTCTTTTTCCTCTGTGAAATCTCTTAGATTTATTATCCCTTAGGCTTTATTCCCAGCATTCTGAAATTTTCATTATTATGCTTTGGTTTAGCTGCATTTTTTATACCTGTGGGTCTTTTTAGTGAGTCTTTGAATATGGAAACTCACAATTTTTTGGTTATGGGAAATTCATTTGAATTTACTTCTTTGATTATTTTTTTCTCACTCTTTTCTCAGAACTCCTCTCATGTTGTATCTTATAGAGGGATTCTCTATTTTTATTGCATTTCCTTTTTTATTTCCTTTTTTTCCTCTTTTTTGGGAGATATCTTCAGTTTCATCTTTCAATCCTTCACTTAGCTTTCCATTTCTATCATATTTTTAATTTCTAAGAGTTCTTTTATGCTTTCTAATTACTCCTTTAACAGATTGCATTTCTACTTTATGAATGCAATCACTCTCCTTATGTCTCTGAGAATGTTAATGGGAGCTTTTTGTTGTCTTTTTTTTTTTTTTTTTCTTTTAAGACTTTCATCTTCCTGAACAGTCTGTTTCAGCAAGCTGATTTCCCCCTTATTTGTCTGCTGTCTTGTTATCTGTGGTTCGTTTTAAAGGTTTCGTCAGATGACTCGTCGCCTTTGGCTATCTTTCATATTTAGGAATGGGAGCCAAATAACTAGTTGGAACATTGGTGTATGTGTGCATACTTGGATTTTAAGTATGTCTGTATATTCAGAGATCTTGATTTTATTCATTCTTTTAAAAAAATATTTATTTATTTGTTTTTGGCTATTTTGGGTTCTCACTGCTGCCACAGGCTCTTCTCTAGTTGCAGGGAGTGGGGACTACTCTCTTGTTGAGGTGAGCAGGCTTCTTGTTGTGGTGACTTTTCTTGTTGTAGAACTTGGTCTCTAGGGCACACTGGGTTCAGTAGTTGCAGCATATGGGCTCAATAGTTGTGGTTCCAAGGCTCTAGAGCCCAGACTCAAGAGTTGTGGCTTATGGGCTTAGTTGCTCTGCAGCATGTGGGATCTTCCCAGACCAGGGTTTGAACTCATGTCTCCTGCATTGGCAGGCAAACTCTTTACCACTGAGCTACCAGGGAAGTCCCTGTGTTATTCATTCTTTTTAAAAAATATTCATTTACTTAGCTATCCTGGGTCTTAGTTGATCTTTGATCTTCACTGTGACCTGGTTCCCTGACTAGGGAATGAAACCAGGAACCCCTGCACTGGGAGCATGGGGTCTTAGCCCTTGGACCACCCGGGAAGTCCTGTTTTTCCTTCATTCTCCAATTTTCTGTCAAGGGGCAGTCAGAGGCAGTTTCTGAGCTATGCAGATAAATTGGAGGAAGATGTATGGGAGTTAATTTTTTTTCAAACCTTTTAAATGGAAAGTTTCAAACGTAAGCCAAAGAGTGTAATGAACTCCCAGCTTCCTAACACCCAGCTTCATATTTACAAATATATCTTTTTCAATTTTAGCTCCTTTGAATGTACTTATACCCCACCCTCTTCTGTTTAGCCCTGCCTTTGCCTCCTTCCAGAAGTGCTGGTACAACCCACCCAGGAGCTTTGGAGCTTACTTCAATGTAAACTGCATGGCTTTTATTTCTCCCCTGCACAACCTCATTAGAATTCTGCTTCCTTGGATTTCAGAACAGTCTGTTTCAGCAAGCTGATTTCCCTTATTTGTCTGCTGTCTTGTTATCTGTGGTTCGTTTTAAAGGTTTCGTCAGATGACTCGTCGCCTTTGGCTATCTTTCATATTTAGGAATGGGAGCCAAATAACTAGTTGGAACATTGGTGTATGTGTGCATACTTGGATTTTAAGTATGTCTGTATATTCAGAGATCTTGATTTTATTCATTCTTTTAAAAAAATATTTATTTATTTCTTTTGGCTATTTTGGGTTCTCACTGCTGCCACAGGCTCTTCTCTAGTTGCAGGGAGTGGGGACTACTCTCTTGTTGAGGTGAGCAGGCTTCTTGTTGTGGTGACTTTTCTTGTTGTGGAACTTGGTCTCTAGGGCACACTGGGTTCAGTAGTTGCAGCATATGGGCTCAATAGTTGTGGTTCCAAGGCTCTAGAGCCCAGACTCAAGAGTTGTGGCTTATGGGCTTAGTTGCTCTGCAGCATGTGGGATCTTCCCAGACCAGGGTTTGAACTCATGTCTCCTGCATTGGCAGGCAAACTCTTTACCACTGAGCTACCAGGGAAGTCCCTGTGTTATTCATTCTTTTTAAAAAATATTCATTTACTTAGCTATCCTGGGTCTTAGTTGATCCTTGATCTTCACTGTGACCTGGTTCCCTGACTAGGGAATGAAACCAGGAACCCCTGCACTGGGAGCATGGGGTCTTAGCCCTTGGACCACCCGGGAAGTCCTATTTTTCCTTCATTCTCCAATTTTCTGTCAAGGGGCAGTCAGAGGCAGTTTCTGAGCTATGCAGATAAATTGGAGGAAGATGTATGGGAGTTAATTTTTTTTCAAACCTTTTTAAATGGAAAGTTTCAAACGTAAGCCAAAGAGTGTAATGAACTCCCAGCTTCCTAACACCCAGCTTCATATTTACAAATATATCTTTTTCAATTTTAGCTCCTTTGAATGTACTTATACCCCACCCTCTTCTGTTTAGCCCTGCCTTTGCCTCCTTCCAGAAGTGCTGGTACAACCCACCCAGGAGCTTTGGAGCTTACTTCAATGTAAACTGCATGGCTTTTATTTCTCCCCTGCACAACCTCATTAGAATTCTGCTTCCTTGGATTTGCTACTGCAGTTACCACTTTTCTTTCTTCTTTACTAGGTTTTTATTGTTGTCGTCTCTTCTTTTAGTGTCTTTGCCCTACTGAAATTTCAGTGTTCCCACCTAGGTCACATGCTCTGATGTCTGAGGCTTTAAGCAAGCTCTGCCTAGAACTTTATTCCCCAAGCTCTTTGATGGGTTGCTCCTTTGGGTCTCATTTCAGTCTTCACATTCTTCTGGCAGTTCTCCTGGACCTCCTGGCTCAGATCTCCTCCTCTGCCTTTTCATTTCAGCCTCAACTCTGCCTCGCCCCGCACTTCTCTTGTTACATTGTAGTTGCATTTCTCCCTCATTAGACAGTGAATTCTGGGATGGAAGGCATCTCTTCCAGCACATATTATAAATATGGCAAAGAGTTATTAGATATGTACTGTATGCCAGAAATAGTTAAGTGTTTTTCATATACCAGCTAGTTTAACTAGTATAACCCTCAGCTGTCAGCACTATTATTATTATTTTTAATGGACATGTAATTGACTTACAATGTTTCAAGTATGTAGAAAATATGTAGCATTTATACATACATATATAAATATATACTTTTCAGATTCTTCTCCATTATAGGTTACTGTAAGATTTATTTATTTATTTATTTATTTATTTATTTTTTATTTTTTAAACTTTTATTTATTTATTTTTGGTTGTGCTGGGTCTTCACTGATGTGTGGGTTTAGCTGCTCTGCAGTATGTGGGATCTTCCCAGATCAGGGATTGAACCTGTGTCTCCTGCATTGGCAGATGGGTTCTTATCCACTGAGCCACAAGGGAAGCCCAACTGTAAGATTTTGAATATAGCTCCCTGTGCTATGTAGTAGGTCCTTACTGATTATCTATTTTATATATAGTAGTGTGTATATGTTAATCCCCAGTTCCTAATTTATCCCTCCTCCCCTTTATTTTGTTTTCTATGTTATTTCTGTAAGTTTGTTTTCTATGTCTGTGAGTCCATTTCTGTTTTGTTAATAAGTTCATTTATATGAACTGTTTTTTTCATGTTTCTCACTGCCTCTTTAATCAGATCTTCATTCAAAATTATCCGTCCATTGAATCTGTAGATGATATTTGGCAGTATGGTCATTTTCACAATATTGATTCTTCCGATTCAGGAACATGGAATATCTTTCCATCTGTTTAAGTCTTCTTTAATTTCTCTCATGAGTGTCTTGTAATTTTCTGTGTACAATTCTTTTGCTTCTTTGGGTAGGTTTATTCCTAGATATTTGATTCTTTTGGTTGCAATGGTGAAGGGGATTGCCACTTTGATTTCGTTTTCTGATTTTTCATTGTTTGTGTATAGGAATGCCAGTGACTTCTGTGTGTTGACTTTGTATCCTGCGACTTTGCTGAATTCATTGATTAGCTCTAGTAGCTTTGTAGCCGTGTCTTTGGGATTTTCTATGTATAATATCATGTCGTCTGCAAAAAGAGAGAGCTTGACTTCTTCCTTTCCAATCTGGATTCCTTTGATTTCTTTCTCTTCTCTTATTGCTGTTGCTAGCACTTCCAGGACTATGTTGAATAGTAGTGGTGAAAGTGGGCACCAATGTCTTGTTCCTGATCTTAGAGGGAATACTTTCAGTTTTTCACTGATACCTATCCAACTACCATTGACATTTTTCACAGAACTAGACCAAAAAATCACACAGTTCATATGGAAACACAAAAGACCTCGAATAGCCAAAGCAATCCTGAGGAAGAAGAATGGAGTTGGAGGGATCAGCCTCCCTAACCTCAGACTCTACTACAAAGCAACAGTCATCAAGACAGTATGGTACTGGCACAAAAACAGAACTATAGATCAATGGAACAAGATCGAGAACCCAGAGATCAACCCACACACCTATGGGTACCTTATTTTTGACAAAGGAGGAGAAACTATAAAATGGGACAAAGACAGCCTCTTCAACAAATGGTGCTGGGAAAATTGGACAGCTACATGCAAAAAAATGAAGTTGGAACATTCCCTGACGCCATACACAAAGATCAACTCAAAATGGATTCAAGACCTAAATGTAAGACCAGAAACCATCAAACTCTTAGAGGAGAATATAGGCAAAACCCTCAAGGACATCAATCAAAACAAGATCTTCTCTGACCCACCTACTAAAATAGTGGAACTGAAAAGAAAAGTCAACACGAGGGGTTTCCCTGGTGGTCCAGTGGGTAAGGACACTGCCTTGCAGTGCAAGGGGCGCCGGTTCAATCCCTGGCCTGGGAAGATCCCACGTGCCGCAGAGCGGCTGGACCAATGTGTCCAATTGCCGAGCCGGAGCTCTGGAGCGCATGCGCCCTGAGCCAGTGCTCTGCGACAGCAGAGGCCACCGCGATGGGAGGCCCACACAGGCCAAAGAACAAAGATGGATGAAACTAGACAAATGAAAGACCAGTGGAAGTGTTGCGCCCACCCCCCCCCCCCCCCACCCCCGCCAAAATAAATAAATAAATGTTTAAAAAAAAAAAAAAGTCAACATGTGGGACCTCATGAAACTTAAAAGCTTTTGTACAGCAAAAGAAACCACCAAAAAGTTGAACAGACACCCCACAGAGTGGGAGAAAATCATAGCAAATGAAATAACAGACAAAGAATTAATCTCCAAAATCTACAAGCAACTCAGACAACTCAGCACAGGGAAAATGAGCAGCCCAGTCAAAAAATGAGAAAAAGATCTAAAGAGACGCCTCTCCAAAGAGGACATACAGATGGCCCAAAAACACATGAAACGATGCTCAACCTCGCTTATTATTAGAGAAATGCAAATTAAAACTACAATGAGATACCACCTCACATCCGTCAGAATGGCCATCATCAACAAATCGACAGACAACAAATGCTGGAGAGAGTGCGGAGAAAAGGGAACCCTCTTGCATTGCTGGTGGGAATGTAAATAGATACTCTCTATTGTCTCTATGGAAGACAATATGGAGATTCCTTAAAAAACTAAAAATAGAAGCACCCTATGACCCAGCAATCCCACTATTAGGCCTATATCCTGATGAAATCAAAACTGAAAGAGGCACCTGTACCCCAATGTTCATTGCAGTTCTCTATACAATAGCCAGAACTTGGAAGCAACCTAGATGTCCATCGACAAATGAATGGATCCAGAAGCCCTGGTACATATATACAATGGAATACTGCTCAGCTGTTAAAAGAAATGCAGAAGACTCAGTCCTAATGAGGTGGCTGGCTCTAGAACCTATCATCAAAAGTGAAGTAAGTCAAAAAGAGAAAGACAAGTACAGTATACTAACTCATATATATGGGATCTAGTAAGATGGTCATGGTAACACATGCAGTGAATTCATGAAAAAACAGAGAATAGACATAAAGACATTGTGGAGACCGAACAGTGGGAGGGAGGCATGGAGGGAGTAACATGGAAACCTATACTGTCATGTGTGGAAAAGATAGCTATTGTCATTGTGCTAGGGGAATAGGAGTACCTACAACCACTTGGGGCGATGGTCTGGAGGGATGAGAGGGGGGGAACTGGGTGGGGGGAGAGTCCAGGGATATGCATATGAATGATCTGGGAACATTCATGTCGGTGAACAACAAAACTCTGTAAAATCTTTAATATAAAGGAAAAAAAAATTATCTGTCCAAAGTGATTTAACATTTACGGAATAAACAAAGTTAAGTTGACACAGCAACCTTCTTTTCCTCTGTGATGAATTTCTTTTCTGTGGGTTTCTTCTCAGCTGCTGGTTTTTGGTCCCTGGAGCCTTTTTTCCCACCAAAGGCTTCTTTAACTCCATATATTTTCTTTGTTTCCCAGCAAAGACTTCTTGCCTGGAACCCCCTTCTCACTGATTTGGTTCCTGCGGCTGCCTTGTCCATCTGGAATTTGTGGTTCTTGGCCTGTTGAAGAATGGTGTTCCAGCACATGGTCTTGGAAGATGGGTCAAGCTTCAACATGATGCTCAGGTTTTTCAATGGATTCTTCTTCAAGACTCTGTGATGAATCTTCCATGGTGCTTGGAGGGCTCTTTGGATCTCTGGGCTTTTCACAATTCTGCTAAGGTCGGTATTGAGCATCTTGTGCATGGGAAGGGGACAGTTACTCTTGAGGAAGGCTGCTTTACTCCAAGTCCCATCTAACTTTCGGAAAGCACTTTCAGTTCAAATGCAATAACATCTCACATGACCACGAGGATCTAGTTTCAAAATGTTCAGTTTGCTTACAGTAAGTAGAGTAGTTCCAGGGATGTTTCTGCAGGTCTTGATGACCCCATTACCCTCATTATAGGTGATACAGGGTTCCCTGTACAGTATACGGTGATGGTTTCTCATTTTGCCTTTGCCAGCTCTCATTTGCTGAGTTGATGTTTTTGACGTCATTCCAGGTGTTAAGTTTCTTCAGAAGCAAAACAGTTTTCTTGGTATTCTTGTAGCCTTCAACTTTATCCTCAACCACCAAAGGAAGTTCAGGAACTTCCTTTATACAATGACCTTTGGACATGACCAGTTCTGGCAAGGCCGAGGTTGCCAGTGCAGAGCAGATGGCATATCGCTTCTGCATTTTATTCACTCTGTGGCATCAAGATTGCCAGATCTCGATTGGTCCAAAAATGCAGCCCCATGATACATATTTCCAAAAGCACCCTGGCCAGAACAGTGAATCCCATCATCTCGAACCCTGGGAATTCAAGCCCCAGCTCTGCCCACTCTGGTTTGGTGACCTGCTAGTTCACTGACCGGCATAGGTCATTTTTGTGCAAGTTGGTGTGAACAAAGTTAACAATAGCTGTTGGAATGGGAGCCTTCAACGCAGCAGGCAAAGTGACATTTTTCCCAGATGACTCATCCTTTCAGAGTACTGGTATCACTGGATGAACACATGTCATGGTGCGGAGAGGAGAAGGCCATGCTGCTCTCCACCCAGAGGCTCCCATAGGAAAAGCTGGACTTATTTCTTTTAAGATTCCACATATAAGTGATATCATGGTATTTGTTTTTCTCTGTCTGACTTCACTTAATATGAAAATCCCTAGGTCCATCCATGTTACTGCAAATGGCCTTATTTCATTCTTTTTAATGGCTGAGTAGCATTCCATTGTATATGTATCCATATCTTCTTTATCCATTCATCTGTTGATGGACATTTAGGTTGCTTCTGTGTCTTGGCTATTATAAATAGTGCCACAGTGGACAGTGGGGTGCTGGTATCTGTGTCTTGGCTATTAATACTCCCCACACTTTGAACCAGTTCAAATGCAATAACATCTCACATGACCACGAGGATCTAGTTTCAAAATGTTCAGTTTGCTTACAGTAAGTAGAGTAGTTCCAGGGATGTTTCTGCAGGTCTTGATGACCCCATTACCCTCATTATAGGTGATACAGGGTTCCCTGTACAGTATACGGTGATGGTTTCTCATTTTGCCTTTGCCAGCTCTCATTTGCTGAGTTGATGTTTTTGACGTCATTCCAGGTGTTAAGTTTCTTCAGAAGCAAAACAGTTTTCTTGGTATTCTTGTAGCCTTCAACTTTATCCTCAACCACCAAAGGAAGTTCAGGAACTTCCTTTATACAATGACCTTTGGACATGACCAGTTCTGGCAAGGCCGAGGTTGCCAGTGCAGAGCAGATGGCATATCGCTTCTGCATTTTATTCACTCTGTGGCATCAAGATTGCCAGATCTCGATTGGTCCAAAAATGCAGCCCCATGATACATATTTCCAAAAGCACCCTGGCCAGAACAGTGAATCCCATCATCTCGAACCCTGGGAATTCAAGCCCCAGCTCTGCCCACTCTGGTTTGGTGACCTGCTAGTTCACTGACCGGCATAGGTCATTTTTGTGCAAGTTGGTGTGAACAAAGTTAACAATAGCTGTTGGAATGGGAGCCTTCAACGCAGCAGGCAAAGTGACATTTTTCCCAGATGACTCATCCCTTTCAGAGTACTGGTATCACTGGATGAACACATGTCATGGTGCGGAGAGGAGAAGGCCATGCTGCTCTCCACCCAGAGGCTCCCATAGGAAAAGCTGGACTTATTTCTTTTAAGATTCCACATATAAGTGATATCATGGTATTTGTTTTTCTCTGTCTGACTTCACTTAATATGAAAATCCCTAGGTCCATCCATGTTACTGCAAATGGCCTTATTTCATTCTTTTTAATGGCTGAGTAGCATTCCATTGTATATGTATCCATATCTTCTTTATCCATTCATCTGTTGATGGACATTTAGGTTGCTTCTGTGTCTTGGCTATTATAAATAGTGCCACAGTGGACAGTGGGGTGCTGGTATCTTTTTGAATTAGAGTTTTCTCTAGATATATACCCTGGACTGGGATTGCTGGATCATATGGTAACTTTCTATGTTTTTATATGTTTTTAGAGGAACACCATATTGTTCTTCATAGTGCCTGCACCAATTTACATCTCCACCAACAGTATCAGAGGGTTGCCTTTTCTCCAACACCCTCTCCAGAATTTATTATTTGTAGACTTTTTTTTTCTTTTTCTTTCTTTCTTTTTTTAGACTTTAAAAAAATAATCCTGTTTGTTAAAATTTTTCGCCTCTTTTTTTATTGCTTTTTTATTTATTTATTTTCATCCATCTTCATTCTTTGGCTTCCCATTTCAGAGGCCTCTTCTCCTTGCAGAGCACTGCACATGCCCTCTAGAGTATTGGCTCATAATTGGATGCACTGGTCCAGCTGTTCCCTGGCACATGGGATTTTCCCAGGCCAGAAATGGAACAGGTGCCCCTTGCACTAGAAGGTGGACTCTTTTCTCACTGGACCACCAGGGAAGCCCTATTTTGTAGACTTCTTTTTAAAGATGGCCATTTTGACAAGTGTGAAGTGATACCTCATGTAATTTTGATTTTCATTTCTCTAGTAATTAATGGTGTTGAGCATCTTTTCACATGCCTGTTGCCTATCTCTATGTCTTCTTTGGAGAAGTATCTATTTAGGGTTTCTGCCCACTTTTCAATTGGGCTATTTATTTTTTGTTGTTGTTGAGTTATATGAACTGGCCATAACAGTGAATTTTGGTGACGGAGAGTGGTAGAAGGCCATGCTGCTCCACCCAGAGGCTCCCATAGGAAAAGCTGGACTTATTTCTTTTAAGATTCCACATATAAGTGATATCATGGTATTTGTTTTTCTCTGTCTGACTTCACTTAATATGAAAATCCCTAGGTCCATCCATGTTACTGCAAATGGCCTTATTTCATTCTTTTTAATGGCTGAGTAGCATTCCATTGTATATGTATCCATATCTTCTTTATCCATTCATCTGTTGATGGACATTTAGGTTGCTTCTGTGTCTTGGCTATTATAAATAGTGCCACAGTGGACAGTGGGGTGCTGGTATCTTTTTGAATTAGAGTTTTCTCTAGATATATACCCTGGACTGGGATTGCTGGATCATATGGTAACTTTCTATGTTTTTATATGTTTTAGAGGAACACCATATTGTTCTTCATAGTGCCTGCACCAATTTACATCTCCACCAACAGTATCAGAGGGTTGCCTTTTCTCCAACACCCTCTCCAGAATTTATTATTTGTAGACTTTTTTTTTCTTTTTCTTTCTTTCTTTTTTTAGACTTTAAAAAAATAATCCTGTTTGTTAAAATTTTTCGCCTCTTTTTTTATTGCTTTTTTATTTATTTATTTTCATCCATCTTCATTCTTTGGCTTCCCATTTCAGAGGCCTCTTCTCCTTGCAGAGCACTGCACATGCCCTCTAGAGTATTGGCTCATAATTGGATGCATTGGTCCAGCTGTTCCCTGGCACATGGGATTTTCCCAGGCCAGAAATGGAACAGGTGCCCCTTGCACTAGAAGGTGGACTCTTTTCTCACTGGACCACCAGGGAAGCCCTATTTTGTAGACTTCTTTTTAAAGATGGCCATTTTGACAAGTGTGAAGTGATACCTCATGTAATTTTGATTTTCATTTCTCTAGTAATTAATGGTGTTGAGCATCTTTTCACATGCCTGTTGCCTATCTCTATGTCTTCTTTGGAGAAGTATCTATTTAGGGTTTCTGCCCACTTTTCAATTGGGCTATTTATTTTTTGTTGTTGTTGAGTTATATGAACTGGCCATAACAGTGAATTTTGGAAATTAATCCTTGGTTTTTCTCATCATTTGCAAATATTTTCTCTCATTCTATAGATTGTCTTTTCATTTTGTTTATGGTTTTCTTTGCAGTGCCAAAATTTTAAGTTCATTAGGTCCCACTTTTTTATGTTTTCTTTTGTTTCTGTTACTTTAGGAGACACGTTGGCACTACTATTGTCCACAGTTTATATATGAGTAAACTGAAACCGTGGTGACTCAAACAGTAAGGAATCTGCCAGCAATACAGAGACTGGGTTCAATTCCTGGGTTGGGAAGATCCCTTGGAGGAGGGCATGGCAGCTCACTCCAGTATTCTCTCCTGGAGAATTTCATGGTCAGAGGAGCCTGGTGAGCTGTAGTCCATGGGGTTGTAAAGAGGTGGATACGACTGAGTGACTAGGCAGAGCATAGCACAAACCGAGACACCATTATTCAGTAAGTTGCCCAAGTTCATATCAGCAATAAGTAGAAGTATTCCAGGAATGGAATTCAGCTTATCTACTTCCAGTACCTGTCAGATAAAGGGTATTTCAGATCCAGTCATAGAATAAATGAGCTCGTGAAGGCATGATTGAACCGACCGGGCAGCCAGGACACTCATGAGGTTAGGAAGCCACATGTGACCACTTCACTAAGAGTTCTTCTGTCTTTCCCATGGCACTGGAGGTTTCCAGTCTGTAACAAAAAAGATTAAAGGTCACTGCTTTTCAGAACTATAGATATTCATCTACTGCCTGTTCGCTAGACATCCAGGGAAGAGACTTTCAGAATCATTACACAGTGGTCTCACAGGATCTGCTCACATGCAGAACCTGAGTGTAATTCCTATCAAGATTCTGTTCTCTCAAGAGTCTTACAGAGTGCCTAGTATGCAGCTGATTTGCAGTATATGTTGAATGTTGCAATAAATAAGTCAACAAGGCAGATTAATTGGAAAGTCAATCCTCAGTCACTGAGTACCAAGTTAGAAGGTATTTATAGCCTACCTCATACTGGGAAATAAGCATTAAGAAATGATAAGGTTAGAGGTTTACCTGGTGGTCCAGTGGTTAGGAATCTGCCCGCTAGTGAAAGAGGCACAGGTTCAATCCCAGGTCTGGAAAGATCCCACATACCACGGACCAACTAAGCCTGTGCACTGCAACTACTGAAGCTCTCATGGCTAAAGCCAGTGCTCCACAACAAGAGAAGCCACTGCAATGAGAAGTCCACACACCACAACTGGAGAGTAACTCTTCTCACTGTACCTAGAGAACGCCCATGCTCAGCAACAAAAACCCAGCACAACCAAAAATAAATAAATCATTTTTTAAAATGAAAAGATCAGGGTTTGTCTCCATCTTCCTGTTCTGTTTCAGGATCTAGTCTTTCTTGTCCCTACCAGCCTCAAATGTCTTGTGTCCAAATGCTATTTGCTCACTTGCCCTACCCAGTTCCCCAAGATACCCCATCTGGAATGCATTTTCTACATTTCAGTCAACTAGTATTTATTCATTTAAAAAAAGTCTATAAAGTACTAACTAAATGCCAGGAGTTTAGTGGTGAGGAAAAATAGAGGTGATCTATAGAGATTGTCAAGTTCTTAAATTCCTACTGTGTGCTGTGTCTTGGAATTGGCTTAATAAGGGATACAATTAGGCATGACAACATCTCTGCCTTCCAGGAACTTATAGTCTGGGTGAGAAAGTAGAATAAAAAAATTAGAGCAATGTTAAAAACTAAGCTGTGGGGGACTTTGCACAATGCAGTAGGCTCTCCAAAAAGGGAGACAGCAGCGTGGATTAGGGTTTAGCACTCACCACAGGAGTGAGCGGAGACTAAGGGTGAGAGTCAAAGATTAGAGAGTTCCTTTATAACAGTCTAACTTCTCCACTAGAATGCCAAGACCTTGACTGCCTTGGTTGTCTGTGTCACTGATGTCTAAAATAGTGCTTAATAAATAGTTGATGAATGAATGAGTGTGCCTTAGGGAGGAGGAGGAGCTGAAGGAGATAGAGCCAAGAGGTGGAACTGAAGCATGGGTTATCCTTTTGTCCCCTGAGGATCTGGTTCAAACGGTGGTCCAGGTATTAGTAAATTATCTCATAACCGAATCTCTAAAAATCCCTTTCTGCCCTGAGAAGCTTGGATTCTGTGAGCCTAATCCCTGTAGAAATGTTAATAGTTGATAACAGCTTAATGTTGGATTCCTTTGAGAGCTATTTGCATTTTAACATTGGACTCCTGAAGATACCTGCATGCCTAACTGGAGGACTTTTTAGGTTTTGAGCCAGAACCAGATGGGGAGATATTTGTAGGCTGCTAGCAATGGGTCCCTGAGCATTCGCTCACAAGGCTTTCTCTGCTCTATCTACCCACAAGGGTAACTCAGGAAGAGTGATTTTGGCAGCCATTTTTCTTCCTCCAGGGAAAGTGGGAGTTTTAGAGAGTCTTCCAGTTTCTTCCTCCTCTTTCCTTCCCTTCCCCTTCCCCCTTTCCTCCCTACTCTCCTCTCTCCCTCCCTCCCTTTGTTCTCCTCAATACTCCTTTGTCTCTGAGTTAACTGATGGGTATCTTTCCCTGTGTGTCCCCTAAATTATGTTCTCATAACTTGTCTGTCAGCTTTGATTTCCATCAGTGATGGGCTTATGAACCTTTACTGCAGGCTGGCAAGTGATCCCCCAGGCTTCTAAGAGAACAATTGAGTAAGAGGTCCTTAATGAGTGTGTGTGTGTGTGTGTGTGTGTGTGTGAGAGAGAGAGAGAGAGAGAGAGCGCACAGGTACACACAGTTGATGGATTGCTGGATTAATGAACCAAGGCCTTGGGCCCTTTTGTGTTTATACTTCCTAATATCTAGGATGACATTCCAGGGCTCACTGGTGTGTGTCCCATACCTGCTGTTCCATCCCATATTGCCTCTCACCATAGTCTCTGAACTGTCTCCTGGGGTTCTGAATAAGACCCTTACTTTTCCTGCATTCGTGCCTTAATTCATGCTGTTCTTTTGATGTGCCATGCCCTCTGCCCTGCTCTCTGTGTTGCCAGATCCCACCTACTATGAGATCTCAGCTCATGAAGGCTTTCCTTACCTCCTCCTTATTTGAGTAGAAACCCGAGTGAATCTGAGGGAGAGGTTCTGGGCAGAGGAAAGCTTCTGAGTCTGGACCCTACTGAGTAGATTTATAGACCCACATAGAGACCAGTCAGTGTCTGATTCACCTTTACATTGTTGTCAGTAATGGAAAGGACCAATGCTGTTTCATTATTTTGAGGGTTAGATTTCAGAGTTGGAAAACTGACATTTATGGGGTACTGTTGAGACTTCAAATGTTTCACATTCATTTCTCTTTTATCCTCAAAATAGCCCAGTGAAGTGGGTGTTATTCCCACACTGGAGATGGCGTAGCTGAAGCTCAGTGGAGCTCAGTGGCTTGTGGAGGTTGCACAGCCAGAGAGTGTTGAGCTGGGCTTCTCTCTAGTGGCAGAGTCAGTGCATTTGACCTTTGCTATTTCACTTCCTGTATCAATTGCATGCAGACCAGGTTTCCTGGTTCCTCAGCAGCAGTGATGGGCCGTGGTTTATTACTGGAATTCCTAAAATCCATGCCTGCTTTCAGCAGATGCTGTCTAGAAATACAGAAGTAGTGGAAGAGTGGGCGCACCCCTGCCTCTGTACTGCCCTGGCAGAGGTGGCGAGGAAGGAAGAACACTTAACAAGGGACCGAGAGACCTGGGTTTCTGTCCCTGATTGATGACGGGTTTTGGCTATTCTGAGTCACTTAAACTCTTCTGTGTCTTCGTTTCCTACCTGCAAAGCAAATGCCCTATTTAGTAATATAATAAAAATAACCATACCAATAGCTATAACTGCT
Organism: Tragulus kanchil; assembly: GCA_022376925.1. Taxonomy (NCBI): domain Eukaryota; kingdom Metazoa; phylum Chordata; class Mammalia; order Artiodactyla; family Tragulidae; genus Tragulus; species Tragulus kanchil. The sequence continues at coordinate 6,377,538 of JAIOJX010000004.1, forward strand.
ATTTTTGAACACTTCACTTACTGTGAAGATATTATCTCACTTAAAAAACCTTTTAAGAATTTTAGAAGATAGGAACCATCAGTGTCTGCTCTCCCCTTCCTTTAACAGATAAGAGTGACCCTAGTTTTTAGTGACTTATTCAAGGCCACACAGGTAGTGACTTTTAGGATAATGACTGAGATCCTTACCACAGCCCACAGAATCCAGCCTGAATTCCCTTCCAACTATGGTTCCCCCATCCCATTTTCTGTGCTCTTTCATATTCCCCAGTATGCGTACTTTCTTCTACCACTGGGCCTTTTTTTAGAGTAGGCTCTTCTCTGTAGATGTCATGTCTCCTTTCCTTTCCTGTTTGTTTAATGCTGCCTACTTGTTCTCCAGATGGTAGTTCAACCCTCATCTCTGAAGATCGAAAATAGGCCAGTGAATCTGAGGGAGAGGTTCTGGGCAGAGGAAAGCTTCTGAGTCTGGACCCTACTGAGTAGATTTATAGACCCACATAGAGACCAGTCAGTGTCTGATTCACCTTTACATTGTTGTCAGTAATGGAAAGGACCAATGCTGTTTCATTATTTTGAGGGTTAGATTTCAGAGTTGGAAAACTGACATTTATGGGGTACTGTTGAGACTTCAAATGTTTCACATTCATTTTCTCTTTTATCCTCAAAATAGCCCAGTGAAGTGGGTGTTATTCCCACACTGGAGATGGCGTAGCTGAAGCTCAGTGGAGCTCAGTGGCTTGTGGAGGTTGCACAGCCAGAGAGTGTTGAGCTGGGCTTCTCTCTAGTGGCAGAGTCAGTGCATTTGACCTTTGCTATTTCACTTCCTGTATCAATTGCATGCAGACCAGGTTTCCTGGTTCCTCAGCAGCAGTGATGGGCCGTGGTTTATTACTGGAATTCCTAAAATCCATGCCTGCTTTCAGCAGATGCTGTCTAGAAATACAGAAGTAGTGGAAGAGTGGGCGCACCCCTGCCTCTGTACTGCCCTGGCAGAGGTGGCGAGGAAGGAAGAACACTTAACAAGGGACCGAGAGACCTGGGTTTCTGTCCCTGATTGATGACGGGTTTTGGCTATTCTGAGTCACTTAAACTCTTCTGTGTCTTCGTTTCCTACCTGCAAAGCAAATGCCCTATTTAGTAATATAATAAAAATAACCATACCAATAGCTATAACTGCTATTTTTGAACACTTCACTTACTGTGAAGATATTATCTCACTTAAAAAACCTTTTAAGAATTTTAGAAGATAGGAACCATCAGTGTCTGCTCTCCCCTTCCTTTAACAGATAAGAGTGACCCTAGTTTTTAGTGACTTATTCAAGGCCACACAGGTAGTGACTTTTAGGATAATGACTGAGATCCTTACCACAGCCCACAGAATCCAGCCTGAATTCCCTTCCAACTATGGTTCCCCCATCCCATTTTCTGTGCTCTTTCATATTCCCCAGTATGCGTACTTTCTTCTACCACTGGGCCTTTTTTTAGAGTAGGCTCTTCTCTGTAGATGTCATGTCTCCTTTCCTTTCCTGTTTGTTTAATGCTGCCTACTTGTTCTCCAGATGGTAGTTCAACCCTCATCTCTGAAGATCGAAAATAGGTCCTTGCTTTCTTTGACATCTAATTTGGTAACTGCTCTGGGCAAGACTGTGGTGTAAGTGATGCTATCTATGTACCTATACATGATGTACCTATGAAGCTAGGTCCTAACACACCAGCCAGTTTCCACCTTGTTTGGAATAGTAGTGCTTGGAACCCTGAGTCACCTCCCAAGAACTCCAGCCTCCTTAGCATCTGTGCTGGAGGTGCTCTGGTCAGCAGCCAGCAGAGCTTCTAACTGACAGCAGCGTCACCTGCTAGCCTTGTGAGTAACGCATCCTAAACTCCGAGCTCAGCCAAACCTTCAGAAGGCTGCAGCCTCAGTGGATATCTGACTGAAACCCCATTAGAGACCCAAGAGAGAATTCCCAACTAAGCCTTTCCAGAATGTCTAACTCACAAAATCGTGACCTAAATAAAGGGATTGTTTTAAGCTGTTAAATTTAGAGTCAGTTTATTATATAGAAATAAATAGTTTTAACAAAATTTTCCATGGGTACTTCCTTCTTGTTTTGTAACTAACCTAGATCATTTTCCTTTTATGTATTCTAATGTAACTGAATTCCCTTTTTTCAGAGTGCTTGTCTCAGTTTGCAATTATGCATCCATTAGTATAATTATTTTGTTATCTGTCTCCCCCACTAGACTGGAAGTTTCATTTAAAAAAAAAAAAGAGCTGTGGCTGTTTTTGCTTGATTGTTGTATCAGTTAGAAGTAAATTTGGCTGCAAGTAACGGGCATTAATAGCTGTGACTTTAGCCTGCAGGGCTTTGTTTTCCTCACAAAATATAAAATGTGAGGGTAGGTGGCTAGTGGTATTAGTTTTGTTGCTCCATGGTACTTACGTTCAAGGATCCAGGCACTCCCCCACCCACCTGCCTCTTTTGACCATACTAAGCATGTTGTATTTTTATTCTACTTTTTACCCATTTTCTGTGCTCTTTCATATTCCCCAGTATGCGTACTTTCTTCTACCACTGGGCCTTTTTTAGAGTAGGCTCTTCTCTGTAGATGTCATGTCTCCTTTCCTTTCCTGTTTGTTTAATGCTGCCTACTTGTTCTCCAGATGGTAGTTCAACCCTCATCTCTGAAGATCGAAAATAGGTCCTTGCTTTCTTTGACATCTAATTTGGTAACTGCTCTGGGCAAGACTGTGGTGTAAGTGATGCTATCTATGTACCTATACATGATGTACCTATGAAGCTAGGTCCTAACACACCAGCCAGTTTCCACCTTGTTTGGAATAGTAGTGCTTGGAACCCTGAGTCACCTCCCAAGAACTCCAGCCTCCTTAGCATCTGTGCTGGAGGTGCTCTGGTCAGCAGCCAGCAGAGCTTCTAACTGACAGCAGCGTCACCTGCTAGCCTTGTGAGTAACGCATCCTAAACTCCGAGCTCAGCCAAACCTTCAGAAGGCTGCAGCCTCAGTGGATATCTGACTGAAACCCCATTAGAGACCCAAGAGAGAATTCCCAACTAAGCCTTTCCAGAATGTCTAACTCACAAAATCGTGACCTAAATAAAGGGATTGTTTTAAGCTGTTAAATTTAGAGTCAGTTTATTATATAGAAATAAATAGTTTTAACAAAATTTTCCATGGGTACTTCCTTCTTGTTTTGTAACTAACCTAGATCATTTTCCTTTTTATGTATTCTAATGTAACTGAATTCCCTTTTTTCAGAGTGCTTGTCTCAGTTTGCAATTATGCATCCATTAGTATAATTATTTTGTTATCTGTCTCCCCCACTAGACTGGAAGTTTCATTTAAAAAAAAAAAAGAGCTGTGGCTGTTTTTGCTTGATTGTTGTATCAGTTAGAAGTAAATTTGGCTGCAAGTAACGGGCATTAATAGCTGTGACTTTAGCCTGCAGGGCTTTGTTTTCCTCACAAAATATAAAATGTGAGGGTAGGTGGCTAGTGGTATTAGTTTTGTTGCTCCATGGTACTTACGTTCAAGGATCCAGGCACTCCCCCACCCACCTGCCTCTTTTTGACCATACTAAGCATGTTGTATTTTTATTCTCATGCTTTCTCCCTTGCTATTGTGAAATTGATGCCTCAACCCTGGGCATTTTATCTTTATTCAATATCCCAATAAGCAGGAAGTAAAAATGATAGAAAACTGAGGTTTTTTTTTTTTTTTTTCTCTCATGCAGATCTCTTATTTTCCCAGAAAAATCTCCAGCAGACTTCTTTTTATGTCATTGATCAGAACTGAGTCTCATGTTAGGCAGATGAGAGTTAACATAGGACAGAGGCTGCTACTTTTAGCAGAGCCTGCTTTGAGGCTGGCCTTTGCGGCCTCTGAGGACTTGGTATTTGATCCATTCCTAACAGAAAAATGTGGCCTATGGCTCTTCAAATGTTTGCACAACAATGTAATTTATGCTCAACATCTGCTTTACTTCTGAGAATCTGGAATTCTGGTGTATGCTGAGCAGAGGGTGCTTATATGACCAGTCCCCAGTAAACACCTTTGATACCAAATTCACTTGGCCTTCCCTAGGACATTGTATATATTACTGCATTATTTTGATTTTTAAACTGAAAGTGAAATGGGAATACAGTATTATATGAATTTCAAGTATATAACTAATGATTCACTCTTTGTATATATTACAAAATAATCAATACAATGAGCCTGGTTTAGCAAGATCAACTCTCTTCAGTTTAGTTTAGTTCAGTTGCTCAGTCATATCCAGTGCTTTGTGACACCATGGACTGCAGCATGCCAGGCTTCCTTGTCCTTTACCATCTCCTGGAGCTTGCTCAAACTCATGTCCTTTGACTCAGTGATGCCATCCAGCCATCACATTCTCTGTTATCCTCTTCTCCATCTGCCTTCTTGTTTTCCCAATACCAGGGTATTTTCCAGTGACTCATCTGTGCGCATCGGGTGGCCAAACTATCAGAGCTTCAGCTTCAGCATCAGTCCTGCCAATGAATATTCAGGATTGATTTCCTTTAGGGGTGCCTGGTTTGATCTCCTTACATTCCAAGGGGTTCTCAAGAGCCTTCTCCAACACCACAGTTCAAAGGCATCAATTCTTCATCACTCAGCCTTCTTTATGGTCCAACTCTCACATCCATACATGACTACTGGAAAAACCATAGCTTTGACTGTACAGACAATCGTCAGCAAGGTGATGTCTATGCTTTTCAATATACTCTCTAGGCTTGTCATAGTTGTCTTCCAAGGAGCAAGTGTCTTTTAATTTCATGGCTGCAGTCACCATCCACATTGATTTTGGAGCCCGATAAAATGAAGTCTGTCACTGTTTCCATTGTTTGCCCATCTATTTGCCATGAAGTGATGCGACTGGATGCCATGATCTTTGTTTTTTGAATGTTGAGTTTTAGGCCAGCTTCTTCACTCTCCTCTTTCACCTTCATCAAGAAGCTCTTTAGTTCCTCTTTGCTTTAACCACAAGAGTGGTGTCATCTACATACCTGAGGTTATTGATATTTTTCCTGGCAATCTTGGTTCCAGCTTCTGCTTCATCCAGACAGGCATTTTGCATGATGTACTCTGCACAGAAATTAAATAAGCATGATGACGATATACAGCCTCGACTTACTCTGTTCCTAATGTGGAACCAGTTCATTGTTCCATGTCTGGTTCTAACTGTTGCTTCTTTTCCTGCATACAGGTTTCACAGGAGTCAGGTAAGGTGGTCTGATATTCCCATCTCATTCAGAATTTTCCACAGTTTGTTGTGATCCACATAGTCAAAGGCTTTACCATAGTCAATGAGGCAGAGGTAGATGTTTTTCTGGAATTCCCTTGCTCTTTCTATGATCCAACTGATGTTGGCCATTTGATCTCTTGTTCCTCTGCCTTTTCTAAATCCAACTTTCACATATGGAAGTTTTCAGTTCACATACTGTTGAAGCCTATCTTGGAGGATTTTAAGCATTACTTTGCTGGTGTATGAAATTAGTGCAGTTGTGTGGTAGTTTACAGGTCTTTTTCTTGGGGATGGCTTTGATCTCTGCCTCCTGTACAATGTTACAAGCCTCCGTCCATAGTTCTTCAGGCATTCTGTCTATCAGATCCGATCCATTGACTCTATTTTTAACTTCCATTGTATAATCTTAACTGATCTGATTTAGATCATACCTGAATTGCCTTGTGGTTTTCCCTACTTTCTTCAGTTTAAGCCTGAATTTTGCAATAAGGAGTTCATGATTTGAACCACAGTCAGCTCCAGGTTTTGTTGCTGCTGACTGTATAGAGCTTCTGCATCTTTGATTGCAAAGAATAGAATTAACTCAGTTTCAGTATTGACCATCTGGTGATGTTCATGTGTAGGGTCATCTCTTGTGTTGTTGGAAGAGGGTGTTTGCTCTGACCAGTGCGTTCTCTTGGCAAAACTCTGTTAGCCTTTGCCCTGTTTAATTTTTTTTTTTTTGACCACTTCTATTGATCTTTCTTTTCATCCATCTTTATTCTTTGGCCCGTGTAGACCTCCCATCACAGTGGCCTCTGTCGCTGCAGAGCACTGGCTCTGGGCGCATGCGCTCCAGAGCTCCAGCTCAGTAGTTAGACACATAGGTCCAGTCGCTCTGCGGCACGGGGTATCTTCCCAGGCCAGGAATCAAACCGGCGCCCCTTGCGCTGCAAGGCGGTGTCCCTACCCACTGGACCACCAGGGAAGCCCTACCTTGCTTAATTTTGTAGTCCAAAGTCAAACTTGCCTGGTTACTCCAGGTATTTCATGACTTCCTACTTTTGCGTTTCAATACCCAATGATGAAAAGAACATCTTTTGCATCTTTTTTTGCTGTTAGTTCTAGAAGACCTTTAGGTCTTCATAGAGCCATTAAACTTCAGCTTCTTCAGCATTAGTGATTGAGACATAGACTTGGATTACTGTGATATTGAATGGTTTGCCTTGGAAATGAACTGAGATCATTTTGTCATTTTTTTGAGATTTCAGCCAAGTACTGCATTTCAAACTTTTTTGTTGACTCTGAGGGCTACTCTATTTCTTCTCAGAGATTCTGGCCCATAGTAGTATATATAATGGTCGTCTGAATTGAATTCCCCCATTCGTGTCCATTTTAATCTTGCCATCTCCTGTTTGACTTCCAATTTACCTTGATTCATGGGCCTCATTCTCTTTCAAATATGCAATGCAATATTATTAAGTATAGTCAATCTATAATGCCATCCTGACATGTATTTCTAGAAGTTTGTTCATTCTGTCTAATTACAAGCCTCCGTCCATAGTTCTTCGGGATCCATTGACTCTATTTTTAACTTCCATTGTATAATCTTAACTGATCTGATTTAGATCATACCTGAATTGCCTTGTGGTTTTCCCTACTTTCTTCAGTTTAAGCCTGAATTTTGCAATAAGGAGTTCATGATTTGAACCACAGTCAGCTCCAGGTTTTGTTGCTGCTGACTGTATAGAGCTTCTGCATCTTTGATTGCAAAGAATAGAATTAACTCAGTTTCAGTATTGACCATCTGGTGATGTTCATGTGTAGGGTCATCTCTTGTGTTGTTGGAAGAGGGTGTTTGCTCTGACCAGTGCGTTCTCTTGGCAAAACTCTGTTAGCCTTTGCCCTGTTTAATTTTTTTTTTTTTTTTGACCACTTCTATTGATCTTTCTTTTCATCCATCTTTATTCTTTGGCCCGTGTAGACCTCCCATCACAGTGGCCTCTGTCGCTGCAGAGCACTGGCTCTGGGCGCATGCGCTCCAGAGCTCCAGCTCAGTAGTTAGACACATAGGTCCAGTCGCTCTGCGGCACGGGGTATCTTCCCAGGCCAGGAATCAAACCGGCGCCCCTTGCGCTGCAAGGCGGTGTCCCTACCCACTGGACCACCAGGGAAGCCCTACCTTGCTTAATTTTGTAGTCCAAAGTCAAACTTGCCTGGTTACTCCAGGTATTTCATGACTTCCTACTTTTGCGTTTCAATACCCAATGATGAAAAGAACATCTTTTGCATCTTTTTGCTGTTAGTTCTAGAAGACCTTTAGGTCTTCATAGAGCCATTAAACTTCAGCTTCTTCAGCATTAGTGATTGAGACATAGACTTGGATTACTGTGATATTGAATGGTTTGCCTTGGAAATGAACTGAGATCATTTTGTCATTTTTTTGAGATTTCAGCCAAGTACTGCATTTCAAACTTTTTTGTTAACTCTGAGGGCTACTCTATTTCTTCTCAGAGATTCTGGCCCATAGTAGTATATATAATGGTCGTCTGAATTGAATTCCCCCATTCGTGTCCATTTTAATCTTGCCATCTCCTGTTTGACTTCCAATTTACCTTGATTCATGGGCCTCATTCTCTTTCAAATATGCAATGCAATATTATTAAGTATAGTCATCATGCTATAGATGCCATCCCCATGACATGTATTTTAGAACTGAGAAGTTTGTTCATTTTGATCCCCTTCATGCATTTTGCACATTTTCTACCCTCTAGTTCTGGCCACCACTCTGTTCTCTATGAGATGGTTCATTTTTCTTTGATTCAACATCTACATGTTATGCTATGGTGTTTGTTTTCTTCCATCTGGATTAATTTCAGTTAGCATAATACCCTCCAGGTCCATCCATGTTGGTACAAATTGCAAATGTTCAGTTTTTCATAAATTTTATGAATATTCTTATGAGTAATATTCCATTATATGTATGTGTGTGCATGTATGTGTGTACATATCACATTTTCTTTATACATTCATCTGTTGATGCGTGCTTCCATATTTTGGCAATTGTAAAAAATACCGCAGGGAATATGAGGGTTCTTTTTGAATGTTTTCATTTTCTCTGAATACCCGGGAGTAGATTGCTGGATCATACGATAGTTTGTTTTTAATTTTTTGAGATACCTCCATACTGCTTTCCACAGTCGCTGTGCCAATTTACATTCCCATAACAGAGTACAAGTGGTCACTTTTATCCACATCCTTGCCAATAACTGTTATTTCTTGACTTTTTGAAAATAGCCATTCTAACAAGTGTGAGCAGATATCTTATTGTGATTCTGATTTGCATTTCCCTGATGATTAGCAATGTAGAGTACCTTTGCAGTTCTTACTGGTCATCTCTATGTCTCTTTGGAAAAATGTTTCTTTAGATCCTCTGCCCTTTCAAAAATTGAATTTTTTGCTATTGAATTCTTTATATATTTTGGTTATTAAGTGCTCATCAGATATTGCCACATCTCATTGTTCTTTGCTGCATCACACTGACAGATTTTTTTTCTTTGCAAATTGAAGGTTTGTGGTAACCCTATGCAAAGTCTATCAGTGTCTGTCATGTTTAGGTAATTCTTACAACATTTTAAACATTTCTATTATTATTTTTTTTATGGTGATTTTTTTTGCCTCTTTTTTTTAAATTGATTTTTTGTTTATTTATTTATTTTCTTCAGACTGTGTGAGCCTCCCATTGCAACAGCCCCTCTCACTGCAGAACACTGACTCTGGGCACACATGCTCTAGAGTGCTGGCTGACAATTGGATACACTGGTCCAGCCGTTCTGCTGCACGTGTGATCCCCCTGGGCTAGGGATCGAACCGGTGCCCCCTGAATTTCAGGGCAGACTCTGCACCCACTGGGCCACCAGGGAAGCCCGTTATGGTGATCTTTGATTAGTGATCTCTGATGTTACTATGGATACTATGATTTGCTGAAGATTCAGATGATGGTTAATACTTTTTAGCACTAAATTATTTTAAAAATAAGTTATGTACATTGTTTTTTAAAGCATAGTACTATTGCACATTTAATGTACTTCAGTATAGTCTAAACATAACTTATATGCACTGGGAAACCAACAAATGCATATGACTTGCTTTATTGCAATATTTGCCTTATTGTCATAGCCTGAAACTGAACACACCATATCACTGAGGCAAGCCTGTATATTATTTGCAAATACTTTTACTCATTTAATGAGCTGCCTTTTCATTTTTTTTGACGGTTTCCTTTGCTGCACAGAAGCTTTGTAGTCTGATATAGTCCTGCTTGTTTATTTTTGGTTTTGTTGCCTTTGTCAAATCCAAAAATACCATCACCAAGACTGATGTCATGGAGTTAACAATCTATGTTCTTTTCTAGGAGTTTTAGGTTTTAAATTCGAGTCTTTATCCATTTTTCAGGTAATTGTTTGTATAGTGTAAGAGAGTAGTCTAGTTTCTTTCTCTGTGTATGGCTGTCTAGTTTTCCCCACACCATTTATTGAGAAGACTTTGCTTTCTCCCCTATATTTTCTTGGCTCTTTTGTCATAAATAAATTAATACTGATTTCTGCATTGTCCGTTCACTTCCATTAGTCTATATGTCTGTGTCAGTATCATTGATCTTTGCTGCATCACACTGACAGATTTTTTTTCTTTGCAAATTGAAGGTTTGTGGTAACCCTATGCAAAGTCTATCAGTGTCTGTCATGTTTAGGTAATTCTTACAACATTTTAAACATTTCTATTATTATTTTTTTTATGGTGATTTTTTTTGCCTCTTTTTTTTAAATTGATTTTTTGTTTATTTATTTATTTTCTTCAGACTGTGTGGGCCTCCCATTGCAACAGCCCCTCTCACTGCAGAACACTGACTCTGGGCACACATGCTCTAGAGTGCTGGCTGACAATTGGATACACTGGTCCAGCCGTTCTGCTGCACGTGTGATCCCCCTGGGCTAGGGATCGAACCGGTGCCCCCTGAATTTCAGGGCAGACTCTGCACCCACTGGGCCACCAGGGAAGCCCGTTATGGTGATCTTTGATTAGTGATCTCTGATGTTACTATGGATACTATGATTTGCTGAAGATTCAGATGATGGTTAATACTTTTTAGCACTAAATTATTTTAAAAATAAGTTATGTACATTGTTTTTTAAAGCATAGTACTATTGCACATTTAATGTACTTCAGTATAGTCTAAACATAACTTATATGCACTGGGAAACCAACAAATGCATATGACTTGCTTTATTGCAATATTTGCCTTATTGTCATAGCCTGAAACTGAACACACCATATCACTGAGGCAAGCCTGTATATTATTTGCAAATACTTTTACTCATTTAATGAGCTGCCTTTTCATTTTTTTTGACGGTTTCCTTTGCTGCACAGAAGCTTTGTAGTCTGATATAGTCCTGCTTGTTTATTTTTGGTTTTGTTGCCTTTGTCAAATCCAAAAATACCATCACCAAGACTGATGTCATGGAGTTAACAATCTATGTTCTTTTCTAGGAGTTTTAGGTTTTAAATTCGAGTCTTTATCCATTTTTCAGGTAATTGTTTGTATAGTGTAAGAGAGTAGTCTAGTTTCTTTCTCTGTGTATGGCTGTCTAGTTTTCCCCACACCATTTATTGAGAAGACTTTCCTTTCTCCCCTATATTTTCTTGGCTCTTTTGTCATAAATAAATTAATACTGATTTCTGAATTTTCCATTCAGTTCCATTAGTCTATATATCTGTGTCAGTATCATACTTTTTGTGATCACTAGAGCTTTGTAATATAGTCTGTAGTCAGGGATTGTAATACCTCCTGTTTTGTTCTTTTTTCTCAAGGTTGCTTTGGCTATTCAGAATATTTTTATTCTATGCACATTTTAGGGTTTTTCATTCTTTCTGTAAAAAACGTTACTGGAATTCAATAGGAATTGTATTGCATATGTAGATTGCTTTGGGTCCTATGAATATTTTAACAGTATCAATACTTCCAGTCATAAACATGGAATATCTTTCTTTTTTTTTGGTGTGTGGATCTTCTTCTATTCCTTTCATCAGTGTTATGTAACTTTCCATGTACAAGTCTTTAACCTCCTTGGTAAAATTATTCCTAGCTATTTTATTCTTTTTGATGTGTTTGTAAATGGGATTTTTTCTTAATTTCTCTTCTGATAGTTTGTTATTAGTATATAGAAATATAACAGGATTCTGTGTATTGATTTTTATCCTTAAACTTTACTGAATTTATTTATTAAATCCAACAGTTTTTGGTAGAGTTTTTACAGTTTTCAGTATATAATATTATGTCATCTGCAAATAGTGAGAGTTTGATTTCTTTTTTTCCAATTTAGATGTTTTTTATTTCTTTTACTTGCCTGAATGCTCTGGCTAGGACTTCCATTACTCTGTTGAATAAAAGTGGAATGAGTAGGCATTCTTGTCACTACATTTTTTATTGCTGGCAAGTACAAATACACCCATGTGTCCCCTCACCAGATGGAGATAGTGTCACAAAGCCAAGGCATGGATTCCTTTAGATTCTTCCTTATGTCTTTCCCCCTTGCTGGTCCTATTCTGTATCCTTCTTCTGTAATGAGCTTTAGCCATTAGTACTTTCAGCAAACATTAGTGTTTGCATGATCTTTGAGACCCCTGGGATGCAGTCTTTGAGATCCCCTGGGGCACATGCTCATTGTGAGACACAGCAATGAAAGAGGGATGCGGAAGAGTGCAATGATCAGTGCTGATAAACGCCATTCATCCTTTTAGCCTGAGGGAGTGGGTCCATCACCTTAACACACATCTGAAATTCTGGAAGTGATTGGGCAAGGAGAATATGTATGTATGTTGAAGAGTGATATTAAATACTAGAAGAGTTCCTGGCACATAGAAAGTGTGTAATACATACATTTTGAGACAGAGGAAAAGAACTAAGCAGAGTGTACAGGTTTGTAATATAGTCTGTAGTCAGGGATTGTAATACCTCCTGTTTTGTTCTTTTTTCTCAAGGTTGCTTTGGCTATTCAGAATATTTTTATTCTATGCACATTTTCGGGTTTTCATTCTTTCTGTAAAAAACGTTACTGGAATTCAATAGGAATTGTATTGCATATGTAGATTGCTTTGGGTCCTATGAATATTTTAACAGTATCAATACTTCCAGTCATAAACATGGAATATCTTTCTTTTTTTTTGGTGTGTGGATCTTCTTCTATTCCTTTCATCAGTGTTATGTAACTTTCCATGTACAAGTCTTTAACCTCCTTGGTAAAATTATTCCTAGCTATTTTATTCTTTTTGATGTGTTTGTAAATGGGATTTTTTCTTAATTTCTCTTCTGATAGTTTGTTATTAGTATATAGAAATATAACAGGATTCTGTGTATTGATTTTTATCCTTAAACTTTACTGAATTTATTTATTAAATCCAACAGTTTTTGGTAGAGTTTTTACAGTTTTCAGTATATAATATTATGTCATCTGCAAATAGTGAGAGTTTGATTTCTTTTTTTCCAATTTAGATGTTTTTTATTTCTTTTACTTGCCTGAATGCTCTGGCTAGGACTTCCATTACTCTGTTGAATAAAAGTGGAATGAGTAGGCATTCTTGTCACTACATTTTTTATTGCTGGCAAGTACAAATACACCCATGTGTCCCCTCACCAGATGGAGATAGTGTCACAAAGCCAAGGCATGGATTCCTTTAGATTCTTCCTTATGTCTTTCCCCCTTGCTGGTCCTATTCTGTATCCTTCTTCTGTAATGAGCTTTAGCCATTAGTACTTTCAGCAAACATTAGTGTTTGCATGATCTTTGAGACCCCTGGGATGCATAGTCTTTGAGATCCCCTGGGGCACATGCTCATTGTGAGACACAGCAATGAAAGAGGGATGCGGAAGAGTGCAATGATCAGTGCTGATAAACGCCATTCATCCTTTTAGCCTGAGGGAGTGGGTCCATCACCTTAACACACATCTGAAATTCTGGAAGTGATTGGGCAAGGAGAATATGTATGTATGTTGAAGAGTGATATTAAATACTAGAAGAGTTCCTGGCACATAGAAAGTGTGTAATACATACATTTTGAGACAGAGGGAAAAAGAATGAACTAAGCAGAGCTAGATTTTGGCTTCCAATATCAAAGTGTAGATCTTAACTCTTATGCCATATTGGAGCTTCGGTTGCCTTCTTTCCTTATGGTGCGGTTGGGGGAGTCACATAAAAGGGCTTTTAAAGGACCACACACCACACAGATGGGAAGGCTCTGTTAGTCTCCTTGAAGTGGCACAAGGCAAGGAAAATGGGTAAAATAGCATCTACTTCTGTTCCATCTGGTATTGTGTCTAGATTGGATATTTTGGAAGTGCTGTTGAGTTGATTTGGATGGGAGTTTTACTCTGTTTTCTTAAACAATTTCTAAGTAAGCCAAAATAATTTTTGTTTTTGAGAAGTTGCTCATTCTTCATGAGGAAAAGCTAGGAACTTTCAGACAGTGTTTTCTTTGTGGGTTGAGACACCAGAGACATTTTCCAATAGGTTATCTCTAAGTGAAGGTAAGGTGCAGCAAGGCAGCCTAGTGCTGAGAGTGGAGTGAAATCTTGCATAGGTAGGGACTTGTATATGTGTGGTAGCTGACTGCAATGCATAGCATATAACTTTCATAGGAGGTTTTCATGGCTCTCCCACTACATTTGTTGTCACCTCTGTCAAGGTTTTTTTCCTGCTATACATGGGAAAAATTATATCACTTTGATTTATAGAATATCAGTTCCAAGAATGACATTAGCTTTAATCCAGTGCAAGACACTAATTTTACAGAGAAACTAAGGTTCAAGGAAGAGAAGAGACTTGTCCACTGTTACTAAGGAAGTCATTGTCAGAGCCACAATGAGAGACCAGTTCTGGTGACTCTCAGCTACTGTGCTTTTCCTTACACGTCAGAGACTACCATGGGCAGGATGGGTATTAATAATCTTCCTTTTCTCTTGTAGCTCAGCTGGTAAAGAATCTACCTGCAGTGTGAGAGACACTAGTTTGATTCCTGGGCTGGGAAGATCCCCTGGAGAAGGGATAGGCTACCACTCCAGTATTCTTGGGCTTCCCTAGTGGCTCAGATGGTAAAGCCCTCCAAACACTGTTCTAGTATTCTTGCCTGGAAGTGATTGGGCAAGGAGAATATGTATGTATGTTGAAGAGTGATATTAAATACTAGAAGAGTTCCTGGCACATAGAAAGTGTGTAATACATACATTTTGAGACAGAGGGAAAAAGAATGAACTAAGCAGAGCTAGATTTTGGCTTCCAATATCAAAGTGTAGATCTTAACTCTTATGCCATATTGGAGCTTCGGTTGCCTTCTTTCCTTATGGTGCGGTTGGGGGAGTCACATAAAAGGGCTTTTAAAGGACCACACACCACACAGATGGGAAGGCTCTGTTAGTCTCCTTGAAGTGGCACAAGGCAAGGAAAATGGGTAAAATAGCATCTACTTCTGTTCCATCTGGTATTGTGTCTAGATTGGATATTTTGGAAGTGCTGTTGAGTTGATTTGGATGGGAGTTTTACTCTGTTTTCTTAAACAATTTCTAAGTAAGCCAAAATAATTTTTGTTTTTGAGAAGTTGCTCATTCTTCATGAGGAAAAGCTAGGAACTTTCAGACAGTGTTTTCTTTGTGGGTTGAGACACCAGAGACATTTTCCAATAGGTTATCTCTAAGTGAAGGTAAGGTGCAGCAAGGCAGCCTAGTGCTGAGAGTGGAGTGAAATCTTGCATAGGTAGGGACTTGTATATGTGTGGTAGCTGACTGCAATGCATAGCATATAACTTTCATAGGAGGTTTTCATGGCTCTCCCACTACATTTGTTGTCACCTCTGTCAAGGTTTTTTTTTTCCTGCTATACATGGAAAAAATTATATCACTTTGATTTATAGAATATCAGTTCCAAGAATGACATTAGCTTTAATCCAGTGCAAGACACTAATTTTACAGAGAAACTAAGGTTCAAGGAAGAGAAGAGACTTGTCCACTGTTACTAAGGAAGTCATTGTCAGAGCCACAATGAGAGACCAGTTCTGGTGACTCTCAGCTACTGTGCTTTTCCTTACACGTCAGAGACTACCATGGGCAGGATGGGTATTAATAATCTTCCTTTTCTCTTGTAGCTCAGCTGGTAAAGAATCTACCTGCAGTGTGAGAGACACTAGTTTGATTCCTGGGCTGGGAAGATCCCCTGGAGAAGGGATAGGCTACCACTCCAGTATTCTTGGGCTTCCCTAGTGGCTCAGATGGTAAAGCATCCACCTGCAATGTGGGAGACCTGTGTTCAATCCCTGGGTTGGGAAGATCACCTAGAGGAGGGAATGGCAACTTGTTCTAGTATTCTTGCCTAGAGAATTCCATGGCTCATCCATAGGTCACTAAGAGTCAGACCTGACTGAACAACTTTCACGTTTGTATAGATCCTTATGACTTTTCAAATTCTAATGATTTTCAGAGGTATACTTCTAAATGAACAGTGAGGAAATGGAGAATACAGTATGTTGAGTGGAGTTACTAAGATTTGAGCTCAGTTCTTCTAATTCAGAATTTTTGCTCTCTATACCACTCTAGACAGTTGAATTTTAGCAATGATAACAGAAATTATTATGACTGCTACTGTCAGAAAGTTCTTGGATACAATGAATAGAAAAACCTACTCAAAGTAGTATAGATAACAGAGTTTCCTCATCTAGCAAGAGCAAGCATGCTGAGAATAGGGCAGCTCTAGGGCTGTGAAGAATTTGGTGACTCTGTGACATCATCACAGGCCCAGGTTCCTTCCATGTTTTTGCTCTGCCATACTCATTCTACCAGAAGGGTCTTTGTTTATGGTCACCGAATGGCTTATGTTAGCATTATAACCTTAACGACCAAGAGGTATCTTGCAGGTGTCTCTTTTGTTTACTTATTTATTTGGCTAAGGAAAGCTTTCAAGAAATTATCCAGAAAAAATTCTCAGGTCTCAATGACCAGGACTGGATCACATTTACACAATCACAGGCAAGCAGAAAAAGACTACCATGCCATATAGACCCATCCAGGTTCACTCCCTGGGTCAGTGGGGCAGGGTCTGCTACTCTTGAGAAACATGTGGAAAAACATTTCCAAGGTCTAAGTCCACACAGGCAGAACGTGATAGAGATAGGAATAAAACTCAGATCCACCCAACTCTGCAACCAGTGCTCTTAGGCACTGCACAAAATCACCTCCCATTCTTGTGTTCCCTGCAGTCTCTCTCCTTCACAGTACCACTTGCCAGATTCCCAGCCTTCATGCTTAAGTCACTTTGGCTGGTGATTGCAGGATCATCTCTTTGCCAGGTCAGTGGCAGCAATCAATCCCTATCTCCTGGGCGTGAAAACCAGCCGATTAGAGCTGTAAGTAGGTGTTTAACAATACGGAGGCAGCCAGAGCATCCGTCAGCAGTTTTTTTTCCCTGGTGGCTGGGCATTAGCAAATCTGCTGACAGAGACACACCTGTTCCAGTGCTGCTGGGAGGAGGGAGCCTCAGCAGAGCAGATGATTGGAGAAAAGTAGAATGACAGGATGTCAGAGCTGACATGGTCAAGTCCAGTTTCCTCACTGTGCAGATGGGAAAACGGGACCAGAGAAGGGAAGGAATACTTAGGATCATACAGAAAATCCTATTTGTTTCTAGTTCTAGAGCTTGGATTCACTCAATGTTTCCAAGGTGTTTCCAAGCCTAACTCATCAACATTGGCTTGCAATTCCCACTCAAGAAATCAGTTTTTAATTGAAATGACACCTGAAAAACAAAGCCATTTTGTGTTATATTGCCTAGTCCCAGTTAGATGTCTCCTGGCTATCTCCTGAGATAAGTACCTTAACATACCTTCACATGGGTTAATTGCTCCAGACAAAGCCCCCTGCTGGGTTTTTTGTTACAGATGGAACATGCACCCATAGCAAGTCCCCATTCCTCTCTAACTTGCCTCTTCCTTTCTAGTGATGTGAGCCTTTTTTGTCTGATCATTCAAGACATTGAATTGGTGTTGGAAAGTTCTAAAGGCATGTGAATCTTGGAACCTCAAGATCTGAAAGAGAATGTTCCCACCTTGAGAAGAAAAAGTTAATCAACTGGTCAGAGTGCAAGAATTCCTTTTGGCATTATGGGATGGCTTGAGACCCCAGTATTTCTAATAACTCATATATATGTGGGTTTGAGGGAGTCCTAGGAATTTAAAAAGCATTTGTTGAATGCCAAAAAAATAAGAATTTTGACTACATTTACACATGTTTTTAGCATAACTCTCAACTCTGCAACCAGTGCTCTTAGGCACTGCACAAAATCACCTCCCATTCTTGTGTTCCCTGCAGTCTCTCTCCTTCACAGTACCACTTGCCAGATTCCCAGCCTTCATGCTTAAGTCACTTTGGCTGGTGATTGCAGGATCATCTCTTTGCCAGGTCAGTGGCAGCAATCAATCCCTATCTCCTGGGCGTGAAAACCAGCCGATTAGAGCTGTAAGTAGGTGTTTAACAATACGGAGGCAGCCAGAGCATCCGTCAGCAGTTTTTTTTCCCTGGTGGCTGGGCATTAGCAAATCTGCTGACAGAGACACACCTGTTCCAGTGCTGCTGGGAGGAGGGAGCCTCAGCAGAGCAGATGATTGGAGAAAAGTAGAATGACAGGATGTCAGAGCTGACATGGTCAAGTCCAGCTTCCTCACTGTGCAGATGGGAAAACGGGACCAGAGAAGGGAAGGAATACTTAGGATCATACAGAAAATCCTATTTGTTTCTAGTTCTAGAGCTTGGATTCACTCAATGTTTCCAAGGTGTTTCCAAGCCTAACTCATCAACATTGGCTTGCAATTCCCACTCAAGAAATCAGTTTTTAAATGAAATGACACCTGAAAAACAAAGCCATTTTGTGTTATATTGCCTAGTCCCAGTTAGATGTCTCCTGGCTATCTCCTGAGATAAGTACCTTAACATACCTTCACATGGGTTAATTGCTCCAGACAAAGCCCCCTGCTGGGTTTTTTGTTACAGATGGAACATGCACCCATAGCAAGTCCCCATTCCTCTCTAACTTGCCTCTTCCTTTCTAGTGATGTGAGCCTTTTTTGTCTGATCATTCAAGACATTGAATTGGTGTTGGAAAGTTCTAAAGGCATGTGAATCTTGGAACCTCAAGATCTGAAAGAGAATGTTCCCACCTTGAGAAGAAAAAGTTAATCAACTGGTCAGAGTGCAAGAATTCCTTTTGGCATTATGGGATGGCTTGAGACCCCAGTATTTCTAATAACTCATATATATGTGGGTTTGAGGAAGTCCTAGGAATTTAAAAAGCATTTGTTGAATGCCAATAAGAATGATAATAGTAGCAGCTGCTATTTTTGAGCATTATTCTGTGTCAAGCACTGTACCAGGTTCCTCACACATGTTTTTAGCATTAGTCTTCAAAATTAGCTTCTTTATTTGTTTATTTCCTGACTTTCAAGATCAGAATGTCTATTCTATAGTCCAAGGAACTTTTAATTACTGTATCTCCCCAGCTCCTGGAACAGTGTCTCTTACATAGTAGGTGCTTAGTTGATAAACACTGAGTAATGATGCAATGGTAAACTGACGAGAGAGTAGGCTTGTTATTCAGTTTACAGAGATGGCAACTGAGGCTTCAAGAGATTCATTTCCCAAGGTAACTGTTATCAGTTGTCTTTTGACTGCAACTAATGTTGTTTTAAATAAATGCAGGTATTTTTCTCCTCAGATGAGAATTCAGGTGGTGCTGTTGATACTTATTCCACTTTGATGATGCCATTAAGGACTCTAGTTCTTTCTAACATTCTTCTCTGCCTCCGCCATCTTCAGTGTATTGGCTTTATTTTCTTTATGCTTGAATACCCTTGACCACAAGATGGTTATGACTGAAAGTGCTTGCTTCAGGCAGCATGTCTGTGTTCAAGGAAGCAGCAAGAGGAGATGGGTAGGACTAGCCATGTGTTTTTCTTTACTTATGAAGAGTAAAAGTCTTCCTAGAGGACTCTGGTTGGTTTTACTTGTGTCTTATTGGTCAGAGGTATGCAGACATGACTAAGCACACATGCACACACGCAACCACAAGGAATGATGGGAGAATGAGTACTTGCCTTCCTCTGGCTTTATAGAAGAGGCATGCCAAGGAGCTGGGGATTATAAAAGATATAAGCAGGCCAACAGATGTGACTGCTACCATCAAGCTAATATTGGTGATGGAGCCAGGACTGGAACATAGGTTTGCCTCCAAAATCTGTGCTTCTATTGACCAAGCATTAGCTAATCCAACTTTTACTCCTGATCTCAAAAAAGAAAAAAATAATTTTGGAATATCTTGTTGTGTTCTGTATATAACTTCTTTATCTTCATAACGAAGGAATGTGTTAAAAGGAATATGTATTTCCTTCTGTTTATGTGATAGTATGGTTTTATGTTTCCATCTTGCTGATGGCCACTTTTTAAAGTCTTATTCAAAGCTAAGTCAAAATCAAAGTCACTATCTTGGTGGAGTAGTATATTCCCTAGGATCCAAATGCATAAAATGGAATTGATTTTTTGCAGTTTGTTTTCATAGATGGTGTTTACACATGTCCCTTTGAGATATCTGATTCAGGTTTGGATGGTGAATGAAGATTGATTTTTGTCCTTTGTGATCTGCAAAGTCCAATTGTTAGTGAGGTTATTGTTTAAACACTTCTTCCATCCTTTCCTTTATTGGCTTACTTAACAGCCTAGTCTATGGAGTCAGTACGTTTTTGAATTTGTTTTGAGTTACTATGCATCTTGCTATCAGTAATTCAAATCCTAAAGCTGAGAGCCAGGGGTCACGAGTGCCAGTTCCAAACCTTTAACCAATAAGCTGTGGGACCCTGAGGAAGCCCACATGTACTTCTCTGTGTCTCTGTTTCCTCATTTATAAAAGATCTAATTATTTATATCTTAGGATACTTTCAGCTCTGCTGTTTATATACCTGCAAGGACAAAAGTGGTTCTGATTAATAAGCAGAACATATTAGCATTACTTCTTTCATATGTAGAGTGTCTATAAAGATACAAAGAAGTAGAAAATACTAAATAAATAACTGAAATATTAGTAATTACTAGTTTAACATTTTTTGAAAAAAACTTGTCTATTATTTATTTGGCTGTGCTGGATCTTAGTTATGGGACTCAGGATCTTCAGTTGCAGTATGCAAACTCTTAGTTGTGGTATGTGGGATCTAGTTCCTTGACCAGGGATTGAACCCAGACCCCCTGAACTGGGAACATTGAATCATAGCCACTGAACCACCAAGGAAGTCCCAGTAATCATTAATTTTATAATCATTCTTTAAAATGCAAGGTCAGACATTATTATTTTTCCAAAATAATTTATTAGGGAGGATTTAGGAAATGCAAGGTAACGTATTGGCAATCTTAGCAAAATATGGTACCAGTGATGTGGAAAGAACATTGGATGCAGAAGCAGACTGGCTGGGGTTTCCATTGTAACTCTGTCATGTGTCTGCTTTGTGAACTGAATCATCTTATTTATACCCGTTGTCCCAGAGTTTCTTTTCTACAAAATTAGGATTAAGGGTATTTAAATTAAAAAGGCCATAGTGCGTAAAGGAAGTAGCGTGAAAACCTATGCTATCATATGTGAAAAAAATTGCTCTTGTCATTGCGTTGTGGGAAAAGGGAATCCTTCAGGGGCACTGTGTGACAGCCTGGAGGGGTGGGAGGGGGGATATACATATGATTAATCTGGGATCATACATAAAAACTCTGTAAAAGTAAAATAAACACTGAAAAAAAGAGGCCATAGTGAGGATAAAATAAGCAAATTTATGGAAGTGACTCATCTGGTACATCTAGAACTAAACAAAATATTTGTTAATTTTCTGAGTGTAAATTTCAACTCTGGTGATAGAGCAGCTTTTTATTGGACTGGGCATGAAGCTCCATGTGTCCTTAATATACTGGCCATGTGAAGCTTTGTTGTTTCATATCTAGTGGAATTAGTGAATTTTTAGCAATCAGGACTCCTAGTCATAATTTATCTTCTTTAGTTTACAAGATTTGGGATGTGAGGACTTCATTGAATTTTTCTAGTCTTCAGTTTGCACATGTACAAAACTCATTTCAGAGCCCTCTGATAATTTGAAGACTTGGTAATCTCTGGAGCATTATGAGAAGAAAGACATGGCAACTTATTCTTGCCTGAAAAAATCGATAGATGGAGAAGCCTAGTGAGCTAAAGTCCATGGAGTCTCTAATATATAGATATAGACATAGACATAGATACAGATATAGATATAGATATAGATATAGATACACACACACACACACACACACACACACACATATGTGGTTTCCCTGATGCTCAGTGGTGAGCCATCTGGGAATGCAGGAGACCTGGGTTCCATCCTTGGGTTAGGAAGATCCCCCTGAAGGAGGACATGGCAACCCATTCCAGTTTTCTTACCTGGAGAATTCATGAATGGAGGAGCCTGGTGGGCTGCAGTCCATGGGGTCACACAGAGTTGGACATGACTGAAGTGACTAAGCAGCAGCAGCAGCAACAGCAGAACATTATGAAAATACATCACTTCTGTTATTAATTCATCTAAACACTTTTAAGTGATCTTTAGCTCATCTCATCTTTAGGTGAGCTATTCCTTGGTAGTCGGTAAAGAATCTGCCTGCATGGCAGGAGAGCCAATTTTAATCCCTGGGTCAGAGAAGATCCCCTGGAAAAGGAAATGGCAACCCACTCCAGTATTCTTGCCTGGAGAATTCCATGGACAGTGGACCCTAGCAGGTTACATGAGATTGCAAAGTGTCAGACACAACTTCGTGACTAAAGCACCACCAAACAGCTAAGCTGGTCCCCTCTTCATTTGTTCAAATTCTTTCTGAACTTCAAGGTGAAGGTCATCCCATCTATTGTAGGAAACATTTTTCTATCCCAACTCTGCAAAATTTCCCCCATCACTAATTACTCCTAAGCCTCCACTGCTTAGACTCCTTAGTTGGAACTTAGCATAGCTGCCATATAATGCTAACTCTTTCCTCCTGTTTGTGAATATTTCTCTCTGACTTGATATTGGTAATGCTTTCTGCACATTATTCAAATATTCTATAGTCACTATGTGTGCATCTATCTTAGGGGACAGTTAAAAAATGTGTGTTGGTTGATTGGTTCTCAATGTTATTAGTTCATTGTTCAGGTTTACCTTTCAATCAGGAATAAATGGTAAGGTTTTTTTATGTACCTTGCATGTTCAGCTACTATATCATGGATAAATTAAATCAGATAAATATTTAATATCTTCCTCATCAGTATGAGTAGAGCAGTATCTCTGCTTTTGTATTTTGTTTAAACAGTTGCTTTTTATCAAAAATGTTAATGAAATAATTATAGAGTCTCATGTGGTTGTAAGAAATGATATAGGTCTTGTTTATACTGTTCCCTTAATATCAGCATTTTGCAAAGCTCTTAGTACAGTATCATGCCTAAAATGCTGACATTGATACAATCTACTGACATTATTTAGATATTCCCATTTTTACTTATATTTATATAGGTGTAAGAGATAATGGAAAAAAAAGAATATTTCTACGCAATTTTGTCACATACATATCCATGGCCAGTCAAGACACTGAACATTTTCTTCACCCTTTACACCTGTCTTCCTCCCACCTTTTTTTGATCCCTAATGCCTGTTGCTAACTGATCTGTTCATTTTAAAATATTTTATCATTTAAAAATATTATATAAGTGGAATAATACAATCTATTACCTTTTATTTATTTATTTATTTAATTTATTTTTGGAGGGGGATGGGGTGGGTTGGGGAGGGAGAGGGGTGGGCGGGCCACTTCTATTGGTCCTTCATTTGTCTAGTTTCATCCATCTTTGTTCTTTTGGTCGTGTGGGCCTCCCATCGCAGTGGCCTCTATTGTCACAGAGCACTGGCTCTGGGCGCATGTGCTCCAGAGCTCCGGCTCGGTAATTGGACACATCGGTCCAGCTGCTCCGCGGCACATGGGATCTTCCCAGGCCAGGGATCAAACCGGGGCCCCTTGCACTGCAAGGCAGTGTCCTTACCCACTGGACCACCAGGGAAGCCCTCCATTACCTTTTAGATTGGCTTTTTTCTTACTGAACATAATTCCCTGAATATTTATCCAAGTTCTGTGTATCTATAGTTTGTTCCTTTTTATTATTGAGTATGTATTTAATGTATTACAGTTCATTTCATCATTCGTCTGCTGAAGGACATCTGAAACGTTTTCAGATTTTTGTTACAAGGACTAAAGCTGCTATGAGTATCTAAATACAGTTTTTGGTGTAAACATACATTTTCCATTTCCTGTGATAAATGACTGAATGTATGATTGCTGGTTTATATGGTAATTGTGTATTTAATTTTACAAGAAATTTCCCAAATTTTCTATAGTAGCTATACCATTTTACAGTCCTACCAGCAATTATGAGTTTTCTAGTTTTTCTGTATCTATACTTGAATGTGGTGATGTCACTAGTTTTTATTTTAGTGATTCTATTTGGTGTGTAATGATATCTCATTAAGATTTTAATTTGTTTTCCCCTGATGGTAATGATATTGGACATCTTTTCTTGTCCAGTATGTGTCTATATCCTCTTTATTGCAATGCCATTTTATGTCTTTTGCCAATTTTCTAATTGGATTGTTTAATTTTTTATTGTTGAACTTTAAAATATATTTTAGATACCATTCCTTTATTGGATATATGGCTTGCAAATATTTCCTTCCAGTCTGTAGCTTGTGTTTTCATCCTCTTTCTACTGACTTTTACAGAACATGAGTTTTTAATTTTGATGAGATCTAATTTATTAGTATTTTCCTTTATGGACTGTGCTTTTGGAGTCAAGCCTGAGGACCTGGTCTAGCCCTAGATCTTGAAGGTTTTCTACTATGTTTTCTTTTAAAGTTTTATAAATTTACATTGAAGTCCATAACCCATTTTAAGTTAATTTGCATAACATTTGAGGCTGAGGTTGCAGCTCATTTCTTATGCTAATTGGTGTCCAATTGCTCCAGCATCACTGGTTGAAGAGGCAGTCCTTCTAGTGAATTACTTTTGCACTTGCATCAAAAATCAATTCACACTTGTTTGTGTGAACCTATTTGTGCATTTTCTTTCTGTTCAATTGATCTATGTCTATCCATCCACCAGAAGCTCACTGTCTTGATTACTGTAACACATAAGAAGTCATGAAATCAAGTAGATGGATTTCTCCCACTTTATTTTTCTACCAAATATTGGTTTAGCTATTGCAGGGCCTGTGGACTTGCTGGGCATTTGTTAGTGATTACATTATACCTATAGATCAACTTGATTACATTATACCTGTAGATTAACTTATGAAGAAGCAATGTCTTTACTGCATTGAATATCTGCTATGCTCTGCATTCACTTAGGTCTTTACTCTTTTATTTAATCAACATTTTATAAGTTTCAGCAGACAGATAATCTGCACATGTTGATATGTACATCTTTCATTTTATTTTTGGAGTGGTTGTAAATGGTATCATGCTATTTTCTTGCTATATTGAGATATTATTGACAAATAATATGTTGTGTATATTTAAGTTGTACAACATGACTTTTAAAAAGATGTAAAAGGTGATGATTTAATATATGTATACATTGTGTTATGATTAATCCAATGGTGAAGGTGTTAGTTGCTTCATCATGTTCTGCTCTTTGTGACTCCATGGATTATAGCCCACCAGGCTTCTCTGTTCATAGAATTCTCTGGGCAAGAATGCTAGAGGGAGTAGGCATTCTCTTCTCCAGAGGATCTTCCTGACCCAAAGATAGAACCCTGGCCTCCAGCATTGGCAGGGGGATTCTTTACCCTCTGAGTCACCTATTGTGTTATAATTTCCATTTCTATGGGTTCATTGTTAGTCTATGGAAATGAATTAACTTTTTGTGCTTTGACTTCTTATCCTGCAAACTTGATTAATTCACTCATTGCTGAAACATTCCAGAATTTATTTTTCAACAGATTCCCTGGGTAGATATTTCCTACATTAGACAATCAGGTCACCTGCAAATAAGGATCATTTCCTTTCTTTCCTGTTTTGTTTTCACTCTGTATTACTTTTATTTTTTTTACTGAATTACTTGATGGTTATAATTTTCAGTACTGTATTCATTAAGAGTGGCAAGAGTAGACCTCCGTGCCTTGTACCTGATGTTAGGGGGAAAATGTAAAGTTTTTCAGCTTTAAGTGTGACATCAGTAAAAGGTAGCTTCATTTTTAAAAAGACTACTGAAGGGACTTCCCTGGTGGCTCAGTGGTTAAGACTCTGAGCTCCCTATGCAGGGAGCCCAGGTCAATCCCTGGTCAGATAACTAGATCCCACATGCCACAGCTAAGGCCCGGTGCAACCAAGTAAATAAATAATTAAGTAAAAAAACCCTACTGAAGAATAGTTCATTGTAAGCTGGTACTATAATTACTTCTCCAATTCTTTATCAGTGGATTTTTATTGCTATCAACCTTTTGTTTAATAATGTGCCTATGAATGTTCTCATACATACGTGACTTTTCACAAAGTCATGAATGTATGGGTAGAATAAATGTAAATGTTGTGTATAGATTTGGGCATTACGATATTGAGATATTATTGACAAATAATATGTTGTGTATATTTAAGTTGTACAACATGACTTTTAAAAGATGTAAAAGGTGATGATTTAATATATGTATACATTGTGTTATGATTAATCCAATGGTGAAGGTGTTAGTTGCTTCATCATGTTCTGCTCTTTGTGACTCCATGGATTATAGCCCACCAGGCTTCTCTGTTCCTAGAATTCTCTGGGCAAGAATGCTAGCGGGAGTAGGCATTCTCTTCTCCAGAGGATCTTCCTGACCCAAAGATAGAACCCTGGCCTCCAGCATTGGCAGGGGGATTCTTTACCCTCTGAGTCACCTATTGTGTTATAATTTCCATTTCTATGGGTTCATTGTTAGTCTATGGAAATGAATTAACTTTTTGTGCTTTGACTTCTTATCCTGCAAACTTGATTAATTCACTCATTGCTGAAACATTCCAGAATTTATTTTTCAACAGATTCCCTGGGTAGATATTTCCTACATTAGACAATCAGGTCACCTGCAAATAAGGATCATTTCCTTTCTTTCCTGTTTTGTTTTCACTCTGTATTACTTTTATTTTTTACTGAATTACTTGATGGTTATAATTTTCAGTACTGTATTCATTAAGAGTGGCAAGAGTAGACCTCCGTGCCTTGTACCTGATGTTAGGGGGAAAATGTAAAGTTTTTCAGCTTTAAGTGTGACATCAGTAAAAGGTAGCTTCATTTTTAAAAAGACTACTGAAGGGACTTCCCTGGTGGCTCAGTGGTTAAGACTCTGAGCTCCCTATGCAGGGAGCCCAGGTCAATCCCTGGTCAGATAACTAGATCCCACATGCCACAGCTAAGGCCCGGTGCAACCAAGTAAATAAATAATTAAGTAAAAAAACCCTACTGAAGAATAGTTCATTGTAAGCTGGTACTATAATTACTTCTCCAATTCTTTATCAGTGGATTTTTATTGCTATCAACCTTTTGTTTAATAATGTGCCTATGAATGTTCTCATACATACGTGACTTTTCACAAAGTCATGAATGTATGGGTAGAATAAATTCTTAGAATGTTGCCCTCTTTTCTGTTCTGCCTAATCTTACTCCCTAGAAGATAACGGGATGATTTTTGTCAACTTAAATACTATACAATGAGAATTCCCAGTCATGTATTTCCACTTGACACCTGCCCGAAGCCAGATCTGTGTATTCGTTTGCTCACTGACTGTCTTTGTTTGGATATCTAAATTTTGTTTCTCCAAGTAAACAAGTCTAAAATGGAACTCATCAAATGCTGAATCCATTCCTCAAAATCTGGCATTGCAGCCTTCCAGTGTCTAAGGCCAAAACTGTTGTACTCACCTTGTTGTTCTCTTTCTCTTAGTCACATCCAAAACTAGCAGCCAGTCCTGTCTGTGATCAGTTCTTCCCACTCCGTGGCTACCACCATGCCTCAGATCACCCTACCTTCCCTGACTTATCACAGGGCCTCCTGTCTTGTCTCCTGCATTGCTCCCCTACAATCTTTTCTCCATACAAAGGATCACAGTGATTGTCTAAAATCATCACATTCTGTACTGCTCTGCTCAGAATGTCCCTGTGAATTCCATCTCTCTTAGAGCAAAATCAAGGTTCTTGCTCTAGCCTGGAGCCCTGGTAGAATCTGATTTGTGACTTTTGCATGCTACCTCTCTGAGTTATCTCACTTTGCCCTGGCCGTGCTGGTCTTCCTTCTGTTCCTTAGAGTGTCAAGTGTCCTCTGACCTCAGAGCACATAGCGCTCCCCATACTTGGAACACTCTTTCTCGAGGTCCCTGCAAAGCTTACACCCCCATTCCCATCAACTTTCACTTTGAAGGGACTTCCCTGGTGGCTCAGTGGTTAAGACTCTGAGCTCCCTATGCAGGGAGCCCAGGTCAATCCCTGGTCAGATAACTAGATCCCACATGCCACAGCTAAGGCCCGGTGCAACCAAGTAAATAAATAATTAAGTAAAAAAACCCTACTGAAGAATAGTTCATTGTAAGCTGGTACTATAATTACTTCTCCAATTCTTTATCAGTGGATTTTTATTGCTATCAACCTTTTGTTTAATAATGTGCCTATGAATGTTCTCATACATACGTGACTTTTCACAAAGTCATGAATGTATGGGTAGAATAAATTCTTAGAATGTTGCCCTCTTTTCTGTTCTGCCTAATCTTACTCCCTAGAAGATAACGGGATGATTTTTGTCAACTTAAATACTATACAATGAGAATTCCCAGTCATGTATTTCCACTTGACACCTGCCCGAAGCCAGATCTGTGTATTCGTTTGCTCACTGACTGTCTTTGTTTGGATATCTAAATTTTGTTTCTCCAAGTAAACAAGTCTAAAATGGAACTCATCAAATGCTGAATCCATTCCTCAAAATCTGGCATTGCAGCCTTCCAGTGTCTAAGGCCAAAACTGTTGTACTCACCTTGTTGTTCTCTTTCTCTTAGTCACATCCAAAACTAGCAGCCAGTCCTGTCTGTGATCAGTTCTTCCCACTCCGTGGCTACCACCATGCCTCAGATCACCCTACCTTCCCTGACTTATCACAGGGCCTCCTGTCTTGTCTCCTGCATTGCTCCCCTACAATCTTTTCTCCATACAAAGGATCACAGTGATTGTCTAAAATCATCACATTCTGTACTGCTCTGCTCAGAATGTCCCTGTGAATTCCATCTCTCTTAGAGCAAAATCAAGGTTCTTGCTCTAGCCTGGAGCCCTGGTAGAATCTGATTTGTGACTTTTGCATGCTACCTCTCTGAGTTATCTCACTTTGCCCTGGCCGTGCTGGTCTTCCTTCTGTTCCTTAGAGTGTCAAGTGTCCTCTGACCTCAGAGCACATAGCGCTCCCCATACTTGGAACACTCTTTCTCGAGGTCCCTGCAAAGCTTACACCCCCATTCCCATCAACTTTCACTTGACCAGAGAGGCCTTCCCAGAATACCTTTGTCCCACCTTGGCTCTCTCCATTCCTTTTAACCTGATATGTTTTCCTTGCCATTTATCTCACCTAAATTATTATGTTTGCTTGTTTGTAGATCGTATCTCCAGCAGCTCCAACAAAACACAGTGAATATTTCTTGAATGAGTTAATGACTTTTGGATCAAATGATATATACATTTAAAATTTGATTGATACTGGAAAATTGTTCTATAAAAAGTGTGTACTATTAGTATATGAAAGTTACCCTCCCTCTGATAATATCCAGCCATTTCCTTTTTGTACACAAGCTAGTAAGAGTTTGTCTTGACTCAGTTTTGTACCCCCACAGAGGCAAACATGATGGACTTGACCTCCACACATTTATCAGGACTCTAGGACTAATTTCAGAAACATCTCATGTAGTTCTGCTTTTTTAAACAGTAGAACAACCTAATACACAAGGTTTCTGTATTTACGACATTTTATAGATTAGAAGACTCTGACAAAGTGTTCATACTTGTGTCTTGTTGGCACTGAAATATCAGTAGAATTAACCTTCTCATTCCATTAAACTTTCTCTCAAGTTGTGATCCAGAGAACACAGGAGAATCCCTTTACTGGTGGCTTTTTTGTCCTTTAAAGAAAATAGTAATTCTGTTCTTTTCTCAGCAAAAAGCATCTTCAATACTCCTTGAACCTCTGAGGGTGGAGATAGGAATGGGGATGACAGGTATGAAGATGATGCCATTTTAAGAATTAGACCAGACAATAGGGACATCATTGCTTGCTGTTATATTCCTGTATAACAAGACACATTGGAAAAGATCCTGGTACTGGGAAAGATTGATGGCCAGATGAAAAGGGGGCAACAGAGGATGAGACTGTTGGTTAGCATCAATAAGTCAATGGACATGAGTTTGAGCAAGCTCTGGGAGATAGTGAAGGACAGGGAAATCTGGTGTGCTGCATTCCACGGGGTTGCAAAGAGTTGGACATGGCTTAATAACAAAACAAATATTCTTTGTTTATTTAGTCAGCACCCTTAGTGGGTACTAACTAAATAGTTATGGAGTATTGATTTAACATCTGTATTCATGATAAGACTACTATAATAACAGTCCTGAAGATGATATTACACTTTGTAAGCCATAGAGTGGCTTCATATGATTCCTAAACAGCACCCTGTTTCTGAAGAGTCTCAGGAGGGTGAGTCAGGAAGGTTGGAGACAAACCTTGGCCATGGACATGTTTCCCAAAGTATGTAACTTCCGTATTATTGTGTTCTACAGGTTTCTAAGCAGCAGGGGATTTTGAAAGGCTCTTCAGGGGCTCTTGTTGTGAATATGTTTTGTGAATGCCTAAGAGGGGAATACAGTGTGTGGTGTTTGCCTACTCAGTTGAATCTGTCTTTCATTTCCTAAAGTACACCATAGGCTTGGGGTTCCAGGAAACAGGTTTGCAGGAAGACTGGCCTACGGCCTATTGTTCAGAGTAAGCACTAGGGGATAGATGATCCCTTATTCCAGGCCTGATTCTTTATTGGAGCTTCAGTTCAGAGCTTTCATCTAAAGAGAGAATATTGACATTTTGCTTTGATTTTCAGGACAGAGTGCAATAGACCATCCCTAGAAGGCCCATGATTTATTTAGAATACTTGGAGCAGTGGAACTTCTATAGAAGGTCTGAGTTACTCATTTCTGTGGGTTGTTTGATCTTCTCATTAGCTGTTTCTTCATCCCCTTTAGAAGGCTTTTTGTCCTTTAAAGAAAATAGTAATTCTGTTCTTTTCTCAGCAAAAAGCATCTTCAATACTCCTTGAGCCTCTGAGGGTGGAGATAGGAGTGGGGATGACAGGTATGAAGATGATGCCATTTAAGAATTAGACCAGACAATAGGGACATCATTGCTTGCTGTTATATTCCTGTATAACAAGACACATTGGAAAAGATCCTGGTACTGGGAAAGATTGATGGCCAGATGAAAAGGGGGCAACAGAGGATGAGACTGTTGGTTAGCATCAATAAGTCAATGGACATGAGTTTGAGCAAGCTCTGGGAGATAGTGAAGGACAGGGAAATCTGGTGTGCTGCATTCCACGGGGTTGCAAAGAGTTGGACATGGCTTAATAACAAAACAAATATTCTTTGTTTATTTAGTCAGCACCCTTAGTGGGTACTAACTAAATAGTTATGGAGTATTGATTTAACATCTGTATTCATGATAAGACTACTATAATAACAGTCCTGAAGATGATATTACACTTTGTAAGCCATAGAGTGGCTTCATATGTTTCCCTAAACAGCACCCTGTTTCTGAAGAGTCTCAGGAGGGTGAGTCAGGAAGGTTGGAGACAAACCTTGGCCATGGACATGTTTCCCAAAGTATGTAACTTCCGTATTATTGTGTTCTACAGGTTTCTAAGCAGCAGGGGATTTTGAAAGGCTCTTCAGGGGCTCTTGTTGTGAATATGTTTTGTGAATGCCTAAGAGGGGAATACAGTGTGTGGTGTTTGCCTACTCAGTTGAATCTGTCTTTCATTTCCTAAAGTACACCATAGGCTTGGGGTTCCAGGAAACAGGTTTGCAGGAAGACTGGCCTACGGCCTATTGTTCAGAGTAAGCACTAGGGGATAGATGATCCCTTATTCCAGGCCTGATTCTTTATTGGAGCTTCAGTTCAGAGCTTTCATCTAAAGAGAGAATATTGACATTTTGCTTTGATTTTCAGGACAGAGTGCAATAGACCATCCCTAGAAGGCCCATGATTTATTTAGAATACTTGGAGCAGTGGAACTTCTATAGAAGGTCTGAGTTACTCATTTCTGTGGGTTGTTTGATCTTCTCATTAGCTGTCCTTCCTAATTCATTTTTCGCTGGTTGACACAGCCAGCCAAGATACGTGTTTGGCAGAAGCTGTTCAGGTGAGATCAGCAGAAAAAAGAAAGGCACTGAAAGGAACTTATGGAGCCCAAGGATCTTCACTTGACGTTCATTTTCCTCTCACCCAACCCTCCTGTTCCAGGTACTGACATCAGTAGAATAATATAAGCTCAAGTGTGGAGCTGCCACTGAGGAGAAAAAAGACTGGGAGAAGCACTGCCATCAAGAGATAGAAATGTTCTGAGGGCAAGGGCCGGTTTCCATACAGAGGGTCTTCTTCAAGGAAGAGATGGCCACTGATTTAAAATGTCCACTTGGGAGGAGTTAAGATTAATCAGAGTTATTGTGGGCAACTTGACTCTCATATTTGATTTTTAAATTTTATTGATTTTTTAATTTTATTGAAGTATAGTTGATTTATAGTGTTGTGTTAATTTCTTCTGTAAAGCAAAGTGACACATTTATATCTGTATATATAACACCTATATATGTATATATACCATATATACATATACACTCTTTTTCATATTTTTTCTATTAGGATTTTTCATAGAATAGTGAATATAGATTCCTATGCTACAAGCTTCCCATGGCTCAATGGTAAAGAATCCACCTGCAGTGCAGGAGGTGCAAGTTCTATCCCTGGGTTGGGAAGATCCCCTGGAGAAGGGCATGCAACCTCACTTTACTTCCTTGGGTCTCAGTCTTCTCAGCTTAGCTGGGGGAGCACCTGTCTGTCTATATCCTCCTCATTATAAGGAGATATTTTGGGATGACTGTGGATACTGACCTGGCTTTCATCTCAAAGGTATGATACGAATCAAAAGGCCAGACGGATATGTTAGTGCTTTTATCACTGAGGAGTGGTTTCTCAGCCTCGGCACTTTTATTATTTGGGGCTGCATAGTTCTTTCTTGGAAACCATCCTGTGTATTGTAGGATGCTTAGCAGCATCCTTAACTTCTGTTTACTAGAGGCTAGCAGTCCCCTCTCCCCAGCTGAGACAGCAAAAACTATTTCCAAATGCTGCCAGATGTCCCCTGGGGGAAAAATCACCCTTGATAGGAGAGCCACTGGGGTAGAGTCATATATTGACTTCAAGCATTGTTGACTATACAACTATTTTGAGAGGAAGCAAATGAAAAGTCACATAAGTAAAATTCCAGAGAGTGCCAGAGTTGACTCCAGTGAGGAACAGATGATTATACGTGAATGAAGATAAGATAATGCCAAATACAGCATCCTTTCTGGGCAGTTCTATTTCCTATGGGAACAATCTGTACCCTTAAGAAAGATGGGGAGAGCAGGCTTGTCAAGGAACCCTCCTAGGCTTATGAGTCTTGCCAGCTTCTGGTTATAGATGGCGATGGGAGAGGTCTCAAAGAAACATGCAGGACATAGCTCATTCTACAAAGTCAGAGACATACAGAATTTCATAGACATTAGAAAGCATTTAATCAGATCTCTCCTTCAAGTGCTACACTGTTCTATGGAGTTCCTTAATTCTCCTAAACACTTGACCTTGAGAAACTTCTTAATCCTCTCTGAGCATTTGTTCTCTCCTTTCCTCTTTGATTCCAAAAGAAAATCTGATTTGTCCAATTCCTTAATAACATAATAGTTGTGAGCAAGATTAAACATTGAAATTACTATGCTTTATATGCAGATTAGGCAGACAGTAGAAAAAAACAAGCTTCCCATGGCTCAATGGTAAAGAATCCACCTGCAGTGCAGGAGGTGCAAGTTCTATCCCTGGGTTGGGAAGATCCCCTGGAGAAGGGCATGCAACCTCACTTTACTTCCTTGGGTCTCAGTCTTCTCAGCTTAGCTGGGGGAGCACCTGTCTGTCTATATCCTCCTCATTATAAGGAGATATTTTGGGATGACTGTGGATACTGACCTGGCTTTCATCTCAAAGGTATGATACGAATCAAAAGGCCAGACGGATATGTTAGTGCTTTTATCACTGAGGAGTGGTTTCTCAGCCTCGGCACTTTTATTATTTGGGGCTGCATAGTTCTTTCTTGGAAACCATCCTGTGTATTGTAGGATGCTTAGCAGCATCCTTAACTTCTGTTTACTAGAGGCTAGCAGTCCCCTCTCCCCAGCTGAGACAGCAAAAAATATTTCCAAATGCTGCCAGATGTCCCCTGGGGGAAAAATCACCCTTGATAGGAGAGCCACTGGGGTAGAGTCATATATTGACTTCAAGCATTGTTGACTATACAACTATTTTGAGAGGAAGCAAATGAAAAGTCACATAAGTAGAATTCCAGAGAGTGCCAGAGTTGACTCCAGTGAGGAACAGATGATTATACGTGAATGAAGATAAGATAATGCCAAATACAGCATCCTTTCTGGGCAGTTCTATTTCCTATGGGAACAATCTGCACCCTTAAGAAAGATGGGGAGAGCAGGCTTGTCAAGGAACCCTCCTAGGCTTATGAGTCTTGCCAGCTTCTGGTTATAGATGGCGATGGGAGAGGTCTCAAAGAAACATGCAGGACATAGCTCATTCTACAAAGTCAGAGACATACAGAATTTCATAGACATTAGAAAGCATTTAATCAGATCTCTCCTTCAAGTGCTACACTGTTCTATGGAGTTCCTTAATTCTCCTAAACACTTGACCTTGAGAAACTTCTTAATCCTCTCTGAGCATTTGTTCTCTCCTTTCCTCTTTGATTCCAAAAGAAAATCTGATTTGTCCAATTCCTTAATAACATAATAGTTGTGAGCAAGATTAAACATTGAAATTACTATGCTTTATATGCAGATTAGGCAGACAGTGACCTATATAGTAATATATTTTGTTACTGTTTTTGTCCCATTTTGTAGATGAGGAAATTGAGGATGAAAAGAGGCTTTAAACCCAACTCTCCCTGTTTCCAGAGCTCATACTCTTGCCTGCCACTCCAAATAACACCATTTCACAAGAAAGAACTTAACATACAACACAAAATCCTGGATCACAGTTGGGGGTTGTTCATCTCTCTCTGTCATCTGCTAGACTGTGGGCAACTTGAATAATCCCTAAACCTGCCCCCAGACTCCAAGAGCTCCAATATATGCATCCCATTATTCCGGAGGCATTATGCCTCAGCCTTAAGGAATTAAGAACTAATAGTGGAATTTTAGATGCCAGGACCCAACAGGTGGCAGGAGTGGATATAAAGAGCCTAAATAAGTCAGAAATGTTGGTCTTTCCAGGCAGCAAGTGACCAAAATCTATTTGTGGATTCATAAACTAGGATCAAATAGAAACTGAGAAATCATTTTTTCAGTGACTTGTATTTTAAAATAAGAAAGCACAGAAACTGTTAAGTATTTGTGCTCACATAATATATTGGTAGCAAAACAGGGTTGATGCTAGACTGAGGGTCCCAGTCCTATTTCTTGCCAGTATCAGTGGGATGCTGTGCAAGGTGATGGATCTGAATGCAGCATCTGGAATCATGTGATGTTGGCTTCAAACTGAGATCAGAGCAAAGATCCTTCATCTCTGCGACCTTCCTTTTCCTTATCTGCAAATGGGAATCACCATAGATCATACCTCAACAGGTTGGCAAAGATTAAATGAGACAAAGTGCAAAAACCCTTAGCACAGTGTCACGTGGTAGGAACTCAACAAATGTTAATTATTATTATAAGTATTTTTAAAGATTTTAAGAGATTTCTAGCTACATGTTTATATGATTTTTCTTAGAATGCAATATATATTCACTTTTGAAATCTACACGTGACATGATTTTTAGGTTATTTTTTGCATATAGTTCTTCGACTTTTGGCAAAGTCATAGAGTCATGTAACCACCAGCACAATCAAAATACAAACAGCTCCACTACTACAAGAAACTCGCAACTTTTCCATTTCTTTTTTTTTTTTAATTTGGCCTCATTTTTTATTGTTTATTTATTTATTTATTTTCATCCATCTTTAACTGGTGCCTCTTGCACTGCAAGGCAGACTCTTTACCCATTGGACCACCAGGGAAGCCCCAACTTTTCCATTTCTAGTTAGTCTCTGCATCTACCTCTAGTTTAGACAAAAATGAATCTGTTTTCTATTCTTATAATTATGTCCTCTTCAGAATGTCATTTAACTGGAATCCTATGTTATGCAGTCTTTGAAACTGTCTTCTTCCTCTTTGCATAATTCAGATCCTTCCATGTTGGATCTATGTTATACCTATACCATGATTTCTTTTCTGTTTGTTGCTGTGTAGCATTGCTTTGAGAAAATACACCATATTCATCTATTCACCAACTGAAGGACATTTGTGCTGTTTGCAGTGTGTAGGGAGCAATTATGAATAGTGATCTTTAGGTAAACATAACTTGTCATTTGTCTTAGATAGATAGCTATAGGTGTGATTTTTGAGTCCTATGATAAATGTATGTTTATGGGAGACTGTAAAACTGTTGTCCAAAGTGATTCTAACATTTGACCTTCCCATTTGTAATATATAAGGATTGTAGTTTCCCTGCTTCCTTCCCAGCACTTAGTGTGGGCAATCTTTTATAACCTTCTAAGTATTTGTATGGCTGTGTTGTATTGTTTCATTGTAGTTTTGATTTGAATTTTCCTCGTGACAAATGTTGTTGAGCATCATTTCATGTGTTTATTGACCATTGGTGTATCATTGGTGGAGTATCTTTTCAAATATTTTCTCATTTTCAAACCTAGTGGCTCAGCAGTATAGAATTTACCTGCAGTGTGGGAGACACAGGTTTAATCCATGGGTCAAGAAGATCTCCTGGAGAAGGAAATGGCAACTCACCCTAGTATTCTTGCCTGGAATATCTCATGGACACGAGCCTGGTGGGCTACAGTCCATGGGTTTGTAAAAGAGTTGGACATGAGTTAGCAACTAAACAAGAACAACAACAATTTGTTTACTTAGGACCCAAATTTGAGAAATTTCTGTTTTGGATCTAAATAGTTTGTCAGATATGTATTTTGCTAATATTTTCTTTCAATTGTGGTTTATCTTTTTATTCTTTGAACTGTGTCTTGTAAAAAAGAAGTTTTGAATTTTGATGATGTTCAACTCATCCATTTTTCTTCCTTTAAGTGTTATATGTTAGAAATCTTTGCTTTATTTGAAATTACATAGATTTTCTTGTATATTTTTTAGCAGTTTTATAGTGTTGAGTTTAACATTTAGGTTCTATAATACATGTTGA
Source organism: Tragulus kanchil (assembly GCA_022376925.1). NCBI lineage: Eukaryota > Metazoa > Chordata > Mammalia > Artiodactyla > Tragulidae > Tragulus > Tragulus kanchil. The sequence goes on from JAIOJX010000004.1 coordinate 6,414,531, forward strand.
GTAAGTTTTTATATGAGATGTGAAGTACAGACTTAGGGTTTTTGGCATATGGATGTATATATTAGTTTTGTATGGCTAAAGTTACATGTAAACAGTGGCTACTGCTGCTGGGGCTGATGTATCACTCAGTATTCTAGCAATATTGATAATACAATTATGATTATCCATCTGTCCATCCATAGTTCTTCCTTCAACAAATGAGTATCTACTATGTAACAGTCAGTGTCTGAGGCAAAGATTGTCAACATTATTGAATGATAAGGTCAAACAACACAGGGATCCTTAAGAAGGTCAATTAAGGAGGTGCACAAGTTTATAATGACGATGCCAAATGCTATGGTTTGGGTATTCGTTAACCTATTGAGGAGTTAAGTTTTTGAGTCTGAGATGGGAGGAAACTTGAAACCTGACAAAGTCAATATTAATTTTGTATCTCACATTAGATCCTGGGGACAAAATAATCAGGTTTTAATTGAGCCTAAACCAACTCCAGGAACTTAGAAAATTCTTTCTAGGAAGAAATTGCTTGCCCATCTTACTTCTTTCCCCCTTCTTAGTAATGCATTATCTTGCCTCTCTCCTTGAACATCTATAAGTAAAACTTTCTTATGAATAATTTAGAAAACCTACCTGAAATCTTCAGGCCAATGTTACATCAATTTCTTTCCAAGTATATGATAGTAAGAAGCACAAGGAATGATTCTGTGGCCCACCTCTCAGTGGACAAAACACATGGTGCACAATTTTATTTCTCTTTAGCACAGATTGGGGGCATAAGTAGTTACAGGACATGAGTTAGCAACTAAACAAGAACAACAACAATTTGTTTACTTAGGACCCAAATTTGAGAAATTTCTGTTTTGGATCTAAATAGTTTGTCAGATATGTATTTTGCTAATATTTTCTTTCAATTGTGGTTTATCTTTTTATTCTTTGAACTGTGTCTTGTAAAAAAGAAGTTTTGAATTTTGATGATGTTCAACTCATCCATTTTTCTTCCTTTAAGTGTTATATGTTAGAAATCTTTGCTTTATTTGAAATTACATAGATTTTCTTGTATATTTTTTAGCAGTTTTATAGTGTTGAGTTTAACATTTAGGTTCTATAATACATGTTGAGTAAGTTTTTATATGAGATGTGAAGTACAGACTTGGGGTTTTTTGGCATATGGATGTATATATTAGTTTTGTATGGCTAAAGTTACATGTAAACAGTGGCTACTGCTGCTGGGGCTGATGTATCACTCAGTATTCTAGCAATATTGATAATACAATTATGATTATCCATCTGTCCATCCATAGTTCTTCCTTCAACAAATGAGTATCTACTATGTAACAGTCAGTGTCTGAGGCAAAGATTGTCAACATTATTGAATGATAAGGTCAAACAACACAGGGATCCTTAAGAAGGTCAATTAAGGAGGTGCACAAGTTTATAATGACGATGCCAAATGCTATGGTTTGGGTATTCGTTAACCTATTGAGGAGTTAAGTTTTTGAGTCTGAGATGGGAGGAAACTTGAAACCTGACAAAGTCAATATTAATTTTGTATCTCACATTAGATCCTGGGGACAAAATAATCAGGTTTTAATTGAGCCTAAACCAACTCCAGGAACTTAGAAAATTCTTTCTAGGAAGAAATTGCTTGCCCATCTTACTTCTTTCCCCCTTCTTAGTAATGCATTATCTTGCCTCTCTCCTTGAACATCTATAAGTAAAACTTTCTTATGAATAATTTAGAAAACCTACCTGAAATCTTCAGGCCAATGTTACATCAATTTCTTTCCAAGTATATGATAGTAAGAAGCACAAGGGAATGATTCTGTGGCCCACCTCTCAGTGGACAAAACACATGGTGCACAATTTTATTTCTCTTTAGCACAGTTCTTTTATCTTTATATAGTAAAATATTATACTAACTTTTTAGGATTTCCTACCTCATGGGATTATATTCACTGACAGTGATGAAATTAACACTATGACTCTTTCTATAGCTATAACACCACATGTACAGTGAATGTCCGGCACTTGACTTGGCTTTGAAGCTATAGTGGTAAGTTTGAAAGAAATATTATCCTTGTCCATTTAGTGCCTATTGAGAAGAACAAGACTAAAGCAGATAATAAAGTGCTAATATATGATTATAATACAAACTGTATTAAGTCCTAGGAAGCTGTATAATTGTTTATGCTGGAATGAGTCCCTAGATCAAGTCACATATCCCTTATACATTTTATGGATTGTCTTTTCTCTAGATAGTTCTGTGTTTCTAGAAGAGAGTTGTTTTCCCACTAGGAATGAAGAATATTCTCATTTCTTCTCAAATAGGTCAGAAAATACAGTACAGTTGTCTTAGTGAGTGGGCATAACATGAAAAATCAATTTCATTTTATCACCAAACTCATTAATTTAATATTTTAGAAATCAAACATAATTTGTATTACCATTTTTGTATTAAGAATGAACAATTAGGGATTAATATGTATTGAAAATTATACTTTTTCTCTTCCTCAAGCAGCGGAGTCTTCTGGTAACTCAGAATCACCGTCATGAACAATGATCTTTTGCTCTGTAAGAATCATTGAGTGGGAAGGACTACATGCCTCTACAGTAAATGGCCCCTGGCTGCACTTTTTTGAGTTCTTATGTCTACTTTTATAACATAGCTATTTTTTCCTACTGTTGTCAGCTGTCACCCTTCCTGTTCTCAATGTGTTTTGTTCCTCTAGCACTTTTCATTTCTATTTCTAATCTGCTATAGGTTGGGAAACACTATAACCACATTCATTGGAATCATCTGTGAAAGGGGAACAGTTTGTGGGGAAGATCAGAAATCCTCTTTCTTTAACAGAGTGTATCAGCTTTATGCATGAAAGATGTTGTTATGTTTGAACATGAGTTTGGGGTAGTAATAATAGTTCCTGTCAGGCTTCCCTGGTGGCTCAGATGGTAAAGACCTGCAATGCAGGAGACACAGGTTCGATCTCTGGGTGGGGAAGATCCCCTGGAGAAGATAATGGATACCCTCTCCAGTATTTTTGCTGCAGAATTCCATGGACAGAGGAGCCTTATGAACTATAGTCCATGGCTTTGCAAACAATCGAAAATGACTGAGGAAGTAACACAAAATTGTTCTGGTCATCACAAAAGTGTCTTTAAATAAATGAGGTGGTTGATATAAGCCAGAATGAATGGTAACCACTTCAAATCTATCATATTTGCATGATGCTTTTTGACCTTTTAAAATACTATTTTACCTTCTAGATTACTTTATCTTCACTAAATCAGAATAGGGAGAGATGAGATGAATATTATAAGGAAACTAATGTTCAAAGATGTGAAATGATTTGTCTCAAGTCATTAGATGAATTGTTGACATAATTGTGGCCAGATAACTAGACTCTCAGCCTGAAGATTTTAGAAGGGCAGGAGAAAACAAAATAAATAGAATAGAAATCAAAGCAGACATTTTACATTAACCCATTTTGCTGAAGAAAATCTCAACTGTTTGGAAGAAAAAAGCCCTAATTTTATTTTGGGCAATGTTGAGTTTCTAGACATGTTTGAATCACCCATAAATGCAAAATGCTGACTTTCTTGGCCTCTTGGATCTTTTAAAATCCTATTTCTTCTGTCAGAATAAATTCATAATTGACTGCATTGTGGAGAAGTTGGTGAAATGTCAAGGAGAGGATGGAGAGTGTGTGTGAAAATGAGAGCTTCCAAAATTAGGTTGTCATATCTGACAAAGGGGCTTCCCTGCGGCTCAGATAATAAAGCATCAGCCTGCAATTTGGGAGACCTGGGTTTGATCCTTAGAGCAGGAAGTTCTCCTGAAGGAAATGTATCAGCTTGTATGCATGAAAAAATCGATCTGTGAAAGGGGAACAGTTTGTGGGAAGATCAGAAATCCTCTTTCTTTAACAGAGTGTATCAGCTTTATGCATGAAAGATGTTGTTATGTTTGAACATGAGTTTGGGGTAGTAATAATAGTTCCTGTCAGGCTTCCCTGGTGGCTCAGATGGTAAAGACCTGCAATGCAGGAGACACAGGTTCGATCTCTGGGTGGGGAAGATCCCCTGGAGAAGATAATGGATACCCTCTCCAGTATTTTTGCTGCAGAATTCCATGGACAGAGGAGCCTTATGAACTATAGTCCATGGCTTTGCAAACAATCGAAAATGACTGAGGAAGTAACACAAAATTGTTCTGGTCATCACAAAAGTGTCTTTAAATAAATGAGGTGGTTGATATAAGCCAGAATGAATGGTAACCACTTCAAATCTATCATATTTGCATGATGCTTTTTGACCTTTTAAAATACTATTTTACCTTCTAGATTACTTTATCTTCACTAAATCAGAATAGGGAGAGATGAGATGAATATTATAAGGAAACTAATGTTCAAAGATGTGAAATGATTTGTCTCAAGTCATTAGATGAATTGTTGACATAATTGTGGCCAGATAACTAGACTCTCAGCCTGAAGATTTTAGAAGGGCAGGAGAAAACAAAATAAATAGAATAGAAATCAAAGCAGACATTTTACATTAACCCATTTTGCTGAAGAAAATCTCAACTGTTTGGAAGAAAAAAGCCCTAATTTTATTTTGGGCAATGTTGAGTTTCTAGACATGTTTGAATCACCCATAAATGCAAAATGCTGACTTTCTTGGCCTCTTGGATCTTTTAAAATCCTATTTCTTCTGTCAGAGTAAATTCATAATTGACTGCATTGTGGAGAAGTTGGTGAAATGTCAAGGAGAGGATGGAGAGTGTGTGTGAAAATGAGAGCTTCCAAAATTAGGTTGTCATATCTGACAAAGGGGCTTCCCTGCGGCTCAGATAATAAAGCATCAGCCTGCAATTTGGGAGACCTGGGTTTGATCCTTAGAGCAGGAAGTTCTCCTGAAGAAGGAAATGACTACCCACTCCAGTATTCTGGCCTGGAGAATTCCATGGACAGAGGAGAATATGTCATGTTTTTGGCCCTTTATTTTTTCCTTTCATTTATGTTTTAATTGCTCAATAAACACTTAGTTGGTGGCAGGTACTACTCTATACCATGAGTGTGTAAAGATCAACAAAACATTGCAGCTCTTTCAAGTTGCTTATGCTAGCAAGACTTCCGATGGAAGCATTCTAAAATTAGGCCTTGGAGATTGTTCTAAAACTCTGTATATATACTAATATTGTACATCAAGATAGGCATATTTTGCGGCATGGAAATTATTTTCTCAATAAGGTTGTTTAAACAGAAACTAATTAAAGCAAGTATAATCAGTGCCATAGTAGAGATAGTTCAAGGTACTATGGGAACTCTTAAAAGACACTAATTCAATGAAACAAGAAGGACCTCTAGGAAAAGTGATATCTAAGCAGAGACCTTAAGAATTAATCAGGGATGCCTGAAGAAGGAGTGGAGGAAGATTGGACTGAGTGACAGAACAATGCGAGCAAACAGCTAAAGAGAGTTGAGTCTGCATGGTCGATATTATGTAAAAGGTAGAGCGATTTGGCTTTTCTAGAGCTGAGCTTATATGGATGAGTGAAAAGAAGTTACAGGGTGATGGAGAGATAAATAGGAGTTAAGCATCATAACCTTCTATATCATGAAGAGGAACTGGAATTTATTCTGAAGACAATATGGAACCATTGACAGTTTCAAGGCATGGGGAGGTTATGGGTAAGTTTGTGCTTTGGAAGATCTGTCTTAATAAAAAAACCTTTCATACCCATGCTGAAGAAAATCTCAACTGTTTGGAAGAAAAAAGCCCTAATTTTATTTTGGGCAATGTTGAGTTTCTAGACATGTTTGAATCACCCATAAATGCAAAATGCTGACTTTCTTGGCCTCTTGGATCTTTTAAAATCCTATTTCTTCTGTCAGAATAAATTCATAATTGACTGCATTGTGGAGAAGTTGGTGAAATGTCAAGGAGAGGATGGAGAGTGTGTGTGAAAATGAGAGCTTCCAAAATTAGGTTGTCATATCTGACAAAGGGGCTTCCCTGCGGCTCAGATAATAAAGCATCAGCCTGCAATTTGGGAGACCTGGGTTTGATCCTTAGAGCAGGAAGTTCTCCTGAAGAAGGAAATGACTACCCACTCCAGTATTCTGGCCTGGAGAATTCCATGGACAGAGGAGAATATGTCATGTTTTTGGCCTTCATTTTTTCCTTTCATTTATGTTTTAATTGCTCAACAAACACTTAGTTGGTGGCAGGTACTACTCTATACCATGAGTGTGTAAAGATCAACAAAACATTGCAGCTCTTTCAAGTTGCTTATGCTAGCAAGACTTCCGATGGAAGCATTCTAAAATTAGGCCTTGGAGATTGTTCTAAAACTCTGTATATATACTAATATTGTACATCAAGATAGGCATATTTTGCGGCATGGAAATTATTTTCTCAATAAGGTTGTTTAAACAGAAACTAATTAAAGCAAGTATAATCAGTGCCATAGTAGAGATAGTTCAAGGTACTATGGGAACTCTTAAAAGACACTAATTCAATGAAACAAGAAGGACCTCTAGGAAAAGTGATATCTAAGCAGAGACCTTAAGAATTAATCAGGGATGCCTGAAGAAGGAGTGGAGGAAGATTGGACTGAGTGACAGAACAATGCGAGCAAACAGCTAAAGAGAGTTGAGTCTGCATGGTCGATATTATGTAAAAGGTAGAGCGATTTGGCTTTTCTAGAGCTGAGCTTATATGGATGAGTGAAAAGAAGTTACAGGGTGATGGAGAGATAAATAGGAGTTAAGCATCATAACCTTCTATATCATGAAGAGGAACTGGAATTTATTCTGAAGACAATATGGAACCATTGACAGTTTCAAGGCATGGGGAGGTTATGGGTAAGTTTGTGCTTTGGAAGATCTGTCTTGCTCTAGAGAGGACATTTGTTGAGGAGGAGAAAGTCTAGAGGTAAGGAGACCAGCAATGTAGCTGATTCTATAAACTTGGTGAATGGATTTGAACTAAGTAGGTGAATTTAGGAATAAGGTAGAGTCAGAAGGACATCATGATAAGTTAAATATAAGATGTAAAGATATTGGTGAAGATGTTTACAAAGATTCTCATTTGTGTTTAAGTGACTACATAGCTTAAAGTGCTATTCACGAAGAGAATGGATGCTGAGTGTAGATGAAACTTGGAAAAAAGCAAATTGTAGTAAATTGGCATTTTGAAATTTCAGTGCTGGGCATTTAAAATTTGGGAGTTTTTAGGATACTTAAAGGGTATATAGTTAGAAACAAAGAGGTAAGTCCAGGCTGGGGCAGAGATTTTGGTGGTGAGTCGATCACATGTGATCATTTAAATTAAATTATCAAGTTATTGAATGAAGTTTATTAGAAATAAAAGAGAACATGTAGCAAGAAGAGAAGAAACTAAAGATAAAACCATTAAAGACCATGGGGGCAGAAGAAGAGGAGACTTGGAAGGATTTTAGAAGACACAGCTTGATGGATAATTATGGGAAAAATAGGGTGTTATAATGTCGGAGGTCAGGAAATAATAAGACCAGAAAAGAATATGTAGAGGTGCTAGGGAAAGGCTTCTCCTAAGGAAAGATGTCAAACCTGAATGTTGAGAAGGTGGCAGTCATGCCAAGAACTGGGAGAAGAGTGTGCCAAGCGGAAGAGCAGTGAGTGCAGAAGTTTTACTCTAAGAGTGAGCTTAGTACGTGTAAGTGATAAAAGGAAGACCAGCATGGAACTGGAGTAAATATCTGGTTGAGAGTTGGGACTTAATGTCAGGGTGAGAGCACATGAGTCACTTAGTCTTTAAATGCCCATTCAGGGGATTTTAAATTTTGTTCTATGTGTGATTAAAAGCTTTAGGTTTTTTCTAGAGATGAAAAGAAGTTACAGGGTGATGGAGAGATAAATAGGAGTTAAGCATCATAACCTTCTATATCATGAAGAGGAACTGGAATTTATTCTGAAGACAATATGGAACCATTGACAGTTTCAAGGCATGGGGAGGTTATGGGTAAGTTTGTGCTTTGGAAGATCTGTCTTGCTCTAGAGAGGACATTTGTTGAGGAGGAGAAAGTCTAGAGGTAAGGAGACCAGCAATGTAGCTGATTCTATAAACTTGGTGAATGGATTTGAACTAAGTAGGTGAATTTAGGAATAAGGTAGAGTCAGAAGGACATCATGATAAGTTAAATATAAGATGTAAAGATATTGGTGAAGATGTTTACAAAGATTCTCATTTGTGTTTAAGTGACTACATAGCTTAAAGTGCTATTCACGAAGAGAATGGATGCTGAGTGTAGATGAAACTTGGAAAAAAGCAAATTGTAGTAAATTGGCATTTTGAAATTTCAGTGCTGGGCATTTAAAATTTGGGAGTTTTTAGGATACTTAAAGGGTATATAGTTAGAAACAAAGAAGTAAGTCCAGGCTGGGGCAGAGATTTTGGTGGTGAGTCGATCACATGTGATCATTTAAATTAAATTATCAAGTTATTGAATGAAGTTTATTAGAAATAAAAGAGAACATGTAGCAAGAAGAGAAGAAACTAAAGATAAAACCATTAAAGACCATGGGGGCAGAAGAAGAGGAGACTTGGAAGGATTTTAGAAGACACAGCTTGATGGATAATTATGGGAAAAATAGGGTGTTATAATGTCGGAGGTCAGGAAATAATAAGACCAGAAAAGAATATGTAGAGGTGCTAGGGAAAGGCTTCTCCTAAGGAAAGATGTCAAACCTGAATGTTGAGAAGGTGGCAGTCATGCCAAGAACTGGGAGAAGAGTGTGCCAAGCGGAAGAGCAGTGAGTGCAGAAGTTTTACTCTAAGAGTGAGCTTAGTACGTGTAAGTGATAAAAGGAAGACCAGCATGGAACTGGAGTAAATATCTGGTTGAGAGTTGGGACTTAATGTCAGGGTGAGAGCACATGAGTCACTTAGTCTTTAAATGCCCATTCAGGGGATTTTAAATTTTGTTCTATGTGTGATTAAAAGCTTTAGATTCTAATGAGGGGAGGGAGGTATGTGAACTAACTTACGCTGCTTTGTGAAGGATAGAAGACTGAGAAGCTGAAATTTACAAGGCAAGAGATGATGGTGACTTGGGCCAACTTGTTAAGCAGTGGAGACAGCAAAAAAAAATGGTGGGATTCAGGGTATATTTTGGAGGTATAATTGATGAAACTTGTTAATGGATGAGTTTAGAGGAATGGTGATAAGAGAAGAATAAAGAATAACTCCTAAATTATTGACCCAATAAATGGATGGATGTAATACTTTCTAGGTAGCAAAATCCATAGTTCTGTTTTAGCCATGTTAAATTCAAGATGTCTAAAACTTCATAAAAATTTTTTATTGAAGTGTAGTTGATTTACAGTGTTGTGTTTAATCTCTGCCATATATCAAAGTGACTTAAAATATATATTTTATATATGTAAATATATATATATATATATATATATTCTTTTTCATCTTCTTTTCCATTATGGTTTATCACAGGATATTTGAATATATTATAGTTCCTATGTATAATGGTTTGCTAATCCCAAGATCTCAATCCTTCCTTCTCTCCCTCCTCTGCCTCCTTGCAACTACAAGTCTGTTCCCTTTGTGAGTCTATTTCTGTTTTACAAATATGTTGTATAGATTTGTGTCATATTTTAGATTTCACATATAAGTGATATCACATGGTATTTCTTTTTCTCTTTCTGACTTAATTCGCTTAGTATGATAATTTCTCAGCCTATTAAAAATTTTTTGGGAAAAATAGGGTGTTATAATGTCGGAGGTCAGGAAATAATAAGACCAGAAAAGAATATGTAGAGGTGCTAGGGAAAGGCTTCTCCTAAGGAAAGATGTCAAACCTGAATGTTGAGAAGGTGGCAGTCATGCCAAGAACTGGGAGAAGAGTGTGCCAAGCGGAAGAGCAGTGAGTGCAGAAGTTTTACTCTAAGAGTGAGCTTAGTACGTGTAAGTGATAAAAGGAAGACCAGCATGGAACTGGAGTAAATATCTGGTTGAGAGTTGGGACTTAATGTCAGGGTGAGAGCACATGAGTCACTTAGTCTTTAAATGCCCATTCAGGGGATTTTAAATTTTGTTCTATGTGTGATTAAAAGCTTTAGATTCTAATGAGGGGAGGGAGGTATGTGAACTAACTTACGCTGCTTTGTGAAGGATAGAAGACTGAGAAGCTGAAATTTACAAGGCAAGAGATGATGGTGACTTGGGCCAACTTGTTAAGCAGTGGAGACAGCAAAAAAAAATGGTGGGATTCAGGGTATATTTTGGAGGTATAATTGATGAAACTTGTTAATGGATGAGTTTAGAGGAATGGTGATAAGAGAAGAATAAAGAATAACTCCTAAATTATTGACCCAATAAATGGATGGATGTAATACTTTCTAGGTAGCAAAATCCATAGTTCTGTTTTAGCCATGTTAAATTCAAGATGTCTAAAACTTCATAAAAATTTTTTATTGAAGTGTAGTTGATTTACAGTGTTGTGTTTAATCTCTGCCATATATCAAAGTGACTTAAAATATATATTTTATATATGTAAATATATATATATATATATATATATATATATATATATATATATTCTTTTTCATCTTCTTTTCCATTATGGTTTATCACAGGATATTTGAATATATTATAGTTCCTATGTATAATGGTTTGCTAATCCCAAGATCTCAATCCTTCCTTCTCTCCCTCCTCTGCCTCCTTGCAACTACAAGTCTGTTCCCTTTGTGAGTCTATTTCTGTTTTACAAATATGTTGTATAGATTTGTGTCATATTTTAGATTTCACATATAAGTGATATCACATGGTATTTCTTTTTCTCTTTCTGACTTAATTCGCTTAGTATGATAATTTCTCAGCCTATCCATGTTGCTATAAATGGCATTATTTAATTCTTTTTTTTTTTAAACTATATGACTTTACTGCAGATATATCCTTTAAGGATTGCAGAACTATTTTTTTTTTTAAAGATTTATTTATTTTTGGGGGGTGGGTGGGGTGGGGTGGGGAGGGAGGGGAGCAGGCGGGCCACTTCTATTGGTCTTTCATTTGTCCATTTTCATCCATCTTTGTTCTTTGGCCCGTGAGGGCCTCCCATCGCGGTGGCCCCTGTTGTCGCAGAGCACCAGCTCTGGGCGCATGTGCTCCAGAGTTCTGGCTTGGTAATTGGACACATTGGTCCAGCCGTTCCACGGCACGTGGGATCTTCCCAGGCCAGGGATCGAACCAGCGCCCCTTGCACTGCAAGGCGGTGTCCTTACCCACTGGACCACCAGGGAAGCCCATATTTAATTCTTTTTAATGGTTGAGTAGTATGCCATTATGTATCCATTGATTCCATGTTAATCCATTTATGTACTATTGATGAGCATGTTGGTTGTTTCTATGTCTTGACCATTTTGAATAGTGCTGCTGTGAACATATGGGTGCATGTATCTTTTGGAATTGTAGTTCTGTCTGGGTACATTCCCATGAGCAGAATTGCCGCATCATATGGTAGCTCTATTTTTAGTGTTTTAAGAAACCTCCGTACTGTTTTCCATAATAGGTACACCAATTTCATTCCCGCCAACAGTGTAAGAAGGCTCTCTATCCTCTAGACCCTCTCCAGCATGTATTATTTGTCTACAACTTTTTCATGTGAATGTAGAGTAGGTCATTAGATATTTAAGTCTGGATTATGAGGGGATAGTCAGGACTGGAATTATAGATTTGGGTGTCTCAGAATATTAGGTAGTATTTAAAGTCATGGTACTAGACAGGATCACATAAGGAGCGAGAGTAGACAGAGATAACTAGTAGTCTAATGACTGAATTTTGGAGTATGACAATGTTTAGAAACCAGAAGGGAAGGCAGATTGGAGACTCAGAAAGAGCAGCCAGCACATCTCAAGGAAAGCAAGGGGTTTGGAGTGTCCCAGACAGCCAGGGAAGAAAGCATTCCAAATCGGACTAACTTGTTCCTGACTGGTTGGAAGTAGAGATACAGGTTAAGCAGAAAGTCAGGGAGAGGGGATTTGGGGCTTTCTTTCCTAATATCCTTTGTATTTTCATTCTCTGTGAGCCTGTTGAGCTTCATAGCCAAGGCTGTTAAGAGTAAGCCACCCTTGTGACCTTCACCTTTGAGGAAGGAGAGCAGCATATTGCAGGAAAGTCTTATACAGAGCTGAACAGAAATAATTTAAAGTAGAAAGTAATGTGTCACTAAAGAGCTTCACATGAAATGACTGGTTTCTATATTGTCCTTCTGATCAGAAGTAGGGAAGTTTCCATAGTGGATGTTAAGTTCATATGTGCACATAAACACATACACTCACACACACTCACTCTCACACAAAAGCAGAGTCTTCTGCAGATGGAACCATGGAGAAGGAAATGGAAACCCACTCCAGTATTCTTGCCTGGAGAATCCCATGGACAGAAGAGCCTGGTGGGCTACAGTCCATGGGTTGCAGAGAGTTGGACATGACTGAAGCAACTAAGCATGCACATACGGAAATAGGCAGGTCACATATCTTAAGCAGGGGGACTGGCATCAACAGGGTCCTCAGGAAGAAACTCGAAGCCTGTGTGTGGAGGACCCCAATCAGGTAATTTTTTATCTCACAGATTGATGATTGATTTTGTGCTCCACCCATGCCCAGTGCTCCCACAAGAGACACTCCATGCACTGGTCTTTGCCACAGATGAACATGTCGATAAAGCCAGAAACTCAGAAAATTAGTGCTGAGTTTCTAGACTCCTCCACTAGCATTGTTTCCTCTCCAACCTTGAATCCAAGTTCATTAAAATCCCTGAAACTTCCCCGATCTCCAAAGAGGAAGAATAGGAAGTAGGTTGGATTGAAGTCCTAAATCCCCAGTGGCCCAGCTTAATCGAATGGACATATTTCATTAAACAAATGCCTGTGCCATCTGCTCTGCTCCAATTAGGAATGCATGAGGAACATATTTCTCAATTATGTTGGAGAAGATGTCTGGGCTCAGAGTCCCCGACCAACAGTCTTTCCTCAGGCAGTGCAGTGGGGAAATGTGCCTCCAGCTTGTAGTGGCTCTCATGTTTTTTACATGTTGTCTCTCAGTTCCACCACTCACTTTGCATTCCTGCATTCCCTTTTGGATTAGAAGTGATCAGATCCAATACCCTAAATGAACATGCTCCATGCTGGTTTAAAATCATTGTATTTATTGCAGACCACTAACAAATTGCTATTTGGATTTACATGCATTTAATCCAGGAAAGTCTTATACAGAGCTGAACAGAAATAATTTAAAGTAGAAAGTAATGTGTCACTAAAGAGCTTCACATGAAATGACTGGTTTCTATATTGTCCTTCTGATCAGAAGTAGGAAGTTTCCATAGTGGATGTGAAGTTCATATGTGCACATAAACACATACACTCACACACACTCACTCTCACACAAAAGCAGAGTCTTCTGCAGATGGAACCATGGAGAAGGAAATGGAAACCCACTCCAGTATTCTTGCCTGGAGAATCCCATGGACAGAAGAGCCTGGTGGGCTACAGTCCATGGGTTGCAGAGAGTTGGACATGACTGAAGCAACTAAGCATGCACATACGGAAATAGGCAGGTCACATATCTTAAGCAGGGGGACTGGCATCAACAGGGTCCTCAGGAAGAAACTCGAAGCCTGTGTGTGGAGGACCCCAATCAGGTAATTTTTTTTATCTCACAGATTGATGATTGATTTTGTGCTCCACCCATGCCCAGTGCTCCCACAAGAGACACTCCATGCACTGGTCTTTGCCACAGATGAACATGTCGATAAAGCCAGAAACTCAGAAAATTAGTGCTGAGTTTCTAGACTCCTCCACTAGCATTGTTTCCTCTCCAACCTTGAATCCAAGTTCATTAAAATCCCTGAAACTTCCCCGATCTCCAAAGAGGAAGAATAGGAAGTAGGTTGGATTGAAGTCCTAAATCCCCAGTGGCCCAGCTTAATCGAATGGACATATTTCATTAAACAAATGCCTGTGCCATCTGCTCTGCTCCAATTAGGAATGCATGAGGAACATATTTCTCAATTATGTTGGAGAAGATGTCTGGGCTCAGAGTCCCCGACCAACAGTCTTTCCTCAGGCAGTGCAGTGGGGAAATGTGCCTCCAGCTTGTAGTGGCTCTCATGTTTTTTACATGTTGTCTCTCAGTTCCACCACTCACTTTGCATTCCTGCATTCCCTTTTGGATTAGAAGTGATCAGATCCAATACCCTAAATGAACATGCTCCATGCTGGTTTAAAATCATTGTATTTATTGCAGACCACTAACATTTATTAAAAGCTTCATTATGGCCAGATGCTGGGCTAAGCATTTTCTGTAGCATTTTAATCTAAACCCTAAAACTTCTCTATTCATCAAGAAGGATTCTCATTCTATAGACGAGGCAGTTGAAGCTTAGCCATCTGAAATCATTCAGCCAACGTCCCACAGATGGTGAGTGATGAAGCTGGGATTTGAACATGGGCAGCCTGGCACCAGAGCTCGTGTTCTGACACAATGAGCGTGTGTGTTTCTAAAAGTAGCACATACTGCCAATGTGCAGAGCATGATGTGGCTGTTATTCTACCTTTACAGTCAGGGCCTTCGCAATTAGGTGTGGAAGAAACAAGGAAATTAATCAGGACGACAGGGGTGGGGGGAGACAAAGAAAGTGCTAAGTACAGGTTGGGAATGGAAGAAGTTACTCCTAGGGTTACAAGTCAAAACATTGGCATAGTGTACTCTAGCATTTATAATCTAGTCCAGAAATGTAGACTGAAGAGCAACCCACTACCTGTGCCCTCAACTCTCAGATCTTTGTGTGATTTAACCAGTCAATTGTGCTAATCCATATGCCTGGCTCACCCCACCACAGGGCTGCTGAGGATGTTAGAGGAAAATTCCATAGCACTGATTTTCTGTTGTTGTTCAGTCACTCAGTCGTGTCCAACTCTTTGTGATCCCATGGACTGCAGCACACCAGGCTTTGATGTCCTTCATTAGTTCCCAGAGTTTGCTCAAACTCATGTCCTTTGAGTCAATAATGCTATCCAATGATCTCATCCCCTGTTACCCCTTTCTTCTCCTGCAGTCTTTTCCAGCATCAAGGTCTTTTCCAATGAGTTGGTTCTTTGCATCAGGCGGCTAAAGGTAGTGGAGCTTCAGCATCAATCCTTCCAGTGAATAGTCTGATTTTCAAGTTCTACAAATCCAGGCACCCATTTCAGTTTCTTATCTCCCTCTATGTACATGCTTCTCCCTGTCCTTAGCACCTCATGACACAGAAATATATATATATATATATATATATATATATATATATATATATATATATATATATATTTAAAGATGTATTTATTTATTTATTTTGGGCGAGGGTTGGGGAGAGAGAGGAGTGGGCGGGCCACTTCTATTGGTCTTTAATTTCTCTATTTTCATCTGTCTTTGTTCTTTGGCTCCTGTGGGCCTCCCATCGTGGTGACGTCTGTCGTTGCAGAGCGCTGGCTCTGGGCGCATGCGCTCAGAGCTCCGCCTCGTAATTGGACACATAGGTCCAGCCACTCCGTGGCATGTGGGATCTTCCCAGGCCAGGATCGAACCGCGCCTTGCACTGCAAGGCGTGTGTTTCTAAAAGTAGCACATACTGCCAATGTGCAGAGCATGATGTGGCTGTTATTCTACCTTTACAGTCAGGGCCTTCGCAATTAGGTGTGGAAGAAACAAGGAAATTAATCAGGACGACAGGGGTGGGGGGAGACAAAGAAAGTGCTAAGTACAGGTTGGGAATGGAAGAAGTTACTCCTAGGGTTACAAGTCAAAACATTGGCATAGTGTACTCTAGCATTTATAATCTAGTCCAGAAATGTAGACTGAAGAGCAACCCACTACCTGTGCCCTCAACTCTCAGATCTTTGTGTGATTTAACCAGTCAATTGTGCTAATCCATATGCCTGGCTCACCCCACCACAGGGCTGCTGAGGATGTTAGAGGAAAATTCCATAGCACTGATTTTCTGTTGTTGTTCAGTCACTCAGTCGTGTCCAACTCTTTGTGATCCCATGGACTGCAGCACACCAGGCTTTGATGTCCTTCATTAGTTCCCAGAGTTTGCTCAAACTCATGTCCTTTGAGTCAATAATGCTATCCAATGATCTCATCCCCTGTTACCCCTTTCTTCTCCTGCAGTCTTTTCCAGCATCAAGGTCTTTTCCAATGAGTTGGTTCTTTGCATCAGGCGGCTAAAGGTAGTGGAGCTTCAGCATCAATCCTTCCAGTGAATAGTCTGATTTTCAAGTTCTACAAATCCAGGCACCCATTTCAGTTTCTTATCTCCCTCTATGTACATGCTTCTCCCTGTCCTTAGCACCTCATGACACAAAAATATATATATATATATATATATATATATATGTATATATATATATATATATATATATATATATATATTTAAAGATGTATTTATTTATTTATTTTGGGCGAGGGTTGGGGAGAGAGAGGAGTGGGCGGGCCACTTCTATTGGTCTTTAATTTCTCTATTTTCATCTGTCTTTGTTCTTTGGCTCCTGTGGGCCTCCCATCGTGGTGACGTCTGTCGTTGCAGAGCGCTGGCTCTGGGCGCATGCGCTCCAGAGCTCCGCCTCGGTAATTGGACACATAGGTCCAGCCGCTCCGTGGCATGTGGGATCTTCCCAGGCCAGGGATCGAACCCGCGCCCCTTGCACTGCAAGGCGGTGTCCTTACCCACTGGGCCACCAGGGGAAGCCCAGAAATATTTTTTTTAACTACTCTTCATCACTATCTGCAAGCCTCCAATCTTACCACCTTACGTTCACTGTTGAAAGGTAACTTACCTATCTCCTTTGTAGGTAAATAGAGGTCATCAAATGGTAATTCCCTTGGCTGCCTGTACTTCTTATCAATTTAGCTCATTCCCTGACATCTCAGAGCACAACAAGCAAATTAAGCATTGTCACTTATTTAGTACATTTTATAACCAGGTGCTACTGGATGTCTACATGTGTTAGCTCATTCACTCCTCAGAACTACCTTGTGAGAGGGGAACTATTTTTAATTCTCAACTTATAGACAAGAAATATGAGTCTCAGGAAAGTAGGGAGCTGTTCCTCTGGATTATCTTTGTACAGCTTTTGCCTTCTCATCACATGTGTTTTTCCTAAGAAATAACATCTTCTTATATGACATCAGTCACCATCTATATGCTCATGGCCAAACCTCTATGTCCAGGCAAGAATTCTCTGTGAGCTTCTCTTTATTCAATTGCTCAAGAGATGCCCACTGGTATCTAGAATTAAACTTAGCCTTCTTTCCCCTCATCACTGGAATTGCTCTTTTTACTATATTTCCTGAGTCTGAGAGACATGGGTTCAATCTCTGGGTCAGGAAGATCCTCTGGAGGAGGAAATGGCAACCCACTCAAGTATTCTTGCCTGGAAAATCCCACAGACAGAGGAGCCTGATGGGCTACAGTCCATGGGGTCGCAAAGTCGGACACAACTTAGTGAACATGCACAGACATGGGTAATTCCACTGTTAGAGGTCATGGTGAGATTAAGATAATAGCATGATGTTTCTTGCCTGTATGGGAAAAGGAGAAACCTGTCTTCAGTCAGCTGCTAATTCTTACAAGATCTTCAGAGGAGACTCACGCAAAGCAAAAGGAATCATCTGATTATTAGCTATGACATCTAGTATACAACTGAAAGTAAGTTAGGTTGGCCTTATGGAGGATGCATGTCTCCATGTGATGAATTTGAGTAACCTTGTAAAAAGGTAAGTTGGCAAATCTATTTTGTTTATAACCCAGTGCCCAAGTTAAATCCTTTCTCTCGTATGACAAGTTATATACAAGTGTATAGAAATTTGTAGTCACTGGCCCTGAGATTTCCCAAGCTAAATCCTAGATGCTCTAGAGACAGAGATCGAGGAAAAAGCTAGAAGACAGTCTCTAGTAGACATGTCTTTATCCAGATTCTTGGGAAAAAAGAATTAGTTAAACTCTAGTTGTATGGAATGAGATAGAAAGGGAAGGGGCCCGTTTGTTTACCTTGCAGCATCATATCCTTTTGAAAGCTTACTCCCTAAGAAAAGAGCACCATACAGTGTCCTGGAATTGAGCAGGTCAGCATTACTCCTTTTTGTGGAAAGAATATCCCATCCTTTTTCTCAACCCTAGGGGATGAGTAATGAGGGAGGGGCTGATGAAAGGAATAACGAGGAACTCTGAATCCTTTCTTTTTGGAGTCTTCCCTTTCTTGGCTTTGTGACCTGTTTTTCTCTTTTTCCCTCAACCTCCCCAAGCCTCAGCTTCTCTGTGAGGATAACAGCTCTACCTGATACATAGGAATCCATCAGTAAGTGTGACGTAGGGTGGCAGGGAGGGGAACGAGAAGTTTGAGGCTCTGATAGCCAGGGTGGCTGGAGCAGATGTAGTAACGGCCTCATTAGAGGAGGCAGAAGTGGTCGTATTGGTGACAGTGTGTTTTTGGTGGTAGGTGGTCATCATCTGCTGGTTAGTCTGAATGGAGAACTGTGTGACTTTTCATTCTCTCTCTTGCTTATCACATGTAATCCATCAATATCTATAGATTTTATTTCATTAATTTATGTCAGTTCTTACAGCCATCATCCTAGTTAGAACACATGGCTTCCTTTCTTTTAGACCAAGAGGTGACATGACTTTCTCTGGACCACCCAATGAAGGACCTAAGGTCTAGGTTCTCTTATTCTGTGTTCTTTCCACTCTCCTGGAGACAATAGAGTAGAATAGTTAGAAATCAGGATGACTAGGTACAGTTGTGGCTCTCCTCCCCGACTAACTCTATTATCTAGGCAAATTTACCTATCTTCTTTTACCTATCATCAGAGTAGGCAATAACAGTAGTCCCACTGTGTAGGGTTGTTCGGAGGCTTTAATATGATCTTGGATTTAAAGTAGGTATTAGTTTCCTAGGAATGCTGTAACAAAAGTAGCACGAACAAGTGGCTTGAAACAAGAAAAATGTGTTGCCTCCCAATGCTGGAGCCTGGAAGTCCAAAATCAAAGTGTGGGTAGAGCTGTGCTCTTTCTGATGACTCTAGGGGGAATCTTGTGTTGCTTCTTCTCACCCCTAGTATTGCCAGTGATCTTTGCTGGTCCTTGGTTTGCCAATGCAGTACTCTAGTCATGAGCAGTCCTCTTCCTGGGTGTCTTCACATCATCTTCCCTCCACATGTGTTTCTGTTTCTGAATTCTTTCTTGTATAAGGACCCAAGTGATATTTGATTTAACTCTCATTGCTCATTTAAACTAGATTCTTTCTGTAAAGACCCTATTTACCTGTCGGCTCACTTCCTAAGGTCCTGGAAGTTAGGGCTTCAATATATCTTTTTTGATGGGGGCATAATTCAACCAGTGACAAAGAACTCTGCTCAGTCTGGGTTACAGAGTAAATGCTCAGTAAATATGTTCCTTCTGCTTAGCATGGAGCCTCCATTGTCAAAGGAGAGCTCAGAGGTGAGAAAGGAGACTGACAGCTCTGCCTCGACAGTTGCCCGTGTTACACAATTACACATTCAGCTCTGGAGGCAGGCGGCCTCTATGTTCTCGCGTAACATCAATATTGTGACATTCTGACATGTGTCAGCCACGGGGCTCTCCAGGGCTCCTTCACTACAGATTCTTGTGAAGCTGGAAAATTAGCCTCCAATCCTGGGAAATCTGAGTAATAGCCTGCCCAGAGATAGGTGGGTGAAAGGGTCATGATGGCAGAGATCTCAGATGAACCCCTGATACACTTCCCTCATCTTAGAGGTGAAGAGACTGAAACCCACCAAGGGGACCTACATTGCTTCAACTCACTCAGTGGGTAACAACCAGAGTCTTGGCATCCTAATTTCCACATGATGAAAATTTCCACCTATAGAATGGAAGAGTTGCTCCAGGTCTAGTACTATCTAAAAGAAATACAATGTGAGTCTCATGGGTATTTGTAAATTTTCTAATGACTGTGTAAAAATAATTGTTAATAGTTTGCATCACCCGGTATATCCAAAATACTACTTCAACATGTAATCGTTGTTAGTGAGATATTTTACATTTTTTTCTTACTGAATATTTTGGAACCCGTGTATTTTACAGTCCATTTTCATATCAACTCACCACATTTCAAGTGCTCAATTCCAGATGTGGTCAGGGGCTACGATATTGGATGGTTGAGTTCTATGACATTGGCTTGCCTGTGGAATTCCAACACTGGCCTTCCTTCCTATGGTGAAACTGTTGGTATAAATTTATCATTTCTTCTTCCTGAGAAAAGACTACCCTTAATTCAAGCTCATCTCCTTTCTCTTCTGAAATTTTTGGTCAGAATGATGTGACACATAGATGAAAAAATTTTTAATGTCCTTATTTAACAAAATAAATAACAGAGCACTTAGATCAGTCCCTTGTTTAAGAGAAACCATGTATATATATTGGAGATGGAAATGGCAACCTATTTCAGTATTCTTGCCTGGAATATTTCATGGACAGAGAAGCCTGGTGAGCTACAATCCATGGAGGGGTCTCAAATTATATCAATAGATATAGATAGATATAGATATATAAAATAAGTCTCTCTCTCTCTATAGACTTCCCTGATGGCTCAGAGACGATGAATCTGCCTGTATTGCAGGAGACCGGGGTTCCATCCCTGGGTTGGGAAGATACCCCTGGAGCAGGGCACAACCCACTTTAGTGTTCTTGCCTGGAGTATTCCATGGACAGAGGAGCCTGATGGGCTGTGGTCCATAGGGTCACACAGAGTTGTACATGATTGAAGTGACTAAACGGCAGCATGCGTACATATATATGTGAGTGTGCATGTATGTATGTGTATATATATGTGTGCATATGTATATCTGTTGGACTTTCCAGGTGGTGCTAGTGGTAAAGAACCTACCTGCTGATGCAGGAGGCATAAGAGACTCAGGTTCAATTCTTGGGTTGAGAAGATCCCCTGGAAGAGGAAATGGTCACCCACTCCAGTATTCTTGCCTGGAGAAACCCGTGGAGAGAGGAGCCTGGCAGGCTGCAGTTCATAGGGTCACACGGAGTCAGACATGACTAAAGCAACTTAGCACATACAAACATACATTTATGTGTACGTGTGCATGTCTGTGTATATTTAATGTTGATCTATAAAATTATTATCAGTCACTTAATCTGATTTTCTGTAATTATCATTAAAAGTCCAATAGAGGTAAAATGTCCCTGTAGGAAATTGGGAATTGAGAGCAAAAATACCGGTGAAGATCTGTTTGGGTCTTTGGTCTTATGGATTGTGGAGCATCTGGCTTACAGCATTGGTCTGGGTGTGAATGAGGGCTCATAATCTTGGCAGTCTACAGTTCATAGGGTTGCAGAGTCAGACAGGACTGAGGCAACTCAGCGCGCTTGTGCACATAGACTTGTAATATGGCAAGCCGTTGCACTGAACACTGTTTCCTCTGGCATTAAGAAAGATAATGGGGGGCAAATGGGTCCTTAGAAATTTCTTGTTCTCTCTTCTGTCCTCAGGCATAGGAGTTCCAGTGCCTTCTGATTATTCAGGAAATGCATTTGAGGTGGGCTCAGGCCAGTCAGGTATTTCCATATGGGATAGGCAAATTTGGGATGAGGGAGAGTAGAGCCCACATTCCTTACTGACTGAGTCCTGCACGCTCTGTGTTTCGCCTGTCGATCACCCCTCATTCACCTCCAGTCTTCTCCATCCATAGAGGTCGGCTTTCAGAGTCTCAAGTGTTTCATGCTTCTCTATGCTCCAGGGTCCTCGGTCCTCTGCCTAGAAAGCTCTTTCCTCCTTCCATCTTACCTTTCAGGGCTCTGTTTAAACAGTAGTTCCTCAAGGAAGCTTTTGGTGTCCCTCCAGACTTGGTCAAGTCTCTTGTTACAAATTCTAACTCCTGTCCTTAACAGTGTATAGCCCAATTATATTTCAATACTTATTTGAGTGATTGTTTGACATCTGCATCTTTTACTAGACTGTAAGCTCCAAGAGGACAGGTACTCACTTGTTCAAAGCCACTTGCCTGTCACCTTCCCTGGTAGTTTGTCTGGTAAAGAATCCTCCTGCAGTGCAGGTGACCCTGATTCGATTTCTGGGTCAGGAAGATCCCCTGGAGAAGGGATAGGCTATCCACTCCAGTATTCTTGGACTTCCCTTGTGGCTCAGTTGTTAAAGACTCTGCCTGCAATGCAGGAGACCTTAGTTAAAACCCTGGATTGGGAAGATGCCAGGGGCATGCAACCCACTCCAGTATTTTTGCTTGGAGAATTCCATGGACAGAGGAGCCTAGTGGGCTTCAGTCTGTGGGCTGAAAAGAGTCAGACACAACTGAGTGATTAATATTTTAACCTAATACTTGATTCAATAGACATTGAGTAAATGCTACTCAAATGTTCTGCGTGTTTACAGTGTTTCATTTTGGAATAGTTTCTTTCATATACCAAGAAATGGACAAGTCAAGACTCTGTGACTTGTGATCCCTTAATATTTGGAAACTCTAGAAGGTTCTATATGCTTTCTCCTGAGTACACCTAGCAGAGACACTGCCAGGTGAGTTTGCCATCAGCACTGCATTGGGAATCACAAAGTGCATCGTGGGTGCATCCTAACTCCCTTAAAAATTAACCAAGAGATCCAGTGCCTTCTGATTATTCAGGAAATGCATTTGAGGTGGGCTCAGGCCAGTCAGGTATTTCCATATGGGATAGGCAAATTTGGGATGAGGGAGAGTAGAGCCCACATTCCTTACTGACTGAGTCCTGCACGCTCTGTGTTTCGCCTGTCAATCACCCCTCATTCACCTCCAGTCTTCTCCATCCATAGAGGTCTGCTTTCAGAGTCTCAAGTGTTTCATGCTTCTCTATGCTCCAGGGTCCTCGGTCCTCTGCCTAGAAAGCTCTTTCCTCCTTCCATCTTACCTTTCAGGGCTCTGTTTAAACAGTAGTTCCTCAAGGAAGCTTTTGGTGTCCCTCCAGACTTGGTCAAGTCTCTTGTTACAAATTCTAACTCCTGTCCTTAACAGTGTATAGCCCAATTATATTTCAATACTTATTTGAGTGATTGTTTGACATCTGCATCTTTTACTAGACTGTAAGCTCCAAGAGGACAGGTACTCACTTGTTCAAAGCCACTTGCCTGTCACCTTCCCTGGTAGTTTGTCTGGTAAAGAATCCTCCTGCAGTGCAGGTGACCCTGATTCGATTTCTGGGTCTGGAAGATCCCTGGAGAAGGGATAGGCTATCCACTCCAGTATTCTTGGACTTCCCTTGTGGCTCAGTTGTTAAAGACTCTGCCTGCAATGCAGGAGACCTTAGTTAAAACCCTGGATTGGGAAGATGCCAGGGGCATGCAACCCACTCCAGTATTTTTGCTTGGAGAATTCCATGGACAGAGGAGCCTAGTGGGCTTCAGTCTGTGGGCTGAAAAGAGTCAGACACAACTGAGTGATTAATATTTTAACCTAATACTTGATTCAATAGACATTGAGTAAATGCTACTCAAATGTTCTGCGTGTTTACAGTGTTTCATTTTGGAATAGTTTCTTTCATATACCAAGAAATGGACAAGTCAAGACTCTGTGACTTGTGATCCCTTAATATTTGGAAACTCTAGAAGGTTCTATATGCTTTCTCCTGAGTACACCTAGCAGAGACACTGCCAGGTGAGTTTGCCATCAGCACTGCATTGGGAATCACAAAGTGCATCATGGTTGCATCCTAACTCCCTATTAACCAAGAGATCCTGAGAAAACCACTGAAAGCATAACTCAACATAATTATCAGTCCCATGTTGTATTTTCAGCTGGTGGCTTCAGCCTGAAATTGGTTCATCAGAATCTGTCAAGTGACAGAGGGTTGGATTCGTGATCTCTGGAGGGTTCAGTCAGGCTTTGGGCGATGGAGAAATCTTGTCTGAAACTCTGTTGCTGGTGACTCTGGGCTCTGAGAAGGAGAAACTTGTCACAGGAATAAAAGTTACCTCTTTTCTGTGCAAGGTCTCCAGTGAGTCACTGACTGTGCCTAGAATAGAAATTGGCATGGGAACAGGGTTCTGAGTGTTTTTGAACATCGCCCAGATAGGCAATGAATGTTTTTCCTCTGTTTTGATGAATATGAACAATGAATACTGAGGAAACAGGCCCAAAGAATTAAGGAAGAAGAGTCCAAACCAACTGAAGAACATACTGGCCTGGGTCTCGGATCTGCAGCCTGGGGGAACGTACTGGAATGGAGAGAGCCATGGACAGCGAGCCAGGAACTGGGCATTAGTTGTAGTGCTCCTGTCAGCTACATGGGAGCTGTGAGCTTCCTGGACCACCATCTCCTCTTCTGGTAAATGTAAAGAGTCAGCTTTTACCACCTCACTGGAATGTTGAAAACTCCATTAAATACTGATTAAGAGTGTTTATAAATACAAAGCCCTTTACAAACAGAAGTCTAGTCATGGTTTTGTTGCCATTGAGGCTATCTTGTGCTTCAGTGTAGTCATTGTGTGGTGAGAGTCCTCTGGGCTCAGCCATACACGTGAAGAGTGAGTCATTCACATCTTTGGAACTCAACTTTCATATCTGTGAAATGGGACAAGTTACTCTTTCTCTGCTGGCTCACTGAGTTGCCGTGAAGATGCTAAGTGATGCCAAAACACTTGGAAAAGTATAAAACTTTTCTTCTTTTATTTGTGAAACTCTAAAGAACCCCAAAGGGGACAGTGTTTCATTTTGGAATAGTTTCTTTCATATACCAAGAAATGGACAAGTCAAGACTCTGTGACTTGTGATCCCTTAATATTTGGAAACTCTAGAAGGTTCTATATGCTTTCTCCTGAGTACACCTAGCAGAGACACTGCCAGGTGAGTTTGCCATCAGCACTGCATTGGGAATCACAAAGTGCATCATGGTTGCATCCTAACTCCCTATTAACCAAGAGATCCTGAGAAAACCACTGAAAGCATAACTCAACATAATTATCAGTCCCATGTTGTATTTTCAGCTGGTGGCTTCAGCCTGAAATTGGTTCATCAGAATCTGTCAAGTGACAGAGGGTTGGATTCGTGATCTCTGGAGGGTTCAGTCAGGCTTTGGGCGATGGAGAAATCTTGTCTGAAACTCTGTTGCTGGTGACTCTGGGCTCTGAGAAGGAGAAACTTGTCACAGGAATAAAAGTTACCTCTTTTCTGT
Source organism: Tragulus kanchil (assembly GCA_022376925.1). Lineage (NCBI taxonomy): Eukaryota > Metazoa > Chordata > Mammalia > Artiodactyla > Tragulidae > Tragulus > Tragulus kanchil. The sequence goes on from JAIOJX010000004.1 coordinate 6,439,767, forward strand.
GCAAGGTCTCCAGTGAGTCACTGACTGTGCCTAGAATAGAAATTGGCATGGGAACAGGGTTCTGAGTGTTTTTGAACATCGCCCAGATAGGCAATGAATGTTTTTCCTCTGTTTTGATGAATATGAACAATGAATACTGAGGAAACAGGCCCAAAGAATTAAGGAAGAAGAGTCCAAACCAACTGAAGAACATACTGGCCTGGGTCTCGGATCTGCAGCCTGGGGGAACGTACTGGAATGGAGAGAGCCATGGACAGCGAGCCAGGAACTGGGCATTAGTTGTAGTGCTCCTGTCAGCTACATGGGAGCTGTGAGCTTCCTGGACCACCATCTCCTCTTCTGGTAAATGTAAAGAGTCAGCTTTTACCACCTCACTGGAATGTTGAAAACTCCATTAAATACTGATTAAGAGTGTTTATAAATACAAAGCCCTTTACAAACAGAAGTCTAGTCATGGTTTTTGTTGCCATTGAGGCTATCTTGTGCTTCAGTGTAGTCATTGTGTGGTGAGAGTCCTCTGGGCTCAGCCATACACGGTGAAGAGTGAGTCATTCACATCTTTGGAACTCAACTTTCATATCTGTGAAATGGGACAAGTTACTCTTTCTCTGCTGGCTCCCTGAGTTGCCGTGAAGATGCTAAGTGATGCCAAAACACTTGGAAAAGTATAAAACTTTTCTTCTTTTGCCTTATAATCCTTTGCCTGCCTTTCTTCCTTCCTTTCTTCCTCCTTTGCCTCCCCTTTACAGTGTTTCTGGGCATTTTCTATGTGTCATATACAGTGTAAGTTATGGAGGACACATATGTAAGATATGTGACCCATGTCATGCCTTCAGGAGATATTAGAATTTATTTGGGGAGACAGATGAATAAACATATGACATAACTCAGTGTTTTGTGACAACGTTTATTGAATACTCACTATATGTAGGCCCTACTCTAAGCACTCACATTGGTTCATTTAATTCTCTTCCTAGCTGCCGGGCCAGCCGGCAGTTGAACAGATCCTGAAGAGAGTGGCAGATAGGCTAAGAAAAGAAAGAAGGACAGAAAAGATGGGGTTGAGAGGGACAGCAAGAGGCAGACAACTCTACAGGTTGCTGACAAGTTGCTGACAAGTTTATTGAATTCGCTCATACATTTTATACTTCTCAAAATCAGATAACACACAGCAAACAATTGTGTATACGTGCTTTAGGCCAGGTTTTTCAGACCTAGCATTTTGTTAGTTTCTATCAGGCAGATGATAAACTAGGTGTTACCTCCTGGTATGTCATTAACATATTCAAAGCTCTTTGGATTACAATGGTTCTGGGGCATAAAGCCCTCAAGTCCTTTTCATCTGTACCAAGGCTCCAGGTGTCCTTTAGGATAGCTCAGGAATGTCTTCACAATACCTGTCAGCTACATGGGAGCTGTGAGCTTCCTGGACCACCATCTCCTCTTCTGGTAAATGTAAAGAGTCAGCTTTTACCACCTCACTGGAATGTTGAAAACTCCATTAAATACTGATTAAGAGTGTTTATAAATACAAAGCCCTTTACAAACAGAAGTCTAGTCATGGTTTTGTTGCCATTGAGGCTATCTTGTGCTTCAGTGTAGTCATTGTGTGGTGAGAGTCCTCTGGGCTCAGCCATACACGGTGAAGAGTGAGTCATTCACATCTTTGGAACTCAACTTTCATATCTGTGAAATGGGACAAGTTACTCTTTCTCTGCTGGCTCACTGAGTTGCCGTGAAGATGCTAAGTGATGCCAAAACACTTGGAAAAGTATAAAACTTTTCTTCTTTTGCCTTATAATCCTTTGCCTGCCTTTCTTCCTTCCTTTCTTCCTCCTTTGCCTCCCCTTTACAGTGTTTCTGGGCATTTTCTATGTGTCATATACAGTGTAAGTTATGGAGGACACATATGTAAGATATGTGACCCATGTCATGCCTTCAGGAGATATTAGAATTTATTTGGGGAGACAGATGAATAAACATATGACATAACTCAGTGTTTTGTGACAACGTTTATTGAATACTCACTATATGTAGGCCCTACTCTAAGCACTCACATTGGTTCATTTAATTCTCTTCCTAGCTGCCGGGCCAGCCGGCAGTTGAACAGATCCTGAAGAGAGTGGCAGATAGGCTAAGAAAAGAAAGAAGGACAGAAAAGATGGGGTTGAGAGGGACAGCAAGAGGCAGACAACTCTACAGGTTGCTGACAAGTTGCTGACAAGTTTATTGAATTCGCTCATACATTTTATACTTCTCAAAATCAGATAACACACAGCAAACAATTGTGTATACGTGCTTTAGGCCAGGTTTTTCGGACCTAGCATTTTGTTAGTTTCTATCAGGCAGATGATAAACTAGGTGTTACCTCCTGGTATGTCATTAACATATTCAAAGCTCTTTGGATTACAATGGTTCTGGGGCATAAAGCCCCTCAAGTCCTTTTCATCTGTACCAAGGCTCCAGGTGTCCTTTAGGATAGCTCAGGAATGTCTTCACAATACCTGGGGTGGCGGGACAGAGAGCTATGCTGTTATCAGTCCCTGTTTCCAGGGCAGCTCCCAGAGCTATGTTTCCTTAAAAGAAACCCCTTGAAACAGGGCAGCTCCCCATACCTAGCGCAGTAGTACCCAAGGGTACCAGCATTTTCCCCAGTTTTGAAGGTGAGGAAACCAAAGCCCCCAGCAAATAGGGTAACCTGCCCAAGAATACAGAGCTAGTGACTCTGGGTGCCTTGGCTCCAGAGCCAGTTTCCTTGACTATCAATGGCTGCAACCTAGGGACCCCACGGGAAGCTTTGGAGGAAATGACACACCAGTGAGGGGCGTTCCAGGGAGATGGAAGAGCTGGTGCCTGGGAAACCACAAGGACCTTTGCGACTGGGCTCCTGAAATATTTACCTCTCCTTTTCTTCTGCCTCATTACCCTGTTCTGGTCACACTGTCCTTCTCACTGGCCCCGAGAGGTACCAGACTGCTCTTGCTTCAGGTCTCTTGTGTCATCTCTGCCCTCCCTCAAGACTCTTGTTCCCAGTTCTTTGCATGGCCGCTTCCCTGACTCAGATGTCACCGCTCAGAGAGGCCGGGTCAATGGCAGTTGCCTCCCCTCCCTCAGTTGGTAACTCACTCTTTTATTTCCCCTGTCTATTCTCCTTATGCGTCACACTAACTGAAAGAATATATTTATTAGGTCACTTCATTTTTGTACCTTTCCTGACTTGATTATAGTGTCCACAGGGCAGGCATCTTATCTGTCTTGTTCACTGTTATGTCTTCAGCTCTTAGACATAGCAGGGGCACGGGGACTCCCAGGGGTGGATTAGGGTAGTGAGATGGAATGGATGGGGATGGGTAGGGTGTAGGAAATTTTAAATGACTCATACATTTTATACTTCTCAAAATCAGATAACACACAGCAAACCATTGTGTATACGTGCTTTAGGCCAGGTTTTTCGGACCTAGCATTTTGTTAGTTTCTATCAGGCAGATGATAAACTAGGTGTTACCTCCTGGTATGTCATTAACATATTCAAAGCTCTTTGGATTACAATGGTTCTGGGGCATAAAGCCCCTCAAGTCCTTTTCATCTGTACCAAGGCTCCAGGTGTCCTTTAGGATAGCTCAGGAATGTCTTCACAATACCTGGGGTGGCAGGACAGAGAGCTATGCTGTTATCAGTCCCTGTTTCCAGGGCAGCTCCCAGAGCTATGTTTCCTTAAAAGAAACCCCTTGAAACAGGGCAGCTCCCCATACCTAGCGCAGTAGTACCCAAGGGTACCAGCATTTTCCCCAGTTTTGAAGGTGAGGAAACCAAAGCCCCCAGCAAATAGGGTAACCTGCCCAAGAATACAGAGCTAGTGACTCTGGGTGCCTTGGCTCCAGAGCCAGTTTCCTTGACTATCAATGGCTGCAACCTAGGGACCCCACGGGAAGCTTTGGAGGAAATGACACACCAGTGAGGGGCGTTCCAGGGAGATGGAAGAGCTGGTGCCTGGGAAACCACAAGGACCTTTGCGACTGGGCTCCTGAAATATTTACCTCTCCTTTTCTTCTGCCTCATTACCCTGTTCTGGTCACACTGTCCTTCTCACTGGCCCCGAGAGGTACCAGACTGCTCTTGCTTCAGGTCTCTTGTGTCATCTCTGCCCTCCCTCAAGACTCTTGTTCCCAGTTCTTTGCATGGCCGCTTCCCTGACTCAGATGTCACCGCTCAGAGAGGCCGGGTCAATGGCAGTTGCCTCCCCTCCCTCAGTTGGTAACTCACTCTTTTATTTCCCCTGTCTATTCTCCTTATGCGTCACACTAACTGAAAGAATATATTTATTAGGTCACTTCATTTTTGTACCTTTCCTGACTTGATTATAGTGTCCACAGGGCAGGCATCTTATCTGTCTTGTTCACTGTTATGTCTTCAGCTCTTAGACATAGCAGGGGCACGGGGACTCCCAGGGGTATGTGTAGAGTGGATTAGGGTAGTGAGATGGAATGTGATGGGGTAGTGCTGCTCCTGTGGGCAGGGGGCCTGTAGTGAAAATCTTGAAATGACTGCAGGCTATTCTTACCACTCTTTTTCTAACAGCATTCTTTTATTTAATTTTTTTATTAATTTTTGCTTGAGACTAGAGTATAGTTGATTAAGAATACTGTGTTAGTTTCAGGTGGGCAACAAAGTGATTCAGTTATACATGTATCTATTCTTTTTCAAATTCTTTTCCCATTTAGGTTATTACAGACATTGAGCAGCATTGCTTGTTCTGTAGAGTTTCTTGCAGGTCATCTGTTTTAAATACAGCAGTGTGTAACCTGTGAGTCCCAAGTTCCCAATCTGTCTTCCCCCTAACTCTTCCCCACTGGTAACCATGAGTTCATTCTCCAAGTGTGTGAGTCTGTTTCTAACAGGGTTCTTCACTAAGGCAGTGCTGCCCTCCCCAGCCTCCAAGATGTTTGAAATTGGTGTGGTCATTTGGTCCTGGTGGAGGAGGGGACACTGCTGACATTTAGTAGATAGAAGGTCAGCCAGGCCATTTCTCCTGTGATGGGCAGAGCAATCCTGTTCTGTACAACCAGAAAGATCTCACCCAAAATAACAATAGAACTCCATTTGAGTATTTAATGAAAATGGCCTTCAAGAGACTGGACAAGAGACCTCCTCCAGCTTTAGCCTTTGAGCAACAAGACGGGCTTGATGTAGAGTTTGGTTTTATTTGTCTGTAAAGCATATATCATTTCTTTATGACAAGGTTACCTGTGTTAATGGAGAAGAAATTGCTTTAGGAACTGCAGGATGTTCTGGTTTTTAGTTTTATAGTGAGTCAGGGTCTCATATTAGGCATCTCTTCACATACATGAAACTTCTCATTATAATTTTTGCATGAAAAGGATCTCAGCCATGATTTCATTTGAATCTGACCATTCATCCTGTGAAGTCGTAGGGCAATAAGATGAAAAAAATTATGTATCTATTGGTTTGTCTTCTTTCTTTTTCTTTATTTCTGCCTCCTTTCTTTCTCCCCTCCCTCCTCTCTCTTCCCTTTCCTTCCTTCCTCCCTAAACTCAGCTGTGACAGGTGGGATACTTAACACTCTACTAAGGAGGATGGCAACCTAGCTGTGAATTCAAGGATGAGGACAGAATGTCTGCCTTCCTGGGTCTAGCACAGTTCTGTCTGTAGGAGGTCCTCAGTGTGCATGTTTGGTAAATGAATGACCGAATGAGCATAGGAGTGAGCCAACAGATAAATCCCCTCTGGTGTCAGCTGCTCGTGGTGAAAAGCAGACAGGACCAGCTCCCTCAGGTTAGCTGCTGCACACCAGTCCTGTACCAGCCACCCGCCTCCATCCTGAGAACAAATGTGCTTCTCTGTGACCTGCCTTGTCCCAGGCTGGGTAGAAGTAAATTCTGCCTTGGGTTAAAGCTGGATTAATAACCCGTGAACGGTTCCTTTCTCTCCTGACTGAGCACAGTAAATATCGATGGTAATATAATGTTCTTTCTCAAGAAGGAGAGACTGAGGGAAAGAAGAGAGGAGGGACTGACCTTGTAGCTTGGAAAGAAGAGAATATGGGGGGAGACAGTGCCCCATCAAATTACTCTCTCTCTCACACACATGCAGACACATTTGCACATGCCCACACATACAGTTCGTAACGTTTCTGAGTTGGTCTTCTCTTGATCAGATATAGTTCCCCTTTTCTGGGTTATGGAGATCCTTAGAAGAATCAGATGACAGCTCTGAATCCTTTCCCAGGAAAACACATATGAGCACGTGTATGTGATGTCGTGGGACTCAGAGATCCACTGAAAAGTGTCTATAGAGGCACTCTGGAAGAGATAATGCTTGCTCACAGTTTGAATTTAGTTTTTAGATGTATCTTGCTTGGCTTAGAGGCCATTTAAAATTTTGTTAAAACCTCAAAACCAAAATCATAAAAAAAAATCCTTAGATCTGACTTCTTTTAAAAAATTTCAAATGTCCGGCACTCTTGGACTCACATAGTGGCCATCAGGTGTGTTGAACGGTAATATTTGTAATATTTGTTTAAACATTGTAAGGCTCCCCAGTTGTTGACATCTCATACCCCACTTTTAGCCTTTGAATTTTGTCTCTTACCCTAGGAGGGGTTAAGAACACCTGACCTTCCAAGATCCTTAGTTTGGGTTCCAGAATGAGAGATCTTAAGGTAACCGTGAGGTCTCATATCCTTGGAGTATGTCCTCAAAGCAAATTTCATATGCATACCAGTATGTAAAACCAGTTGTGGAGAAAGTTCTCTGTTTAAATGGGGCACATGGGCCTAATTTCATAATACCATGCAGGAGTGAGCCAACAGATAAATCCCCTCTGGTGTCAGCTGCTCGTGGTGAAAAGCAGACAGGACCAGCTCCCTCAGGTTAGCTGCTGCACACCAGTCCTGTACCAGCCACCCGCCTCCATCCTGAGAACAAATGTGCTTCTCTGTGACCTGCCTTGTCCCAGGCTGGGTAGAAGTAAATTCTGCCTTGGGTTAAAGCTGGATTAATAACCCGTGAACGGTTCCTTTCTCTCCTGACTGAGCACAGTAAATATCGATGGTAATATAATGTTCTTTCTCAAGAAGGAGAGACTGAGGGAAAGAAGAGAGGAGGGACTGACCTTTTAGCTTGGAAAGAAAAGAATATGGGGAGAGACAGTGCCCCATCAAATTACTCTCTCTCTCACACACATGCAGACACATTTGCACATGCCCACACATACAGTTCGTAACGTTTCTGAGATGGTCTTCTCTTGATCAGATATAGTTCCCCTTTTCTGGGTTATGGAGATCCTTAGAAGAATCAGATGACAGCTCTGAATCCTTTCCCAGGAAAACACATATGAGCACGTGTATGTGATGTCGTGGGACTCAGAGATCCACTGAAAAGTGTCTATAGAGGCACTCTGGAAGAGATAATGCTTGCTCACAGTTTGAATTTAGTTTTTAGATGTATCTTGCTTGGCTTAGAGGCCATTTAAAATTTTGTTAAAACCTCAAAACCAAAATCATAAAAAAAAATCCTTAGATCTGACTTCTTTTAAAAAATTTCAAATGTCCGGCACTCTTGGACTCACATAGTGGCCATCAGGTGTGTTGAACGGTAATATTTGTAATATTTGTTTAAACATTGTAAGGCTCCCCAGTTGTTGACATCTCATACCCCACTTTTAGCCTTTGAATTTTGTCTCTTACCCTAGGAGGGGTTAAGAACACCTGACCTTCCAAGATCCTTAGTTTGGGTTCCAGAATGAGAGATCTTAAGGTAACCGTGAGGTCTCATATCCTTGGAGTATGTCCTCAAAGCAAATTTCATATGCATACCAGTATGTAAAACCAGTTGTGGAGAAAGTTCTCTGTTTAAATGGGGCACATGGGCCTAATATCCCTGCCAGTTAGTTATAGCTACCCTAGCTTTGCTTCAGTGCCCCTCAAGACATCCCTAAGGGCTCTTCATGGTAAAATTGAGGACTTCTTTGTATCCATCAGAGCCTTTCAGTTGCATGTGACAGAAACTCAACTTGAGCTAGCTATAGTTGAAAAGTTATTTTGTGGATGCAGGTAGCTCTGGATACGTGTCCTTAGACAGGGCTGGATCCCGGGACCCAGGTGATGGCATCACAGATCTTCATCTCTCTTTGATTTTCTCTGAGTTGCTTTTATTCTCAGGAAGCCCCTTCTCAAGTGGGAGGTAGTTGCCCAGCAGCAAGACTCTCGGTCTGTACCATCTCTTTACCTAGTCGTCCTGCTTAGGGGGAAAGCTTCTCCTTCCTAGGAGTTCCAGCAGAGTCTGGGATATGGTTTCCTTGGGCCATGGCGGGTGAGTGCCCCTCCCTGTGTGAATCACCCCAGGCAGGGACATGGCACCAGCCTTGGCCAGGTCTTGATCATGGAGCTCCAGGGGTCAGGGAGCTCCAGAGAATAAGGTCAGGGCCTCATGAACCTCCTGGGTGAGGACTAGGTAGGGCTGGCTCCCCAGAGGAGTACTGGGGAGTCATTACAGAGAAAGGAAGCAGAGACACTAGAGAGGTGTAAATAGCCAATTACTGCTCTACATTAATTTAACCCAACTTCTTGCTCATAAGGATGTGGAGACTTTGAAAGGGAAGGCAACCTGCCTAAAGCTGCAATCTTCAGGCATGGTAAGTCTGAAGCATAAACCCAGAATCATTTTTCTAACCCTATGCTCTTTTTTGTTTTAGGCACTGGTCCTTCATCATCTATTTTTCTGTGAAATTGATGGATAGGTTGTAGGGAACAGTAATCATATATGACAATAAATCAATCCCTGAACCATCACATTTTAGTGATAAAAGGGATCTAAGTGGGCTTGTAATTTAAATGAGAAAACAGACCAGGAGAGACTGCCTTCTACAAGGGCAACTGGCAATTTATATAAGACTATCAAAGTGCCTTCACATCTCTTATTTCATTTGACATTTAAGAACAACCCTGGGACGCATGAAACTTGGGTGGCTTTTCCTGAGTGTTTTCTCATCAGTAATATCATGTTATTCCCACAACAGTTCTATAAAACGTGAGAGGATAAGAGTTTAAGCAGGTTTATGAATACGAGCACAGAATCAGAGAGGCTAAGATACTTGCCCAAGGACTCACAGCATGTAAGGTACAGGTCCAGTTCTAGAATACATCTGTTCAGTTCTGTTTACTTTTTTGGTGTCACACTTGAATCAAATAATGAATTTAAACTGATAAACACTCTACTTAAGCAATAATCTAAAGCAGTATGATAGACTGCTAACCATTAAAGTTTTCAACTTTACCATTGCTAAATTACATATTTGTCTTACATGAAAGTCAGACACAGGGACAATGCAGCTTTAATTCAAAAAAATAAAGTTCAAATAACAGAATTTTGGGAAAATAATATAAACAGACAGGTGAAACTAAATTTTAGAGAATTTTAGATCTGGACAGGATTATAAAATAAAAGAATGAATAACTCTTCTCCTTTTGGGCATGCTAAAAGGAATGTGCTAAGTTGCTTCAGTCATGTTCGACTCTTTGTGACCCCATGGCATTAGTCTATCAGGCTCCTCTTTCTATGGGATTCTCCAGGCAAGAATACTGGAGTGAGTGGCCATGCCCTCCTCCAGAGGAATCTTCCCTACCTAGGGATCGAATCATCATCTCTTATGTCTCTTGCATTAGCAGATGGGTTCTTTATCACTAATGTTCCCTGGGGAGCCCCTTTCCTTTTGGGAGGGAAACTGATTTTCAGAACATTGGTATGATTGGCCTTAGATCCTATTTCTGGCCTATAGGGAGACTGGGCAAGTGTATAGATCTTCAGCTTCTTGTTGCCCTAGGGCCTTTCATTGTGGTGATTGAGATGACCTTCTAAATCATCCTGTAGTATTTTTGAGAGTGTGAGGCACATTAGCCATGGGTGGTACTCCAAGTGAACTTTGGTGTCTTCCAGACATGAAATTAAGTAACATTGATTCAAACTCTGAGAAGGTAATTTTCTTTAATTCCCTTTAAACTCTTCTGGTTGCATTCTAGGGAAATTCTCTGCTGGACTCGGATCCGACCTCCACACCTAATCTAGCACTTGCTTATTTCACTTGTTTAGCAGAGTGTACAGGCCTCAGGCTCACAGCATGTGAGCAAGGCAAGCGTACCTGGTGGTAGGCAAGAGCTCCTGGCCAGAACATTGTGTTGTTTTCATTGTATGTATTTTGCACAGATGAAAAATCATATTTATTCTTAATTCATGTAATGATCTAACATTTCTTTAAAGATTAGTACCGGGCTTCTCTGGTGGTCCATTGGGTAAAGAGTCCGCCTTGCACTGCGAGGGGTGCTGGTTTGATCCCTGGCTTGGGAAGATCCCCACATGTGGCGGAGCAGCTGGACCCATGGGTCCAATTACTGAGCTGGAGCTCTGGAGCGCATGTGCCCAGAGCTGATCCTCTGCAAGGAGAAGAGGCCACTGCAATGGGAGCCCTACATAGGCCAAAAGAATAAATATAGATGAAAATAAATAAATAAAAAGCCAATAAAAGAGGCCCAAAAATTATAAAGATCAGTACTTTTCAAAATTTATTTAAATGAGCTGATTTGTTAAAAATATCTTATGCACATCACAGTACAGATGATGATAATAGTACACAGATGTGACAAAAATCCAGGTGATGATGAATAGATGAAACTGGAGAATTACTGCCTCAGGAGCTGTTCCCGAGTACAAGCTCACTCTGCTTACTGCACAACCAGCCAAAAAATCTAAGAAATGAGGTGTTGAGGCAAGCTATACAACTTTATTCAGAAGAAAGTGGGCTGGCCTAGAAGATGGCAGATGAATGTCTCAAAATAAGCGCCTTATTGGTGTCTGGGTGCCAGGTTCTTCTGTCGAACAGAGATGGGGGAATGAGGGGAGAGAAAGAAGACAGGCCATTAATCTTGTAAATATCTGCTTGAAGCCTCAGGAAGGTTTCTCCCTTCTTGCCGTCACCTGGTGGACAGAATCCTGAACAAAGACACTTTAACAGTCAGGCATAGGGGCAGGGCTTTCTGAGGCAGGCCATTCCATATGATTACAATAACAAAAGCAGGGATTAGCAAGTCAAAGAAACAGTTCCAGCATGGAGTCAGAATTGGCGGATCCCTGCAATGGAACCAGGTCTGAGGCCATTGCTTGGGGTACACTGAAGAGACCTCAGAAATACACAGATTTGACTCCAAGCCCGGCTACGAAAGTTAGCTGCATGACCTTGGGCTAGATGCTTCATACCTTTGAGTCTCAGAAAGAGAGAAATAACTAATAATACTTCCTATGCAAGGCCGTTGTGATGACTAAGGAATATCTATAACAAGGACCAAGAACAGTGCCCTGCACTTATCAGGTGCTAAAGAAACGATATCTCTGAGAAGAGAGGAGCTTTCAAAGAATATGAGTGAAAGAAGAGAAAAATGACAGGACAGGAGAAAGCAGTGAAGCACCAGATGCTGCCTTGGCTTTAACCTCCCTTCTCCCACTTCTCCTGAAAAGGCCAGCTAAGATCCCAGCCAGTTAAGTAAGTCTTTGCTCCAGGAGATCGGTTTTTCTCTTTCAACAAGGGTAAACTGCAGTCCTTGAGGCTGCTTTATTGCTCAGAGACTAACTCACAGGTGTGTTTACTGGCAAAGCAGCCTTCAGGGCACCCTGGGAGGTGGTTAAAAATATCTTATGCACATCACAGTACAGAGGGCACAGATGTGACAAAAATCCAGGTGATGATGAATAGATGAAACTGGAGAATTACTGCCTCAGGAGCTGTTCCAGTACAAGCTCACTCTGCTTACTGCACAACCAGCCAAAAAATCTAAGAAATGAGGTGTTGAGGCAAGCTATACAACTTTATTCAGAAGAAAGTGGGCTGGCCTAGAAGATGGCAGATGAATGTCTCAAAATAAGCGCCTTATTGGTGTCTGGGTGCCAGGTTCTTCTGTCGAACAGAGATGAGGGAATGAGGGGAGATAAGGGAGACAGGCCATTAATCTTGTAAATATCTGCTTGAAGCCTCAGGAAGGTTTCTCCCTTCTTGCCGTCACCTGGTGGACAGAATCCTGAACAAAGACACTTTAACAGTCAGGCATAGGGGCAGGGCTTTCTGAGGCAGGCCATTCCATATGATTACAATAACAAAAGCAGGGATTAGCAAGTCAAAGAAACAGTTCCAGCATGGAGTCAGAATTGGCGGATCCCTGCAATGGAACCAGGTCTGAGGCCATTGCTTGGGGTACACTGAAGAGACCTCAGAAATACACAGATTTGACTCCAAGCCCGGCTACGAAAGTTAGCTGCATGACCTTGGGCTAGATGCTTCATACCTTTGAGTCTCAGAAAGAGAGAAATAACTAATAATACTTCCTATGCAAGGCCGTTGTGATGACTAAGGAATATCTATAACAAGGACCAAGAACAGTGCCCTGCACTTATCAGGTGCTAAAGAAACGATATCTCTGAGAAGAGAGGAGCTTTCAAAGAATATGAGTGAAAGAAGAGAAAAATGACAGGACAGGAGAAAGCAGTGAAGCACCAGATGCTGCCTTGGCTTTAACCTCCCTTCTCCCACTTCTCCTGAAAAGGCCAGCTAAGATCCCAGCCAGTTAAGTAAGTCTTTGCTCCAGGAGATCGGTTTTTCTCTTTCAACAAGGGTAAACTGCAGTCCTTGAGGCTGCTTTATTGCTCAGAGACTAACTCACAGGTGTGTTTACTGGCAAAGCAGCCTTCAGGGCACCCTGGGAGGTGGATTCATTTGTTATTCCTGCGTAGGAGGCTTTAACTTCTGGATTGTTAAAGAACAAACAAAAGTACCTCCTAAAAATAGGCTGTGGTGTGGTGAAGCTTGAAATGTAATCCTTTAGTTGAGCCGTAAGAGAAAATCTTGATTAAGTTTTCCGAGGTTTGGCCTGGTGGGCTATGGTGTGTTCTGTGGGTTGTAGTTTCTTTGATTTCCTAAAATGTTATTTTAAAATATTATCTTGGTTACCGAGTTGTGAATTCCTCCTTAAATGTCCTCCCCCGCCCTCCCCGAGACGCATACCTTACCTGTGACATGCTAGTTCTGGTCCACAGGGACCAACGGCACACCTTCTAGGCCTAAAGCTAAATATTAGCAAAAGGGACTTGTTTTTGCTCAACATAAGCTGGACAGTAATGAAATAGTTTGCTTTATGAAATGAGGCTTGCCCTGCCTTGGTGAAAGTACAACCCAGATTACATAACTTCAGGCAGGGAGTCTAAGTGGCGTTGAGTGTGCATGCACTGAGCCGGAGGTTTGGATGGAAAGTCCTCCCTTGCAATTGCATGAATTGAATCCATCCTTTCATCCAACAGATATCACTTCTAGTGTCATTGCTATGCTAGGCACTGAATGTGAGTGTCGATGTCAAGGGACCGCGACCACCCTCAGGAGTTCCCATTTCTCAACTGTGAATGTGGTGGGGTAAGCAAAGAATGAAATAGCTAGCATTCACTGAATGCTAACCATGTCCAAGGCACTGGGGCCAGGTGCTCTACACACATTTTATGTCTTTATGAAAATAAAAGGTACATATGGTGAAATACCCAAATCTTATGTGTACAATTTTATAAGTCTTTATCTATCCATCTATTTTTGGATAACCATAATCCCAATCAAGATATGGAGAGACATAGCAGTATATACATGTTGATCTCGCTGTTACATTTATTTATTTATTTATTTTGGGGTAGGGGGCGGGCCACTTCTATTGGTCTTTCATTTATCTATTTTCATCCATCTTTGTTCTTTAGCCCGTGTGGGCCTCCCATCGTGGTGACCTCTGTTGTCTCAGAGCACTGGCTCTGGGCACACGCGCTCCAGAGCTCAGGTGCAGTAATTGGACACATGGGTCCAGCTGCTCCGCAGCATGTGGGATCTTCCCGGGCCAGGGATCAACCCAGTGCCCCTTGCACTGCAAGGCGGTGTCCTTACCCACTGGACCACCAGGAAGCCCTCACTGTTATATTTAAAATGGATAACAAGGACCTATTGTATAGCACGGGGAATACTGCTCAATGTATATGGCAGTCTGGCTGGGAGGGGAGTTTGGGGGTATGTATGGCTGAGTCCCTTCGCTGATTGTCCTTCCACTGGGATTCCCAAAATGTTTTTTTTTAGTTTCCTTTTGGTCCCGAGACGCATACCTTACCTGTGACATGCTAGTTCTGGTCCACAGGGACCAACGGCACACCTTCTAGGCCTAAAGCTAAATATTAGCAAAAGGGACTTGTTTTTGCTCAACATAAGCTGGACAGTAATGAAATAGTTTGCTTTATGAAATGAGGCTTGCCCTGCCTTGGTGAAAGTACAACCCAGATTACATAACTTCAGGCAGGGAGTCTAAGTGGCGTTGAGTGTGCATGCACTGAGCCGGAGGTTTGGATGGAAAGTCCTCCCTTGCAATTGCATGAATTGAATCCATCCTTTCATCCAACAGATATCACTTCTAGTGTCATTGCTATGCTAGGCACTGAATGTGAGTGTCGATGTCAAGGGACCGCGACCACCCTCAGGAGTTCCCATTTCTCAACTGTGAATGTGGTGGGGTAAGCAAAGAATGAAATAGCTAGCATTCACTGAATGCTAACCATGTCCAAGGCACTGGGGCCAGGTGCTCTACACACATTTTATGTCTTTATGAAAATAAAAGGTACATATGGTGAAATACCCAAATCTTATGTGTACAATTTTATAAGTCTTTATCTATCCATCTATTTTTGGATAACCATAATCCCAATCAAGATATGGAGAGACATAGCAGTATATACATGTTGATCTCGCTGTTACATTTATTTATTTATTTATTTTGGGGTAGGGGGCGGGCCACTTCTATTGGTCTTTCATTTATCTATTTTCATCCATCTTTGTTCTTTAGCCCGTGTGGGCCTCCCATCGTGGTGACCTCTGTTGTCTCAGAGCACTGGCTCTGGGCACACGCGCTCCAGAGCTCAGGTGCAGTAATTGGACACATGGGTCCAGCTGCTCCGCAGCATGTGGGATCTGCCCAGGCCAGGGATCAACCCAGTGCCCCTTGCACTGCAAGGCGTTGTCCTTACCCACTGGACCACCAGGGAAGCCCTCACTGTTATATTTAAAATGGATAACAAGGACCTATTGTATAGCACGGGGAATACTGCTCAATGTATATGGCAGTCTGGCTGGGAGGGGAGTTTGGGGGTATGTATGGCTGAGTCCCTTCGCTGTTCATCTGAAACTATCACAACATTATTAATTAGCTATAATCCAATATAAAATAAAAAAGCTTTTTTAAAAAAAATCATAGAGAGGGAGAACATTTTCATCACATCAGTAAGTTCCTGTATGCCCTGTGCCACTCAATCTCCATTCCCCTCAGAGGCAATTTCTGCTTTGCTCTCTAATACCATATATTTGTTTGCCTATTCAAAGACTGAATATATTTGAAATAGTACAGTGTTAGAATTTCAGTCTGCCTTCCTTAAATCAGCATGCTTTTGTGAGTCTTCCTTATTATTGTAAGTTTTATTAGCTTGTTTCTTATTTCCCAGTATTATCTCAATTATAAATTAAACCATGGATTTTTTTTTTTAATACTGTTTACCTGTTAATAGTTGCTTCCAGTTTTGAGGTGTTACAAATAAGGTTAAGCATTCTTTTCTAGGTCATTTGATTGATATGGGTTCTCTTTTCTGCTGGATCATAAGGTAGGGCCATATTTAACTTGTTAAGAAATTGCCAAATAATTTTCCAAAGTGCTTGGACCATTTTAAAGTCCTACGCAACACTACATGAAAATTTTAGTTGGCCAAAATCTTTGCCAATACTTAATGTTGCTGTTTTTTTTTAAATTTTAGTGGTTTTAGTAGTTATGTTGTTACGGTTTAGTTGTGTCCGACTCTATGGTCACCCCAAGGACTGTAGCCTACCAGTCAGCTCTGTCCATTGGATTTCCCAGGCAAGAATCCTGAAGTGGGTTTTCATTTCCTTCTCCAGGGCGTTTTCCTGAATCAGGCATCGAATGTGTGTCTCCTGCATTGGCAGGTGAATTCTTTACCACGGATTCACCAGGGGAGCTGGTGTTATATAGTCGGTTGTCATTAGTGATCTGTTTTATGCATAGTGTAATGTATATCAATTCCAATCTCCCAGTTCATCCCACTCCCCTTCTTGCCCCCTTGGTAACTGTACATTTGTTCTCTACATCTGCAATTCTAGTTCTACTTTGCAAATAAATTCATCTGTACCATTTTTCTAGATTCCATGTGTAAGCAATATTATACAATTTTTCTTTTTCTCCTTCTGACTTACTTCACTGTGTATGACAGTTTCAAAGTCCATCCATGTCTCTGCAAATGGCATTATTTTGTTCTTTTTATGGCTGAGTATTCCATTCCATGTATATACTACATCTTCTTTATTCATTCTTTGGCTGATGGACACTTAGGTGGCTTCCATGTTCTCGTTGCTGTAAATAGTGCTGGAGTGAACATCAAGGTGCATTGTATCCTTTTGAATTACAGTTTTCTTCAGAGAAATGCCTAGGAGTGGACTTTCTGGGTCATGTGGTAGCTCCATTTTTAGTTTTTTTAAGGAACCTCCATAGTGTTCTCCATAGTGGCTGCACCAATTTACATTCCCACCAACAGTGTAGGAAGGCTTCCTTCTCCATACTCTCTCTGGAATTTGTAGATTTTTGGAGATTTGACTTTTCTTCCAGTTTTGAGGTGTTACAAATAAGGTTAAGCATTCTTTTCTAGGTCATTTGATTGATATGGGTTCTCTTTTCTGCTGGATCATAAGGTAGGGCCATATTTAACTTGTTAAGAAATTGCCAAATAATTTTCCAAAGTGCTTGGACCATTTTAAAGTCCTACGCAACACTACATGAAAATTTTAGTTGGCCAAAATCTTTGCCAATACTTAATGTTGCTGTTTTTTTTTAAATTTTAGTGGTTTTAGTAGTTATGTTGTTACGGTTTAGTTGTGTCCGACTCTATGGTCACCCCAAGGACTGTAGCCTACCAGTCAGCTCTGTCCATTGGATTTCCCAGGCAAGAATCCTGAAGTGGGTTTTCATTTCCTTCTCCAGGGCGTTTTCCTGAATCAGGCATCGAATGTGTGTCTCCTGCATTGGCAGGTGAATTCTTTACCACGGATTCACCAGGGGAGCTGGTGTTATATAGTCGGTTGTCATTAGTGATCTGTTTTATGCATAGTGTAATGTATATCAATTCCAATCTCCCAGTTCATCCCACTCCCCTTCTTGCCCCCTTGGTAACTGTACATTTGTTCTCTACATCTGCAATTCTAGTTCTACTTTGCAAATAAATTCATCTGTACCATTTTTCTAGATTCCATGTGTAAGCAATATTATACAATTTTTCTTTTTCTCCTTCTGACTTACTTCACTGTGTATGACAGTTTCAAAGTCCATCCATGTCTCTGCAAATGGCATTATTTTGTTCTTTTTATGGCTGAGTATTCCATTCCATGTATATACTACATCTTCTTTATTCATTCTTTGGCTGATGGACACTTAGGTGGCTTCCATGTTCTCGTTGCTGTAAATAGTGCTGGAGTGAACATCAAGGTGCATTGTATCCTTTTGAATTACAGTTTTCTTCAGAGAAATGCCTAGGAGTGGACTTTCTGGGTCATGTGGTAGCTCCATTTTTAGTTTTTTTAAGGAACCTCCATAGTGTTCTCCATAGTGGCTGCACCAATTTACATTCCCACCAACAGTGTAGGAAGGCTTCCTTTTCTCCATACTCTCTCTGGAATTTGTAGATTTTTTGAGGATAGCCATTCTGACTAATGTGAGATAATACTTCATTGTAGTTTTGATTTGCATTTCTCTAGTAATTAGCAATGTTGACCATCTTTTCATGTGTTTATTGGCGATCAGTATGTCTTCTTTAGGGAAATGTCTTTTTAGATCTTCCACCCACTTTTTGATTGAGTTAGGATTTTTTTTTTTTTAAATTTGGGCTGCATGAGCTGTTTGTATATTTGGAAAATTAGTCTTTTGTCAGTTGTGTCATTTGGAAATAACTTTTTCCCATTCTGAGGTCTGTCTTTTTGCTTATGGATTCCTTTGCTATGCAAATCTTTTAAGTTCAGGTGGGTCCCATTTGTTTGGCTTTTTCATATTATGAATGAACACCTGCTATAAAGATTTTTGTAGAGATTTTGTGTTTACATATATTTTCACTTCTCTTGAGTAAATATTTAAGACTGGGATTGCTGAAATCAAATGGTAAGTAAATGTGTATGGTACATGTATGCTTAGCTTTATTAAACTGCCAAATTTTACTGTAAGATGCTTGTACCATTTTGTATTCCTACTAGTATTCTTTGAGAATTGTAGTTGTTCTGTGTTGTGGGTACTGTTTCTCTTTTGTATATGGAGGTAGGAATGCCATGCTAATAGATGTTTATTAGAATAGCATTGTAGTTTTAATTTGCATTTTCATAATGGCTAATGATGAAAACTGGAAAAGATCAGTTTTCATTCCAATGCCAAAGAAAGGCAATGTGAAAGAACGTTCAAACTACCCCACCATTGCACTCATTTCACATGCTAGCAAAGTAATACTTAAAATCGTCCAAACTAGGCTTCATCAGTACATGAACCAAGAACTTCCAGATGTACAAGCTGGATTTAGAAAAGGCAGATGAACCAGAGATCAAACTGCCAACATCTGTTGGATCATAGAAAGTGCAAGGGAATTGCAGAAAAACATCTACTTCTACTTCATTGACTACTCTTAAAGCTTTTGATTGTGTGGATCACAACAAACTGTGGAAAACTGTGAAAGATATGGGAATTCCAGACCACCTTACTTAACTCCTGTGAATCCTTTATGCAGGACAAGAAGCAACAGTTAGAAGTGAACTTAGAACAACAGACTGGTTCCAAATTGGGAAAGGTTGTATATTGTCACCCTGCTTATTTAATTTATTTGCAGAGTACATCATGTGAAATATCAGCCTGGATGAAACAGAAGCTAGAATCCAGATTCCTGGGAAAAATATCAATAACCTCAGGCATGCAGAGGACGCCACCCTTATGGCAAAAAATGAAAGAGGTAAATGGCCTAAAGCTCAACATTTGTATTTGGAAAATTAGTCTTTTGTCAGTTGTGTCATTTGGAAATAACTTTTTCCCATTCTGAGGTCTGTCTTTTTGCTTATGGATTCCTTTGCTATGCAAATCTTTTAAGTTCAGGTGGGTCCCATTTGTTTGGCTTTTCATATTATGAATGAACACCTGCTATAAAGATTTTTGTAGAGATTTTGTGTTTACATATATTTTCACTTCTCTTGAGTAAATATTTAAGACTGGGATTGCTGAAATCAAATGGTAAGTAAATGTGTATGGTACATGTATGCTTAGCTTTATTAAACTGCCAAATTTTACTGTAAGATGCTTGTACCATTTTGTATTCCTACTAGTATTCTTTGAGAATTGTAGTTGTTCTGTGTTGTGGGTACTGTTTCTCTTTTGTATATGGAGGTAGGAATGCCATGCTAATAGATGTTTATTAGAATAGCATTGTAGTTTTAATTTGCATTTTCATAATGGCTAATGATGAAAACTGGAAAAGATCAGTTTTCATTCCAATGCCAAAGAAAGGCAATGTGAAAGAACGTTCAAACTACCCCACCATTGCACTCATTTCACATGCTAGCAAAGTAATACTTAAAATCGTCCAAACTAGGCTTCATCAGTACATGAACCAAGAACTTCCAGATGTACAAGCTGGATTTAGAAAAGGCAGATGAACCAGAGATCAAACTGCCAACATCTGTTGGATCATAGAAAGTGCAAGGGAATTGCAGAAAAACATCTACTTCTACTTCATTGACTACTCTTAAAGCTTTTGATTGTGTGGATCACAACAAACTGTGGAAAACTGTGAAAGATATGGGAATTCCAGACCACCTTACTTAACTCCTGTGAATCCTTTATGCAGGACAAGAAGCAACAGTTAGAAGTGAACTTAGAACAACAGACTGGTTCCAAATTGGGAAAGGTTGTATATTGTCACCCTGCTTATTTAATTTATTTGCAGAGTACATCATGTGAAATATCAGCCTGGATGAAACAGAAGCTAGAATCCAGATTCCTGGGAAAAATATCAATAACCTCAGGCATGCAGAGGACGCCACCCTTATGGCAGAAAGTGAAGAGGAACTAAAGATGAAGGTGAAAGAGGAGAATAAAAAAGCTGGCCTAAAGCTCAACATTGAAAAAGCAAAGATCATGGCATCCAGTCTCATCACTTCATGGTAAATAGATGGGCAAACAGTGGAAACAATGACAGAGTTTATTTTCTTGGGCTCCAAAATCACCATGGATGGTGACTGTAGGTGAAATTGAAAGAAGCTTGCTCCTTGGAAAAAAAGCTATGACAAACCTAGACAGCGTATTCAAGAGCAGAGATGTCGCTTTGCCAGCAAAAGTTCATATAATCAAAGCTATGGTTTTCCCAGTAGTCATGTATGGATGTAAGAGTTGGACCATAACGAAGGCCGAGTGCTGCAGAATTGATGCCTTTGAACTATGGTGTTGGAGAAGGCTCTTGAGAGTCCCTTGGACTGTAAGGAGATCAAACTAGTCAGTCCTAAAGGAAATCAGTATTGAATATTCATTGGAAGGGCTGATGCTGAAGCTGAAGCTTAAGCTGCAATACTTTGGCCACCTGATGTGAAGAGACAATGCATTGGAAAAGACCCTGATGTTGGGAAAAATACAAGGCAAAAGGAAACGGGGATGACAGAAGATGAGATGGTTAGATGGCATCATTGAGTCAATGGACCTGAGTTTAAGCAGACTCAGGGAGATGGTGAAGGACAGGGAAGACTGGTGTGCTGCAGTCCATGGGGTCGCAAAGAGTCAGACAGGACTGAGTGACTGAACTGAACTGAATGATGTTGAGCCTCTATTCATGTGCTTATTTTCCATTCATATGTCTTTGTTGAAACATCTATTGAAATCTTTTTTGCCCAATTAAAGAAAATGGTTTGTTCACTTTTATTGAAACTTGAAGGCTCTTTATATATTCTGGATACAAGCCCTCTGTTAGATAAGTGTTTTGGAAATATTTCTTTTAGTCTATAGCTTATCTTTCATTGTTTTAACAGTGTCTATTATAGGTTAGATGTTTTGAATTTAATGATATCTGATTTATCTTTTCTTTTCATGTTTAAACCATGCTTTCCATGTCTGTATGTAAGAAATCTTTTCCTAGCTCAGATGCAAAACTTTTTCCTCTGTATTACAGTTTAAAATTTAAATATGTGATCCATCAATTATCTTTTAAATATATTAGAAGGCAAGCATCTGGATCTCACCTTTTACCTACATGTTTGCCGTTTTTGTTGGTCTGTATTTCTAGAAGTCTAAGGTTTCACTCATTCTCATCTACCTTCACCCTGAAAAACTTCATTTACTACTTCTATGCATAGATCTGCTATCAATTAATTCCGTCAACATTTATTTCATTTATTTATCTGAAACTTTAAAAAATCTACCTTCACTTTTAAAAGATATTGTCACTGGATATGAATTTATAGATGAACAATTTTACTTTCCTCAGAACTTTAAAGATGTCATTCCATTGGCTTCTTGTGCTAACCTCTGATGAAAAACCAGCCATCATATTTTTATCATCCTTATGAAACGTTTTTTTTTCTGGTTATGTTTAAAATTTTTCTCTTTATCTTTCATTTTCATCAGTTTTACTCTGACATGCAGTTTTCTTTATGTTGATCTTTCTTGGGGCTTGTAGTAGCTTTTTAATTTTTAAAATTTTGTCCTCCTTTATTGGTCCTTCATTTATTTATTTTCATCCGTCGTAATTCTTCAGCCTGTGTGGGCCTCCCATCACAGTGGCCTCTCTTGTCGCAGAGCACCGGCTTTGGACGCATGCGCTCCAGAGCACTGGTTTGAAATTGGACACACTGATCCAGCCACTCTGGGCATATTAAGGGGTCGCAAAGCAGACAGGACTGAGTGACTGAACTGAACTGAATGATGTTGAGCCTCTATTCATGTGCTTATTTTCCATTCATATGTCTTTGTTGAAACATCTATTGAAATCTTTTTTGCCCAATTAAAGAAAATGGTTTGTTCACTTTTATTGAAACTTGAAGGCTCTTTATATATTCTGGATACAAGCCCTCTGTTAGATAAGTGTTTTGGAAATATTTCTTTTAGTCTATAGCTTATCTTTCATTGTTTTAACAGTGTCTATTATAGGTTAGATGTTTTGAATTTAATGATATCTGATTTATCTTTTCTTTTCATGTTTAAACCATGCTTTCCATGTCTGTATGTAAGAAATCTTTTCCTAGCTCAGATGCAAAACTTTTTCCTCTGTATTACAGTTTAAAATTTAAATATGTGATCCATCAATTATCTTTTAAATATATTAGAAGGCAAGCATCTGGATCTCACCTTTTACCTACATGTTTGCCGTTTTTGTTGGTCTGTATTTCTAGAAGTCTAAGGTTTCACTCATTCTCATCTACCTTCACCCTGAAAAACTTCATTTACTACTTCTATGCATAGATCTGCTATCAATTAATTCCGTCAACATTTATTTCATTTATTTATCTGAAACTTTAAAAAATCTACCTTCACTTTTAAAAGATATTGTCACTGGATATGAATTTATAGATGAACAATTTTACTTTCCTCAGAACTTTAAAGATGTCATTCCATTGGCTTCTTGTGCTAACCTCTGATGAAAAACCAGCCATCATATTTTTATCATCCTTATGAAACGTTTTTTTTTCTGGTTATGTTTAAAATTTTTCTCTTTATCTTTCATTTTCATCAGTTTTACTCTGACATGCAGTTTTCTTTATGTTGATCTTTCTTGGGGCTTGTAGTAGCTTTTTAATTTTTAAAATTTTGTCCTCCTTTATTGGTCCTTCATTTATTTATTTTCATCCGTCGTAATTCTTCAGCCTGTGTGGGCCTCCCATCACAGTGGCCTCTCTTGTCGCAGAGCACCGGCTTTGGACGCATGCGCTCCAGAGCACTGGTTTGAAATTGGACACACTGATCCAGCCACTCTGGGCATATGGGATCTTCCCATGCCAGGGATCCGACCGGTGCCCCTTACAACTGCAAGGAGGGCGCTTTACTCACTGGACCACCAGGAAAGCCCTTTTAGTAATTTTTTAATCTCTGATTTGATCTTTCTTCATAGCATTTGAGAATTTTTCAGCCAATATTTCTTCAAATATTTTTTCTTTATTTTTCTTTTATCTCCTTATGAGTCTCTAATTATACATTAAACTGCTAGTTTTCCCATAGGTCACTGAGACTCTGTTTTTATTTTTCCCAGTTGTTTTCTCTCTGTTCTTAATTTTTTTGTGTGTGTGGGGGGGAGGGTAAGGTGGGGTGGGGAGAGAGGGGGTGGGCGGGCCACTTCTATTGGTCTTTTCATTTATTCATTTTCATCCATCTTTGTTCTTTGGCCCGTGAGAGCCTCCCATCGCGGTGACCTCTGTTGTCGCAGAGCACTGGCTCTGGACGCTTGCGCTCCAGAGCTCAGGCGCGGTAATTGGACACATGCGTCCAGCCGCTCCGCGGCACGTGGAGTCTTCCCAGGCCAGGGATCAAACCGGCGCCCCTTGCACTGCAAGGCGGTGTCCTTACCCACTGGGCCACCAGGGAAGCCCTCTCTCTGTTCTTAAAACTGAATATTTTTGTTGATCTCCCTTCAACTTCACTAACCCCTTTGCCTTTGGTTTCCATTCTGTTAATTCCATTAAATGAGTATTTCATATCTAATATTGTCAGTGCTAGAAATTATCACTTGGTTCTGTTCTGTAATTAAAATTTTTCTTTTGGTAATCCCCTCTCATTGTTTTTTAATATCATTTTTCTCTGTTTTTGAACATATTTCTAATATTTACATTAAAGTCCTGATCTGATAATTGCATCAGGCAAGTTCCAGGGGTTATTTCTATTACTTGCCTTTTTCTTTGACTATGGGTCACATTTTCCTCTTTCTTCTCACATATTAAAATTGGATGTTGTGAATTATGCATTGCATATTATATACTAAAGAAGCTTTCCTTTATCAGGATTTGTTTCAGCAGGCAGTAAAGTTCCTGAATGATCATGTTAAATTTGTGAGGGATTTTTAAAACTTTTTTTTACTGAAGTACAATTCATTTACAATGTTATAATAGTTTCAGGTGTACAGTATAGTTATTCAGTTATACACACACATACACGCACACACACACATATATATGTAGTTATTTTTCAGATAAGATTGGGTGCATTCAGGGTGGTATAGCTGTAGACTGAAGTTCTTTATGAGATGTGAGGATTAGTTTTATACTTTTTTAGAGTGTGTGTGTTTTTGGTTTGCTCCTAATCTTGGGGAGAATCCCTTAATCCTGAGAAATTGTCTTTACCCTGTGTTATAGCCTCTTTCTATACTGTTAATGACAGTCAAAATCCTTTATCAGACATTTCTAATGTGACACAGTTAAAGCTCCAAGTGCTGTCTCTTCTGAAGTGGGCAGAAACTGAAATATCACTGTAACCATATTGCCTTCTGCTGTTGATTTCTGCTTGCTTTCTTGAGTTCTTCACACGTCCTGTACTGGAGTTGTCCAAAGGCTTGAGAGGTGTTTATATTCAGGTTTTGGCACTTCCTCCTGCATAGGTTCTCACTTTCCTGGATTTTCTTCATAAATTTCTAGCCCTTCTTGTACCAGCAAAATCTTTAGACACCTTTAGTAAATAAGACTGCAGCGTTCTACTTGCCTGTTAATCAGTTTGTACCACGTGGGCCAGAAAATGCCCTCAGGAAAACAGCCAAATGAATACGGTGTTTGTTTCCTTCTTTCATGGACAGAGTACATTCCAATCTGCACCTGCTTTTGCTCACTCTTCATATCTTAAAATGTTTCATTCACAGTTTGTTATCTTCATTGGTAATTGGATTAGTGCAATATAAGCTACTCCATTATAAATGGAATTAGAAGTTCTCTCGACACTATGAGTTATTATATTTTTCTTATTATAGAATAATAATTCTACTAATATCATATATTTTGTTATATTACTATATTCCAGTTATTGTAACCGCTGTTTTCCTGAAGAGCAAAATAAGGCTAAGAGAGATTAATTTGCTTTCTTGAAATTAGCTGCAAGTGGTACAGGGTCTGGCTTCAAACCCTGTAATTTTAGCTATAAATGTAAAGTCCTGGGCATTATAGTAATTCAAGGTAACAAATGAAAAAAGTCATGTGATCTCAGGGGAAAACTCAGCATGTTGGTGGTAGGCACAGCCTGTGTTTATTTAGTCTGACCCAGTATTTTACCTGTGTCAGTGTTGAAAAACATGTGCACCACTTCCAGACCAGGTGTCTTCCTAACTTCACTTCCTGGGCTGTGTTAAGTAATCCTTCTATTAGAGATAGAATTGCTTACAAGGAGCATGTGGTAGCATTACGTGATTCAAGTCTTAATCCTGAGAAATTGTCTTTACCCTGTGTTATAGCCTCTTTCTATACTGTTAATGACAGTCAAAATCCTTTATCAGACATTTCTAATGTGACACAGTTAAAGCTCCAAGTGCTGTCTCTTCTGAAGTGGGCAGAAACTGAAATATCACTGTAACCATATTGCCTTCTGCTGTTGATTTCTGCTTGCTTTCTTGAGTTCTTCACACGTCCTGTACTG
Organism: Tragulus kanchil; assembly: GCA_022376925.1. Classification (NCBI taxonomy): domain Eukaryota; kingdom Metazoa; phylum Chordata; class Mammalia; order Artiodactyla; family Tragulidae; genus Tragulus; species Tragulus kanchil. Next base: position 6,465,508 of record JAIOJX010000004.1, read on the forward strand.
GAGTTGTCCAAAGGCTTGAGAGGTGTTTATATTCAGGTTTTGGCACTTCCTCCTGCATAGGTTCTCACTTTCCTGGATTTTCTTCATAAATTTCTAGCCCTTCTTGTACCAGCAAAATCTTTAGACACCTTTAGTAAATAAGACTGCAGCGTTCTACTTGCCTGTTAATCAGTTTGTACCACGTGGGCCAGAAAATGCCCTCAGGAAAACAGCCAAATGAATACGGTGTTTGTTTCCTTCTTTCATGGACAGAGTACATTCCAATCTGCACCTGCTTTTGCTCACTCTTCATATCTTAAAATGTTTCATTCACAGTTTGTTATCTTCATTGGTAATTGGATTAGTGCAATATAAGCTACTCCATTATAAATGGAATTAGAAGTTCTCTCGACACTATGAGTTATTATATTTTTCTTATTATAGAATAATAATTCTACTAATATCATATATTTTGTTATATTACTATATTCCAGTTATTGTAACCGCTGTTTTCCTGAAGAGCAAAATAAGGCTAAGAGAGATTAATTTGCTTTCTTGAAATTAGCTGCAAGTGGTACAGGGTCTGGCTTCAAACCCTGTAATTTTAGCTATAAATGTAAAGTCCTGGGCATTATAGTAATTCAAGGTAACAAATGAAAAAAGTCATGTGATCTCAGGGGAAAACTCAGCATGTTGGTGGTAGGCACAGCCTGTGTTTATTTAGTCTGACCCAGTATTTTACCTGTGTCAGTGTTGAAAAACATGTGCACCACTTCCAGACCAGGTGTCTTCCTAACTTCACTTCCTGGGCTGTGTTAAGTAATCCTTCTATTAGAGATAGAATTGCTTACAAGGCAGATGTGGTAGCATTACGTGATTCAAGTGAAATGGCGTTGTGTAGGCATCTAACAGAAAAAATAAGTCCTGGAAGAAAGGAAAAGACCTCAAAGATTGTTTAGCTAGTGTTTTAGTCATTGTGGGCATCTGTAACAAAATACCATGGAGTGGCTGGTTGATCCAATAGAAATTTACCTTCTCACAGTTCTGGAGACTAGAAGTTTAAGACCAATGTTCTAGCCAATTTGGTTTCTGATGCAGTCTTTTCCTGGCTTGCAGATAGGTGGTTTCCTTCTTGCTGCATCATTGTACGGTCTTTGATGCATGCAAACAGAAGGAGGGCTCTGGTATTCCTCCTTCTTGTATAAGGACACCAGTCCCACTGGACCAGGGTCCCATCCTCATGACCCCGTCTAACCCTAATTTACGTTCAAAGGCCCCACCTTCAAAAGCATTACATTAGGGATTAAGACTTTAAAATATAAATTTTGAGGAAGATACAGTTCAGTTCATAACAGATAAACACTGGTCTCCATGTAACGTCTGAAATGACCAAGATCGCACAGTTAGAATCCGATCTAAGATAGCTGCTCAGCCATCCTACCTTGTCTAGGACTTTCCCGTGATGGGTAGAACTTTGACTGAACTTGTCAAGAAGGGCTCTTCCTTCTTTACCTATTAGGTAATCAAGAGACCTTTACAAGAATGGTCCTTCCAACCCCAAATTGTCCCTGACGTTTTCTGTAACTTCCACTATGAAAGAAATTCCACTGGATAAATGCATGGCCTTTAATAGAGTAGATAGTCTGGTTAGAGATAAGTCATTTAACATTTTAGGATAAACCACTAGTATTAATTGTTGATGTATTCCTTTCTGATATGAGAGCTTCAGGGAATAAATACTAATTGGAAAACCTAATTTAAAAATTAGCAGAATGTTTGAATAGATATTTCTTTGAAAAAAATATACAGATGATCAATAAATATAGGAAAAGATGTTCAGCATCATTAGAGAAATGAAAGCCAAAACTACAGTGAGAGAGCACATCATACTCATTAGAATGGCTATTATGAAACAAAACAAAACAAAACAAAAAGCTAGAAATTCACATTGCCGGTAAGGCTGTAGAAGAATTGGAGCTCTCATGCATTGGTGGTGAGAATGTAAACTGATTCAGCTGCTGAGAAAGGTACTTTAATGATGCCTCAAAAAAGTCATAGAATTCTCATATGATCTAGCAATTTCACTTTTAGGTAAATACTCAAAAGTATTAAAAACAGGAACTTGAAGAGATACCAGTAAACCAGTGTTCATAACAGCATCATGTACAATAACCAAAATGTAGAAACATCCCACATCCCCACCAACAGTTAAATGAATAAACCAAATGTTGAGACAATGGTATGTTATTATGTCCTTAAAGGAATAAATAAAATTCAGATAAAATGAGGTTTCTTTCTCCCGGCCTCATTAACTGTGAAAACATTAACCTATGTGAAATATGACAGACACTGTAAGATTCCACTTATAGGAAGTGGCTAGAATAGGCAAATTCATAGGGAAAAAAAAGTTAGAGGTTACCAGGGCTTGGGGAGAGAGAAGAGTTATGGTTTAATGAGTACAAAGTTTCTGGATGGTGAAGAAGTTCTGAAAATGGATAGCAGTGATGGTCGCTTGACATTGTGAATGCATTTAATGTTACTCATCTGTTTAAACATGGTTAAAATGGTAATTTTATATTATATATATTTGCCACAGTAAAAATATTTTTAAACGGATTGGAAATATTACATTGAGATTTGATCTATACAACTTTGCCCAGGAGTATATAATTAGTCACGAATTTCAATTCCCTTTCTGAGTAATCAAGAGACCTTTACAAGAATGGTCCTTCCAACCCCAAATTGTCCCTGACGTTTTCTGTAACTTCCACTATGAAAGAAATTCCACTGGATAAATGCATGGCCTTTAATAGAGTAGATAGTCTGGTTAGAGATAAGTCATTTAACATTTTAGGATAAACCACTAGTATTAATTGTTGATGTATTCCTTTCTGATATGAGAGCTTCAGGGAATAAATACTAATTGGAAAACCTAATTTAAAAATTAGCAGAATGTTTGAATAGATATTTCTTTGAAAAAAATATACAGATGATCAATAAATATAGGAAAAGATGTTCAGCATCATTAGAGAAATGAAAGCCAAAACTACAGTGAGAGAGCACATCATACTCATTAGAATGGCTATTATGAAACAAAACAAAACAAAACAAAAAGCTAGAAATTCACATTGCCGGTAAGGCTGTAGAAGAATTGGAGCTCTCATGCATTGGTGGTGAGAATGTAAACTGATTCAGCTGCTGAGAAAGGTACTTTAATGATGCCTCAAAAAAGTCATAGAATTCTCATATGATCTAGCAATTTCACTTTTAGGTAAATACTCAAAAGTATTAAAAACAGGAACTTGAAGAGATACCAGTAAACCAGTGTTCATAACAGCATCATGTACAATAACCAAAATGTAGAAACATCCCACATCCCCACCAACAGTTAAATGAATAAACCAAATGTTGAGACAATGGTATGTTATTATGTCCTTAAAGGAATAAATAAAATTCAGATAAAATGAGGTTTCTTTCTCCCGGCCTCATTAACTGTGAAAACATTAACCTATGTGAAATATGACAGACACTGTAAGATTCCACTTATAGGAAGTGGCTAGAATAGGCAAATTCATAGGGAAAAAATAAGTTAGAGGTTACCAGGGCTTGGGGAGAGAGAAGAGTTATGGTTTAATGAGTACAAAGTTTCTGGATGGTGAAGAAGTTCTGAAAATGGATAGCAGTGATGGTCGCTTGACATTGTGAATGCATTTAATGTTACTCATCTGTTTAAACATGGTTAAAATGGTAATTTTATATTATATATATTTGCCACAGTAAAAATATTTTTAAACGGATTGGAAATATTACATTGAGATTTGATCTATACAACTTTGCCCAGGAGTATATAATTAGTCACGAATTTCAATTCCCTTTCTGATTTCACTCTGTATAACAAGTTCTAGGTTCATCCCCTTCACTACCACTGATTCAAATTGTTCCTTTTTATAGCTCAGTAATATTTCATTCTATACACGTACCACAATTTGTTTATTCATTCATCTGTTGATGGACAACATCTAGGTTGCTTTCATGTCCTGACTATTGTAAATAGTGCTTTTATGAACATTAGGATACATGTGTCTTTGTGAATTATGATTTTTTCAGAGTATGTGCCCAGTACTGGGATTGCTGGGGCATAGGGTACTTTTATTTCTAGTTTTTAAAGGAACCTTCATACTATTCTCCATAGGGGCTGTATAAGTTTATATCCCCACCAACAGTCCAAGACAGTGCCCTTTTCTCCATATTCTCTCTTGCATTTGTTGTTGATAGATTTTTTGATGATGGTCATTCTCATTGGTGTGAAGGGATACCTCACTGATGTATACACACACACATACTCACAGACACACATATAGAAACTAGAAAAATGGTACTGATGAAAAATGGTGCTAATTTGCAGAGCAGGAATAGAGACTCAGATATAGAGAATGGACTGTGGATACAGTAGGGAAAGGAGAGGGTTGGATGAATTGAGAATAGCATTGACATATATACATTACCATGTGTAAAATAGATAGCTTATGGGAACTTGTTGTATAGCACAGGGAGCTCAGCCCAGTATTCTGTGATGACCTTGAGGGCTAGATGGGGGTAAGTTGGAGGGAGGATCAAGGAGGAGGAGATACATACATACATATACATATATATATGCATACATACATATAGCTGATTCATGTTGTTATACAACAGAAACCCAACTAACACCACATTGTAAAGCAGTTATCCTCTAGTTAAATTTTTTAAAAAATTATGAACTGTAAAAAGTTGGATTCCTATTTGCAAGATGAAATAAGAAGCCCAATAAAAGAGTGCAGCATATCAGGGTAACCTATAAGAGAAGGGGAGACCAGTAGTCCAACTACATGTCATCGGTGTATGAAAAGACTCCTGGTATTTAAGGGAGTGACATTATCAACAAACCTTAAAGCAGATAATTTTTGAGATCCTAAAACTCTGTTCTAAATTCTGTTTTAAGCACTTTTGGAAATTATCTTCTGGGAAATCTACAGTATAATTTATAATTCAAGGATTTAGAGTCTGGTTGGGAATAATAGTTTAATTACACATAAGAGAATTTATGAGAAATGCAAGATTAAAATTTTAATAACTGAGTTGAGTGATTTAAAACTGTGAAGGACTAGAGGAGAGGAGGTTTAGCTAGTGGTGTCTGGGAAGATTGTGACCTTGAGTGGGGCCTCAGTGTGGGTTCACACGTTGAGAAGCCAGAGAAGAGCCAAATCTGCTGAAGTATTGATGGATCTCCTCATGAATGCCGAGCAGTTCACGGGCCCGTTGTTCCAACAAGAGGCTAAAGGATTTACCAAAGCTTGCCATGAAAGCTGTACTAACTGGATTAGCTGCTAACATGGATTGAGGCTTTCAGTGGGATTAACTCCAATTGCAGTGAATTAGTTCCTCTCTTTTATCCTTTTCTTTCCTTTCCTTGTAACTTGGCTGTTGGCAGAGCCAGGCAGGACAATGGGTACAATACACAGGTTTAGTTTTCTGGAGGAATTTCTTAAAGTGACCTTTCCCTAGTTTTTATACCCTTGAGATTCATTTCAGGGGTGAGGAACTTTTAGTTCTCAGTATCTCTTCATGAGTTCTCTGTCTTCCAACCTCATAGGCTCTATTGTTTCTGACCTTGTGGGGAGGTCTGAGGTCAAAAAGACAATTTCATATCATCCCAAAGTTACAGAATTGGCATTGATGAGACTAGTCCAAGAGGGTTTCATCAATAAACACCATTTCTAGAAGTTTTTCAGGTTCTTGATGGTACTCTCATGGCTTCACTGATGAAGAATTGTCAGCAAAATCTCATCTTCTCTTGTCTTATTTTCTTCCTTTATTGCCTCTTGTTCTCATTTCTAATTGAGTATTGCTAATTGCTATTGCTAATCTCTCATGCTAATTGAGTATTGCTAAAAGATTGAAACTAAGTCTTGGTATATAAAAGAGTAAGAAACTCATAACTCATCCTTAAAAAATGTTTTCCAAACTGAACTGAATCCTTAATCATTTGCTCTTGCTGTTGGGAGCCTCTGCCTGGCATTCAAGTTCAATGCCCCACTCACTGTTCCATTCCTCTTCCAGATCCTGTAATACAAAGATGCCCATTTCTCCTTTGAAACACAGTGTATGCATTCCACATTATTCCACATTTCAAGTTCTATGTGCTGATTTCTCTAGATGGCATCTGTTTTCTCTGTCTCTCCACCTTGACTCTTTACATCCCATTGCCTTCCTAGACAGATTTTCAAGCAATTACTCTGGATTCCATGGTTCTCTACATCCGCTGCCTCCCTTTCGTTCTCTGTGCTTCACTAACCACTAACACGCACACGGCAGATTCTATCACTAACTCCTGGCAGGTGCTTCCAAACGAAAGTGTGTTTCCATTTTTTTTTTCTGAGTGTGTGTATGTCTCTATCTGTTTCAATATCATTGGGAAACTTTACTGGCTTTTCTCTACATCACTACACACTGAATGATTGTTTTTGCAGTGTGTAAGGTCTTTATTGGGCATCTAATCCCAGCATTGCCTGGAGTGTTTTTCAGAAACAATTCCTATAATTTCTCCAAGTTTTTTGTTGGCATAAATGCTTAGCCTCAGCTCTGGCTCCATTGTGCCTGGGGATTATTACTCAATCTGTGACTAAAGTCTAGGGTAAGATTATGTTTGGAGTTATATCATCTCAGTAAATATATGTAAAATTGTAATTAACTGACTCTTTGTCTGTATGACATCGATATTTTGTGAATTACCATAGCCTTATTGCCCAGCAGAGAATCTGACACATATTGTATGTGCTCACAGTGTGCTCACAGTCCTTTCCAACTCCTTGTGACCCCATGGACAGTAACCCACCAGGCTCCTCTGTCCATGGGATTTCCAAGGCAAGAATACTGGAGTGGATTGCCAGTTCCTTCTCCAGGGGATCTTCCCAACCCAGAGATCGAACCTGTGTCTTCTGCATCTCCTACAATGCAGGCAGATTCTTTACCACTGAGCTACTGGAGAAGCCCTCTGGGACATATTAGGCAGTTTAGTAGTTGTTGAATAAAGAGCTAGTGAATGCCCTCACTCTGTGGTCAGGATTGCAGTCCAATATTGGCTGAGGTTAAGGCTAATTCTGTGCCCAGGGGTTATCTGGCAGTCTTTGGCTGGTTTTAGAAGTCTGGCTGTAGCTGAGGTCAGGTTTTACTCTTTGAATGGGAGGAGAGTGCAGTTTGTGGTCCTGCTCTGGGCTGAATGGGAGGCTAGCATCGGGAATCATTGTCCTGTGAAGGGAAACAGTAGGTGGACTGGTTCAAATGGAATCCAGTTCCTGATCTCCGGCTCACTGCCATTGAGTGCTGAACTCCAGCATTAACTATGAACTGAGAATGGGAAGTTCAGTAGAAAATCTCCCAGAACACACTACCTAATTACAACCGAGAATGGTAACTGGAGTCCATAGCATTTACACCCCCTTCTGGATGGATTTCAAGGATAGTTTTCAACTGAATTTTAAACAATTTTAAGTATTTCTGAATTTAACTACTGAAGACTTCACTTCATAGTTTAGGAATGAATAGTCTCATTTTAAGGTATAGATTAAGGATTGCCCTGCAGTGAAGTTTGGGCAGCAGAGAAGTTGTTGAGTTATGATTTTGTTCAGTGGTCCCACATGCTCACTTGCTCCCTGTCCAGTTAAGTGTCAATTCATGACACCTCTGTTTGGGTGTCTCTCTGACTTTGCTGTTGTGTCTGTCTTGAGTTCCTCTGGCTGACTGTCTCCCTGCTCATATGCAGGTTTCTTTTTGCCTCTCCTGGTTTTAGCAGTAACCTTGCTAGATTGTTGCTGAAGCAGCATTGCTCCCAAATGATTAATAACTTGGAAAATGTCTTTGAATATGGTAATGGATTAATCTCAGTGAAAAAGAAATAACTTGGAGGCCAAGATGGCCTGGAAAGGAAATGACTACTGGAAGCTCTTCATCTACATCTGGGCAAATTTCCTTCCCTACCTAGGCCACTGCTTAGATATATAGAACCTCCTTATAGCACCCAGACTTCCATGGTCCTGTTGAATGCTGAGCACTAGCATTAATGAGGCACTGGGAATGGGATCCTCAGTGCCATCGCTTCTTAAAGCACCTAAACTCCCATGGTCTTGTTACTATTTCATTATCAAAACTTACATTTTAGTGTCCTATAGACTGATTTCTTCTTTGAGCTAAAAGTCTCATATTCTGGTCCTGGATTTGTCACAAATCTGCTTTATACTTTGCACAAGCCGTTCAATCTTTAGACCTCGGTTTTCTCATTTGTAAAATGGAAGCAATAGTCTCCACAAAGAAAAAGGAGGTCAGCAATTTGTCAGTGCTCTGTATAATAAATTGAAAAGAAAGCTTTGTGCAAAAATAAGGATCAGCTTTATGGTTCCTCCTATATAATTTTTTTTTTCATGTTAGGAGAGGTCTTTTTCTTTTAAATTTATTTATTTAGGTTGTACTAGGTCTTTGTTGCATTGCATGGGCTTCTTGTTGTGGTGGCTTCTAGAGCACAGGCTCTAGGGCATAGGGGCTTCAGTAGTTGTGGCATATGGGCTTATTCACCCTGTGGCATGTGGGATCTCCCCGGACCAGGGATAGAACCCATGTCCCTGCATTGGCAGGCAGAGTTTTAACCGATGAACCACCTGGGAACTCCCAGGAGAGGGGTTTTATATGACTTACAGTTATTAATAATACAGGTCTTTCTTGGTGGCTCAGATGATAAAGAATCTGCCTTCAGTGCAGGAAACCCAGATTTGATCCCTGGGTTGTGAAGATCCCTTGGAGAAGGAAATGGCTATCCATGCCAGTATTCTTGCCTGGAGAATTCCATGGACAGAGGAACCTGGCAGACTGCAATCTATGGGATCACAAAGTGTTGGATATTATTGAGTGACTAATATTTTCACCCACTCATGTGAATAATACCAATAATGGAGGTCAGAGGCACACATACTTGGTTGAGATGATAGGCACTTGCAAAGATTTTTATTGGAAACTGATTTTGTGCAGATATTCCCTCTTTTGTTTAAACACAAACACACAGTTACTCACATGCAAATAAAATGCAAACTTATACACGACAGATGGAATAATTTGAGGATAGAATTTTAAATTCTTTTCTTGTGTATTACCATGATTTCTCAGTTAGTCACATATTATTAAGTAGAGGTATATGTGATTATGATTAATAGTGTTCCATTATTAATAAAAGGAAATACCGACACATTTGATTCTCTCCTGGCATTATTCTCTCTGGACCTAATATGAGCAAGGTGTTTGCTCGTGTTTGTGATTCTGCCATTGTGAATGTGGCCCATGCCACTTAGGAAGCTTTTGATGTTTGCCACCCATCCTTTTGAGTCAGAGATCTTTCTTAGAAACCTCATCCAGTTAACAGTTTTGGCAGTAATGGCAGTCTGCAAGATTGCCATTGGGGATCAGCTAGAACAAGATGACCACACACTCTGTCCTCATGATGGTTGCCATTCTATTTGCCAGGAGCTCTTCCAAGCACTAAGAATGAATGGTAAATAAGGTAGACAGGCCTCCTGTCCTCATGGAGACAGACAATACACAGATAAAAATGAAAGAACATGAGGCAGGGGGATGAAGTAGAGAGTGCCTAGGAGGAGACTGTAGATACTATGATTGAGAAAGGGTGCCTCTGAAGGTATGCCTTTAAGCTGAATCTGGAATGACAAGGAGTAAGCCTTGCATAGACCATGATGGAACCAACCTGGACTCCCAGAGAGGTTTATATGACTTACAGTTATTAATAATACAGGTCTTTCTTGGTGGCTCAGATGATAAAGAATCTGCCTTCAGTGCAGGAAACCCAGATTTGATCCCTGGGTTGTGAAGATCCCTTGGAGAAGGAAATGGCTATCCATGCCAGTATTCTTGCCTGGAGAATTCCATGGACAGAGGAACCTGGCAGACTGCAATCTATGGGATCACAAAGTGTTGGATATTATTGAGTGACTAATATTTTCACCCACTCATGTGAATAATACCAATAATGGAGGTCAGAGGCACACATACTTGGTTGAGATGATAGGCACTTGCAAAGATTTTTATTGGAAACTGATTTTGTGCAGATATTCCCTCTTTTGTTTAAACACAAACACACAGTTACTCACATGCAAATAAAATGCAAACTTATACACGACAGATGGAATAATTTGAGGATAGAATTTTAAATTCTTTTCTTGTGTATTACCATGATTTCTCAGTTAGTCACATATTATTAAGTAGAGGTATATGTGATTATGATTAATAGTGTTCCATTATTAATAAAAGGAAATACCGACACATTTGATTCTCTCCTGGCATTATTCTCTCTGGACCTAATATGAGCAAGGTGTTTGCTCGTGTTTGTGATTCTGCCATTGTGAATGTGGCCCATGCCACTTAGGAAGCTTTTGATGTTTGCCACCCATCCTTTTGAGTCAGAGATCTTTCTTAGAAACCTCATCCAGTTAACAGTTTTGGCAGTAATGGCAGTCTGCAAGATTGCCATTGGGGATCAGCTAGAACAAGATGACCACACACTCTGTCCTCATGATGGTTGCCATTCTATTTGCCAGGAGCTCTTCCAAGCACTAAGAATGAATGGTAAATAAGGTAGACAGGCCTCCTGTCCTCATGGAGACAGACAATACACAGATAAAAATGAAAGAACATGAGGCAGGGGGATGAAGTAGAGAGTGCCTAGGAGGAGACTGTAGATACTATGATTGAGAAAGGGTGCCTCTGAAGGTATGCCTTTAAGCTGAATCTGGAATGACAAGGAGTAAGCCTTGCATAGACATAGGAGAATGAGATAGATGATGAAATTGTCCAGGACACTATAAAATGTTGATTTTTAGTGCATCAGAAATCCAATCAATGTAAGCAGTTAAGTAATATGTTTAATGCATATTTTTAATGTAGGTTATTCTGGCTATTTGTGAAAAATGGATTCTAGGGATGAAATAATTGTGGGCTCCAGGAGACACACTGGGAGGTATTTCAGTAGTCCAGATGTGAGATAATAGAGGTTTGGACTGGAGTATTAGTTGTGAAGTTGGAGAGAAGAGGAGGAATTCAAGGTATGTGTCAGAGTTAGTACAAAAGTAGATGCTGGAAATAAGGGGAATACTATAAGATTTGTTGTCATCGTGTTTTAATATGTTTATTCATCTATCTCTTTATAGACTGTAAGCTCCTTGAGGTCAGAAACTGGTTCTGTAAATAACCCTTGCATTTAGCACACTATTTGGTACAATGGGTATATGCTGAATGAATGAGTAGATGCATGTGTGGATACACAAATATAAGTAGCAACGAATTACCTTAAGGAAAATGATCCTTTTCCTACCTTCAATTTGAAAGCTCTGTGTTTGTATTCGATATGCAATTTTTTGTTTACTTTATCTCTTCCTAATTAAGTTTTAATGACACCAGAGCAGCAAGATGATATATGTATTAAAGCCAACTATCCCACATTCAATAGTTGATTTAAAAGCCTAAAACAGGGGCAACTTTATTTAACCAAGGTAGAAGTTCTGGGAATGTCTTCTTTCATTTTCCATCTTTCCATATTAAAACATGTTTCTCCTAACAGTTTTGCTTCTGGGCTCAGGCCAGTTGTAATTGACTAAATTTGATTGCTTGTTGGGAAATGAGACTAGGTAATCCAGAGTGGAAATTTGGGTTGTAGGTTTTGTCAGACTTTCTGCAAGGTCTCCTCAGCCTAGGGAGCTAGGCTCATTGAACAGGGACTAGTATGGATGGGGAGAGATTTAAATTGGAGCTGCTTTTCCATAGCCTTTGGAAAGCTGCTGATTCATCTCCTAAACTAGGCCAGATCAAAGGCAAAGCTGAAGAAACTTTCTCAGGCATTTGCTCTAGAGAGGAATGAGAGCCTGGCCTTCTACGCAGAAGTAAAGTGGATTGCATGATATACCATCTCATGGGGACTATGGTGACCCTACTGACTGCTGGGGCCTGGCCAGGAAGCTTGAAGTGCTATTTCTTCCCTGTTTAAAGCCTCAAACATTCCCTCACAGCTGCTAATTTTATGATGAAGTTGTACTATGTCATCTATTGTCCATGTCAAAGTGGATTATTTTAGGATATTACAATTGATATCTGAATAGAAATCCATGGAATTTTAGACCTTTCTCCAAGTTAAAACCAGGCATAGGTGAATAAAATCATTCATTCAAACCAAGATTGAGGAGAAGAGGAGGAATTCAAGGTATGTGTCAGAGTTAGTACAAAAGTAGATGCTGGAAATAAGGGGAATACTATAAGATTTGTTGTCATCGTGTTTTAATATGTTTATTCATCTATCTCTTTATAGACTGTAAGCTCCTTGAGGTCAGAAACTGGTTCTGTAAATAACCCTTGCATTTAGCACACTATTTGGTACAATGGGTATATGCTGAATGAATGAGTAGATGCATGTGTGGATACACAAATATAAGTAGCAACGAATTACCTTAAGGAAAATGATCCTTTTCCTACCTTCAATTTGAAAGCTCTGTGTTTGTATTCGATATGCAATTTTTTGTTTACTTTATCTCTTCCTAATTAAGTTTTAATGACACCAGAGCAGCAAGATGATATATGTATTAAAGCCAACTATCCCACATTCAATAGTTGATTTAAAAGCCTAAAACAGGGGCAACTTTATTTAACCAAGGTAGAAGTTCTGGGAATGTCTTCTTTCATTTTCCATCTTTCCATATTAAAACATGTTTCTCCTAACAGTTTTGCTTCTGGGCTCAGGCCAGTTGTAATTGACTAAATTTGATTGCTTGTTGGGAAATGAGACTAGGTAATCCAGAGTGGAAATTTGGGTTGTAGGTTTTGTCAGACTTTCTGCAAGGTCTCCTCAGCCTAGGGAGCTAGGCTCATTGAACAGGGACTAGTATGGATGGGGAGAGATTTAAATTGGAGCTGCTTTTCCATAGCCTTTGGAAAGCTGCTGATTCATCTCCTAAACTAGGCCAGATCAAAGGCAAAGCTGAAGAAACTTTCTCAGGCATTTGCTCTAGAGAGGAATGAGAGCCTGGCCTTCTACGCAGAAGTAAAGTGGATTGCATGATATACCATCTCATGGGGACTATGGTGACCCTACTGACTGCTGGGGCCTGGCCAGGAAGCTTGAAGTGCTATTTCTTCCCTGTTTAAAGCCTCAAACATTCCCTCACAGCTGCTAATTTTATGATGAAGTTGTACTATGTCATCTATTGTCCATGTCAAAGTGGATTATTTTAGGATATTACAATTGATATCTGAATAGAAATCCATGGAATTTTAGACCTTTCTCCAAGTTAAAACCAGGCACAGGCGAATAAAATCATTCCAAGTTCTTTCAATCTCAGCCATGGCTCTTCCACTTATGGTCCTGAGGCAATGGCTCCAGCCAGAGGGAAAAACCTGGTTGTCCTGAGCTATTGGAGCTGGTAATACATGGGAGATCAGCTAAGATTATTCTTTATTATTTTTTTAGAGTATTTATTAAAACTTTTTAATGATTTTTAAGTTACTTTTCATTTACAGTTATAACAAATTCTGGGCTATATTCCCAATGTTATATGGTACTTCCTTGAGTCTGTCTTATACCCAATGGTTGGTGCCTTCCATATTACCACCCATACTGCAATTTTCCCCCTCCTGTCTTCCTACTGGTAACCACTAGTTCTCTACATCTGTGAGAATTCTTTTTTGTTGTTATATATACTCGTTGGTTGTATATTTTAGATTCCATGTATAAGTGATATCGTACAGTATTTGTATTTCTTTGACATTTCACTTAGCACAATGCCCTCCAAGATCATCCATGTGGTTGTAAATGGCATTATCACATTCTTTGTAATGGCTGAGTAACATTGCATTATGTTTGTGTATGTATGTATATATATTATATCTTCTTTGTCCATTCATCTGTTGATAGACACTTAGGTTACTTCCATATCTTGTCAATTGTAAACAATGCTGCAATGAACAGAAAATTACCAATAATAAAATTGAAGAAGTTATTTAAAAATGCCCAACAAATAAAAGCCCAGAACAAGATGGCTTTGTCCATTAATTGATAGAGCATTGGTTTTTCTGCTTTTCCATAGCCTTTGGAAAGCTGCTGATTCATCTCCTAAACTAGGCCAGATCAAAGGCAAAGCTGAAGAAACTTTCTCAGGCATTTGCTCTAGAGAGGAATGAGAGCCTGGCCTTCTACGCAGAAGTAAAGTGGATTGCATGATATACCATCTCATGGGGACTATGGTGACCCTACTGACTGCTGGGGCCTGGCCAGGAAGCTTGAAGTGCTATTTCTTCCCTGTTTAAAGCCTCAAACATTCCCTCACAGCTGCTAATTTTATGATGAAGTTGTACTATGTCATCTATTGTCCATGTCAAAGTGGATTATTTTAGGATATTACAATTGATATCTGAATAGAAATCCATGGAATTTTAGACCTTTCTCCAAGTTAAAACCAGGCACAGGCGAATAAAATCATTCCAAGTTCTTTCAATCTCAGCCATGGCTCTTCCACTTATGGTCCTGAGGCAATGGCTTCAGCCAGAGGAAAAACCTGGTTGTCCTGAGCTATTGGAGCTGGTAATACATGGGAGATCAGCTAAGATTATTCTTTATTATTTTTTTAGAGTATTTATTAAAACTTTTTAATGATTTTTAAGTTACTTTTCATTTACAGTTATAACAAATTCTGGGCTATATTCCCAATGTTATATGGTACTTCCTTGAGTCTGTCTTATACCCAATGGTTGGTGCCTTCCATATTACCACCCATACTGCAATTTTCCCCCTCCTGTCTTCCTACTGGTAACCACTAGTTCTCTACATCTGTGAGAATTCTTTTTTGTTGTTATATATACTCGTTGGTTGTATATTTTAGATTCCATGTATAAGTGATATCGTACAGTATTTGTATTTCTTTGACATTTCACTTAGCACAATGCCCTCCAAGATCATCCATGTGGTTGTAAATGGCATTATCACATTCTTTGTAATGGCTGAGTAACATTGCATTATGTTTGTGTATGTATGTATATATATTATATCTTCTTTGTCCATTCATCTGTTGATAGACAC
Source organism: Tragulus kanchil (assembly GCA_022376925.1). NCBI lineage: Eukaryota > Metazoa > Chordata > Mammalia > Artiodactyla > Tragulidae > Tragulus > Tragulus kanchil. Next base: position 6,480,641 of record JAIOJX010000004.1, read on the forward strand.
TTAGGTTACTTCCATATCTTGTCAATTGTAAACAATGCTGCAATGAACAGAAAATTACCAATAATAAAATTGAAGAAGTTATTTAAAAATGCCCAACAAATAAAAGCCCAGAACAAGATGGCTTCATGGGTGAATTCTACCATTTAGAAAATAGGTATTTTTCTGAAACTGTTCCAATAAATTACAAAGGAAGGGGCATTTTAAAACTCATTCCATGAGGTTAGGATCACCCTGATGCCAAAACTAGACAAATGCATCACATAAAGTTAATTCATTTTGTCTCCATTCTTTCTAATATTCATTCATAAAGCATCTAGCAAACACTCAACTCTTCATATAGGAAGATTAAAGACTAGAGAAAGAGAAAGATTTGACTAAAGTTATCTACTTAATGGCAGATCTGATATGAGAAAGAAACTAGATATTTTAATTCCCTCTCCCTTTCCCAACACTGAAACTAAGCAAAAAATGCCCTTCTGTTTAATTTACAATTTTATCATTGATGTAACTACCTTCTAAATTACAGAACAAGTTGGTGTCAACATTACATTAGTGAATAAGAAGCTATTTTCTAGTCCTCAATCACTGGCTGCATGGAAGCATGGAAAACTGGAAATAAATCACTTTTATTTACATCTGGTGGGTTCAGGAAGATCCAAGTAAGAAGCATCTGAAACTCATGAATCTGGAACTGGCTAATTCAAATTGAGCTGCATTCCATGAACTGTGAGGAAAGAGTGTGCTAAGGCAGTCACCATCATATATCTAATTTCAGGATTGCCCCTTCTCTAGTCTTTTAGAGCAATTTCAAACTAAATGAGAAGAGTAGCCCAAATTAAGAAATACAGTGACTTATGGCTTTCTATTATTTACTAAAACAAATCAAAGTAAATGTTGCCTGGTGCATATCCTTAGTTAATTTCATTAAAGTAACAGATGGGAATGATGTAGAATTAACAAATAATGAAAAATATAAGTGCATGGTTCTGTTGTCACAGAAACGATGTGACAATATTTGAAAAATAATTTTCTTTAAGGTTTCCTAAACCTTAAAGAAGCCATATTCCTCTGAATATGTTAAAATACAAATTTGTTTAGTAACAAAGAGATTTTAGCTGAAGTTAAACTAAAGTCAGAATAGTTCTGTCTCAATACTTAACCAGCTATAGTACCCTTAGGAAATCTTACCAAGATTTTGGAGCCTTGGTTTTCTCAATAGTACAATGAGTGCAATGATATCAACTTTGTAGGATCGTGTTAAGATTTTAATCTGGCAAAACATGTTCAGTGTTTAATGCAATGCCTCATTGTACTATTACCATTGTATTTATTGATATGAATATTAGGTATTTCAAATAATGGCTTCCCACTCTTAAACTATCACACATTTTATATTAGCAGAAGATAATGGATGCTAAATAAGTAAAGAATAGTCTCACTGTAAATATTGATATTGGTGAGCCTTGACCTTAGCAGACCCAAGTCTGACTCATTAATGGACTAGATCTGATATGAGAAAGAAACTAGATATTTTAATTCCCTCTCCCTTTCCCAACACTGAAACTAAGCAAAAAATGCCCTTCTGTTTAATTTACAATTTTATCATTGATGTAACTACCTTCTAAATTACAGAACAAGTTGGTGTCAACATTACATTAGTGAATAAGAAGCTATTTTCTAGTCCTCAATCACTGGCTGCATGGAAGCATGGAAAACTGGAAATAAATCACTTTTATTTACATCTGGTGGGTTCAGGAAGATCCAAGTAAGAAGCATCTGAAACTCATGAATCTGGAACTGGCTAATTCAAATTGAGCTGCATTCCATGAACTGTGAGGAAAGAGTGTGCTAAGGCAGTCACCATCATATATCTAATTTCAGGATTGCCCCTTCTCTAGTCTTTTAGAGCAATTTCAAACTAAATGAGAAGAGTAGCCCAAATTAAGAAATACAGTGACTTATGGCTTTCTATTATTTACTAAAACAAATCAAAGTAAATGTTGCCTGGTGCATATCCTTAGTTAATTTCATTAAAGTAACAGATGGGAATGATGTAGAATTAACAAATAATGAAAAATATAAGTGCATGGTTCTGTTGTCACAGAAACGATGTGACAATATTTGAAAAATAATTTTCTTTAAGGTTTCCTAAACCTTAAAGAAGCCATATTCCTCTGAATATGTTAAAATACAAATTTGTTTAGTAACAAAGAGATTTTAGCTGAAGTTAAACTAAAGTCAGAATAGTTCTGTCTCAATACTTAACCAGCTATAGTACCCTTAGGAAATCTTACCAAGATTTTGGAGCCTTGGTTTTCTCAATAGTACAATGAGTGCAATGATATCAACTTTGTAGGATCGTGTTAAGATTTTAATCTGGCAAAACATGTTCAGTGTTTAATGCAATGCCTCATTGTACTATTACCATTGTATTTATTGATATGAATATTAGGTATTTCAAATAATGGCTTCCCACTCTTAAACTATCACACATTTTATATTAGCAGAAGATAATGGATGCTAAATAAGTAAAGAATAGTCTCACTGTAAATATTGATATTGGTGAGCCTGTTGACCTTAGCAGACCCAAGTCTGACTCATTAATGGACAGAGTGGATATTCATTCCCAGGAAAGCCTCCATGAACTTTGATTTATTTAAAACCATTCACTTGAAAGGACATGAGTCCTGCACTGACATCTTAGACCATTACTGTGATATATAGTTTCTTCCAAAGCTCTATCTCAGGGTAACTTGTGTCCTAGCCAGGCTGCGGGCTAGGTGTTCTTGCTCTATTGACTTGCCAAGGGGAATTATTTATTTGGCACCAGTAATATGCTCTGTGCTGTATGGTAGTTGGTGATAATAATAGCCTGGGTTGATTTGGTACATCTCCCCTAGGGAATTGAGAGGACACCCAAATACACAGAGGAGGGTTAGCTTCCATATTGCTTCTCCTAACTTATAGCCCTGGACTCTTACAAACTACTTTGGGATGATGACAATGTTGAGATGTATGTTGGAGAAAATGACAGAGGGAATGGAAATGAAGAAGAATAGAGGAAGTGAAAAGAAGGAGAAAAAAGAGGAGCAGGGCAAAGACAGAATGGAAGAGTTGTAATTTCTTTGCTGTAGGGAGCAAGAAGCATCTTCAAATTAATGGTACATAGAACCTGCAGAGTTAAAGATCTCTTACAATATGTCACTCTTGTCTTTTGAGAGTCAGATCCTCATCATACACTCAAAGACATGCATAGTTGACGTTACCCAACCTATATAACTTCCTCTCTTTGCCCTTAGTTTTCAGGACTCTGTCAATTGTAAACCAAAGAGATTTTAAGCAAATTTGTTTAGTAACAAAGAGATTTTAGCTGAAGTTAAACTAAAGTCAGAATAGTTCTGTCTCAATACTTAACCAGCTATAGTACCCTTAGGAAATCTTACCAAGATTTTGGAGCCTTGGTTTTCTCAATAGTACAATGAGTGCAATGATATCAACTTTGTAGGATCGTGTTAAGATTTTAATCTGGCAAAACATGTTCAGTGTTTAATGCAATGCCTCATTGTACTATTACCATTGTATTTATTGATATGAATATTAGGTATTTCAAATAATGGCTTCCCACTCTTAAACTATCACACATTTTATATTAGCAGAAGATAATGGATGCTAAATAAGTAAAGAATAGTCTCACTGTAAATATTGATATTGGTGAGCCTGTTGACCTTAGCAGACCCAAGTCTGACTCATTAATGGACAGAGTGGATATTCATTCCCAGGAAAGCCTCCATGAACTTTGATTTATTTAAAACCATTCACTTGAAAGGACATGAGTCCTGCACTGACATCTTAGACCATTACTGTGATATATAGTTTCTTCCAAAGCTCTATCTCAGGGTAACTTGTGTCCTAGCCAGGCTGCGGGCTAGGTGTTCTTGCTCTATTGACTTGCCAAGGGGAATTATTTATTTGGCACCAGTAATATGCTCTGTGCTGTATGGTAGTTGGTGATAATAATAGCCTGGGTTGATTTGGTACATCTCCCCTAGGGAATTGAGAGGACACCCAAATACACAGAGGAGGGTTAGCTTCCATATTGCTTCTCTAACTTATAGCCCTGGACTCTTACAAACTACTTTGGGATGATGACAATGTTGAGATGTATGTTGGAGAAAATGACAGAGGGAATGGAAATGAAGAAGAATAGAGGAAGTGAAAAGAAGGAGAAAAAAGAGGAGCAGGGCAAAGACAGAATGGAAGAGTTGTAATTTCTTTGCTGTAGGGAGCAAGAAGCATCTTCAAATTAATGGTACATAGAACCTGCAGAGTTAAAGATCTCTTACAATATGTCACTCTTGTCTTTTGAGAGTCAGATCCTCATCATACACTCAAAGACATGCATAGTTGACGTTACCCAACCTATATAACTTCCTCTCTTTTGCCCTTAGTCTTGCCTGAATCAGACTCTCTGGGCCTAAAATTCCTCATCTTAAAAGGAAAGCATCAAAATGTACTCAATCATAATCTGTAATGATAGAGTCTCAGCATTGAAGGGGTGAAAGGGGGTGGCACCAGTCTTTGTTATCTCCTCAAAGAGAAATCTCTTCTCAAATAAGTGACATAGTTGGTTCTCATAGCCTTGGTTATAAAAAACTCCGTCTCACAAGATAAACCATCCTAGTGTTCAGAGGCTCTGGCTGTCAGAAAGGTCTTTCTTATGTTGACTTGGAATCTGTTTTCTTCTAATGGCTAGTACTATGAAGGACTTGCTAGCCATTGTTCTGTGTGCTGTGCATATATAATTCCCAAGCCTACCAATAATTTGGAAAGATAGACATTATTATCCTTACTTCTTTAAACAGGAGAAAATAAGACTCAGAAGAGTTAAATAACTTGTCAGAGCTTGCAGAGCTTATAAACACCAGTGTCATATTCAAAGCCACGTCGATTTGATTATTCTGTAACCTGTTCTTCCACTTTTTTTTTTTGGCCATTTAAAAAAAAATTTGCATTTTTGATTTTACAGAGTTCTGTTGTTTACAGATAGATATAATCCCAGATTAATCATATGTATATCCCATCCCCTACCCTATCCCACCCCTCCAGGCCATCACACAGCCCCCATGTAAGATCCCTTAACCCACAGCGCATTGACAATAGTTATCTCTTTCACATATGTTAGTATAGGGCTCTATGTTACTCTTTCCGTGTCTCTCACCCACTCTTCCCTCTTCCCAAGGTCCATGAGTCTGTTCTTTATGACTGTTTTTCCATCGATGCTCTGTGTGTGTATTTATCAGTATGATCTTACTAGATTCCATATATACGTGTTAGTATACTATACTTGTCCTTCTCTTTTTGACTTACTTCACTTTGTATATAGGTTCTAGATTCATCCATCTCATTAGGACTGAATCTTCTGTATTTCTTTTTGCAGCTAAAAAGTACTCCATTGTGTATATGTACCAGAGTTTCTTTATCTATTTGTTCATTGATGGACATCTATATTGCTTACATGTTGTAGCTATTGTGTAGAGTGCTACAGTGAACACTGGGGTACAGGTGTCTCTTTTGATTTTGATTGCATCAGAGTATAAGCCCAAAAGTGGGATTGCTGGTCATATGGTGCTTCTATCTTAGCTTTTTGAGGAGTTTCCTTCCTGAGGGAATCGTAGATGAATTTTCCTCTTGTTATCTCATCAAAGAGAAATCTCTTCTCAAATAAGTGACATAGTTGGTTCTCATAGCCTTGGTTATAAAAAACTCCGTCTCACAAGATAAACCATCCTAGTGTTCAGAGGCTCTGGCTGTCAGAAAGGTCTTTCTTATGTTGACTTGGAATCTGTTTTCTTCTAATGGCTAGTACTATGAAGGACTTGCTAGCCATTGTTCTGTGTGCTGTGCATATATAATTCCCAAGCCTACCAATAATTTGGAAAGATAGACATTATTATCCTTACTTCTTTAAACAGGAGAAAATAAGACTCAGAAGAGTTAAATAACTTGTCAGAGCTTGCAGAGCTTATAAACACCAGTGTCATATTCAAAGCCACGTCGATTTGATTATTCTGTAACCTGTTCTTCCACTTTTTTTTTTTGGCCATTTAAAAAAAAATTTGCATTTTTGATTTTACAGAGTTCTGTTGTTTACAGATAGATATAATCCCAGATTAATCATATGTATATCCCATCCCCTACCCTATCCCACCCCTCCAGGCCATCACACAGCCCCCATGTAAGATCCCTTAACCCACAGCGCATTGACAATAGTTATCTCTTTCACATATGTTAGTATAGGGCTCTATGTTACTCTTTCCGTGTCTCTCACCCACTCTTCCCTCTCCCCGATGCCCATAAGTCTACTCTTTATGACTGTTTTTCCATCGATGCTCTGTGTGTGTATTTATCAGTATGATCTTACTAGATTCCATATATACGTGTTAGTATACTATACTTGTCCTTCTCTTTTTGACTTACTTCACTTTGTATATAGGTTCTAGATTCATCCATCTCATTAGGACTGAATCTTCTGTATTTCTTTTTGCAGCTAAAAAGTACTCCATTGTGTATATGTACCAGAGTTTCTTTATCTATTTGTTCATTGATGGACATCTATATTGCTTACATGTTGTAGCTATTGTGTAGAGTGCTACAGTGAACACTGGGGTACAGGTGTCTCTTTTGATTTTGATTGCATCAGAGTATAAGCCCAAAAGTGGGATTGCTGGTCATATGGTGCTTCTATCTTAGCTTTTTGAGGAGTTTCCTTACTGTTTTCCATAGTGGTTGTATCAATTTACATTCCCACTAGCAGTGCAAGAGTATTCCCTTTTCTCCACACCCTCTCCAGGATTTATTATCGGCATATTTTTTGATGATGGCCACTCTGACTGCTGTGAGGTGATATCTCATTGTACTTTTGATTTGCATTTCTGTAATAATAAGTGACTTTGAGCATCTTTTCCTGTGTTTTTTGACCATCTGTATGTCTTCTTTGGAGAGGTGTCTTCTTAACTATCAGCTATCAAAATTGTATAAGATTGTGTATAAGATTACCTTCGACCCAGTGCTTCTATGAAACCTTTTCTTGAATATATCCTGAGGTGTTCAATTTTTATTATGAGCCATTATAGCAACTTAATTATAAAGAATTCTTACAGCATGACACCATTAGATCGTGCATCATGAAGTCTCTTCTACTATGACCTTAAACTTTATTTAACTATTGTTTGATTCTTTAGAATCATGGGATACCAGAAGTGAAATGTACATTGCTGTTGTTCAGTCACTAAGTCGCGTCCAACTCTTTGTGACTCTGTGAACTGCAGCACACCAGGTTTCCCTGTCCTTCACCATCTCCTGGAGTTTGCTCTAACTGATGTCTACTGAGTCAGTGATGCCACCCAACCATTTCATCCTCTGTTGCTCTCTTCTCTTCCTGCCCTCAATCTTTCTCAACATCAAAGTCTTTTCCAATGAGTCAAATGACAATAGCTCATGGTTTTATGAGTGTTTACTATGAACCGTGCATCACTCTAAGTGATTTACTTGTACTAATTCATTCAAATCTTGTAAAGTATGTACATATATTATTTCTATTTTATAAGTGAGGAAATGGAAATACCCAGAAATTAATTTTCCATGGTTAGTACATATAGATTCAGTCCATTAAATACTTTGAAATGGAGTTATTTTTTGTTTAGAACTTATTTGTCAAGAAAACCTAATGTGACTTGACTGATTTTGTGGTAAAGTCTTACATGACCTGACATCAGACTGTTTATAATTATTTATGTCACTTAGTGTTAATATTTATGTATTTCACTGCAAAAATATTTGTGTATTTAATTATTGAGTACTGCTCCAGACCTTGGTCAAGATAGAGGTATATTATATAATATTTGTGTATGACTTTCCTAATTCTGTCTCCTCCGCCCCCCAAAAAAGTATTTGAAAACACATGTGGCCCTAAGGACTTTTGCAGAAAGGATTTCGATCTGTCCTTAGTGATGTATAGAACCATATTTTAAGTCAAGCTATTGGATACCAGATCCTGGATCCATAATAATGATACCAGTTTAAAAATTCTTTTGTTGTTGAAGTATAGCTGATTTCTGGGCTTCTCTTGTGACTCAATTGAGAAAAGAATGTGCCTGCAGTGTGGGAGATGTGGGTTGGGTCTTGGGCTGGAAGATCTCCTGGAGAAGGGCATGGCGACCCACTCCAGTATACATGCCTGGAGAATGTCAAGGACAGAGGAGCCTGGTGACCCACCATCCATGGGGTTGCAAAGAGTTGAGCACAACCTAGTGACTAACACACATACACATAGTTGATTTATCATAACATGTAAATTTCAGATATATAGCTAAGTGATTTGGTTACACATATGTACATATATATGTGTAACCTTTTCAGATTATTTTCCCTTTAGAGGTTATTGCATAATATTGAGTATAATTCTCTGTGCTATGAAGTAGGTCCTTGTTGATTATCTCCTTTATTTATAGTAGTGCATGTATGTTAATCTCAGTCTCCTAAAGTATCCCTCCCCTTCCTTTGGTAATCATGAGTTTGTTTTCTGTGTGTGAGAGTCTCTTTTTATTTTGGAAAGAAGTTGATTTGAGTGTTTTGTTTCTTTCAGATTCCATATATAAATGATATTATATGGTATTTGTGTTTCTCCGACTTACTTCTCTCAGTCTGGCAATCTCTAGGTCTCTCCATGTTGCTGCAAATGCCGTTACTTCATTCTTTTTAATGACTATGCAATATTTCATTGTATATATGTACTGCGTCTTCTTTATCCATTCATCTGTGGATGCACATTTGGAATGCTTCCATGTCTTGGCTACCATGAATAGTGCTGTGGTGAACGTTGGGTTTTATGTATGTTTATGAATTACGTTTTTCTTTGGATATATGCCCAGGAGTGGGATTTCTGGATCATGTGGTAGTTCTGCATTTAGTTTTTTAAGGACTCTCCATACTGCTCTCCCTAGTGGCTACACCAGTTTACATTCCACCAACAGTGTAGGAGGGTTCCCTTTTCTCCACACCCTCACCAGCATTTATTATTTCTAAACATTTTAATGATAGATGCCAACTTTTCTAATATTCCATGCAAAATATAAGAAAACCAAAAGTCAGGGAAGAACAGTGATTTTACCAATGTTATACAAGCGGTAGAAAACTTTTTCATATATTAGCAACCTTTTAAACAGGATGCTTTTCATGATGGCCCATAATTAAACTCTTAGATCGCAGGAGACAGAAACATTACCTGACATGCAGGTATTTCTTTCCTGGGCCCACCATGGCACAGTGGTTAAGAAAACTCAAGCTTTGTGGTCACAGGGATCTGTGTCAAGCTTACATCTCTACCACCTAATAGTCAGGATGTGGCTATGGCTGATCTCGCTATGTGAAAAACACAGTGAAGGCAACACTAAGGGGATAGAATGGAATGGTGGATATAGAATGTGGTACAGAACAAAGATTATACAACTGGAAATTTTTCTTCGTAATGGATTTTGGATGACTGAGTTTAACATAACAGGCTTTGGTATGCCCTTGCCTTGTCTCTCATAGTTTTAGAAACGACTTCTGTGCCGCAGCCTCTGGGTCTCGCTTTTTCACTGCAGTGGGAAGAACAAGCCCTTCTGAGAACTCCTTATTTTGTTGCTAGCCAGCCTAATTCAGTAAGGCAAATTTTCTGTGTGTGAGAGTCTCTTTTTATTTTGGAAAGAAGTTGATTTGAGTGTTTTGTTTCTTTCAGATTCCATATATAAATGATATTATATGGTATTTGTGTTTCTCCGACTTACTTCTCTCAGTCTGGCAATCTCTAGGTCTCTCCATGTTGCTGCAAATGCCGTTACTTCATTCTTTTTAATGACTATGCAATATTTCATTGTATATATGTACTGCGTCTTCTTTATCCATTCATCTGTGGATGCACATTTGGAATGCTTCCATGTCTTGGCTACCATGAATAGTGCTGTGGTGAACGTTGGGTTTTATGTATGTTTATGAATTACGTTTTTCTTTGGATATATGCCCAGGAGTGGGATTTCTGGATCATGTGGTAGTTCTGCATTTAGTTTTTTAAGGACTCTCCATACTGCTCTCCCTAGTGGCTACACCAGTTTACATTCCACCAACAGTGTAGGAGGGTTCCCTTTTCTCCACACCCTCACCAGCATTTATTATTTCTAAACATTTTAATGATAGATGCCAACTTTTCTAATATTCCATGCAAAATATAAGAAAACCAAAAGTCAGGGAAGAACAGTGATTTTACCAATGTTATACAAGCGGTAGAAAACTTTTTCATATATTAGCAACCTTTTAAACAGGATGCTTTTCATGATGGCCCATAATTAAACTCTTAGATCGCAGGAGACAGAAACATTACCTGACATGCAGGTATTTCTTTCCTGGGCCCACCATGGCACAGTGGTTAAGAAAACTCAAGCTTTGTGGTCACAGGGATCTGTGTCAAGCTTACATCTCTACCACCTAATAGTCAGGATGTGGCTATGGCTGATCTCGCTATGTGAAAAACACAGTGAAGGCAACACTAAGGGGATAGAATGGAATGGTGGATATAGAATGTGGTACAGAACAAAGATTATACAACTGGAAATTTTTCTTCGTAATGGATTTTGGATGACTGAGTTTAACATAACAGGCTTTGGTATGCCCTTGCCTTGTCTCTCATAGTTTTAGAAACGACTTCTGTGCCGCAGCCTCTGGGTCTCGCTTTTTCACTGCAGTGGGAAGAACAAGCCCTTCTGAGAACTCCTTATTTTGTTGCTAGCCAGCCTAATTCAGTAAGGCAAATATGAAAGTGGAAATGATTTATCTTTCATTCTAAAAAGCATGGCATTTGGAACTTGACTTGAGAAACATCATTTTGGTGTATAAATAGAGAAAAACCATCACAAAGAAAGCATTCATAGTTATTTTAGAGAATGAATATTAGGACACTGAGGAGCTCTAATCCAGTTATTATTTTATTATTTTTTTAAATAAGAGTGGTATTCACATGAGTGAATACTTCCCCAACCTTCCAAGTAGCCATATCAAGAGTGATTTACACTGAACTTCAGCTGGGCTTTTGTTTTCTATTAGACAGAATTTATTATGTTTAAATCAAGAGTTTGGTTTAACCGAAATGGTGAACACCATTTGGAAGACTGCTTGCATTAGAATCACCATGGGAGATTTTTAAAAGATAGATTCTTGGCCAGTCCCCTGGAGAATCTATGTTCAGTAGTTGTACTAGGATCCAGGCATTTATGTTTATGTTTACAAGTGGTTTTGACATGTAATCAGATTACTGAATGACTTCTCAAAGCAAAATACTGGTATAGGAATGGAAGTTCAGTTATATTTAGCTTATTAATTAAAAAAAAATTTTGGCCTTTTATTGGTTTTTTATTTATTTTTCATCCATTTTCATTCTTTGGCCTGTGTGGGTCTTCTATTGCAGTGGCCTCTCTCGTTGCAGAGCTCCGGCTCTGGTTGCATGCACTCCAGAGTGCTGGGTTCCTGGGACCATGGCACAGTGGTTAAGAAAACTCAAGCTTTGTGGTCACAGGGATCTGTGTCAAGCTTACATCTCTACCACCTAATAGTCAGGATGTGGCTATGGCTGATCTCGCTATGTGAAAAACACAGTGAAGGCAACACTAAGGGGATAGAATGGAATGGTGGATATAGAATGTGGTACAGAACAAAGATTATACAACTGGAAATTTTTCTTCGTAATGGATTTTGGATGACTGAGTTTAACATAACAGGCTTTGGTATGCCCTTGCCTTGTCTCTCATAGTTTTAGAAACGACTTCTGTGCCGCAGCCTCTGGGTCTCGCTTTTTCACTGCAGTGGGAAGAACAAGCCCTTCTGAGAACTCCTTATTTTGTTGCTAGCCAGCCTAATTCAGTAAGGCAAATATGAAAGTGGAAATGATTTATCTTTCATTCTAAAAAGCATGGCATTTGGAACTTGACTTGAGAAACATCATTTTGGTGTATAAATAGAGCAAAACCATCACAAAGAAAGCATTCATAGTTATTTTAGAGAATGAATATTAGGACACTGAGGAGCTCTAATCCAGTTATTATTTTATTATTTTTTTAAATAAGAGTGGTATTCACATGAGTGAATACTTCCCCAACCTTCCAAGTAGCCATATCAAGAGTGATTTACACTGAACTTCAGCTGGGCTTTTGTTTTCTATTAGACAGAATTTATTATGTTTAAATCAAGAGTTTGGTTTAACCGAAATGGTGAACACCATTTGGAAGACTGCTTGCATTAGAATCACCATGGGAGATTTTTAAAAGATAGATTCTTGGCCAGTCCCCTGGAGAATCTATGTTCAGTAGTTGTACTAGGATCCAGGCATTTATGTTTATGTTTACAAGTGGTTTTGACATGTAATCAGATTACTGAATGACTTCTCAAAGCAAAATACTGGTATAGGAATGGAAGTTCAGTTATATTTAGCTTATTAATTAAAAAAAAATTTTGGCCTTTTATTGGTTTTTTATTTATTTTTCATCCATTTTCATTCTTTGGCCTGTGTGGGTCTTCTATTGCAGTGGCCTCTCTCGTTGCAGAGCTCCGGCTCTGGTTGCATGCACTCCAGAGTGCTGGGTCATAATTGGACGCACTGGTCCAACCACTCTGCAGCACATGGTATCTTCCCAGGCTAGGGACTGAACCAGTGCCCCTTGCTCAGCAAGGCAGACTCTTTACCCACTGGACCACCATGGAAGCCCAAGTTATTGATTTTTTATAGGGTCTCAGTCAAGTCTTTTGCCAGCACTAGTCCCCAGGTTCCTCACTTGTGAAATGAGAGGTCAGTTATCTTATCTCAAGTTGTTTCTGGTGCTGATGTTTTATGATTTTATTTCATGATAATCATAATGACATTTAAAATAATTATTGTAATGGAGTAATACCTTACATGTACATGGTGCTTTACAGTTGACAAAGTACTTTGCAAACTGTATGTATATATTATAGAAGTTTTTAGAGACAATTGTTTTTCCCTGTTCACATGGCTCTTAAATGATGCTTACTCACCTAGATAGCCTATTAAAAAGCAGAGACATCACTTTGCCAACAAAGGTCTGGATGGTCAAAGCTATGGTTTTTCCAATAGTCATGGACGAATGTGAGAGTTGGACCATAAAAAGGGCTGAGTCCTGAAGAATTGAAATCTACCCTGAATATTCATTGGAAGGGCTGATCCTGAAACTGAAGCTCCAAAACTTTGGCCATCTGATGCGAAGAGCTGACTCATTAGAAAAGACCATGATGCTGGGAAAGACTGAAGCCAGGACGAGAAGGGGATGACAGAGGACTAGATGGTTGGATGGCATCACCAACTCAATGGACATGAGTTTGAGCAGGCTCTGGGAGATAGGGAAGGACAGGGAAGCCTAGTGAGCTTCAGTCCATGGGGTCAAGAAAAATCAGACACAACTGAGTGACTATACAACAAAAACAGTGGCTTCTTACTGCAGGCAACAGACATAGCCAACATTTTAGCCATATTCTTGCTAATGAGGAACAGGATGACTGTCTTAAACAATTATTTATCTCTTTAACACATTGATCACATGACTTGTATCCTCATGCTAATATCATCAAGCTAGTTTGAGGAAGTGGTTAATTAGTCAGGAGATATTGAAGGCCCAGAAAAAGTCTTGACTAGATTAAAATTAAATAATTATTTAACCACAAGGGAAGATCTCAAGTCTGAGCTCCCTCATTTAGTCCAGACTCTGAACGACTGGATTCCTGATGAGCCCCAGTACACTGATCACAACGGCTTCCCTGTTTGCCTCATCCCAGAAAGCTTCCATCACTGGCTCTGCGCCACCTCCTTCTCCGCAGTGCCTCAGATGAAAAAAACTACGTCACTCTTCTCCAGCGTCCTAACCCCATTCTGTCACTCGTGCCCGCATGCTGGTGAAATATGCTTTTGGTTGGGGGAAGAAAGTTTGCAAGTGCCAACTCAGAGATAGTTGTGATGGAGGCTGCGTGATGCAGTGACTGGGTTCAAGGGGGAGAGACTGTTTTTGGCGAGGGCTGTTTCCTTAGTGGTCTCTGTAATGAAAAAAGTCACCCTGTTTTCTGTGCCAGCTTTCTTAAATTCATTTTGTAATACAATACACACACACACACACACACACATATCTATAATGCATATTATTTATATATACTCCCCTATGCAAAACTTATAGTGTTATAAACATACAAGAATCATAGTATAGTGAACAGACACTGAGATTCAAGAGTACAGCCTTACCATTTTACAGATGGACAAACTGAGGCCTAAGGAGTCTGAAGGATCTGGTTCAGTAGAATTGCCGTGCACATGATACAGTGGCAGAGTCAACTCAGAAGTCAGGGAAGGCTGGTCTAATTGCATAGAAAAAGCACAACCGCCAAACATTTCCAAACCAACTCATATGCTTCCTTCATAGCACTTTTAAAAATGAAAGTGGCATGATTATCTATTTATATTTTCTTGACTGTCATACTTCTCCACTAGACTCAGAGCTCCTTGGGGGAGGAAGTGGATTTGTCGTGATCACTCTACTATCCTCAATGCTTGCACGATGCCTAGCACACAGAGTTCTTCCTCAATATTTGTTGAGTAAATGAACAAACAGATGAATATACTAATGATAAATTAAAAACTTGCTAGGAATGAAGTCTTTTTTAAGAGTCCAGAATAGCAGTCCTCCCTTGGAGCAAGCTGTCCCTCCATATATTATATCTTGTGACATATTTTATATTTAATGATGGCATGGATACATTTTTCATTCATTTGCATGCAAAGGCAAAAGGTCCCCTTGCTTTTAGGATGACAAATACAAAGTGATTGAAAATTGTACGGTGTATTGAGAACTAGAACAAGACCAAGGGCTGGTTCGAAGCTGGTTACAGGATGATGGCACGGCTGGCTGACTGACAGGTCTGTGTTCCCAGGGATTGTTTCCTGTGCTGCATCCCACCCCCTCCCATCTTCTGCCTCATGCTCTCTTCAGCCCACTTCTCTCCCAACGGATTATAGACCCGTGGCCAAGTTTCCACACTGAAGGCAGGAAGGATTGATTCCTGGAGCTTGGCTATACTTTGCCACTGAGGTTGTCCGAGTGTTAGAGCTAATGTTTGCCCAGCTGCTGGAGTCAGCTGGTTCCTTTCTAGAACATACCTCTCCTCTCTTCCTGCCCTCATCCTCAGATGCTTGTGATCAAAGGCCGCCACTTGACCTGGGGGCACTGTTCTTCTGTTTTGGTCACTACTAGGTCAGCAGGCTGCAAACTGAAGGATCATTCTGCTGTGTTATTTAGTGTAGGTGGGCTTCCTGGAGCCAAAGTTCTTAGAGATGTTTAAGTATCTTGTGAAGGATTGTCTGTCCGCCAGCCAAATTTTATCTTTTCATCTTCTTGCCCGAATCATGGGCCAGTAAATTCCTCTGTCTGGTTTTGATTCTTGTTTCTCTGAACTATGTGACAGCACTAGCCTTCACCTCATAGGGCACTGTCAGAAATTTAACACTGAAATTTGAAAACTGGTTAATATTAGTTTGACATGATGTCCTGTTTCTGACTTAAATCTGCTTTCAGTGAGAGAAATAACAGATCAAGAAGGGAACCTAGGCTTCACCTTCCTTGCAGTACTGAAGAGCAAACTGAGATCCAGAACAGAAAAATGACTTTTCCAAGTCCCCACAGTAGATTCCTCTCTCATGATTCTAATTTGTGGTTTTTAATGCTAGCTATGATAGTAACAAATTGTTAGTCACAAATGGACATTTGAGAAAGTGGATAAGAATCAACCTAGGAAGCTTGCTAAATATGTTCTCTTTCACTTGATCTGCAGTTGGACCCAGGAATATACAGATTTAACTTCCTCCCTAGGTTCTGTTGTCTGAGAACAACATTTGCTCTGGGCACCCTGATTGGTAAAGAAGGTACAGCAGGCAGAAAAAAAAAAAATGACTATTGAGATGGTCCAAGGTGATTGAATAGAGGCAGACAGGGGCTTTTCTGGTGGTCCAGTGGGTAAAGAGTCCACCTTGCACTGCAAGGGGCACTGGACCAATCCCTGGCCTGGGAAGATCCTACATGCCGCGGAGTGGCTGGACCGATGTGTCCAATTAAGAGCCAGTGCTCTAGAGTGCATGTGCCCAGAGCTGGTGCTCTGCAATGAGAGAGGCCACTGCAATAGGAGGCCCACACATGCCAAAGAGTAAAAGATGGATGGAAATAAATATAAAAATAAAGAGGCATGATGGGGAAAAATTTTTAAAAAATAAAGGCAGACAAAAACAGGTTGGGGAAGGTGATGATAGTGGTACAAAGATGGAGGAATATGCATCAGTGGTGCATCTTAAACAGGGTATTTTGATAGCAAGCAATGGAAATCAGCTCAAGCAGCTTATATTAGTTTTCTAGAACTGCTGTAAAAAATACCACAGAGTGGGGACTTAAACAGTGGAAATGAAGTCTTCACAGTTCTAATGGTTAGAAGTCCAAGATCAAGGGCTTCCCTGGTGGTCCAGTGGGTAAGGACACTGCCTTGCAGTGCAAGGGGCACCGGTTCTATCTCTGGCCTGGGAAGATCCCAAGTGCCATGGAGCAGCTGGACTGATGTGTCCAACTACTGAGCCAGAGCTCTGGAGCGCATGCACCCAGAGCTGGTGCTCTGCGAGAAAGGCCACTGTGATGGAAGGCCCACACAGGCCAAAGAACAAAGATAAATGAATGAAAGATCAATAGAAGTGGCCCCTCCAAAAAAAAATTTAAAAAAGAAGTCCAAGATGAAGATGTCAAGGTGTCCGTTGATTTCATTGTAAGTCCTCTCTCCTGGACTGCTTTCTCACTGTGTCCTCACCTGAGTGTTCCCCTGTGCACATATGCCTGTATCTCTTGGTGTGTCTAAATTTCTTCTTGTTAAAGGATACCAGTCAGATTGGATTCAGGTCCTTGCTAATGACTTCATTTAATCAGATCTTTAAAGATCTTTTCTCCAAATATTTACATTCTTCAGTTCTAGGGTTAGAACTTCAGCATGTGAATTGTGAGGGGATGTCAGTCAGCCTGCAGCCCTGACCTAGGCTCCAGGGTGGATAGGGTGCCAGGCTTGGTCATGGGTAGAATCCGTGTGGTCAAAGTGGAGGGGATGAGGTAGGTGATCCTAGAGATGGGAGAGCAATTTAGGTTGATAAGTTTAAGGTTTTTATGCTCCTCTTCATTACCCATTCCTGGGGACTAGAGGTATAGTTCCAGTCCTGCTGTGCTTCCATGAGATGAGAAAGAATTAAATTGTAAGGCGTTCATCCAACTTCAGAAAATCAAATGCACAGATGCATGTTGAAGACATGATTTAGCAGTAGTGAATCAAAGATCATTATTGTTATTTAACTTTCCCTGAGGCAGCCACAAATAGAAAATAAGGATGTATACTGTGAGATCTAGATTTAAGTTCTTACTTCTACTCTTTGATGGAGATGCAGACAGATAGAATACTGACAGAGGAATCAACCAAAAATTTAAAACTGATAATGCATCTGTGGACACTTAAATGTATCCATTACATGCCAGGCACTGTTTTACCTATATTAATCTATTTTATCTATATTACCTATATTAACTATTTAATTTTTACCAACAGCTCTGTGAGGTAAGCACTGTTGTTGCAATGCTTACGCAAATTTTGCCCATTATTGAGCCTGGTTTCTCAGCACCCTATCAACCCTATGAGCCTAGGTCAGTGTTACAGGCTGAATTATGTTACAGTCATTGTCCAGATGAGGAAATTGGTACAAAGAGCTTAAAGTAGCATTCCCAGTAATACCCAATTAGTGAGTCACAGAGTTGGACATTGAACTCAAGCAGGCTGACTTCAAAGTTCTGATTTATGCTGGCTCTCAACGAAGGGTTCAGAAAATTGGGGATTTTTAAAGAACAGTCAATTTTCATATGTACTTTAAATTACCATATGGAAAGACATGTGTTTATTTTGTATGAGGTGACAGAGTAGATCTAGAATCAGTGGTTGAGAAAATGCATTGTTATGAAGCTTCTGACTCAATGGTATAAAGAACTTTGAAGTAGTTCAACTGGGGATTGGGGTACTATTGCAGATAGAATTTTTCCCTTTCCCAAACTGTTTTGCAAACTTTTTCCAAACTGTTCTTTGTTTCAGAGGGTAGTGGGCCCAGTTCCAAGGTGTAATTCACAACTGATCAGGCAATCTTCTGACTTTCTGCTGGTGATTGATTTAGTGAAGGGCATGCAATCCTATTCTGACCAGTGAGATACTAAGGAAGTCTTAGGGGCCATGGAAAGCTTTTCTAGTTGTTAAAAGGGGGAGACTGATGATGAGAAAGCCTCCAGGGAGCACCATTTTTCTTCTTGTTGTAATAATATGAGATGAGAGAAAGACAATTGAGCCAATGAGGAAAATCTTCACTGATTTCCTACAAGGTGGAGAGAGGAACTTGGTAACTCTCTCGAGCAACCAAGAAACCCTGGTGCCACTTCCCTCCAGACTTGTTATTAAGTGAGATGTTAAAGGTTTGTATGGTTAAATATACTGTTACTTGTGGCTCGAATCATCCTGACACAACTGTCTTGGAAGATAATGAATTCAGTGTCCCTGGAGTTATGTGAGCAGAAACTAGAGGCCCCCTTCTCAGGTATATAAAAGCACGGGCTCAGGATTTAGATGGGGCTTTACTAGAGGACAATGAAGGTCACTTCTAGTTCTAATAGTCTGTCTTCATGCCCCTATGTAACCTTGACACAAGCCACTCTGCTTGACTCCCCAGGTCTCTGTATATCAAGCCAGGCAGGCAGCCACAGTTGACATTCTCTATGAGTCACTTGTAGTGTCAGGCCCTTGTGAAAAGGCAGAGGCTGTGATGTCACAGTTCTTCCAATGACACAGCATCAGGGGACAGCCAGAAATAGACACGTGGAAGCCCTTGCCACCGGCGCTCTCTTGTACTCTGACACAAGTCACATTTCTCTTAGCTCAGACGCCAGGCTGCTGGAGAATCAGAGAACCAAAATAGACGGGCCATCTACTCACCCTCCTAGAATTCCCCATCTGCTTTGACAAAGTTTTGGGGACACCCAAGGTGAAACTCGGCCGTATCAAGAATGGGAAATGCATTGTTATGAAGCTTCTGACTCAATGGTATAAAGAACTTTGAAGTAGTTCAACTGGGGATTGGGGTACTATTGCAGATAGAATTTTTCCCTTTCCCAAACTGTTTTGCAAACTTTTTCCAAACTGTTCTTTGTTTCAGAGGGTAGTGGGCCCAGTTCCAAGGTGTAATTCACAACTGATCAGGCAATCTTCTGACTTTCTGCTGGTGATTGATTTAGTGAAGGGCATGCAATCCTATTCTGACCAGTGAGATACTAAGGAAGTCTTAGGGGCCATGGAAAGCTTTTCTAGTTGTTAAAAGGGGGAGACTGATGATGAGAAAGCCTCCAGGGAGCACCATTTTTCTTCTTGTTGTAATAATATGAGATGAGAGAAAGACAATTGAGCCAATGAGGAAAATCTTCACTGATTTCCTACAAGGTGGAGAGAGGAACTTGGTAACTCTCTCGAGCAACCAAGAAACCCTGGTGCCACTTCCCTCCAGACTTGTTATTAAGTGAGATGTTAAAGGTTTGTATGGTTAAATATACTGTTACTTGTGGCTCGAATCATCCTGACACAACTGTCTTGGAAGATAATGAATTCAGTGTCCCTGGAGTTATGTGAGCAGAAACTAGAGGCCCCCTTCTCAGGTATATAAAAGCACGGGCTCAGGATTTAGATGGGGCTTTACTAGAGGACAATGAAGGTCACTTCTAGTTCTAATAGTCTGTCTTCATGCCCCTATGTAACCTTGACACAAGCCACTCTGCTTGACTCCCCAGGTCTCTGTATATCAAGCCAGGCAGGCAGCCACAGTTGACATTCTCTATGAGTCACTTGTAGTGTCAGGCCCTTGTGAAAAGGCAGAGGCTGTGATGTCACAGTTCTTCCAATGACACAGCATCAGGGGACAGCCAGAAATAGACACGTGGAAGCCCTTGCCACCGGCGCTCTCTTGTACTCTGACACAAGTCACATTTCTCTTAGCTCAGACGCCAGGCTGCTGGAGAATCAGAGAACCAAAATAGACGGGCCATCTACTCACCCTCCTAGAATTCCCCATCTGCTTTGACAAAGTTTTGGGGACACCCAAGGTGAAACTCGGCCAACAGAACACTGAGAAAGCAACAGAGATGTAGCTGGGCTTCGGTTCCCCATCACAGTGGGCAACTCACAACAGAAGGCCTTGAGGAAATGTCGTGAGTCAGCCTTGTCCTCCACGCATTCCTGAATCGGAGGTTGGGAAGTGTTGGAGACCACAGTCGCTCCATGTCTGGTATCCTAGGTATGGTATTCTGTGGGCTGCTGTTTGCTGCTGAGTGTAGCAGCCAAACCCTGAGAGCCATTCCAGCCATCTGATGGAGTCCAGAGAAGCCAGAGACCTCGGGCATTTCTGCTTGGGAACAATTTTTATGTAATGTCGATGATCATAGCAGCAGATAATATTTGTAGGGATTTTAGGGGATCAGTAGGTAGTAGCTACCTTTTCCCCTAAGTCTAAGCAAAATCAGAGACAGATAGGAGAATCAGGGAAATGGTTATCACGGTGTCAGCTCCATTACTTGTGAAAGTTATGTTGAAGGATCTGACTGAGGGATGAAGAAACAGTGAATGTCCTCATACTACATCTCAAGACAATATTCTCAGACCGGAAGGGGAAGTTCAGTCACAGGCCTCCCCTTAGAGAGTGGAGCTCTCCTTTGTTGATCCTGATGCATGGCTAAGAGCAGACCTCAAAGTACCCTTCTGGGTGCACATTTGGATAAATCCCCTCTCCCTTGGCAAATGTGAGAAAAAGTGGGAAGAGAAGCCAGGAATGTTGGTCTAGCAGAAGTCTCTGCACATGGCAATATGATGAGTGAGAAATAACTCTTTCTCCCAACAATACTGACTGAATCCTTAATATCTGCTAGACAAAGTGCCAGGTATCTGCATAGACTAGTTTAATTCTCTTTTCAACCTTTGGAGGAAAGTATTGGTATTACCTACATCTTATAAATGGAGAAAACTGAGGCCCAGAAGGATTAGGACCTTTGCTAAGGGACACACACTCTAAGTGGTGACATGAGATCCAGATGAAGGCATGTGGGAGGTCAGAACCAACTTCGAAGGCGCCATGGCTGGAGAAACAAGGGGAGATGGGGGAACAAAGTGTTCTTGATCAGAAGACTCAGGCTTTGACCCAGGCTCTGCCACTTGGCTGCCACAGCTGTGGTGTTCTCACTTCCAAAACAGACTGTGATCTTGTTTCTGAGACTCTCAGGAAATCCCTAGGAGGGTCAAGTGAGATCCTAGGCATTACAGTGTTAGGTAACTGGCAAACCTGGGGCACAGATATGAATCTGGGAATGAGAGAGCCCTGCCTTCCCTAAGAACTTTCCCAATGATAGGAATCAGCCTCTTGACTTGAAACACTCAGTTTTGCCACCAGTAAAAGGAGCGCACTAGTCCTTGACTTAACTAACCTCTGCGAAGTATTGTGAACTAAAGGGGACAAGGTTCAGACAGTGCTTACTTTGTGACTACAGAAATTCAGAAAGATGGTGAGGATCGTTAATTTTTATGAGATGTGGTTTTGAGGACAGTGATTATTTTGGGTGATAAAATAATTTTTTATACTTTCACAGACCTATTTATCTAAGGAATTTAAAAGTTGATAAATTTAGCTTTGCATTTCAGCCATTTTATTATAGAAAATAAACTATTAAAAGAAAAATCTCTAATTCGCATAATTCAACTCAGAAACATAAACAAATGTCAGCTTTGTAGTCAGCTTTATGTGCCTTAGGGCTAAGAGGCACAAAATAAAGATCGACACACACACACACAAGCACAAACATTGCATTCTGTGTATCTATTGCTATTATTAATACTTATAATATATTCATTTATTTAATATTCACAATAACCTTCTGAACAGGCATATTATTATCTCCATTTTATAGGTAGGGAGTGGGGAAAACAAAGGCCCCGGGAGGTGAAGTGACATGCCCAGGGTCTCACGGGACATGATCTGCAGAAGGAGGGTTTGAACCCAAAGAGTGCAGCTTCCGAGTCTCTTGTCTTAGCCACTAGGAGCAGGACTTAGAAAGCACAGTCCCTGCCTTGAAACAGCTTCCAGAACAGTTTATGGATCAGTTGAGAGCAAGAATTACATTGGTGATAAATGAATTAGAAAGCAATATAAGACACTGCTGTTTGACCTACGTGCCAAATAATGCTGTCTGAACTATACGTTTAAGAGACTTCAGAGTAAAGCAAGGCCATGAAAGTGATGTGGGAGAGGTGGTTTCTGACCTGGGCCTTTAGAGCAGTTGGATTTTGAATAGGTAGTTAAAATGAGAAGACCATCCACATGGTACATGGTTCAGCCTAAAGAACCTTATTACTTGAGAAAGTATTGGTTAAAAAATACCACCAAACAAAGAAATGTGTCATACAAAGAAGACAGCTCTAGGGATAAACACAAGACAACATTCCAGACCACATGGTAATCATGTGACAATTTGTGCTTTGGTGTTTTCCTCTATAAAATACAGAGAGTAAATCCAATTTCACCTTCCTACTAAAGTCAAACTCATTTTGAAAATAACAAAGGACTATATATGTATACATTGGGACAATATTTTTAAAAATAAATTTTTAAAATTTTTATTAATAATTTGTATTTTAAAAATAATTTAAGATAATTTCTATTTTTTGCCTTCCCAATTACAGGGGCTTTATCCGAGTTGGTTGGAGGAGTCTTTTGTCTGGAAAAAGAAAGAGCACACTTAGGAATGCCAGAGGAGGAATGCAGACCATAAAAGAACATTCATAAAATCAGGCTGTAGTCTTGAGAGGGTTGCCTAATGCGTTGTTTGCCAAGAGAAGCCTTTATCTAAGGGATGTCTTCACCTGAAGGTAGAATAGCTTGCCCCTTCCTGGGTTCAAGACAGTAGGCAACAGGAGGAAAGAGAGGTGAGTGAAAGAGCAGAGCAAAGAGACATTTATTTAATATTCACAATAACCTTCTGAACAGGCATATTATTATCTCCATTTTATAGGTAGGAGTGGGAAAACAAAGGCCCCGGGAGGTGAAGTGACATGCCCAGGGTCTCACGGGACATGATCTGCAGAAGGAGGGTTTGAACCCAAAGAGTGCAGCTTCCGAGTCTCTTGTCTTAGCCACTAGGAGCAGGACTTAGAAAGCACAGTCCCTGCCTTGAAACAGCTTCCAGAACAGTTTATGGATCAGTTGAGAGCAAGAATTACATTGGTGATAAATGAATTAGAAAGCAATATAAGACACTGCTGTTTGACCTACGTGCCAAATAATGCTGTCTGAACTATACGTTTAAGAGACTTCAGAGTAAAGCAAGGCCATGAAAGTGATGTGGGAGAGGTGGTTTCTGACCTGGGCCTTTAGAGCAGTTGGATTTTGAATAGGTAGTTAAAATGAGAAGACCATCCACATGGTACATGGTTCAGCCTAAAGAACCTTATTACTTGAGAAAGTATTGGTTAAAAAATACCACCAAACAAAGAAATGTGTCATACAAAGAAGACAGCTCTAGGGATAAACACAAGACAACATTCCAGACCACATGGTAATCATGTGACAATTTGTGCTTTGGTGTTTTCCTCTATAAAATACAGAGAGTAAATCCAATTTCACCTTCCTACTAAAGTCAAACTCATTTTGAAAATAACAAAGGACTATATATGTATACATTGGGACAATATTTTTAAAAATAAATTTTTAAAATTTTTATTAATAATTTGTATTTTAAAAATAATTTAAGATAATTTCTATTTTTTGCCTTCCCAATTACAGGGGCTTTATCCGAGTTGGTTGGAGGAGTCTTTTGTCTGGAAAAAGAAAGAGCACACTTAGGAATGCCAGAGGAGGAATGCAGACCATAAAAGAACATTCATAAAATCAGGCTGTAGTCTTGAGAGGGGGTTGCCTAATGCGTTGTTTGCCAAGAGAAGCCTTTATCTAAGGGATGTCTTCACCTGAAGGTAGAATAGCTTGCCCCTTCCTGGGTTCAAGACAGTAGGCAACAGGAGGAAAGAGAGGTGAGTGAAAGAGCAGAGCAAAGAGACATGATCCTGATTTTTTCATCCCTGTGCTGACTTTGGCACAAGAGACGGGAGGCTCGTTAGAGGAAACATTGACATTCACCATTCACAAGACAGACCTGCCATTCCTGTGTGGTGTACGTTGGTCCCAGGAATACCTGAGAGTGTGTTTGGGGATCTTGGCAGTGTGGGTTTTGGATAAGACGGCCCTGCAGTGAAGACAGGGTAGACCTGCCAGGTGGGGAGAATGGATTTCTAGTCAAATCTCAGAGAATTCTCAGCAGCTAACAGTAGGTGGGGTGAAGTCCACATAGCCAGGGGCTCCAGTCTGTTCCAGTTGAAGAAAAAGAGCAAATGAGAGACAATGTCCAATCAGCCTCCCTTTCTGTCGTATGGACCAGAGGGACAAGCAGACATCACTTGGACCAGGGATGTGATCTTTGTACTACAGTGGGCAGGAGCCAGCCTAATACTCACATATAACCATGAGTGGCTATAAACCACACTTGTACATTTCTCTCTCTCTCCACATTGTTCTTATACCCAGAATCCCTCTTGCTGGAGAAACAGGGAGAGATTATTTGAGATATTAAAAAAATTATTCTAGAGAGACTGCTCCTACTTCTAAGTTATTTCAGTTGTATCCAGCTCTTTGCAATCCCATAGACTGTAGGCCTCCAGGCTCCTCTGTCCATCAAATTCTCTTGGCAGGGATACTGGAGTGGGTTGTCATGCCTGCCTCCAGGAGACCTTCACAACCTAGGGACCGAACCTTATGTCTACGACTAATACTACTTATGGTGACCATTTAGATAATAAGGAAAGACAAGATATAAGACAGATTAACATTTAGCTCATTTTTCTACTAACTGTCAGATGAGAGTTATTAACCGATGAAAGTTCACTTATAAGCAAAATAAATTCATTTTCCATCTTCATCAAAGTAGAAATGCAAACAGAACTGCATGATCCAATTGCATAAAGTGGCATTGTTATTAAGTATTTCTTACTGAAAGTAAACCACCTAAAAATTGAATTTTTAAATATTTAAGCAATATTAAACTTTGGCCAAAACAAGATAATATATGTAAAAGTTCCTGGCACATATTAAGTGCTAGGTGAATATTAGCTGATGTAATGTTGTTTGGGGTCAAGGTCAGGAAACAACAACTGTGTTCTTTGTATCATAGCTCTTAGAGCCTGTGCGCTGGGCACGATGGACTCAGAATGGTGTCACTTCTTTTCCTTGGTGTGATGATGTGTGGTCAGATGAGAGATCCCAAGGCCTGGTCCTGCATTAGAATCATCTGGAAAGCTTATTTTAAAATATAGATGATTTCTCCTCTGGTTCCCCTTGTGATTATGAGTCAGTATGTCTGGGAAAGTGCCAAGGCCCCATTTGAACAGCATTAGAAATCTGTTCGGATGGCACTTGAAATACCAAGGGGCACACTGTAGTACACCTTCAGTTATTTCTTTTCTTCTTTGATTGTTGTTGACTCTCACAGACTCACGTAGAGATAGACTAGAGAATGTCTGGTTTGATGGGTTTTGTAGTTTTGTCTGTGTCAAGCTCAGGTCTGTCAATTCCCTAAATTCCAAAACAAAACAAAATGAATGTAAGAGATGATGAGATAGATATGTTGCTGGGTCAGGTCAAATAAAATACCATCTCTCTTTGACTTCAGCAGAATATGGTCTCCGTGCCAAAGACAAAGATTAGGTGGGAGGAAAAATCTGTCCTTGGACACAACCACTGGACACAACCATTTTCTTGTTTTTCTCCCTTCTCTGCTCCCTACTCCCTGTTTTCATGTCTCAGATCTCCATTCTTCCTCTTAACTCTCCAACAGGATTTTTTCTTTTTTCCCCTATAGGATTTTTATTGCAGCACAAACTGCATTGCCGGCGAGGTGTGTGCTAGAATTCCTTTAAGAAAGTCTTCTTTCTTTGGGGGTCTTAGCACTTTCTCCCACTTCTGCCACCCGTTTAGGAGGTCATTGCCTCACTGAGGCCTCCCCAGCACTTTCTGAGTCATTATTTTCGGTTGGTCACCTGACCAAAATTTGGTGCCTTGGCTGAAACTGGCAAATGGCCATTGTGCTGAACATAATCATTCCAGTAAAACGTGGCTGATTAGCATAGAAATCTCCATAAGCCTTTCTATTCTAATGTTGCGGTTAGGATTCTGGCCTCTCTTGGAGGTCATGCTAACCTAGTTAAGGCTCTTGGAGAAAATACTGTCGTTCCAGCTCATTGGATTTGCATTAAAATATATTGTCCTTCAACTGACATGCTAACCAGCCACTCATCGTCCGCGACTTCCTGCAAAAAACTGAACTGGAGGGCACTGTTTGTTATTTAAGTTGGAATGCAGGGAGCTCAGTGGAAATATATGATGGGCACCACAACATGAGGGCCCTTATAGTTCTAACTGTGAGTGCTTCACTCTGGATAAAGTGAAAGGATGCTGATGAAAAGATTACTGCAAAGTGGGAAGGATGCTGCAACCCTGTGGAGACCATATGGTCTTGTGAGGGCATGAATGTCGACTGCGTTTCTTCTTTGATTGTTGTGGGACCCTCTCACAAAAACCCTCCCCGTAGAGGATAGACTAGAGAATGTTCTGGTTTGATGGGTTTTGTAGTTTTGTCTGTGTCAAGCTCAGGTCTGTCAATTCCCTAAATTCCAAAACAAAACAAAATGAATGTAAGAGATGATGAGATAGATATGTTGCTGGGTCAGGTCAAATAAAATACCATCTCTCTTTGACTTCAGCAGAATATGGTCTCCGTGCCAAAGACAAAGATTAGGTGGGAGGAAAAATCTGTCCTTGGACACAACCACTGGACACAACCATTTTCTTGTTTTTCTCCCTTCTCTGCTCCCTACTCCCTGTTTTCATGTCTCAGATCTCCATTCTTCCTCTTAACTCTCCAACAGGATTTTTTCTTTTTTCCCCTATAGGATTTTTATTGCAGCACAAACTGCATTGCCGGCGAGGTGTGTGCTAGAATTCCTTTAAGAAAGTCTTCTTTCTTTGGGGGTCTTAGCACTTTCTCCCACTTCTGCCACCCGTTTAGGAGGTCATTGCCTCACTGAGGCCTCCCCAGCACTTTCTGAGTCATTATTTTCGGTTGGTCACCTGACCAAAATTTGGTGCCTTGGCTGAAACTGGCAAATGGCCATTGTGCTGAACATAATCATTCCAGTAAAACGTGGCTGATTAGCATAGAAATCTCCATAAGCCTTTCTATTCTAATGTTGCGGTTAGGATTCTGGCCTCTCTTGGAGGTCATGCTAACCTAGTTAAGGCTCTTGGAGAAAATACTGTCGTTCCAGCTCATTGGATTTGCATTAAAATATATTGTCCTTCAACTGACATGCTAACCAGCCACTCATCGTCCGCGACTTCCTGCAAAAAACTGAACTGGAGGGCACTGTTTGTTATTTAAGTTGGAATGCAGGGAGCTCAGTGGAAATATATGATGGGCACCACAACATGAGGGCCCTTATAGTTCTAACTGTGAGTGCTTCACTCTGGATAAAGTGAAAGGATGCTGATGAAAAGATTACTGCAAAGTGAAGGATGCTAACTGCTGGTGTCCTTACCCTGCTGCAACCCTGTGGAGACCATATGGTCTTGTGAGGGCATGAATGTCAGAGTCAGACTTGAATTCTTGTTCTACTATGGACAAAGTCTGGGGAGTTGGGCAGGTTACTTAGTTTTTTTGTGCCACAGTGTATGTTTCTATATAATGAGAGTGATAGTAAAGTAACATTCACTACATAGCTCCCTGGGTTACCATGAGGCTTAAATGAGATCATTGCTATATGTTACATATGTTCAACTGATGTTGGCTATTTTTATTATTAACCATCACACACCTACAGAATGGTTAATCCTTCATGTGTCTTATTGATAAAATTCTTAATGACCTATTTGAGAAAAGATAATCCAGGTGCTGAGACTACAATGGTAAATGAGAAGGGATGATTTCTGTATACCTCTGCAAAGATTATATTCCAGAGAGACAGCCTGGGAGCTAATAGGTCACAAATCACTGCAGGTTCATGAAGAGGGTGGAAGATGCAGGTTCACTTTGCAAGAATGTTATAAATTTGTTTTTATTGGTTGGGAGGTTGAGCATTGCTTAGAACAAATCTGATACCATCTTCTAAGCCTATAATAGTTTTATTTATATTATTGTTGCTATAGTAATGTAATATCCATGCATACTTACTTGTAGTATCTTGTTCAATCTATGACAACCTGGTGAGAAAGGTACTGTATTATCCCACCTTACTGATGAGGAAATCAAAGCTTAGATGGGTCAAGTCACTTCTCCATTGTCACATAGCTTTTATGTGGCAGAACCACAATTTAAACCAACTACATTGGCTTTTTTGTTTGCTTGACTTGCCATAGCCTGTGTCTCTCGAAGCAACAGCAGACTATACAAACTCTGTTTTTTATCTTTTGACATGGACATTCCAAATCATTCTCTTTCTTCAGGGGAGCACTAGACCTGTCAAGTATTTGGTGACAAACAGTCAGTTTTTGAAAATCCTGGGCTATAACATTTTGCAATGGGCTGAATGTTTGTGTCCCTCTCAAGTCCATGTGCATCAGTCCTAACACTTAATGGGATGATGTTTGGAAGTGTAGGGCCTTTGGGAGGTGATGAGGTCATGAGGGTGAGGCCCTAATGAATGAGATTCATGTCCTTATGAAAGAGACCCCAGCACACTCCCGTCCCCCTTCTGCTTTGTGAGGTTACAGTGAGAAGACAACCATCTATGAAGCCACAGGTAGATTCTCATCAGACATTTAATCTTGCCTTACATTTGATCTTAATCATCAAACTGTAATCCTGGCCTTCCCAGCCTCCAGAACTGTGAGCATTAAATGTCTGTTGAACTTAGTTTTGTGCCACAGTGTATGTTTCTATATAATGAGAGTGATAGTAAAGTAACATCTACATAGCTCCCTGGGTTACCATGAGGCTTAAATGAGATCATTGCTATATGTTACATATGTTCAACTGATGTTGGCTATTTTTATTATTAACCATCACACACCTACAGAATGGTTAATCCTTCATGTGTCTTATTGATAAAATTCTTAATGACCTATTTGAGAAAAGATAATCCAGGTGCTGAGACTACAATGGTAAATGAGAAGGGATGATTTCTGTATACCTCTGCAAAGATTATATTCCAGAGAGACAGCCTGGGAGCTAATAGGTCACAAATCACTGCAGGTTCATGAAGAGGGTGGAAGATGCAGGTTCACTTTGCAAGAATGTTATAAATTTGTTTTTATTGGTTGGGAGGTTGAGCATTGCTTAGAACAAATCTGATACCATCTTCTAAGCCTATAATAGTTTTATTTATATTATTGTTGCTATAGTAATGTAATATCCATGCATACTTACTTGTAGTATCTTGTTCAATCTATGACAACCTGGTGAGAAAGGTACTGTATTATCCCACCTTACTGATGAGGAAATCAAAGCTTAGATGGGTCAAGTCACTTCTCCATTGTCACATAGCTTTTATGTGGCAGAACCACAATTTAAACCAACTACATTGGCTTTTTTGTTTGCTTGACTTGCCATAGCCTGTGTCTCTCGAAGCAACAGCAGACTATACAAACTCTGTTTTTTATCTTTTGACATGGACATTCCAAATCATTCTCTTTCTTCAGGGGAGCACTAGACCTGTCAAGTATTTGGTGACAAACAGTCAGTTTTTGAAAATCCTGGGCTATAACATTTTGCAATGGGCTGAATGTTTGTGTCCCTCTCAAGTCCATGTGCATCAGTCCTAACACTTAATGGGATGATGTTTGGAAGTGTAGGGCCTTTGGGAGGTGATGAGGTCATGAGGGTGAGGCCCTAATGAATGAGATTCATGTCCTTATGAAAGAGACCCCAGCACACTCCCGTCCCCCTTCTGCTTTGTGAGGTTACAGTGAGAAGACAACCATCTATGAAGCCACAGGTAGATTCTCATCAGACATTTAATCTTGCCTTACATTTGATCTTAATCATCAAACTGTAATCCTGGCCTTCCCAGCCTCCAGAACTGTGAGCATTAAATGTCTGTTGAACCACAATTTATGCATTTTGTTGTAGCAACTTGAACAGACTGAGACACAGGTCTTTGTAGGGAAAGGGTCACAATATTTGGTTGCAAGGAATTCCCTATGGTTTGAGCTCTCACTTGTTATTATATGACCTTGAGAGTCTTCACTACCTTGCTTTCAGGCTTTAGGCAAGACTGCATTTAATTCATGCTCAAGAAAACATTTAACTTAATATTCTCACAGGCAAGGGGAATCTATACTTTTTCTTTATGACCTTTAAATAAACTTAGACTAAAAAGATCAAAATTAGAAGAAACTGTAATGATCATTTAAACCAGTTCTTTCAGTTTGTGTTTGAGGTGGAGACCTAGGGAAGGGATGGGAATTGCCCAGGTTTATTTTATTAACTACTGTGCAGCCTGGTGGCTAAGCGTGTGGACTCTGCAGCCAGATGACTGGGGTTTGAGTTCCATCTCTACCACTTCCTAGCTGTGTAATGCTTTTGTAAAATTGTGGTGACAGTAGTACTTCGTAAGGTTGTTATGTAAAGCACTTGAAACAAAGGCTGGCTTATAGTAAACTGTGTGTAAGTGTTCACTATTCTTGCTGTTGATAGCACTAGGATCTGAGTGTGTATTGTTCAGTTAGTATACTTGCCTGGTGCATGTTTTTCATTTTTTAAAACTCACGTCCATTGACCTTCTTTGTATCCAGCTGATATTCACCTCACTTTAGTTTAACACATCCACTGTTCTCTTCTCAGTTTGGGTATATGTAGTTGTTATAGATGTTACCTTCACAGATTAGGTCGTGAGACCCTGAGGACATATAGACCTGGGATTGAATTCCAACTCTACCATATACAGTTGGTTAGCTTCTGGTACTTCTCTTTCTCTTTTTTTTACTTGTATACTGATACCTACCAAAACTTCTGTAGAACAAAAGAAACAATAAAATGAAAAGCTAACCTACAGAATATGATAAAATGTTTGCAAACCATGTATTGGACATTATCTGAAACATATAAGGAACTCCTATAACACTCACACATACATACACATGCATACACAAATAATTCAATATTAAAATAAGAGAAGAACCTGAATAGACATTTCTCCAAAGACAACATACAAGTGGCCAACATGTACATGAAAAGATGATCAAGATCACTAATCATGAGGGAAATTCAGAAGAGAATCGCACAATGATATCTTCCTTCAAACCTATTAAGAAGGTGATTATATATATTTATATTTATGTATGTTGTTGTCCAGTGACTAAATCCTCTCTGTCTCTTTGTGACACCATTAGCTGCAGGACACCTGGATTCCCTGTCTTTCACTATCTCCTGGAGTTTGCTTAGATTCATGTCCATTGAGTTGGTGATGCCATCCAACCATCTCATCCTCTGTCATCCCTTTTCCTCTTGCCCTCAATCTTTCCCAACATCAGAGTTTTTTCCAATGAGTTGGCTCTTCCCATCAGGTGGCCAAAGTATTGAAACTTCAGCTTCAACATTCAGTCCATTCCTAGTTTGATCTCCTTTCTGTCCAAGGGCCTGGTGGCTAAGCGTGTGGACTGAGCATGTGGGTTTGAGTTCCATCTCTACCACTTCCTAGCTGTGTAATGCTTTTGTAAAATTGTGGTGACAGTAGTACTTGTAAGGTTGTTATGAAAGCACTTGAAACAAAGGCTGGCTTATAGTAAACTGTGTGTAAGTGTTCACTATTCTTGCTGTTGATAGCACTAGGATCTGAGTGTGTATTGTTCAGTTAGTATACTTGCCTGGTGCATGTTTTTCATTTTTTAAAACTCACGTCCATTGACCTTCTTTGTATCCAGCTGATATTCACCTCACTTTAGTTTAACACATCCACTGTTCTCTTCTCAGTTTGGGTATATGTAGTTGTTATAGATGTTACCTTCACAGATTAGGTCGTGAGACCCTGAGGACATATAGACCTGGGATTGAATTCCAACTCTACCATATACAGTTGGTTAGCTTCTGGTACTTCTCTTTCTCTTTTTTTTACTTGTATACTGATACCTACCAAAACTTCTGTAGAACAAAAGAAACAATAAAATGAAAAGCTAACCTACAGAATATGATAAAATGTTTGCAAACCATGTATTGGACATTATCTGAAACATATAAGGAACTCCTATAACACTCACACATACATACACATGCATACACAAATAATTCAATATTAAAATAAGAGAAGAACCTGAATAGACATTTCTCCAAAGACAACATACAAGTGGCCAACATGTACATGAAAAGATGATCAAGATCACTAATCATGAGGGAAATTCAGAAGAGAATCGCACAATGATATCTTCCTTCAAACCTATTAAGAAGGTGATTATATATATTTATATTTATGTATGTTGTTGTCCAGTGACTAAATCCTCTCTGTCTCTTTGTGACACCATTAGCTGCAGGACACCTGGATTCCCTGTCTTTCACTATCTCCTGGAGTTTGCTTAGATTCATGTCCATTGAGTTGGTGATGCCATCCAACCATCTCATCCTCTGTCATCCCCTTTTCCTCTTGCCCTCAATCTTTCCCAACATCAGAGTTTTTTCCAATGAGTTGGCTCTTCCCATCAGGTGGCCAAAGTATTGAAACTTCAGCTTCAACATCAGTCCTTCCAATGAAAATTCAGGATTGATTTCATTAAGACTGTCTAGTTTGATCTCCTTTCTGTCCAAGGGGCTCTCAGGAGTCTTCTTCAATTCTTTGGTGCTCAGCCTTCTTTATGGTCCAACTCTCAGATCCATACATGACTACTGGAAAAACTGTAGCTTTGGCTAGACAAACCTTTGTCTGCAAAGTAATGGCTCTGCTTTTTAACACACTATCTAGGTTTGTCATTACTTTTCTTCCAAGGAGAAGCTGTCTTTTATTTTCATGGCTACTGTCACTATCTGCAATAGTTTCAGAGCTCAAGGAAATAAAGCCTATCACTGTTTCTATTTTTCCCCATCTATTTGCCATGAAGTGATGGGACCCTTTCATCAGATCCCATGAGCTTTATTTTTTGAATGCTGAGTTTTAAACCAGCTTTTCACTCTCCTCTTTAACCTTCATCAAGGGACTCTTTACAATAGATATAGAAGAAAGTATGGAGGCTCCTCAGAAAAAAAAAAGGAAAAGTAGAAGTAGTCTATGATCCAGTGATTCCTCTTCTGGGTACACCCCCAGAGAAACTATACAGCCTCTAAGAGCGATCTGTGCTCTCATGCTCATCACAACATTATTCACGATAGTCAGGATCTGGAAACAACCCAAATGTCCACCTACAGACAGATGGATTTTTTAAAAATATGGTGTATATATACAATGGAATAGTTTTTAGCTTTCAAAAATGGAAATTTTGCCTTGGGTACAATATAGATGAACTTTGAGGGCATCATGCTATATGAAATAAGCCAATCACAGAATGACAAATACTATAGGATATCCACTTACATGATGAATGTGAAATTGTCAGACTCATAGAAGCAGGGAGCAAAATGGTGGTGGCCAGGGCCTTGGGAGAGATGGAAAAGGGGAGATATTTGTTAAAGGGTAAGAACTTCAGTTATATTAATAAGTCTTGGAGATCTGCACAGAAAAGTGTCTACCTTAGTCTGTTCAGACTTCTACAACAAATTGTCACAGACTGGATAGCTTATAAGCAACAGAAACTTACTGCCTATTGTTCTGGGAGCTAGAAGTCTGAGATTGGGTTAGCAGTACAGTCAAGTAAGACCCTATTTCCAAATTGTAAACTTCTATTATATCCTCACATGGCAGCAGTGAATAGGGATCTCTATGGTATCAGCTTTATAAGAACATTAATCCCATTCATGAGAGCTCCAGCCTTATGAGATAATTGTCTTCCCCTAAGTCTCATCTACTAACGCCATAACTTTTGGTTGTTAGGATTTCAACATATGAATTTTGGGGCAACACAAACATTCAGGACATCACTTTTCCTATGATTAGCAGTACTGTATTACACGCTTAACATTTTGCTAAGTGGGTAGATCATTTGTTAAGTATTTTTATCACCAGAAATAATGATTTCTAATTAACAGGGCAGCTTTTGGAATTGAATTTTCAAGAGATTGTGCTTAGGGGTAATAAAATAGGGTGGCTGCTAAGATGAAATTTGAATGCTGAGTTTTAAACCAGCTTTTCACTCTCCTCTTTAACCTTCATCAAGGGACTCTTTACAATAGATATAGAAGAAAGTATGGAGGCTCCTCAGAAAAAAAAAAAGGAAAAGTAGAAGTAGTCTATGATCCAGTGATTCCTCTTCTGGGTACACCCCCAGAGAAACTATACAGCCTCTAAGAGCGATCTGTGCTCTCATGCTCATCACAACATTATTCACGATAGTCAGGATCTGGAAACAACCCAAATGTCCACCTACAGACAGATGGATTTTTTAAAAATATGGTGTATATATACAATGGAATAGTTTTTAGCTTTCAAAAATGGAAATTTTGCCTTGGGTACAATATAGATGAACTTTGAGGGCATCATGCTATATGAAATAAGCCAATCACAGAATGACAAATACTATAGGATATCCACTTACATGATGAATGTGAAATTGTCAGACTCATAGAAGCAGGGAGCAAAATGGTGGTGGCCAGGGCCTTGGGAGAGATGGAAAAGGGGAGATATTTGTTAAAGGGTAAGAACTTCAGTTATATTAATAAGTCTTGGAGATCTGCACAGAAAAGTGTCTACCTTAGTCTGTTCAGACTTCTACAACAAATTGTCACAGACTGGATAGCTTATAAGCAACAGAAACTTACTGCCTATTGTTCTGGGAGCTAGAAGTCTGAGATTGGGTTAGCAGTACAGTCAAGTAAGACCCTATTTCCAAATTGTAAACTTCTATTATATCCTCACATGGCAGCAGTGAATAGGGATCTCTATGGTATCAGCTTTATAAGAACATTAATCCCATTCATGAGAGCTCCAGCCTTATGAGATAATTGTCTTCCCCTAAGTCTCATCTACTAACGCCATAACTTTTGGTTGTTAGGATTTCAACATATGAATTTTGGGGCAACACAAACATTCAGGACATCACTTTTCCTATGATTAGCAGTACTGTATTACACGCTTAACATTTTGCTAAGTGGGTAGATCATTTGTTAAGTATTTTTATCACCAGAAATAATGATTTCTAATTAACAGGGCAGCTTTTGGAATTGAATTTTCAAGAGATTGTGCTTATGATTGTGGTTATGTCTAATAAACCATTAGGGTGGCTGCTAAGATGAAATTAATGGATATTCATAAAATTACTTAGCAGAATGCCTGATGCTGGTTAAGTACTTAATACATGACAGTGTCTTAATTTTACATTGCTGTACCTTCTTGTGGAGACTGCCAAGTCATTGGAGTATTTCCCTCATGCAGATTATCTGAATGGGCTGAGTCATCCATGATAAGAGAGAATCAACCTCTCAACACCCGAGAGTATGAAGCCAATATGACACTCAGGTAATTTAGACTTTTATAATCCTCAAGTATCAGTTTTTGGACTAGATGATTCAGGATTTGCTGGGGACATTAAAATATGTGTTATTGGGTCCAACCCCATATCCACTGAATTGGAATATCCTAAGGAAGCAGGTCCTTGGAATACGTAAGTCGTAAAGCTCCCAAGGTATACTTTATGGGCTGTCACATTTGGGAACCACATGATTAAGCTGCCACCTGCAAGGAGTGACTTAAAGAGAACCAAAGGATTGTCTTTTATGATTTGTTTCTCTCATGACCTTCCATGTATACATCCACTCATCCATCTGTTCACTTATCCATCAGCCAAACATGTATTAGTGCCCAGGGCTTGCCTTATGACCTGCTGCTGCAGTGGTTGATGCAAAGATTAATGATCACTGCTCTTAAAGAGTTGACAGTCTGCGAGGTTAGATAAATTAAATATAAATAATATATGATGAACGATAAAGTGCTATGGGGTTCATAAAAATGGGCACTTATTCCAGGTTTTGCTGGAAGAATCAGGAGATCTTTTGTTGTGTCCAAAGGAATCTTCTCCCTTTGGGATCCTTCTTGGAGTCAGGCTTCTTCTGCCCTAACCATTTGCAATACTATGGTTTCTATTTTGCTGAGAGCCCAAAGTGAAGGTTGCATCTTAATCAGCATCATTACCCCCAGCCTCCTAGCTAGGTGCCTGGCTCTGACTGAGAACCTACAGAAGGTGCTAAGTACACATTGGTGAAGTTGGGTTGCTGTAGTGATTATACAAAGAGAGGAAGCAATGGAAGCAAGCCTGGAGGGGAGGGCCTGGAACCAGATCATGGATACCCTAGACTCTGGGTCAGGGTTGGACTTTAGTTTTTAGGCTGTGAGCCCAAAACTAGTTTGGAATGAACTTTTTGACCAATCCATTGTCTCTAAGAAAAACGCAGAAAGGCAGGAACTAAGGCCGTGTATCTCAAAGTATGGCAAAGTACAGAGATGATTTTAGATATGAACTATTATAGATTACATTGAATTATGTATGAGGCTCTTCCCTTTTCAGTTCATCTCATTACTTCAAGGAGACACTCTCAATTGGAACATTGATGGTCTCAGTACATCTAGCATAGCAGATGACACTAGTAGTAAAGAACCTACCTGCCAATGCAGAGGATGTAAGAATCCTAGGTTTGATCCCTGGGTTGGGAAGATTCCCTGGAGGAGGGCATGGCAACCCACTGCAGTATTCTTGCCTGGAGAATCCCCATGGACAGAGGAGCTTGCTGGGCTGCAGTTCACGCACACATTTTGTTGTATTGTTTAGACGCTAAGCCATGTCTGACTTCTTTGTGACCCCATGGACTGTATCCCACCAGGCACTTCTGTCTGTGGGATTTCCCAGGCAGAAATACTGGAGTAGGTTGCCATTTCCTTCTCCCACACTGGCAGGCGGATTCTTTACTGCTGAGTCATCAGAGAAGCTGGCTAGTAATTTAACATGTCGCTAAAACTTTCTAATCTACCTCTTTGAATAAAGAGAAAACATACTTCAAGCTCAGAGCTCTGACAAGCATATTAGTTATTTATTGCTATCTATTATGTATACAGCAAACATTAAAAAAAAAAAAAAAAGAAAACAAAAACCTCTGTGTCTTTCAGTAAACCTTTATTTAGCTTAAAAGTCAGCCATTAAGGCCAGTGGTTCCTTTGGTCTGGGACTGGATTTGCTCTCAAGTTTTGTAGTTAGATTCTCAGATGATTCTTTCCTGGGGTAACTGGGCCGTCCTTCATGCATTTCTCACATCCTTCCACTAGGCTAGCCTGGGCACCTTCTTGCCGCAGAGGAGTGGCCCCAGTTGCACAAGAGCTTGCTTGCCTTCTGTAGGTATTAAATTTGCTAACACAGTGTGGCCAGAGAAAGTTCTGTGGCTGAGTATAGAAATAAGGAATGGAGAAATGGACTCTGTTCGGTGAGAGGAACTTAATATCATGTGGTAAGGCGTCATGGATACAGGAAGGGATGAGAAAAATCATTGATGGTCTCAGTACATCTAGCATAGCAAACAAGATTGTCTAGCTAGAATTTCGTAGCATGTTTTCCATAGTTAAAGCTTTCAAGTTTAATTAGGTTCCATTTATGTATTTTTGTTTTTATTTATTTTGTCTTAGGATACAGATTCAAAATATACCACTCTGACTTACATCAAACAGTGTTCTGCCTATGTCTTTTCTAGGAATTTTAAGCGTCAGGTATTATATTTGTCTTTAATCCATTTTGAATTTGGTTTTGTATATGGTATGAGGAAATGTTCAGATTTCATTCTTTTATGTGTAGCTTTCCAGTTTTCACAGCATGGCTTGTTGAAGAGACTGTCTTTTCTCCACTGTATATTCTTGCTTCCTTTTGTTGTAGACTAATTGACTATAAGAACATAGGTTTCTTTCTGGACTCTATATTCTGTTTGCTTGATCTATGTTTCTGTTTTTGTACCAACACTATACTGGTTTTTGTTGTTGTTGTTATTACTGTGGCTTTTTAGTATAGTCTGTAGTCAGGGAGTATGATATCTTCACTTTTATTCTTTTCTCAAGATAGTTTTGGAGATTCAGGATCTTTTGTGGTTTCATTTGTATCTTAAGATTATTTGTTCTAGTTTTACGAAAAGTGGCATGGTATTTAGATAGGGATTACATTAAATCTGTAGATTGCCTTGAGTAATATGGGCATTTTAACAATGCTAATTCTTCCATCCCAAACCCACTAACATCATACTCAATAGTGAAAAGCTGAAAGCTTTTCTTCTAAAATCAGGAATCAGACAAGGATGCCCAGTCTTTTTACTTCTATTTAAATTAGTATTGAAAGTTCTAGTTACAGCAGACAAAAACAAACAAACAAAAAACATACAAGGCATCCAAATTAGAAGGGAAGTATTAAAACTGTCACTATTTGCAGATGACATAGCACTGTATATATAAAGTGACATAACACTGTATATATAAAGTGCTTGTATAAAGAACCCTAAATTCTCCACCAGGAAACTATTGGAACAAGCAAACAAATTTAGGAATTTTGTGGGATGCAAGATTAATATACTGAAAGCTGTTTCTTATCTCTACACTGGTAATTATCCAGAAGAGAAAACAAGAATCCTGTTCAAAATCACATCAAAAAGAATAAAATACCTAGGACTAAATTTAACCAAGAAGGTGAAAGACATATATTCTGACAACTATAAAACATTTACTAGAGAATTTGGAAATAATTCAAAGAAATGAAAAGATTTCATCATTCTTTTTAAATGATTGTTTTATGTGACTGTTACATATTTTCACTTATGGTACTAATAAAAACTTTTCTTTTAAAACAAAGTTATTTGAGACAAATACAAGTGGGTGTAAAGAGAGAGTATTTTTAAAAAATGTACCCCCAGGGTACATAGGTACAGCAAAAATGATCAGACAAATAAAGTGACAAGTTTGGAAAACTCTGATCTAGGCTGATGACAACTGGGACTCTGAACAAGGAATGTACCAAAGAGGCACTGCAGACTCAACTAAATAAGCATAATAACCACATAGCTGAGTTCAATTAAGTCAACATATATTGTATCAACAGTTTGCCCAACACAGTGGCAGGAGGCAGAAATGCAAATGAAGAACTCAGAGTCTTTCTTTGTTGTTATTGTTTAGTCGCTAAGTTGTGTCCAACACTGCAATGCCATGGTCTGTGGCACACCAGACTTCCCCGTCCTTCACTATCTCCTGGAGTTTGCTCAAACTTATGTCCATTCAGTTGGTGACACCATCCAACCATCTCATCCTCCATTGCCCTCTTCTCCTGCCTTCAATCTTTCCTGGCATCAGGGTCTTTTCCAGTGAGTTGGCTTTTTGTATCAGGTGGCCAAAGTATTGGAGCTTCAGCTTTAGCATCAGTCCTTCAAATGAATAGTCGGGGTTGATTTCTTTAGGATTGACTGGTTTAATCTCAAAGTCCTTACCCTAAAGCTATTCATGACCTAGTGGGTTACAGACACGTAGCATATAACTTGGACCCACTATGGTAAATTCCAAATTTAGTCAACATGCCCTGGGTACCTACAGAAAGGATACTAAGCTTAAGCTGGAGAGTGGACATTGGAGAAGGGTGACCAGCAATTCCCTGGAAGAGGCTCTGGAAGAATGAATAGAGGTTTCCTTGTAAGGAGAATGAGCATTCTCAAGCTGGGAAAGGCACATATATGTATATATTTATAACATAGGACTTATAATTTTATAACTATATTAAAATATGTATATATGCATATATATATGCATATATAAATATATGTAGCATACTTTTTTTCTTTTCCACAAAGTTCCTGCCAGGTGGTTATGCTACTTCTGTTTTGCAGACTGCCAGTGACAGTTGTTATCCTAAAACTGAGTCTCCTTTAGTCCTGATTGTAACCAAATAAAAAAGACTTGAGGGACACAAAACTGGAAATCAGTATTGTGCAATAATCCCTGCAAGTGACACAAAGGGACTGCAATGAGTAGGGAGGGTCCAGAAGTGAAGGTATAGGAGAGCTCTTGGCTTCATGCTAAATGCTGTAAAACTGTGAACTGTGGTTCTGTTGGCTTTACAGTTGCATAAACAACTCCCAATCCACACAAATATCAAATGTTTGGTTATAGTTGGACAAAGCAATGCTGACACCCAGTGGCTGGTCTAGATTGCCTGTTACGCCCAGAGAGAGGATCCCGAGGGAGGGATGGAGATAGACATCGACTTGCCTGACCTGGGCCTCAGAGCACCCGAGGATCCTTGGCTGAAAGGGCAAGTCTAAATTCAGCCAGAAACAGCTTTTTGGCCATGTGATGCAATTTTCAACTGCAATGCCATGGTCTGTGGCCCTTCGTCCTTCACTATCTCCTGGAGTTTGCTCAAACTTATGTCCATTCAGTTGGTGACACCATCCAACCATCTCATCCTCCATTGCCCTCTTCTCCTGCCTTCAATCTTTCCTGGCATCAGGGTCTTTTCCAGTGAGTTGGCTTTTTGTATCAGGTGGCCAAAGTATTGGAGCTTCAGCTTTAGCATCAGTCCTTCAAATGAATAGTCGGGGTTGATTTCTTTAGGATTGACTGGTTTAATCTCAAAGTCCTTACCCTAAAGCTATTCATGACCTAGTGGGTTACAGACACGTAGCATATAACTTGGACCCACTATGGTAAATTCCAAATTTAGTCAACATGCCCTGGGTACCTACAGAAAGGATACTAAGCTTAAGCTGGAGAGTGGACATTGGAGAAGGGTGACCAGCAATTCCCTGGAAGAGGCTCTGGAAGAATGAATAGAGGTTTCCTTGTAAGGAGAATGAGCATTCTCAAGCTGGGAAAGGCACATATATGTATATATTTATAACATAGGACTTATAATTTTATAACTATATTAAAATATGTATATATGCATATATATATGCATATATAAATATATGTAGCATACTTTTTTTCTTTTCCACAAAGTTCCTGCCAGGTGGTTATGCTACTTCTGTTTTGCAGACTGCCAGTGACAGTTGTTATCCTAAAACTGAGTCTCCTTTAGTCCTGATTGTAACCAAATAAAAAAGACTTGAGGGACACAAAACTGGAAATCAGTATTGTGCAATAATCCCTGCAAGTGACACAAAGGGACTGCAATGAGTAGGGAGGGTCCAGAAGTGAAGGTATAGGAGAGCTCTTGGCTTCATGCTAAATGCTGTAAAACTGTGAACTGTGGTTCTGTTGGCTTTACAGTTGCATAAACAACTCCCAATCCACACAAATATCAAATGTTTGGTTATAGTTGGACAAAGCAATGCTGACACCCA
Source organism: Tragulus kanchil (assembly GCA_022376925.1). Lineage (NCBI taxonomy): Eukaryota > Metazoa > Chordata > Mammalia > Artiodactyla > Tragulidae > Tragulus > Tragulus kanchil. The sequence goes on from JAIOJX010000004.1 coordinate 6,522,334, forward strand.
GTGGCTGGTCTAGATTGCCTGTTACGCCCAGAGAGAGGATCCCGAGGGAGGGATGGAGATAGACATCGACTTGCCTGACCTGGGCCTCAGAGCACCCGAGGATCCTTGGCTGAAAGGGCAAGTCTAAATTCAGCCAGAAACAGCTGGCCATGTGATGTGTTTGGCACCACACAAAGGATAGTTCCCTGTGAGTTTAATGCAGACAAAAGAGCTAAATTAAACCTGCAGATGAGAACAGCCTTGCATCAAAGTCAGCCCCTTCTAAGGCAGAGGCAAAAGCAATTACCCTCAAGAGTTCCCTGGAGAACTCCCATCCCAAGCACCAGTAAGAAAATGGAATATTTAAAGGTCAGTTCCTCAGGCAGGTCTACACCCAGTTTGGGGGCCTATATCCCAGACTCCTTGCTTAGAATGGAAACTACAGAACCCCTGTTCTGACAGATCAGGATGTGTTGGAGCAATTAGAAACATGACAGATCAGGTGGTAACCCAGGTCCAGGGAAGGGAGATGGTTTCCCAGGGTCTCTGAGCACAGGAATGGCAGACTGTGTGGGTTGCACAGCAAGCATTTATTACAGCTCTGGTGTCTGGAATGTCCAAGATCTCAGGGGCTGCCTGAGTCGGTGTCTGGTGAATGCCTGCTTCCTGGTTCATAGACGGCCCTCTTCTCACTGTGTCTACGTGATGGGAAGGGGTTAGGAAGTTCTTTGGGGTTTCTTTTACAAGGACAACAATCCCATTCATGAGAGCTCTACCCTCACAACCTAATCATCTCAAAGTCTCCATGTCCTAAGACCATCATCCTGGTGTTAGAATTCATTGAATTCTTTTACGGGGAACTTGTCCACAATAATGGTCAGAACTTCAGTGGCCATCAGTGTGTCATCGATGCCCATCAAGTAATCAATGAAGTAGGGAGGGTCCAGAAGTGGAGGTATAGGAGAGCTCTTGGCTTCATGCTAAATGCTGTAAAACTGTGAACTGTGGTTCTGTTGGCTTTACAGTTGCATAAACAACTCCCAATCCACACAAATATCAAATGTTTGGTTATAGTTGGACAAAGCAATGCTGACACCCAGTGGCTGGTCTAGATTGCCTGTTACGCCCAGAGAGAGGATCCCGAGGGAGGGATGGAGATAGACATCGACTTGCCTGACCTGGGCCTCAGAGCACCCGAGGATCCTTGGCTGAAAGGGCAAGTCTAAATTCAGCCAGAAACAGCTGGCCATGTGATGTGTTTGGCACCACACAAAGGATAGTTCCCTGTGAGTTTAATGCAGACAAAAGAGCTAAATTAAACCTGCAGATGAGAACAGCCTTGCATCAAAGTCAGCCCCTTCTAAGGCAGAGGCAAAAGCAATTACCCTCAAGAGTTCCCTGGAGAACTCCCATCCCAAGCACCAGTAAGAAAATGGAATATTTAAAGGTCAGTTCCTCAGGCAGGTCTACACCCAGTTTGGGGGCCTATATCCCAGACTCCTTGCTTAGAATGGAAACTACAGAACCCCTGTTCTGACAGATCAGGATGTGTTGGAGCAATTAGAAACATGACAGATCAGGTGGTAACCCAGGTCCAGGGAAGGGAGATGGTTTCCCAGGGTCTCTGAGCACAGGAATGGCAGACTGTGTGGGTTGCACAGCAAGCATTTATTACAGCTCTGGTGTCTGGAATGTCCAAGATCTCAGGGGCTGCCTGAGTCGGTGTCTGGTGAATGCCTGCTTCCTGGTTCATAGACGGCCCTCTTCTCACTGTGTCTACGTGATGGGAAGGGGTTAGGAAGTTCTTTGGGGTTTCTTTTACAAGGACAACAATCCCATTCATGAGAGCTCTACCCTCACAACCTAATCATCTCAAAGTCTCCATGTCCTAAGACCATCATCCTGGTGTTAGAATTCATTGAATTCTTTTACGGGGAACTTGTCCACAATAATGGTCAGAACTTCAGTGGCCATCAGTGTGTCATCGATGCCCATCATCTACCTGGTATCACAATTTGAAGGTCCCAGAGGAATGTGACCTATGAACCAGGAAGCAGGCATTCAAAACCAAGCTCCCAACTCCCAGTGTATCCTTCCCCCACTAACCCTGCAAACTCAAGACTGTTCTTAATATCTGTGAGTCCATTGCTGTTTTTCTTTTCTTTTCTTTTTAAAATTTGGCCTCTTTTATTGTTTTTTTTTTCTTAATTTATTTATTTTCATCCATCTTTATTCTTTGGCCTGTGTGGGCCTCCCATTACAGTGGCCTCTCTCGTTGCACAGCACCAGCTCTGGACTCATGTGCTCTAGAGCGCTGGCTTGTAGTTGGACACACTGGTCCAGCTGCTCCACAGCATGTGGGATCTTCTCAGGCCAGGGATCGAACCCATGCCCTTTGTACTGCAAGATGGACTCTTTACCCACTGGACCACCAGGGAAGCCATCCATTGCTGTTTTATAGATACTTTTATTAGTGTTGTATTTTAGATTTCACATACAAGTGATATTTGTCTTTCTTCTTCTGACCTACTTCACTTAGTACGATCATCTCTATTTGCTTCCATGTTGGTGTAGATGGTGTTATTTCATTCTTTTTTTCTGGCTGAGTAGAAATACTTTCTTTTTAATATCAAAACATACTGTATATGAAGTGGATTATACACATTGAATGATTCTTTTCTATGGCTCTTAGTGGTTGGCTTTTTCTAGCTAACATAAATCATTTTATTAGATATGACACATGAAGACTAAATTGGATTTCATATATCTTTTTTTTGAAGGATATAATTTTAAAAAATATTTAATATATATACACATGCTCTTTTTAGATTCTCTTTCCATATATATTATCTATAGCTGTTGAGGAGGAACTAAGGTCCTTGATTTTGTTTAATGGTTCAGCTATTATTATTTGGTCTTGCTTTGTTTCCCTTTCTTTCTGCATTTTCTCACTTTTTGATTAAATTTACTTTGGGAACTTGAGGAAGGCCTAGGAGGCTCAAGTTTTTCCACAGATGAGAGGCAAGCAGATGACATGGGGTGTCAGGGGTATGGTCAGTGTATGAGGTGTCTGTTCTGGGAAGGCCCCATAGGATCCTGCTCAGTTACAAAAAGAGCTTTATCTGTTTGGTTCACTACTGTGACTCCAGTCTTAGATCAGTGCCCAGTCAAAGCAGGGGTTGGTTCATGTTTTGAATAAGTGAGCACACACATCTGTGTTCACTTGATGGATCTGCAGTTCTTTGGGGATGGGTATCTAGCAGAGGATGAATAGGGTTAGAAACTGCCTGCTGCAACTTAGTCACTTCAGTTGTATTAGACTTTGTGTGATGCCATGGACTATAGCCCACCAGGCTCCTCTGTCCATAGAATTCTCCAGGAAAGAGTATAGGAGTAGGTTTCCATGCCATCCTTCAGGGGATCTTCCCAACTCAGGGATAAAACAAAAAGGGAAAGGATGGGGAGGATCATGCATGGGAAGGTTATATGGGTTGAGTGCACAAGCTCTTTAAAATGTAAATTGTTAAGGATCTTACTCTGCCTCCAACCTCCAATGTCTTCCCACTTGCTGTAGAATAAATTCCAAACTCCTCACTATGGCTTACAAAGCCTTACATCTTTAATCTCTGCTTCCCTTTGTTTCTCCCTCCTTACTGATCTACTCTAGGACACACAGCCCTTTTTTCTTATTTCTTAATATATCAAGCTTTGACCTGTCTCACATTTTCTGGTTTGTTATCCTCTGCCTGGATACCCCAACTCAGCATGGCTGGCTTCTCCCTTTGACCCCATGGAACTCAGCTCAGAGAGGCCCTCTCCACCTGCCCTAGTTAATGCCCCTTACCCCTTTCTCACCAATACTCTATGACATTCTATAATTTTCTTCATAGCTCTTATAAGCATCTGGAATTATGTATTTATTCATGAGAGTAAGGATCTATCTCTGTTGTATATGGTTGTCCATTCCTGCAGTTCAGAAGGGTATCTGGCATCTGGTCAGTGACTAGAACTGAGTACTGGGTACTTGCATACATGTGTGCTCAATTGCTTTAGTCGTATCCTACTTTTTTTTGACCCCATGGACTATAGCCTGCCAGGCTCCTCTGTCCATAGAATTATCCCGACAAGACTACTGGAGTGGGTTGCCATTTCATCTTCCAGGGAATCTTCCTTAGGTCGGGATCAAATCCACATCTCCTGTGTCTCCTGCATTGGCAGGTGGACTCTTTACCCTAGCACCTGACACCATGTGGCAAATACTCCTTGAACCCCTATATTAATTCATTTAACTCTCACAATTCCATAAAGTCACTACTGTTGAAATTCCTATTTCATAGAAGAAATTATAGCCCAGAGATGTTAAGTAACTTGTCTAGGGTTACAAGGGTAATAAGTTGAAAAGCTGGGATTCTGATTCCATGACCTTGACCACTGTGTTGTATTATCCTCACTAAAAATCCTAGTTTTGGAATAGAATTTGGTGTCATTGGATCACTTCACCACCATCAAATGCATAGGTATGCTCTGTGACATTTCTTCTGAGGTTTCCTAACTTTTCTTGAGCACTCTGGGGACAAGAGCCCACTTCCTTTTGAGTGAACCCACTTCATTATGAAAATATCCCAATGTCAATTCTCCCTCATGTTGAGATAATTTTGCCTTCCTAAGGTGAGGAGAAGGGAATGATAGAGGATGATTGGATGGCATAATCCACTCAGTGGACCTGAGTTTAAATAAGCTAGTGAAGGACAGGGAAGCCTAATGTGCTGCAGTCCACGGTATTGGAGAGAGTCAGACATGACTGAGCAACTGAACAGCAATCATTTCTCACGTAAAGTTCAAATTCTACCTGCTCAACCCTCTCTGTACCCTAAGGAAACCCATCAGCAGTGACTAGGTCTTCAGCTAGATACATCTCTCCTCCCAAGTGAACAGGGCCTGGGTCACCACGGGCATGGGTTATCTTCCTTCCCTGGCAAGGAAGTGCAAATGTCTGCCCAGGATATATACAGGTGGACCCCTTCTTTGTTCCTGTCCCTCTTTGGGGAAGCTGTGGACCAGCCATGCGTTAGTGGAATTTCTAAACCCATTACATCTGATTTCTCCAAATCTCGTCTCACAGCTGGCTGGCACAAAGGCAGTTCCTCCCTGGGACCATGGGAGCCGTTATCTGCCGCTCCTTGGATGATGTTATTAGCATTACTTACAGCTCCCATTCCTCCTTCACAGCCTGAAATCACAAGCATGGGAGAGGCTGATAAAGAAACTGACTTATATATGCCTTTCCTTTCACTGCTGATAGGCTTGTCCCTTGTGTGTGTCTTGCAGAATAATGGAGTCGTGAAGAGAGGAGAAAAGTTATCACTGGGTTAGGGAGTATGGAGCTCCATTGTGGGGGACTGTCTGGGGGTCACTGATTCAGGGGCTGGAGGTGGGCAGTGTTCACAGACAGATAAAACATTTGGCCAGAAGAGGCCCCATCATAGAATTAAGACTTGCTGACCTGTGTACAAAAGCCAGTTTGATTTATTCTGTGATGCAAGCAAGTTACTCTACCTCTCTGAGCTTCTTTAACATAGAGGAGCAGTCAATACTTAGCTGACACAGCTATCGTGAGGCTTAATGATACTTTTCTGTTTGGTGTGGTACAGGTCCTCCCTAGGCATTAATTCAGGTAAGTTGGACTAAACTGTGGTTTCTTTTATTTGTTAGAAGTCTGTGTTTGTGGGATTGAAATCCCTATCCCGGGAGCATTGGGCTAAACTCACCTGTGAAATAGGGTGGTACTTTAGAGAGGAAAAACATTTTTAGTAATGACAGTTGAATATGCCTAGGGCTTTACAGTTTTGCAAAATGTTGCCCCGTATGCTAATTCACTTAATTCCCTTGACGACCTTATGAGCTAAGGATGCCAATTTTACATTTTATAAGTGAGATAACTAGGACACAGAGAAGTTATTTAACTTGTCCCAAATCACAGTGATTGAGTGAGGGGTCACCATTTGATTCCAGAAGACCTGGACAAGGACCATGCCTTGAACTTAGGTCTTCTGACTTTAATTCTTGCATTAAACAGAGTGTCCTTTACTGGGCTTGTAGAAATTATCCTTGTGTTTTTCATCTCTGTATCTTCCATCTGAGTGCCTGGCACACAAACAGACACCAAATAAGCATTTATAGAGTTTTTAAAGTTTTAAGAAACTGTATAATAAATGGATTTGGCAGAAATGGAGTGTATTGGGCCCAGCGTAGTAAATAAGATGGCTTATAAATGAGTCACTACTTTACTCACCCCAGAACTCACAAAGATTATTCCTCACCCCATTTCTTACCTTGTGTGTGTCTTGGAATAGAACATTTGAGACTTCTACCATGAGAACAATTGTCAGAGAAAAGTGTCTAGTACAAAGAATCTGTGTTTTTATAACTGAATAAAGAGAAATGCTATGAGGACCAGATATTGTTTAGAGGAGCAGCATTTGGTAGTGGCATGGATGTAGGTGTGGGGGTCAGTTTCTGGTTCAGGTCACGGATCTTTATGGCAATTATGCCTTTATGCACCTATCCCTCATGGCAGGCACCTGCCTACCCTCTACCCTGTATGATTAGCCCCAGAGATAGCAGACTTTCAACTACCCCCTGCATTTATTATCTTTCCTTTCTTTTTTTCACCTTTCTAGCCCTTTGCATCCTTACCTCCTCCTAGCCACCACAGTACCTGACTCCTTGCCTTATCTCTCATTCATGGCCTCCTTCTTGGGCCTGACCCTTAGCACTACTTCTTTGGTTCTGACTTTGGATTCCCTTGTCAATTAGGATGAATTCTGTTTGTTATTTTTCCCTTCAATTTAGGATGGGATTGAAATCCCTATCCCGGGAGCATTGGGCTAAACTCACCTGTGAAATAGGGTGGTACTTTAGAGAGGAAAAACATTTTTAGTAATGACAGTTGAATATGCCTAGGGCTTTACAGTTTTGCAAAATGTTGCCCCGTATGCTAATTCACTTAATTCCCTTGACGACCTTATGAGCTAAGGATGCCAATTTTACATTTTATAAGTGAGATAACTAGGACACAGAGAAGTTATTTAACTTGTCCCAAATCACAGTGATTGAGTGAGGGGTCACCATTTGATTCCAGAAGACCTGGACAAGGACCATGCCTTGAACTTAGGTCTTCTGACTTTAATTCTTGCATTAAACAGAGTGTCCTTTACTGGGCTTGTAGAAATTATCCTTGTGTTTTTCATCTCTGTATCTTCCATCTGAGTGCCTGGCACACAAACAGACACCAAATAAGCATTTATAGAGTTTTTAAAGTTTTAAGAAACTGTATAATAAATGGATTTGGCAGAAATGGAGTGTATTGGGCCCAGCGTAGTAAATAAGATGGCTTATAAATGAGTCACTACTTTACTCACCCCAGAACTCACAAAGATTATTCCTCACCCCATTTCTTACCTTGTGTGTGTCTTGGAATAGAACATTTGAGACTTCTACCATGAGAACAATTGTCAGAGAAAAGTGTCTAGTACAAAGAATCTGTGTTTTTATAACTGAATAAAGAGAAATGCTATGAGGACCAGATATTGTTTAGAGGAGCAGCATTTGGTAGTGGCATGGATGTAGGTGTGGGGGTCAGTTTCTGGTTCAGGTCACGGATCTTTATGGCAATTATGCCTTTATGCACCTATCCCTCATGGCAGGCACCTGCCTACCCTCTACCCTGTATGATTAGCCCCAGAGATAGCAGACTTTCAACTACCCCCTGCATTTATTATCTTTCCTTTCTTTTTTTCACCTTTCTAGCCCTTTGCATCCTTACCTCCTCCTAGCCACCACAGTACCTGACTCCTTGCCTTATCTCTCATTCATGGCCTCCTTCTTGGGCCTGACCCTTAGCACTACTTCTTTGGTTCTGACTTTGGATTCCCTTGTCAATTAGGATGAATTCTGTTTGTTATTTTTTCCCCCAACTGCCCTGGGAAATATAAGCTCTCATGAGAGTAATTCCCTTCAACTAGCCTCATTTCTTTAATTGGAATTGACCCTATGGAATCTTTTATTTCTAATAGCAGTGATTCTCTTCATTCATTGTTGTATTTATTCATTTCATCTTAGTCTGGTTGGGCTGCTAGAATACAGTACCACAGACTGGGTGGCTAATAGACAACAGACATTTATCCCTCACAGTTTTGGATGTCTGAGATCAGGAAGCCAGGAGGGTCATGTTTTGAAGAGGACCCTTTTCTGGGTGACAGATGACTGCCTTCTTACTCTAAACTCACATGATGAAAGTGGAGATTTCTTGGGCCTCTTTGACAAGGCCTCGAATCCTACCCTAAAGGCCCCATGCTCCTAATACCCTTGCTTTCAGGGTTCGGATTTCAACAGGTAATTTCTGGGAGGACATGAATGTTGCATCTATGGGACCTTCATTTAATCAAACAATGTACCTTCAGTATCACTACTTGCCAGGTGCACCAACGCTGGAGTATCCTGTGACTTGGATACCAGCTTTGTCTCCTGGAGCTGAACACATAGAATGGAATGTGATATAGCATGGCTGTGAAGAATATGTGGGCAGATCTGGATTCCAAACACAGCTCTGCCACTTGTTGGATGTCTAACTTTTGTTGCTACCTTGGTCAAATTATTGAACCTCTCTGAGCTTGCTTTTCCATTTGTAAAACGGGGATATCAACCTTATAGAATTACTTATAGAATTAAGTGAAATATTTCTGTCAGATGCCTGGTGCTGTGCCTAATCCATATGAACCACTCAGTCAACTTTGACTATTGTTTTTATTAACAAGGGACAAATGAGATAATTAGAATATGGTGTGATCAATGCTATGTATGATCAGGAAAGTATAGGAGACCCTTATCCAGGTTTCAGTTTCAGAAGGCTTCCTGTAGGAGGTACCACTCAGTTAATACTGTAAGAGAGAGCACATGTAGTCAGGCTAAGCAAATACAGAGCATTCCAGGAAGAAGAAACAGCAAATGCAAAAGCCTGGAAGAGAGGAAACAACAGGGCCCCTCATGTGGTGTAGTGTGGAGTGAAAAACTGTGAGAATGGGTGGCGAGAGATGAGGGCAGTGTTCCGCATGCTTCTGCTTTCTTGACTCTCTTTTTCCTCTTGCCCCTCCTGGGTGATGGCCTCATCTCTTTATCCTGCTTTTCCTCTTTGCACAGCTGTGACTGGCTAGGGGCAAAAGATGTCCTAGAGAAAGTCTGTTCCCCTTGGTGACTTACTTAGAGAATTGCTGATGCAGGTATCCCATGGAAAACTTGAGCCATGTTCTATTTCGAGACATTCAGCCTTACGCAGCACATCTAGCTGCTGCTGTGGCTTGCCTCATTACCCATGAAGGGGACATTTGCATGGAAAGAAATGGTTCTCTTCACCTTGTTTCCCAGGCACACCTGTCCTGCAGAAGGCAGAATGGAGAGGCCTCTAATCCTACCCTAAAGAAGTGAGAGGTCACCAAGAGGTGCTTCCAGTGATTCCCTGGTAGAAACACCAAAAGTGAGGCTGGGAGCTGTGTTTGGGGCTCATTTCTATTGATACTTTCCTGTGACAGAGAAAACTGGGAATACTCCAATCCTAGATTCCAGGAATGATAAGGTATAGGGGATGGAGACTGGTAAGAAGAGAATGATAGTGATGTGGACAGTAGGAAAATATGTGCAAAATGATTAATGTTTGCCCTCTCGTCTGCCGTCAGCCTCAAACACTTGACACGTCTCCCTCTGCTCTTTATTTCTGCACATGTGGCAGACATTACTAGCTAAAGGAAACCCTTTTAAACTCTGATAGGATTTCAGAATTCTTGTAAACATGGTGTCTTAGAGATCCACTGCTGAGTGTGTGGAGTTGGCACATGCAATGGAACACACTAACTGCCTTCACTGCCTCACATTAGATATGCAGGGAAAGTCAAAGCCATCAAATAAAGCATTTTATCCAGGATAAATCTGCACATCGAGGGCAGAGCTTAGGCCACCAACTCCTTACAGGATCTGCTCTCTTTAATGGCATCACAACGGCCAGTTAACAATTCTTCTTTCCAAAAAGATGCTGTTACCATGCTACTCCCCACTCAACATCCTTCATGAGCTCCCCATTGCCTACTGAATAAGATGTAAAGAGCTTAGCAAAACATTCCAAGTTTTCCGTCTCCTGAGCCCACTTTCAGCTGAAGGATTCCTGTCCCTCCATTCATACTTTTCCGTCAACTTGTCTACATTTAACCTCCAAAGCTTGAGTCAAGTGTTTCAAGTGGAACTGTTTTAGAGAATAGTCTAGGATTTGGATTGAAAGGTGGGCAATAGTGATTAATTAATTGCTGTAAATACTTTAAGAGCTAATATATATCAAAATGAATACATTTTTTTCCTGTGCATCCCAGAGGATAAACCCAAGACCAGCAAAAATACCAGAAGGCAGTTCTTAAGTTCACTTTAAATTGTTCCCCAGTGAGTTACACACACAGCTCCCATCTTATGCAGAAGGAAATTCCCTGGAGAAGTTCATGCATATGTCACAGAGTTCATGGTGGGTATAAAAGATGTCTGTACCAGGCAGTCTCTAACAGCTGTGTTATCTTTGTGAAATGTCATAGAGATCACTACTCTGTACTATGGACTGGAGAACATTATGATGTAAATGATCTGATTTGATCTTCACAAAGAAAAGATTTGTACCATCCCCATTTTATAGGTGGGCAACTAGACTTCAGGAGTCCCTTCACTGTTGGCCAACCTGAGGCAGTGATATATGGCTTATGACCTCACAAGTGGTTCTCTTGCTCCAGAGCTTAAACATGCTTATTGATTCATGTTACAAGCCAGGGAGGGTGAGGTAGTGGTTTAGAGTCACTCCACGAGCTGTATATCCCTGATTTTTTTCTTTTTTTTGAGAGAGCCAACTGTTGCACTGTCTTTGATTTTCTGTTTCAGTAACTGTATGTTTCTTGCTGCTCTTGATTTTTGCATTCCACATTTGAAACATAAGTGTATATGCATATGCTTGTGTGTGAGCAGGTGTATGTTTCCTCTCTGCAAGTTACCAGCTGTGTGAACTGGTCGATCTAAGAGGTAGTTCCTAAGGGACTGAATGTTGTAATATTTACATGATGCTGGAGAATTTAATTCGTGTGTTTATTCCCAAGCTGTATCTTTTAATCTATCCAGTTTCAGTCTATCCTGAATCTCACCTTTTCCTGGAAGCCTTCTATAACCTCAGCTCATGGAATTTTCTCCATTAATTTTGTCTCATGAAGTTTCTAGTTTAAAGTTGTTTAACATTTGTAACCTACTGTTCCTGTGTAGACTATGAAATCCTCAGTTGTACCTTTTCCCCTTCCTTTGTACGTCCCAAGTATATTGCCACAGTGTTGGGCACCAGAGCAGCTGATGACTTTGAACTCACTCCAGGGGTCTCAGTTCTCTCATTGATGAGATGTTGAAACATATTTTCCAATTGGCCTAAAAAAACAGAAGTGGCACATAGCTTTGGCTCTGGGACTCAAAGATCTTGCATTAGAAACTTGGCTCTGCCACTGGCTAGAAATGCGTCCTCCAAGAAGTTTCTTCACCCCACCAAGCCTTATTTGTAAAGTGAAAATCATGGTAGTACCTACCATCAAGGGACATCATCAAGGTTCAATCAAGGAATAGGTGCACTTTTGGCACATGGTGCCTGGCACATTGTTATCATACATTGAACATGAGTGTTATTGTTCTTACAAGTGTTACCAATTGCTGTTATTCTTACCACAGGATTTGTCAGATAAAATGACCTGGATTTGTTTAAATGATTTGCTATTCAGACTCTAGGGATATATACTAGTAAATCCAGAGCTCTATTTTAGATATGAAAGTGTACATTTGTATACTTGCACTTATTTATTTATACCTAGGCTTGTCCTAAAAATGATATAAGGGATCTTATTAACATGCATAGAATAGAGCAAAGTAAAGTAAAATTTTAAAGAAGAAAAATGATGCAAAAGGAAAAGCAGGGAAGAGAAAAGCCAAACTTAGAAACGAGGATAGCATATAAAATATATGCCATGAAATATTTTACCCCCGATAGAGGGGGACTACAAATCTGGTTTTGAGTTTCTGAGTAGCAAAGAGTGAAATGAGATCAGTTACTCAGTTTACAGTGTCCAGAATCTAGAAACAGCCTGCTTATGAAAAATGAAAAGTGTTACAGTCTTTCCTGGTGGGATTGGAAGATTCTCCCACAGCTGAGAGAGGACGCTAGGTAATGTCATGTGCAGCCTCCTTGCGATGATTTTAAAATACATCTGTAAGTGTTTTTGAGACTGCTCTCTTCCAAAAGGGGAGGGGTTTATTCTCATTCTTCCCTTATTGTCTGTGAGACTTCTCACACTAGGACATAAAAGGTGTTGTGGCTTCCCCTTCTCTCTCTGGCACCCTCTCTAGGGTCCCTCAGTCTAGGGGAAGCCAGCTGCCACGTTGTTAGGATGCTCAAGCAGCCCTGCATCAGGGTCCTGCCACAACCGTGTGAGTGAGTCATCTTTGGAAAAAGATCCTTCAGCTTCAGTGAGGTTTCATGTGTCTGCAGCTCTGCCTGGTAACTACAATCCTATCAGACACCTGAGCCACAGCTGTTCCGCTAAGCTGCTTCCGGTTTTCAGCCATCAGAAACTGGTGAGAGAACACATGTTTGTTGTTTGACGCTATAAAATCTGAGAATATTTTGTTACACAGCAGTAGATAACTATGAATAATACAGTTCTCAATACCTCCTCACAGTGATCACGGTGAGGAATATCAAGCGGACGCTTCTTGTGCTTACCTTCAGTTTATGATGAGTGCCAATTCTGTGCAAGTAGGTCAGGACTCAGGCAAACATAGGAAAGACTTAGAGAGCTGGCAATTCTGTAGGACTGTCAACTGTAATGTGAAGAGGAATGGATATGTCTATGTGAGTTTCCTGGAGACTCTTCTTGAAGGCAGTGCCTCTGACTCTGTTATGCTGCCTAATAAGGCAGAAGAAAGGGCTCAGTGGAGTTGAGTTGCAACAGAAGCTGCAGTCAATTCAGTGGGGAGGTTGAATCTGAGATAGGCTTTCAGAACTGTCTGGAATCGAGGCAAGGCGTCTAGGCCTGTGTAGCCCTGCAGGGCTCACTCATCAACAGTGAGCTGCTTCTGGGGAGGAAATAAGCTTGCGTGAGACACTTGCATTCAGTTAAGGGCAACTTCCAGACGATCAGCAGGCGGCATTTGTCCACTGATGGAATGAGTATCTCAAGTCTAGAGGGGGATGAGCCTCCATTCATCCAGCTTGTACTGAGTTGGGCAGTCATCATCATCATCATCATCACCATGATCATTTATTATCTCCCAGATCTGAAAAGCCAGTGGATAGGACTAGTTGAAAGCACAGCAGGATTAAGAATCTCAAATGATATTTTCCCTAATATGTCCTATTCTCCGGTCTCTGCTGGTTAATTTCACACTCTGGAGTTGTGGTAGAAAGCTGCCAGAGCTCTAGGATTACATTCTTTTCTTCTAGCATCTCAGTGGAAAGGCTCTCTTTCTAATAATTTCTAGCAAAAGTTCTGGACTGCCACTGGCATCCTGGAGTTACTGGAGTATCCTTGAACCCATCCAGGTGGCCAGGTGACTGTAGGCTTTGATCAACCAAGGATGGATCATGTATCTATTCCAGAGCCAGAGTGGGGTAATTCCCACACAAAGTATATTAACCTAATCCCAAGAAAGAATGAGTTCTCAAAGGGAAGATTGTAATTTTGTTACCCAAGGCTGACAAATAGAGGTCTTCCATAGATAGAATATTAATAGAAGGTAAAGAGAGAAGGTCTTTCTTAGCCAAGGGATTGGTTTGAACAATGACATGGAAGTGTTAAAGCATATGGCATGTTCAGCGACTGGAAAATAGCAGGTGTGCATGCACAGTCACTTGAGTCTTGTGCAGCTCTTTCCAACTCTGTGGACTACAGCCCTTCAGGCTCTTCTGTCCATGGGATTCTCTAGGCTAGAATATTAGAATAGGTTGATGCCCTTCTCCAGGGAATCTTATGGACCCAGGAATCGAACCCACATCTCTCACATCCCCGATATTGGCAGGCGAGTTCTTTACCACCTGGAAAGCTGGCAAATAGCATATATTTAGGCAAAAATATATTTGATAGGTAAAAACCTCTCTGTCTCTCCCAATACAGATATAGACCCATGCCCCTTTACTCAGGAGAGGAAGAATACATTGAGAGTGATAAATTATTCAGGTCCTATTTCCGTATGCACACAGAGTCCAACCACAAGAGACATTGTGCTCCCCTGGGAAGCCTCTGTGAAAGACGATGGGACAGGACAAGGAAGAGGGAAGGAAGAGAGGAGGAGAATCAGTTCTGGCAGGTTCTGCTTGCAGCTGGAGCAAGGCTGAATGAGCCACCAATTTCCCCCGAGGCTGTTCTGTCCTGACCATTATCACTAAGCCAGTGGATAGGACTAGTTGAAAGCACAGCAGGATTAAGAATCTCAAATGATATTTTCCCTAATATGTCCTATTCTCCGGTCTCTGCTGGTTAATTTCACACTCTGGAGTTGTGGTAGAAAGCTGCCAGAGCTCTAGGATTACATTCTTTTCTTCTAGCATCTCAGTGGAAAGGCTCTCTTTCTAATAATTTCTAGCAAAAGTTCTGGACTGCCACTGGCATCCTGGAGTTACTGGAGTATCCTTGAACCCATCCAGGTGGCCAGGTGACTGTAGGCTTTGATCAACCAAGGATGGATCATGTATCTATTCCAGAGCCAGAGTGGGGTAATTCCCACACAAAGTATATTAACCTAATCCCAAGAAAGAATGAGTTCTCAAAGGGAAGATTGTAATTTTGTTACCCAAGGCTGACAAATAGAGGTCTTCCATAGATAGAATATTAATAGAAGGTAAAGAGAGAGAAGGTCTTTCTTAGCCAAGGGATTGGTTTGAACAATGACATGGAAGTGTTAAAGCATATGGCATGTTCAGCGACTGGAAAATAGCAGGTGTGCATGCACAGTCACTTGAGTCTTGTGCAGCTCTTTCCAACTCTGTGGACTACAGCCCTTCAGGCTCTTCTGTCCATGGGATTCTCTAGGCTAGAATATTAGAATAGGTTGATGCCCTTCTCCAGGGAATCTTATGGACCCAGGAATCGAACCCACATCTCTCACATCCCCGATATTGGCAGGCGAGTTCTTTACCACCTGGAAAGCTGGCAAATAGCATATATTTAGGCAAAAATATATTTGATAGGTAAAAACCTCTCTGTCTCTCCCAATACAGATATAGACCCATGCCCCTTTACTCAGGAGAGGAAGAATACATTGAGAGTGATAAATTATTCAGGTCCTATTTCCGTATGCACACAGAGTCCAACCACAAGAGACATTGTGCTCCCCTGGGAAGCCTCTGTGAAAGACGATGGGACAGGACAAGGAAGAGGGAAGGAAGAGAGGAGGAGAATCAGTTCTGGCAGGTTCTGCTTGCAGCTGGAGCAAGGCTGAATGAGCCACCAATTTCCCCCGAGGCTGTTCTGTCCTGACCAAAGTGATCTGGAGTGGCTGTGGCAGCCTGGGCCAGCAGCGCTGAAGCACGCAATGACAGAGTGTGGACCTGATAGGAATTTGTGTGCTCTCTGATGGGTGGCAGCTTTGGTGATAACCACAGCAGCTAGGAATGAGGAGTTGTTTGGTGTAATCCAAAGGTTGTGGTGCCTGGGACAGAGTGGAAAAGGAGTCAGTTACCTTTCCTGGGCCACTAGCATCTTTTAGTGATGCAGGTCAGGTACCCATGAAAAGAAGGCAGTGCAAGCTCAGAAGAACCATTCCCAATTCTGTGTCTGCACCCGAGGATGCATAGAAGGCATGTTTTAATAGATAAGAGGGGGGCATAGCTCTCTGGGGCAGTGAACGGAGGCTCCAAGGGGAGGATGTCAGTGTACAACAGGGGAACATGAGTACAGTAAAGTCACCAATCTGTCAGATAATGTCTGACCTTCCTAAGAGAGATCAAAGAGACTGTTAACCAGGACATTGACTTTGCAGAAGGAAAGAATGGATCTTTACAGAGATAATCTGGTTATAGCATATCATCTGAAGAATAAGAAAAAAAAATTAAGCCTCAATGGGTTATATTTTTTATGATTATATAAAAAGATATTAGCAAAGCTATGGTTTGCAGTCTTTTTTTTTTTATCGAAGTATAGTTGATTTACAATGTTGTGTTAATTTCTGCTGCACAGCAAAGTGATTCAGTTTATATATGTATACCTATATACAGATTTTTCATATTTTTTTCCATGATGATTTGCCATAGGATATTGAATACAGTTCTCTGTACTATACTGATGTTTATCCATTTTATATACAGTAGTTTGCATCTGCTAATCCCAAACTCATAATCCATTCCTCCCTCACTCCCCCGCCCTGGCCCCCACTTAGGAACAACAGGCTTGTTCTCTTGTCAGGATTTTCACTCAGTCATATAACTTTGCCTTCCTTAATTTAAAAGTAATTTTCCCCATTAGGGTATCAGATAGTACAGCTCAACCAATTTAATTTATACTTCTGGAACAAATAAACATACTTGATGAACAACAGAAAGTGACAGAAGAAAAACTGGAGGGAGAATAGTTACCTGGGCAAATATATGGGATGCCAGGAGCTTGTCTGAGAGAGGTGGAAGGTGGGGCACGGCTGTACCAGGAAGATGCAGCTGATTCATTCAAGTGATGAGAAGCTGTCTGATGATGTCCTGGAAAGGTCACTAGACACCTGCTTCCCAAAATATTTTTATGAGACACAAGTCCTAAAAAAGTCTGTAGTCATTTGAGAAGCACATCTATTTAGAAGATTACAGGGACCATGAGTGTATTGAAGGCTCTGAGAAGTCCTGTAGGAAAAAAAAGAAATAAAACTGCTTGGTATTTAATCAGATATTTCTTAAATACCTTTGAATCCCTGTTCACTTTTTGGTTTTTGTTCACAGCCCCTGTTGATATGCTAGAGAAAGTGCTTTGAAAAATGCTCTGACAGATACAGTGTATGATTTTGGGAACTTATCTCTCAACCTCAGTTTTTCTCTATAAAATTAGGTAATCAGATTCAACTTATTTTACTAAAGTGTAGCTGATAGACAATGTGTTAATTTCTGCTGCACAGAAGAGTACTTCTGTTTTATATTTATACAGTTTTTTCATGTTCTTTTCCATTGTGGCTTATCAAAGCATATTGAGCATGATTCCCTGTGGTAGGTAGGACCTAGCTGTTTATCTATTCTATATATAATAGTTTGCACCTACATAATTTGGTTAAATACTAGTTTCTTGGATTCTAATTTTTTCACATTAGTGGTAGGGTTAAAACCAGAAGCAAGGAGGCAAGTGAGCTTCTGTAAGAAACCATCGTCCTTCCCTGGACCACTGCCATAACTTCCTCTTGGTTCTGACACTTGCAATCTTGTCTCTCCCCAAAGGATCCCTTACCTTGCAGCCAGAGACACCTTATAAAATGCAAATGAGATCATGTGTCCCGTCTCTACTCTCAAACCTTTGAGGTCCCCTCCAGACTCTGAGACAGACCCCGGAGATTTTGCATTATATCAGCAAGCCCTTTGCTAAATATAACACTAGCCACCAATACACAGTGAAATCAAATATATTTTTTATGTTACAAAAAGACAACTTGTTGTTTAATAGAAATGGAGGACATTAGAAAGAAAAGTTGCCTCAGACAGTCTGAATACCCAAGGAGGAGTCTACAGACTACATGGGAACTTTGTAGAAATGCTGGGACTCAGGCTGGACCCAGCTCTTCTGAATCAGAATTTGCCTTTTGAAGTGGTATGAAAACCTATACTATCATATGTGAAAAAAATAGCTATTGTCATTCCACTGTGAGAAAAGGGGATCCTGCAGAGGTGCTGTGCGATGGCCTGGAGGAGTGGGATTGGGGGGATATACATATGACTAATCTGGGATCATACATATCTGGAAACAACAAAACTCTGTAAAAGTAAACAGTAAAATAAACATTAAAAAATAAAATACATATCATAAAATATAAAAAAAGAAAGAATTGGACTTTTAACAAGATTTGTGTGAAGAGGACAGCTTGATAGGTACTGTATTAGAGATAATCCAAGTCACTGTGAAGGTCCTTAGGAGACAGGATCAAGGCACAGGTTTTAGATTAAGGCCTGGTTTTGAGTCCAAACAGTATTGTGACCTTAAGCAAGTTCCTTAGAACCTAAGTCTCAGTTTTCTCATTTGTACAATGGCAGATTAAAACAAACAAACTAGTACCGATCTCACACATATATTGCAAGGCTTAAACAGTATAATATTAGAGTCAGCCTTTGTCACTCTAATGGCAGTTCAGTTTAGTTCAGTTGCTCAGTCATGTCCAACTCTTTGTGACCCCATGGACTGCGGCACGCCAGGCTTCCCTCTCCTTCACCATCTCCCAGAGTTTGCTCAAACTCATGTGCATTGACTCGGTGATGCCATCCAACCATCTCATCCTCTGTTGTCCCCTTCTCCATCTGCCTTCTAGTTTTCCCAACATTGGAGTCTTTTCCAATGAGTCATCTCTTTGCATCAGGTGGCCAAATGTTGGAGCTTCAACTTCAGCATCAGTCCTACCAATGAATATTCAGGGTTGATTTCCTTTGGAATTGACCGCTTCGATCACACCACATTTGAAAGGCATCAGTTCTACAGCACTCAGCCTTCTTTATGGTCCAGCTCTCACATCCATACATACAACTACTGGGAAATCCATAGCTTTGATTATATGGACATTTGTTGGCAAAGTGATGTCTCTGCTCTTGAACATGCTGTCTACATTTGTCATAGCTTTTATTCCAAGGAGGAAGCATCTTTTAATTTCATGGCAGTCACCATCCACAGTGATTTCGGAGCCCAAGAAAATAGAGTCTGTCACAGTTTCCATTGTTTGCCTATCTACTTACCATGAAGTGATGGGATTGGATTCCATGATCTTAGTTTTTTGAATGTTGAATTTTAAGTCAGCTTTTCACTCTCTTCTTTCACCTTCATCAAGAAGTTCTTTAGTTCCTCTTCACTGTCATCAAAACTCTGTAAAAGTAAACAGTAAAATAAACATTAAAAAATAAAATACATATCATAAAATATAAAAAAAGAAAGAATTGGACTTTTAACAAGATTTGTGTGAAGAGGACAGCTTGATAGGTACTGTATTAGAGATAATCCAAGTCACTGTGAAGGTCCTTAGGAGACAGGATCAAGGCACAGGTTTTAGATTAAGGCCTGGTTTTGAGTCCAAACAGTATTGTGACCTTAAGCAAGTTCCTTAGAACCTAAGTCTCAGTTTTCTCATTTGTACAATGGCAGATTAAAACAAACAAACTAGTACCGATCTCACACATATATTGCAAGGCTTAAACAGTATAATATTAGAGTCAGCCTTTGTCACTCTAATGGCAGTTCAGTTTAGTTCAGTTGCTCAGTCATGTCCAACTCTTTGTGACCCCATGGACTGCGGCACGCCAGGCTTCCCTCTCCTTCACCATCTCCCAGAGTTTGCTCAAACTCATGTGCATTGACTCGGTGATGCCATCCAACCATCTCATCCTCTGTTGTCCCCTTCTCCATCTGCCTTCTAGTTTTCCCAACATTGGAGTCTTTTCCAATGAGTCATCTCTTTGCATCAGGTGGCCAAATGTTGGAGCTTCAACTTCAGCATCAGTCCTACCAATGAATATTCAGGGTTGATTTCCTTTGGAATTGACCGCTTCGATCACACCACATTTGAAAGGCATCAGTTCTACAGCACTCAGCCTTCTTTATGGTCCAGCTCTCACATCCATACATACAACTACTGGGAAATCCATAGCTTTGATTATATGGACATTTGTTGGCAAAGTGATGTCTCTGCTCTTGAACATGCTGTCTACATTTGTCATAGCTTTTATTCCAAGGAGGAAGCATCTTTTAATTTCATGGCAGTCACCATCCACAGTGATTTCGGAGCCCAAGAAAATAGAGTCTGTCACAGTTTCCATTGTTTGCCTATCTACTTACCATGAAGTGATGGGATTGGATTCCATGATCTTAGTTTTTTGAATGTTGAATTTTAAGTCAGCTTTTCACTCTCTTCTTTCACCTTCATCAAGAAGTTCTTTAGTTCCTCTTCACTGTCATAAGGGTGATGTCATCTGCATACCTGAGGTTATTGATATTTCTCCCGACAACCTTGATTCCAGCTTGTGCTTCATCCAGACCAGCATTTCATATGATGTACTCTGTGTATAAGTTAAATAAGCAGGATGAAAATATACAACCTTGATGTACTCCTTTCCCAAGTTGGAACCAGTTCATTGTTCCCTGTGTAACTATTGCTTCTTGTCCTGTATACAGGTTTCACAGGAGGCAGGTAAGGTGGTCTGATCTTTTCATCTCTTTTCACAGTGTGTTGTGATTAATATATTGGAAAACTAATAAACTCATGTAGGTACTCCAGCATCAGGCATCATGGTCTAAAGGTTAGAGCAAGGTAGGGGTAAGATAAGGTAGGAAAAAGGGGTAAGACTTATGGACTCATTCTCTAAGGAGTCACCGAGTACCTATGATGGGTCAGCCCTTTGGAAGGAGCTGGGGTTTCTGTGGCAGGCAGGGCACTATCCTTGCCCTCATGAAGCACGCCACTCGTTATGTCAGAGACACCATCAGCGGGGAGCATGAGTGCCACTGAAAATAGACTTGGCTGCACTCTGTCCTTGCTTGGCACAGATCTCTCTGCAGTAGCGCTCTGAATCCCGCTGATCCTTCTCACTGGCTCTTAATTTTCCCAAGTATTTCTCCTTGGGGAAATAAAGAGTCCCATTTTCCCCTCTACTTCAAGGTATTATTTTGTCCATTTGGAAAGGGAAAAACACCCATCAGCTGTTATAGGTGGCAAATATCTTTCTCTTATACCTATGTGAAACCATATTTCACATATTTCACCATATTTCCTGGGGGGCTTTCTGGGTCACAGAAGCCTCAGCATGTGTCTTGTTTATCTAGGACTCTTGGGTGACCCCTTCGTTTGCCAAGCAAGCTCTCTTTGTACACAGGGCTTGGCAGCCTCCGGAATGGTTTTTCTAATAAAGACATCTCTCTTGCCTAGCTTGGCGGAGCTGGAAGTCCTCTATGGATAAGGCTTAATGTGAAGCAGAGAATGAGGCACATGTAGGCACATTACACCTTGTCATCTAATCTTCCATATCCCTGGTCACCCTGTAAATTTCCCATGAGCTAGTGAAAGTTTTATGAGTTTTGATATGGTAAATCACAACACTGGTGTGAAGAAATTAAAAGGGAATTGCTGGCTGGCTTCTAAGAGTCTGATGAACTTTAAACAATAGTATTCATATAAGAAAGCTTTGTTGGAATTTTCCAGCAAATACTTTCAGGAGAGTAGGGCCTTATCAGTTGGAGATGCTACCCTGGGTGCCCTGTGACCCTGGTAGTGGCAAGAAAAATCTTTGTGAGGGAGTTTGGGAGAAATACAACCATTTGTCTGAGAGAAGGGCTACCCCAGGTCAGAGGAATAGAATTCCCTTTTAAATGAAGCCATCTACCTCTCTCTTTTTAAGAATATTCTCATTTTATTTTATTTTTTCTTGGCTTATTTTAGTTCATTTTTTAACATTGAAGTATAGTTTAGTTATAATATTCTGTTATTTTCATGCAGATAGACATATATGTAATTCAGATATATATATATGCATATACATACATACATATATATATATATCTTATTTAGCTTTTTATATATTTTTGTATTCTTTCCACCAGACTTTCTTGGTGGCTCATGTAAAGAATCTGCCTGCAGTGCAGGAGACCCAGGTTCATTCCCTGGGTTGGGAAGATCCTCTGGAGAAGGAAATAGCTATCCACTCCAGTATTCTTGCCTGGAAAATTCCATGAACAGAGGAGCCAGGTAGCCCCTAGTCCATGGGTTCACAGAAAGTTAGACACAACTAAGCAACTAATACAGACAAACAATTTTAGTCATATCTTTCTCTTATACCTATGTGAAACCATATTTCACATATTTCACCATATTTCCTGGGGGGCTTTCTGGGTCACAGAAGCCTCAGCATGTGTCTTGTTTATCTAGGACTCTTGGGTGACCCCTTCGTTTGCCAAGCAAGCTCTCTTTGTACACAGGGCTTGGCAGCCTCCGGAATGGTTTTTCTAATAAAGACATCTCTCTTGCCTAGCTTGGCGGAGCTGGAAGTCCTCTATGGATAAGGCTTAATGTGAAGCAGAGAATGAGGCACATGTAGGCACATTACACCTTGTCATCTAATCTTCCATATCCCTGGTCACCCTGTAAATTTCCCATGAGCTAGTGAAAGTTTTATGAGTTTTGATATGGTAAATCACAACACTGGTGTGAAGAAATTAAAAGGGAATTGCTGGCTGGCTTCTAAGAGTCTGATGAACTTTAAACAATAGTATTCATATAAGAAAGCTTTGTTGGAATTTTCCAGCAAATACTTTCAGGAGAGTAGGGCCTTATCAGTTGGAGATGCTACCCTGGGTGCCCTGTGACCCTGGTAGTGGCAAGAAAAATCTTTGTGAGGGAGTTTGGGAGAAATACAACCATTTGTCTGAGAGAAGGGCTACCCCAGGTCAGAGGAATAGAATTCCCTTTTAAATGAAGCCATCTACCTCTCTCTTTTTAAGAATATTCTCATTTTATTTTATTTTTTCTTGGCTTATTTTAGTTCATTTTTTAACATTGAAGTATAGTTTAGTTATAATATTCTGTTATTTTCATGCAGATAGACATATATGTAATTCAGATATATATATATGCATATACATACATACATATATATATATATCTTATTTAGCTTTTTATATATTTTTGTATTCTTTCCACCAGACTTTCTTGGTGGCTCATGTAAAGAATCTGCCTGCAGTGCAGGAGACCCAGGTTCATTCCCTGGGTTGGGAAGATCCTCTGGAGAAGGAAATAGCTATCCACTCCAGTATTCTTGCCTGGAAAATTCCATGAACAGAGGAGCCAGGTAGCCCCTAGTCCATGGGTTCACAGAAAGTTAGACACAACTAAGCAACTAATACAGACAAACATCAGTCAGTCAGTTCAGTCACTCAGTTGTGTCCAACTCTTTGCGACCCCATGGACTGCAGCACACCAGGATTCCCTGTCCTTCACCATCTCCTGGAGCTTTCTCAAACTCATGTCTGTTGACTCAGTGATGCCATCTAATCATCTCATCCTCTGTTGTCCCCTTTGTCCTTCTGCCTTCTATTTCTCCCAACATCAGGGTTTTTTTTTTTCATTGAGTCATCTCTTTGCATCAGGTGGCCAAAGTGTTGGTGCTTCAGCTTCAGCATCAGTCCTTCCAATGAATATTCAGGATTGATTTCCTTTAGGATTGACTGGTTTGATCTCCTTGTTGTCCAAGGGATTCTCAAGAGTCTTCTCTAGCATCACAGTTCGAAGGTCTTATTTCTTCAGTGAGACATAGTTTATTACAAAATATTGAGTACAGTTCCCTGTACTATAAGTAGGTTCTTGTTGTTTGTCAATTTTATATATAGAAGTATGCTTATTGTTGGACTTCCCAGCTGGCTCAGTGATAAAGAATCTACCTGCCAATACAGGAGACATGAGTTTGACCACTGGGTCATGAAGATCCCCTGGAGGATGAAATGGAAATCCAGTACAGTAGTCTTGCCTGGAAAATCCCATGGACAGAGGATCCTGGTGGTCTACAAGGATTGCAGAGTCAGACATGACTGAGCACTGATGGTTATGGGGTATGCTTATGTTAATCCCAAACTCCTAATTGAATCCTTCTTCCACCTTTCCTCTTTGGTAATGATAAGTTTATTTTCTATGTCTGTGAATGTATTTATTTTATATATAAGTTCCTTAATGTCAGGTATTTTTTTTTTTTTTTAGATTCTACATATAAGTGATATCATATGATGATTGTCTTTATGACTTACTTCACTTACTGTGATCATCTCTAGGTCCATCTATATTGCTGCAGATGGTGTGATTTCATTCTTTTTTATGGCTGAGTAAAATGTCTTTGTAAATATAGCACATCTTCTTTATCCATTTACCTGTGGATATACATTTAGATTACTTCCATTTCTGGGGTCTTGTAAATAGTGTTGCAGTGAACACTGACTTGCATTAAACCTTTATTGAAGTATAGTTGATTTATACTATTGTGCAAGTTTCAAGTGTAAAACAAAGTGATTCAAGTATATATGTATGTATATATATATATATATATATATATATATATATATATATTTCAGATTATTTTCCATTATTGAGTATTATGAGATGTTGAACGTAGTTCCCTGTTACACAGCAAATCCCTGTTTTCTTACCTATTTTTGGTATAGGCATTTGTGTCTGTTAATCTTATACTCCTAATTTATCCCTCCTGCCCCTGTCCCTTTCCTCTTTGGTAACTATAAGTTTGCTATCTATGTCAGTGATTCTGTTTTTGTTTTCTATATAGGTTCTTTTGTACTGTTTTTTAGATTCCACATGTAAGTGATATATACTATTTGTCTTTCTGTCTGACTTATGCCACTTATGTTCTCTATGACCTAAGCTCTGAGTTGTAGCCTTTTGGAAATGGGGAGTCAGTGATTGTTCAATTTATCAAAGCAGGAAGCACAGAGTACGTGAGTGCCCTGTCCAGCATCTACCCAGATGCTTTTACTTCCTTCTCTTCTTCTCTCTTAATTAAAAAAAAAAAAAAAAACTTTCTTGGGTCTCTGATTTGTATTTTGTTTATAAGTGCTAAAAGTATAAAGTTTTCTTTTGTATGATTTTAGTTGTGAGATTTCAGAACGCATGCTTAATCTTTTAAGCCTTGGTTTCTCCATCTGTAAAATGATCAGTTTGGGTCAGATTATTTCTAAAGCTTCTTCCAACCAACATGTCTAATTCCTGAGGATGCTTTGATGCGTTTCCTAATTGAATCCTTCTTCCACCTTTCCTCTTTGGTAATGATAAGTTTATTTTCTATGTCTGTGAATGTATTTATTTTATATATAAGTTCCTTAATGTCAGGTATTTTTTTTTTTTTTTAGATTCTACATATAAGTGATATCATATGATGATTGTCTTTATGACTTACTTCACTTACTGTGATCATCTCTAGGTCCATCTATATTGCTGCAGATGGTGTGATTTCATTCTTTTTTATGGCTGAGTAAAATGTCTTTGTAAATATAGCACATCTTCTTTATCCATTTACCTGTGGATATACATTTAGATTACTTCCATTTCTGGGGTCTTGTAAATAGTGTTGCAGTGAACACTGACTTGCATTAAACCTTTATTGAAGTATAGTTGATTTATACTATTGTGCAAGTTTCAAGTGTAAAACAAAGTGATTCAAGTATATATGTATGTATATATATATATATATATATATATATATATATATATATTTCAGATTATTTTCCATTATTGAGTATTATGAGATGTTGAACGTAGTTCCCTGTTACACAGCAAATCCCTGTTTTCTTACCTATTTTTGTGATAGGCATTTGTGTCTGTTAATCTTATACCCCTAATTTATCCCTCCTGCCCCTGTCCCTTTCCTCTTTGGTAACTATAAGTTTGCTATCTATGTCAGTGATTCTGTTTTTGTTTTCTATATAGGTTCTTTTGTACTGTTTTTTAGATTCCACATGTAAGTGATATATACTATTTGTCTTTCTGTCTGACTTATGCCACTTATGTTCTCTATGACCTAAGCTCTGAGTTGTAGCCTTTTGGAAATGGGGAGTCAGTGATTGTTCAATTTATCAAAGCAGGAAGCACAGAGTACGTGAGTGCCCTGTCCAGCATCTACCCAGATGCTTTTACTTCCTTCTCTTCTTCTCTCTTAATTAAAAAAAAAAAAAAAAAAAAAAAAAAACTTTCTTGGGTCTCTGATTTGTATTTTGTTTATAAGTGCTAAAAGTATAAAGTTTTCTTTTGTATGATTTTAGTTGTGAGATTTCAGAACGCATGCTTAATCTTTTAAGCCTTGGTTTCTCCATCTGTAAAATGATCAGTTTGGGTCAGATTATTTCTAAAGCTTCTTCCAACCAACATGTCTAATTCCTGAGGATGCTACATTATGTGATGACTGTTTGCACGAGATTGGCAGTTAGTCATTAGCTGGCAGCTAAAACAGAGTATGCTGTTGAAACTATCTTGGCTGAGATCTGAAAAATGCCTGTTACCTTTTAAAACAATGTGAAATGCTGCACTTTTGTCTTAGTTGTGTGTATGTGTGTGTGTGTAATGGTAGACACTACTGAAAAGTCTACCATGCAGTTGGGGGATGATTATGCAACAATACAGGTAGGAGGAAAAAATACTTAGTTGTCATTCCTCTGGGCACTCCTGATGCCCAGGGGCAGACATCACTAATTGATCTTATCATTCATTTCCTCACAGGGCTCCAGAGAGCCACTAGCAATGCTGTGATGGAACCTACTTGTCTTCCTTAGCGCACGCGCATGCACACACACACACATACACACACACACACACCCCACAACACCGGTACTATTCCATCAGCAACATTCTCTAACCTTTGAGATTCTGGAAAACTTTCTCATTTGAATATTAATTCATTCAACACATTTAAAAAAAAAAGATTTATTTATTCATTTATGGGGGGTGGGGTGGGGAGGGAGGGGAGCGGGCAGGCCACTTCTATTGGTCTTTCATTTGTCTATTTTCATCCATCTTTGTTCTTTGGCCCGTGTGGGCCTCCCATCGCGGTGGCTTCTGTTGTCACAGAGCACTGGCTCTGGGCGCATGCGCTCCAGAGCTCTGACTCGGGTAATTGGACACATGGGTCCAGCCGCTCCGCGGCATGTGGGATCTTCCCACGCCAGGGATCGAACCGGCGCCCCTTGCACTGCAAGGCGGTGTCCTTACCCACTGGACCACCAGGGAAGCCCTCAACACATTTTTTTAAGGCTCCTGCTATATGCTGAGCATAGTTCTTTCTAATGGTAATAAGCAATGAATGTGTGTGTATGTGCTTAGTCACTCAGTCATCTCCGACTCTTTCTGACCCCATGGACTGTAGTCCACTGGGTTCTTCTATTCATGGGATTTTCCAGGCAAGAACACTGGAGTGAGTTACCATTTCCTTCTTCAAGGGGATCTTTCTCATTCAGGGGTTGAACCTGCATCTCCTGCATTGGCAGGCAGATTCTTTACCATTGCGCCACCTGGGAAGCCCATGAATAAAGCAGACAACATTCCATGTTTTTTCTTTGTTTTAAGATTTACTTATTTATTTATTTTTCTCGGGGAGGGGTGGGGTGGGGAGGGAGGGGAGAAGGCAGGCCACTTCTATTGGTCTTTCAGTTGTCTATTTTCATCCATCTTTGTTCTTTGGCCCGTGTGGGCCTCCCATCGTGGTGGGCTCTGTTGTCGCAGAGCACCGGCTCTGGGCGCATGCGCTCCAGAGCTCCGGCTCGGTAATTGGACACATGGGTCCAGCCGCTCCGCGGCATGTGGGATCTTCCCACGCCAGGGATCGAACCGGCGCCCCTTGCACTGCAAGGCGGTGTCCTTACCCACTGGACCACCAGGGAAGCCCTCAACACATTTTTTTAAGGCTCCTGCTATATGCTGAGCATAGTTCTTTCTAATGGTAATAAGCAATGAATGTGTGTGTATGTGCTTAGTCACTCAGTCATCTCCGACTCTTTCTGACCCCATGGACTGTAGTCCACTGGGTTCTTCTATTCATGGGATTTTCCAGGCAAGAACACTGGAGTGAGTTACCATTTCCTTCTTCAAGGGGATCTTTCTCATTCAGGGGTTGAACCTGCATCTCCTGCATTGGCAGGCAGATTCTTTACCATTGCGCCACCTGGGAAGCCCATGAATAAAGCAGACAACATTCCATGTTTTTTTTTTGTTTTTAAGATTTACTTATTTATTTATTTTTCTCGGGGAGGGGTGGGGTGGGGAGGGAGGGGAGAAGGCAGGCCACTTCTATTGGTCTTTCATTTGTCCATTTTCATCCATCTTTGTTCTTTGGCCCGTGTGGGCCTCCCATTGCGGTGACCTCTGTTGTCGCAGAGCACCAGCTCTGGGCGCATGTGCTCCAGAGCTCCAGCTCAGTAATTGGACACATGGGTCCAACCACTCCACGGCATGTGGGATCTTCCCAGGCCAGGGATCGAACTGGCGCCCTTTGCACTGCAAGGCGGTGTCCTTACCCACTGGACCACCAGGGAAGCCCCCAACATTCCATGTTTTCATAGAACTTTCATCCTAGTAGCAACAGGGGAAGGACAGACAATAAACAAAAAACGTGGTAGGTGTTGGTAAGTGCTATAAAGAAACCACACCAGAAATGGAGTGGATAGGCATGAGTTTGGAATTGGACTGCCATTTTAAATAGGATTTTCACAAAAGGCTTTATTGAGGTGACATTTGAGGCAAGACCTAAGAGAGGTAAGACAGATCAGGTAAGGATGGGGGAGGCAGTCATCCAAGGCCATGTAATGGTGTCCAGAGGAGCAAAAATAATATTAACATGAAAATATTCAACGATGAATTGCTTACTTGTAAAATTAGCCCCACTGAAACATTCTTCTCTGCTTAACAATTGCTTTCTCATCCATCATATCAGTATTTCTGGCAAGTCTGCTGATAAGTGATACGTATCACACACATTGAATAATACAAGCAAGAGTAGTTAATCAGTTGTAAAGTAAAATGACTGGTTATAGTAAAGATAATGAAGCTGTTGAAAGTTATATTGGAAAAGTGCTTGGATTATAACGAGGTTATAAAGGAGGATTGGAGTTTTCCACTGAAGAAGAGAGAATCACTGAGGATTAAACACAGTAGGCTTTTTCAAAGAAAATGTTTAATTGAAGAACTATGAGAAGCCTTTGGGGAGTTTTTTTTTTTTTAAACTCTTAAACATTTCTGAGAACATGAACCAGTTCATGATCATCTGTGAACATCAAACCTAAAGAAAAGGCTATATCTTGCTTTGTGCTTTTTTTTTTTTTTTTTTTTTTCAGAAAAAGTGTGCCCTCAACCCTCCATACTTCATGTATTCTTTGTTGCTTCTGAGAATTAGCATAGAGTTACAATTCATTAAATATAAGTTAGAAATAACTTGTTTTAAAGATTTGGTTTTATTTTTAAACCAAGGTCCTAGTAGTATTTATTCCACTGTTTAGTATAATGTTTTAGAACTTGTTTTAAGTAGATTCACTTTAAACTGGCTGATTTCCATTACCAGTAAAATTCCCTGAAAGAGTTGACTTTGAGTATGGAGAGGTGCAGAACTCACTCAAGGTCATGTGACTAGAAAGCGGCAGAGGCTAGAAGATGCTTTTTCTGTGTTTCCCAAAGGAGATCAGAGTCAAGTCGAAACAAAAGCCTAACAGATTCGTGGTTGAATCTACAATGGGAAATCATGGCTCGCAGACAGTTAACTAGCACGATGACTTTTCTTGAAATATAGTTTTCTTTTTCTTTTAACAAGAGGACATTATTCTGATTTAGGACACATTCCTCATAGCTCATGGCAGTCTTCAAGCAAGCCATGCTCTCTTATGAGACCTGAAGAAGAGGATAAAATGTGCTTATTTACCCCCTGAATATTGCGATGATGTTCTGAATGCCTTCTCCCCTCAGTGTATAGCACAAGAACTCTAATTTTGATTAGGATACACTGCATTAAATAATAGACCAGCAATTTTAGGAGTCACCTTCTTCCCTTTACTCTTGGGACTCTTAGAGAAGAAATAGATGCTTTCTGGAGTTTCTGGTTGTTTACTTTAGAAATATCTTGCATTTCCTGCTTTGGCCTATACCTTGAGATCTGTGTTGTTTTAAGGAGGACTTGGGGATTTTTGAATTTGGCTTAAATCCACAATAAGGAGATAATTTACTTGCTATTCATTTCTAAATGTAGAGCAACAGATAGATAGGATTTAGTTTCCCTGAGTATGCAAATACTTCTTAAACTGACTTTAGGAATCATCTCTTTCTTTTTTCATTTTATTCTGAGTTTGTGCAGAAAGGAAAAGCAACATGCCTGAGTCACACAGCAAGCCAATGACAGGTCTCACGTTGGAATCAAGAATTTCTGAATTATGGTTGGGTGCCATAGTTCACCTCAGTATGAATGTCGTTCCTCTATGAATTTATGCATGAGTAGACAGCATTGTCTATATTTAAGATATCTGCTAGGATTTTCTTTTTCTTTACTACATCCCAGTACCAAAAAAGTAAATACCACATTCTGCAGTTGCTCCCATAAACTAAGCAGTTGGATTATGGTTATGTCACTAAGAGCTCTACTGAAATACTTGTCCTGCCACCTCCCAAAGAGCTGGGTGACTTTGGGTAAATGTTTAAAATTCTTTTTGTCTCTGTTTCCTCATTTTCTAAATAAAGATGATAATACTTCCTTCTCAGATATATTTTGAGGATTAACTGAGATAATTAATACATAACATTTAAGTATCTAAACATGCTTTATCATTAAGCATGGACTTCCTTGGTGGCTCAGCAGTAAAGAATCTACCTGCCAATGCAAGAGATGTGGGTTTGATCCCTGGGTCAGGAAGATCCCCTGTAGGAGGAAATGGCAACTTACTCCAGTATTCTTGCCTGGAGAATCTCATGGACAGAGGATCCTGGCAGGAAATGATTCATGGGGTTGCAAAGAGTCAGATAGGGCTCAGTAGTCCAGTAATATGAGCCAGTGAGTGACCATCATCACCATGGCTACATCAGTCTCAGCAGCCTTGTTATCAGAGCCATAACCCCTTCATGAGCAATTTTGTTAGTGTTCCTGGCAAGTTTCCATGAAACCACTGAGCTATCTATTGAGCTCATCCAGTCCAACCTTGGTCTGATGACTTAATATTCTGTCACATCCATGCAATGTAACTAGTCAGTCTTGGCTTGAATACCTCCAGTGCTAGGCAACTCATTTTGTCCCAGGGAAGCCTGTTCTATTTCTAGAAATGATTTTAAATACAACTACATTAGGCCTTAAAAGTCTCTAATATTTAAAATAAATAGTCAGTCCTGGCCTCATTACTCACATCTGAAATGATTTATATACCAATTAGGTAAGTGATTTGCTTTTGGGTTTTCTCATAAATATTATAGCTCAATTAAGTCCTTGTTTTTTCCTTGTCTAAGCATGAAGATGCCAGAACAAAACTTGGACACTGGTTGACTGGAGAAGGAGGCAGTGTGGCCCATCAGTCTCCATTTCCAGCCTGGGCTTTGTCCCCAGTGGTGACTCTGGGTCGAGAAGCCCCTACTGTTCTTCCAGGCTGTTCCTCCTCTCAGCCAGCCACTCCTCTTAGTTCATTCAGCTGTCTGTGGGTCTTTGTGATAGCTACCATGTGCCAGATACTGCTTTTGATCCTAAGGATGTGAAGATGAAGGATAGGAAGACAGACAGACAAGTTATATGGTCTCATAAAATTTACAGTCTTATTGGACAAAGACCCTGATGCTGGAAAAGATTGAGGGCAGAAGGAAAAGGGCAACAGAGCATGAGATGGTTGGATGACTCAATGGGCATGAGTTTGAGCAGACTCTGGGAGATGGTGGAAGATGGGGAAGCCTGGTGTGCTGCAGTCTGTGGGGTCACAAAGAGTTAGACACGACTTAGCCCCTGAACAACAACAATAGGGGACCACAACAAATAAGTGAAGAAAGATGATCATTTCAGTGGGCAATAGGACTATATAAATTAAAACCGGGCAATATGACAGCGTGTTGGGGTAGGGGGAGACATTTTAAATTGAGTGGTCTGGGAAGGAGGCGACACTTGAGTGGAGGTCTTCCTAATAAAGAGGAGCCAGCCATCTGAGGATCTAGGAGTTCCTTGTTCCAGGCAGAGGGAGCATCCTGTGAGAGTGAGCTTGGTCAGCTTGATGGGGAGAGTGGCTTGATAAGAGGGAATCTTCAGGGCAGGAGGCTGAACAGATAAGCAGGCCTGAAGGCAATTCTGTTCTGATTGCCTTGGGAATCCATGGGAGGGCTTTGGGAAGTGGAGGGAGACTGTGTGGTTCACATGTTTAAAAGGGCACTTTGATGGGTAGATGGATTGTAAAGAGGCCAGAATGGAAGCAGATGGTCAAGGAGACTGTTGCCATTGTCCAGATTAGAGACAACAGTGGCTTAGACTGTGTTCTTAGCAGTCGAGATGGAGAGACGAGGCCAGACCTAGGGAATATTATGGAAGTGAAGCTGAGAGCAGTCGCACGAAGTGAGGCCAAGCACGAAGTCAAGGAGGCCTCCAGGTGTTGGGTTTGGGCAACTGGATGCCTGGCCACACCATTTACTGAGCTGGGGAAGATTGCGGATTAAAAACATCTGGAGGGGAAAGTTAAGAGTTCTGTTATAGACATATGAATTACATTGAGATGGGTATTGGATATCTCAGAGGAGAGAGGATACTGGAGTGCAGCATATGAGTCGGAGGTAAAAGTACCAGTGCTATGAGTTATCAGCCTGGGGTGGTAGCAAAAATCCACTCAAGTGTTAGCTCACAGCAGTCACTGGATTAGTGAGTGTGTGCTGTTCAGATTTTCTTACTTCATCTTCTGATGGAGAAAACATACCTCAAGGACCATGAAGATACATGATGCTGGTCGGGATCCATTACAGAGATGATGTCTTCCTTCAGCTCAGTGGATATGCAATCTATCGCTTGAAAAAGAGATGCACAAGTCACTAATTACAGAATAGAGAAGATTAAGATTGGTAGGAAGTATAGATATCAGCAAGTTCTAGGCTAAAGCACAGGGAAAAGCAGTTTGGTGGACATATTCATGGAGGACTTCACAGCGGACATGCTATCTGGAGGGGAACCTGAATGATAAGAGACATTTAAGAGATGAAAAAGGGAGCAGTGAGGGGCTTCCCTGGTGGTCCAGTGGGTAAGGACACTGCCTTGCAGTGGAATGGGCACCAGTTCGATCCCTGGCCTGGGAAGATCCCATGTGCCACAGAGTGACTGGACCGATGTGTCCAACTACCGAGCCAGAGCTCTGGAGTGCATGCGCACAGAGCCAGTGCTCTGCAACGAGAAAGGCCACTGTGATGGGAGGCCCACACGGGCCAAAGAACAAAGATGGATGAAAAATAAAATTAATGAAAGACCAATAGAAGTGGCCAAAAAGAAAAAAAAAGCGAGGGCAGTAAAAGCGTTCCCCAAGTGATGCTAGTGATAAAAAATATGCCTGCCAGTGCAGGAGATGTAAGAGACGTGGATTCTATCCCTGTGTCAGGAAGATCCCCTGAAGGAGGGCATGGCAACCCACTCCAGTATTTGTGTCTGGAAAATTCCAGGGACAGAGGAGTCCGGTGGGTTACAGTCCCTGGTGTCGCAAAGAGTTGAACACAACTGAAGTGACTTAGCATAGTCAACATCATTCCAGGCAGAGGAAGACCTGGTGGAGAATGACTTGTGGTGAGGCAAAAAAGAGACACACAGCAGGAACACACACATAGTAGGAACTCAAAACGGATTTGTGGAATGAGTTAATGGTACCCCCCGATCCTGTGGCTGGGTGGGCTATTTCTCCTCTGCCCAAAGCCTGCCATTGAGATGACTTTGTTCCCTCATTCTGAGATGTAGATCTTGCACAGGCCAGGGAAGGAAGCAGGAGCTTTTCACCTTGTGCTGAGAATCAAAGGGCAGGGAAGAAACAAAGTCGCCAATACTGACGACACTCAAGATTGTGGTTGGCGAGCTTGTTTCAAAGGTACTGTTGGGCATGCAGGCCTCCTCACAGTAAGTCACACTGCACCAGGCTGCACAGCAGATTACCGGCCATCCTTGTGTGTTCTCTCTGGGGGAGCAAGGACATAGATCCAGGAGGTGAAACACAGGTCTGCGGAGAACACCAGAGCCAGACAGTCACTCTTTGCCCCTCACTCTGGAGGTGGAGAAACTGTGGGTCTGAGCAAACCATCACCTCCCTGGCTGACATGACAGATTAGTGACTCTGCTCTTTTGCTGCTTTTCTTGAGGTTGGACATGCTTAGCTGCCCTGCTCGTACTTGTCCCTGGCTCTGGGGAGTTGCTATCATCTGCCGTCATGGTGCCCTGTTTCCCAGGACAGCCCTCCCCTTGCCTTGTGCTCAGGAGAAGGCTGGGTTGAATGCTGGATAGAAGCTTACTGTGCTCCCCTCCCTGAGGAATCATGGCATCTCTATGATGCAGCTCATTAGGCCAGAGAATGATGACCCTTTGGGTGTGGACATTGTTGGGCTGTCCTTGCTGTCGTCAGCATTGGACAAGCCTTCATCAAGCCCATTTTGATAGAAAGGGATCGGAGTGGTCTTTGGAACTTGAAAGTCTGTATTATGCTTACCCGGAAGTCAAAGCAGAATTTTCCTGCTTCCAAGCTTCTGTTTGAACTGCTCCCCAAATGACTTAGGAACAGACAGGGTTGGCTTATGCTTCTGTCCTGGGCCTCCCTGGACATGTTTTGTGGCTGGGGTGGTTGTTCCTCTTGGAAACTGAAAAGGAAGGTGCTGTTAGGCTACAGGGAAGCTGGGGGTGGGGCGCCTGTGTAGAAGAGATGAAAAGGGTATTGGGGGAGGACATAGGGAAAAATAGTGGGGAAAAACTGGGTAATTCAAATTGAGACACTTAGGCTGATAGATGACTCTTATAAATTCATTAGCAGCTTCTACATGCCTGGAAGACTAGTTTCTTCAGTGTAAATGCCTTTTTTTTTTTTTTTCTAATGAGTCTGGAATAGCAATGCTGCAGTATGTAACAGCAGACCCTTTGTTTACAGGCAAGTAAGGTACTAAAGAGGAGAAAAAAGGAGGAAAGGATTACTATTTCTGGGAGATCCCAGCTCCTCAGAGCTAGAATCCAACCAGTCCTGCTTACTGACGTCTTCACACTAGCACATTACATGGCACATAGTAGGCGCTCAGTAAGAGTTTGTTGAATGAATGAATGATTCGTTAGAAGAGAATTAGCCTCTAAAAGCAAACCACTTTCACTATTTTCACCTCAGGAGTATCTAGCATCAGAAACGTTAGTATATTATGATGTTCACAAGAAGCAACTCAGTACTCATTTATATTCACACAGCTTCTATGGTGGCTCAGATGGTAAAGAATCTGCCTGCTGACCTGGAGGGATGAGATGGGGAGGGAGATGGGGGGATATTCAGGGGTGACATATCTATATCTATGGTGGATTCAGGTCGATGCATGGCAGTAAACAACAAAACTCTGTAAGAAATAAAACCTTGCCTTGCTAGAGGCTGGGTTGAATGCTGGATAGAAGCTTACTGTGCTCCCTCTGAGGAATCAAAGCCTTGAAAATGACCCTTTGGGTGTGGACATTGTTGGGCTGTCCTTGCTGTCGTCAGCATTGGACAAGCCTTCATCAAGCCCATTTTGATAGAAAGGGATCGGAGTGGTCTTTGGAACTTGAAAGTCTGTATTATGCTTACCCGGAAGTCAAAGCAGAATTTTCCTGCTTCCAAGCTTCTGTTTGAACTGCTCCCCAAATGACTTAGGAACAGACAGGGTTGGCTTATGCTTCTGTCCTGGGCCTCCCTGGACATGTTTTGTGGCTGGGGTGGTTGTTCCTCTTGGAAACTGAAAAGGAAGGTGCTGTTAGGCTACAGGGAAGCTGGGGGTGGGGCGCCTGTGTAGAAGAGATGAAAAGGGTATTGGGGGAGGACATAGGGAAAAATAGTGGGGAAAAACTGGGTAATTCAAATTGAGACACTTAGGCTGATAGATGACTCTTATAAATTCATTAGCAGCTTCTACATGCCTGGAAGACTAGTTTCTTCAGTGTAAATGCCTTTTTTTTTTTCTAATGAGTCTGGAATAGCAATGCTGCAGTATGTAACAGCAGACCCTTTGTTTACAGGCAAGTAAGGTACTAAAGAGGAGAAAAAAGGAGGAAAGGATTACTATTTCTGGGAGATCCCAGCTCCTCAGAGCTAGAATCCAACCAGTCCTGCTTACTGACGTCTTCACACTAGCACATTACATGGCACATAGTAGGCGCTCAGTAAGAGTTTGTTGAATGAATGAATGATTCGTTAGAAGAGAATTAGCCTCTAAAAGCAAACCACTTTCACTATTTTCACCTCAGGAGTATCTAGCATCAGAAACGTTAGTATATTATGATGTTCACAAGAAGCAACTCAGTACTCATTTATATTCACACAGCTTCTATGGTGGCTCAGATGGTAAAGAATCTGCCTGCTGACCTGGAGGGATGAGATGGGGAGGGAGATGGGGGGATATTCAGGGGTGACATATCTATATCTATGGTGGATTCAGGTCGATGCATGGCAGTAAACAACAAAACTCTGTAAGAAATAAAATTACCGAAAAAAGAATCTGCTCGCAATGCAGGAGACCTAGGTTCAATCCCTGGGTCAGGAAGATTCTCTGGAGGAGGGAATGGCTACCCACTCTAGTATTCTTGCCTGGAGAAGTCCATGGACAGGGGAACCTGGTGGGCTAAGTCCATGGGGTCACAAATAGTCAGACACGACTGAGCAACTCACATACTCAGCATTTACTAAGGTATTTCACATTCATTAGCCTTCCTGGGCTCCTGTTGGATTGATGGCTTCTTAAGATGAAGTCCCTTGTCCATCTCCTCTCTGTAGCCCTGATCCCTGATGGCCCCAGACTGGTGACTGACAGTCACTCAGAATCCACCAGCTGCCTGTACTGCAACAGGTGCTGGTGCGCTGGTGATGAGCCACATGGACGATGGATTCACGTGGAAACCTACCAAACACAGTGGGACCAGTGCTAGGAAGGAAGAGAGTAGTTCTGAGAGGGATCATTACTGTGACTGTAACTCTGATTGCAGTCAGAAAAGGTCTCTGAAGTTTCACTTACCTGAAACCTTATCCCATGCCATGTTCCCACTCTCCTGTGTTGTCCCCACTCCTAGAAGTGATAAGACACCTGAAAGATGTATGAGAGATGCAGTGGACTTCTCTCATTGGCTGATGTATTCCCTTTCTCCATCCTTTCTTTCTTTCATTTCTTCTGTCCATTCATTTCTTCAACCAACATCTGTTCAGCCCCTACAATTTTCCATGTACTGTGCTGGTGCTGCCAATGTACCAATGAGCAAAACTGGCATAGTCCCCATCTTTGAGAAGCTTATGGTCTCCTAGGTAGAGGCTCATTAATCAAACAATCCCAGGATGTGGGGCTCTGAATTGAAAGAGGACCGTTGCAAGCATAAGGAAGCTTAAGCACATTGTTTCAGTTTGGAGCTAAGATGGCGCCTACAGGAAGGGACATGGGAGTGAAAGAAAGCTTAAGCACATTGTTTAAAGAAGCTTAAGCACATGTTTGCAGTTTGGAGCTAAGATGGCGCCTACAGGAAGAGACAAGGGCGTGATCTAAATTGTTAACGTGATGGTCAAAATTTCTGATTGGTTCCCCTGGTTTCCGCACTTATGGATGATTGCTTGACCTTTAGCTTGATTGGTGTAATCTATAGAAAGTCCCGTGCAAAACCCCCTTCACTTGCCTATAAAAGCTGTGAATCTGCATTAATAAAACGGAACTGCTTTGACGGAACCCCTGTCGCATCTGATTGTCTCCCGCCTGCCGGGGCTGGGTGGCGGGCAGAAGACCCACCTCTCTCCTGAGATCTCCCGGTTCAGCAGGGGGCAATCCCACTGCCTTCCTTTCTGCGGAAGGCCCCCGCACCAGGATGTCTTATTATGAACAGTGGAAAGTGCTATGACGGCAGATTCCATGCTTCAGTGGGTGTGGTTAACATGGAGGCTTGACTTGGTGTAAGGGAGGGCCTCCCCCTGGAGGTGATGTAGGCGGGGACCTCAAGGGGGGCTGTACATCACTGGTCACCATCAGAGGGAGTGGAGAACACGGCAATGACTTACAGGTAGGACCTGACTTCACGGCCGGGGAATCAGTGACCTTCATCTTAAGTCCACAAAGGGGACAGGGGGGACTCTCTGTTAGAGATGTACTTTTCCAGACGAGAAAGAACTGTGGCTTCAGGAAGGTTAGTGAGTCACTCTGTCCCTTGAAGCAGTTTTATGGCTGATGTATTCCCTTTCTCCATCCTTTCTTTCTTTCATTTCTTCTGTCCATTCATTTCTTCAACCAACATCTGTTCAGCCCCTACAATTTTCCATGTACTGTGCTGGTGCTGCCAATGTACCAATGAGCAAAACTGGCATAGTCCCCATCTTTGAGAAGCTTATGGTCTCCTAGGTAGAGGCTCATTAATCAAACAATCCCAGGATGTGGGGCTCTGAATTGAAAGAGGACCGTTGCAAGCATAAGGAAGCTTAAGCACATTGTTTCAGTTTGGAGCTAAGATGGCGCCTACAGGAAGGGACATGGGAGTGAAAGAAAGCTTAAGCACATTGTTTAAAGAAGCTTAAGCACATGTTTGCAGTTTGGAGCTAAGATGGCGCCTACAGGAAGAGACAAGGGCGTGATCTAAATTGTTAACGTGATGGTCAAAATTTCTGATTGGTTCCCCTGGTTTCCGCACTTATGGATGATTGCTTGACCTTTAGCTTGATTGGTGTAATCTATAGAAAGTCCCGTGCAAAACCCCCTTCACTTGCCTATAAAAGCTGTGAATCTGCATTAATAAAACGGAACTGCTTTGACGGAACCCCTGTCGCATCTGATTGTCTCCCGCCTGCCGGGGCTGGGTGGCGGGCAGAAGACCCACCTCTCCTGAGATCTCCCGGTTCAGCAGGGGCAATCCCACTGCCTTCCTTTCTGCGGAAGGCCCCCGCACCAGGATGTCTTATTATGAACAGTGGAAAGTGCTATGACGG
Source organism: Tragulus kanchil (assembly GCA_022376925.1). Lineage (NCBI taxonomy): Eukaryota > Metazoa > Chordata > Mammalia > Artiodactyla > Tragulidae > Tragulus > Tragulus kanchil. The sequence goes on from JAIOJX010000004.1 coordinate 6,561,252, forward strand.
CAGATTCCATGCTTCAGTGGGTGTGGTTAACATGGAGGCTTGACTTGGTGTAAGGGAGGGCCTCCCCCTGGAGGTGATGTAGGCGGGGACCTCAAGGGGGGCTGTACATCACTGGTCACCATCAGAGGGAGTGGAGAACACGGCAATGACTTACAGGTAGGACCTGACTTCACGGCCGGGGAATCAGTGACCTTCATCTTAATTCCACAAAGTGGACAGGGGTGACTCTCTGATAGAGATGTACTTTTCCAGACGAGAAAGAACTGTGGCTTCAGGAAGGTTAGTGAGTCACTCTGTCCCTTGAAGCAGGATAGAGCTGGACCTTGAGCCTCCATGGGTGGCCTGACTGTCTCTCTAGCTCTTTCCACACCCTCTTGTGCTATTGTTTTCTGGCTCCAGTTAAAATATCTGATGCCCCCTCTGGCTGATTAATTGTCACTAGGCTAGCTTCAGGTACATGGAACATGTACTAAGTCATGGTTAGGAATGTCCCCTCCAGGTCCCATGACCTTCTCTCCAAATAAAGATGAATAGTGGTAGTCAGGTAACCCTCAGGACTGGGGGTCTAGCCCTTGACTGTTATTTTTATAAGTCTCTGCATCTGATCACTACTGTACTGTATCATATCCAAGGTCAAACCAGCAGTGGAACATTGGAGACTCTGGGCTCCTTGATAGAATGCTTCTTTTACTTCTTCTTGTACCTGAAATACTTGGGTCAGAAAATTGAGGCCTGGTTAATATGCCTGATCCATTCCCATAAAGTTATAATAACTATCTTGGGAAAAAGAAAGCCCAGATTAAACACAAGTGTCTTATCTAGTTCCTTCTCATCTTTGCGCTCCTTCTCTCTTTCAGCTTTGTAAAAAGCATCATTATCTCCTAAAAGCTAATACATCACCGGGGATAAACTGTATTTTCCTAGGAATATCCCCTGATCATGTAGAATTTTAATTTTCCCCTAAAAATCCTTTTTGTGGGTGTTTTTGAAGATGTACATTCAGATTGGGAATGAAGTATGAATGAGGACTTGGAAGACGGTCTCTACACCGTGCCTTGACAACTCAATAGTTCTGTAACTACAGGCAAGTTACTTAGCCACTCTGAGCTTCATCCTTCTCTTCTGCAAAGCTGAAATGAATGTTGGGAGAGAATGAGACAGGATCCAAGGAAGAAACCGGTGCAAAGCACAAAGCTGAGGCCAGCTTGGAACATGGTTGGTTCTCGCTCAACTTTGGTTGACATATCACAATTGACCCGTTTCACAGAGCTAGAGATGTGGGGCTCAGAGACCAAGGGAGCCTGGGACCACATAGCTAGTCAGATCCTGAGTCTGACCAAAGCCCACATCCCTGCCTGCCATGTGCCCTGTACCCTATATATCCACTCAACTCCTTATTCTTTAGGCAGAAAACAAGTGTCAATTGTCAATGGGAAAACAGAGTTCATCCTGCTGCTGACTTGTGACCTGAATTCCAGGGATCTCAGGTCAGCATCCTACCTTCCCTATCCCCTCTCCTGTGCACCGGAAGTCCTCCAGCTTGCTTCAGCATGCAGAGGTATCACTAGGGAAGACATGCTGGTCACGTTTCCACTTTCTCCTCTCCTCTGGGGCAGCTCGTTTTCATGAAAATAGAACAGGGAGGAGGAGGAGTATTTGTACGATCTTTATCATCATTTATCTGGAGCAAACTTGAATTGGTTTCTTTGGGAGGAAAATTTCCTCTGAAGACTGACAAGGCAGCAGAAGATAGCAAAGCCTCTCAGGCAGTCCAAGGGAGGCATGAGATAATAAGAGTCTCTTACACTCCTGCTGACTTTAAAGCTCTCAAAGTGTTTCACTTATATCACCTAATTTGATCCTCTCAGCAGTCCCAGGAGGCAAGCAGAATAGGGAGTCCAATCCTTAGCTAGGTAAACTGAGTCACGGGGAGATCAGGTAGGTCATATAAGGAGAAAACTCTTTCTGTAGTCATGCCTAAAGTTCAGCCAACCTTAGGCATGGAGAGATATACCAGACCTTGACCTGGCCTCAAGGAACACCTGTTATCAGGGAAGATCAGCACAGGAACATGAATAAGAAATTGCAATATTTGGTTACAACAGTGATGTACATATGCTAGGAAATTAAAGTAAAGGGAAGAAGAGCACCTAGGTTAGTTTGATGAGGAGTGGTAATCAGGGAAGTCTTCCTGGAGGAAGTGATGCCTGAGATTTGAGGCTGAAAAGGTGTAAGCCTGGTGGAGGGGTTGAGGAGATGGCATGGCCCGGAGAAATGGCCTGAGAATTTTTTTAAAATTGAGGCATGGGAAATCAAAGAAATTTTGAAATTTGGATCTTAAAGTTCCCAGAATGCCTTTCTAGGGACCTTGATTTATCCTGTAATCTCTAGGGGTGGAGTTGGGAGTGGGACCATTGAAGAATCTTTGGTATGGGGATACATGCCTAGTTTCATCCAGATTAGAACTCAAAGCTTTGCTTTTCTGGTACAACGCTCTGGTCCCCCAACCTTAGAGCTTAGGTTCAGCCCTCATCACTTGGCTAAGCCTCCCTCAGCCTCCTGGAACCCAGCAGCCCCTCCTCCGAAAACCCAGGGTTGGCCACCGCAGGTGACCAAGTCTCTTAGGCTGTCTGTATCCTTCCTCGGGTACTGCGCCTCTTTTCTGCTTATCGGGCTGTTGCCTTCTCAGGACCAAACCCCACCTGCTTCAGCCCCTGGCAGTGCCCCTGGCAGTGTCCTGCATATCCAGTGGTCAACCAGCTTTAAATGCCAGCTCCTATCTACCACCCATCCCCACACTGCCTTGCCAATGGCTTTTGCTGGGTGAAGTTTTGCTTTCTCACCACCCTCCTGTTTAGCAGCAGTGGCCCAGGACCTGGAGCAAGGATTCTTGCATCTCAGCTGCCTGGACTCTGTGCTTATCTACTTTGTAGTTTATACACAGATGCTCCCTCTGAAACCCCTGGTTTTGAGATATTGTGTCTTGTCTGTTGTAAAGAATGTGAACTGCTCAATTAGGTCCTAATGATTGCTAACCACGTGGCCTTATGAAGTCTCTACAAGCCTCTTTCCTTATCTGTAAAGTAGGGATCATATTAATATGTATATCCGAGGGCTGCTGTGAGGTTTAAATGAGATAATGCATGTGAAGTATTCTTTGTGGTAAGCACTTAATAAATCTTGTTTTCTTCTCATAATCATCGTACTGACTTTATGGGGCATCTGGTTCAGACAGTGGAGAAAGTGGAGCAGCATCTCTCTTTGCAGAAAGCACAAACACCCACCATTTAATTCAGTAAGTGGGGTATTTTTTAAAAAATGGAATCAAAGGCAAATGTAAGCCTGGTGGAGGGGTTGAGGAGATGGCATGGCCCGGAGAAATGGCCTGAGAATTTTTTTAAAATTGAGGCATGGGAAATCAAAGAAATTTTGAAATTTGGATCTTAAAGTTCCCAGAATGCCTTTCTAGGGACCTTGATTTATCCTGTAATCTCTAGGGGTGGAGTTGGGAGTGGGACCATTGAAGAATCTTTGGTATGGGGATACATGCCTAGTTTCATCCAGATTAGAACTCAAAGCTTTGCTTTTCTGGTACAACGCTCTGGTCCCCCAACCTTAGAGCTTAGGTTCAGCCCTCATCACTTGGCTAAGCCTCCCTCAGCCTCCTGGAACCCAGCAGCCCCTCCTCCGAAAACCCAGGGTTGGCCACCGCAGGTGACCAAGTCTCTTAGGCTGTCTGTATCCTTCCTCGGGTACTGCGCCTCTTTTCTGCTTATCGGGCTGTTGCCTTCTCAGGACCAAACCCCACCTGCTTCAGCCCCTGGCAGTGCCCCTGGCAGTGTCCTGCATATCCAGTGGTCAACCAGCTTTAAATGCCAGCTCCTATCTACCACCCATCCCCACACTGCCTTGCCAATGGCTTTTGCTGGGTGAAGTTTTGCTTTCTCACCACCCTCCTGTTTAGCAGCAGTGGCCCAGGACCTGGAGCAAGGATTCTTGCATCTCAGCTGCCTGGACTCTGTGCTTATCTACTTTGTAGTTTATACACAGATGCTCCCTCTGAAACCCCTGGTTTTGAGATATTGTGTCTTGTCTGTTGTAAAGAATGTGAACTGCTCAATTAGGTCCTAATGATTGCTAACCACGTGGCCTTATGAAGTCTCTACAAGCCTCTTTCCTTATCTGTAAAGTAGGGATCATATTAATATGTATATCCGAGGGCTGCTGTGAGGTTTAAATGAGATAATGCATGTGAAGTATTCTTTGTGGTAAGCACTTAATAAATCTTGTTTTCTTCTCATAATCATCGTACTGACTTTATGGGGCATCTGGTTCAGACAGTGGAGAAAGTGGAGCAGCATCTCTCTTTGCAGAAAGCACAAACACCCACCATTTAATTCATCCAAATGGGCTTTTAGGGAGGCAAAAGGAAGGTGAGAGAGCTTCAGTGATAGGGGTGGGGAGGCTAGTTGTTGGATCACTTGGGCCCTGGTTCACCTCTGCCACTAACATCTGTGCGCCCTGGTGTTCACAAAGTTCACTCCTCCTGCTCTCATTTCTCTCACCTGTAAATCCACTGACCTCTGGCTGAATCATGTCAGCTGTCCTAGTCTGTGATTCCACCCCTGGAGTCTACATGTGGTCCATTTTCAGCCTCTGCAAAGTCTGGAGATGTTCAGGGCTGAGCTGTCTGACCAGGCCTATGGTCAGGGCCAGAGACTAGACTGGGAACTGCAGTGTCCACCTGCCACTGCCTGGGGAAAGAAAGGACAGTGCTATTGCTCATCATCCAGATTCTAGTCCTCCCCTCCCCGAGCTGCAACTGGAGGCGGGGGTTGGAGGTCTAGTTCTGTGGTCCTTTTGGCAGTCTCAGGTGGTTTTTAAGGTTCCAGATCAATCTGGGACATCTGCCATAAGTTTAGCTGGAGTCATCTCTCTTGTTCTTCCTGTTAGCTCTTCTGAGGGCTTCCCTGCTTGATTAGCCAGCCATCGGTGGGTTCTGAAGACAGGTCAGGATAGGGTCCAGAAGAGGGGATGGAAAAGAAGTAAGCAGAGGCTGAGAGGTGGGTTCTGAATAAATACTGGATGGATGCATGAGGGGAGGGAAAGTGAGGGGGAAGGGGCATGTGGGTATGCCTAATCTGTAAAGTAGGGCTCCCTCTGAAACCCCTGGTTTTGAGATATTGTGTCTTGTCTGTTGTAAAGAATGTGAACTGCTCAATTAGGTCCTAATGATTGCTAACCACGTGGCCTTATGAAGTCTCTACAAGCCTCTTTCCTTATCTGTAAAGTAGGGATCATATTAATATGTATATCCGAGGGCTGCTGTGAGGTTTAAATGAGATAATGCATGTGAAGTATTCTTTGTGGTAAGCACTTAATAAATCTTGTTTTCTTCTCATAATCATCGTACTGACTTTATGGGGCATCTGGTTCAGACAGTGGAGAAAGTGGAGCAGCATCTCTCTTTGCAGAAAGCACAAACACCCACCATTTAATTCATCCAAATGGGCTTTTAGGGAGGCAAAAGGAAGGTGAGAGAGCTTCAGTGATAGGGGTGGGGAGGCTAGTTGTTGGATCACTTGGGCCCTGGTTCACCTCTGCCACTAACATCTGTGCGCCCTGGTGTTCACAAAGTTCACTCCTCCTGCTCTCATTTCTCTCACCTGTAAATCCACTGACCTCTGGCTGAATCATGTCAGCTGTCCTAGTCTGTGATTCCACCCCTGGAGTCTACATGTGGTCCATTTTCAGCCTCTGCAAAGTCTGGAGATGTTCAGGGCTGAGCTGTCTGACCAGGCCTATGGTCAGGGCCAGAGACTAGACTGGGAACTGCAGTGTCCACCTGCCACTGCCTGGGGAAAGAAAGGACAGTGCTATTGCTCATCATCCAGATTCTAGTCCTCCCCTCCCCGAGCTGCAACTGGAGGCGGGGGTTGGAGGTCTAGTTCTGTGGTCCTTTTGGCAGTCTCAGGTGGTTTTTAAGGTTCCAGATCAATCTGGGACATCTGCCATAAGTTTAGCTGGAGTCATCTCTCTTGTTCTTCCTGTTAGCTCTTCTGAGGGCTTCCCTGCTTGATTAGCCAGCCATCGGTGGGTTCTGAAGACAGGTCAGGATAGGGTCCAGAAGAGGGGATGGAAAAGAAGTAAGCAGAGGCTGAGAGGTGGGTTCTGAATAAATACTGGATGGATGCATGAGTGGAGGAAAAAGTGAGGGAGAGGTCATGGGGAGGACAGGCATTGGTGCCTGTCCATGTGAGGGCGATGAATGAGTATCTTCCAAGTTGATGCAAAATAAATAGAAAATAGAGTTGGAGAAGGGGAGAAAAAGAGATCGAAAAGAAAGAAATACAAAGAAAGAATAGACAAGAAATGATAAGCTCAGGAAGGAAGGCTAAGAGAGGGGGAATCATGGAAGGTAGATGTGGCAGGCAACAGATTGAGACAAAGATGAAATTGAAGAAGTGTTCTGCCGAAGGTTCTTCCATACCCTTTGCTAGAGCTGCCTGAAGTTACACCACTGAAATTAGAAATTTGTGCATGCATGTGTGTGTGTACATGCATGTGTATGTTAAGGCACTGACCTCCATTAAAATCCAAAATATCCTGAACTACGACAGAACAGAAAACTGCTATCAGGTGACTCCTTCTTAAAGCCAACCAGACAGCAGGGTTTTGATTGAGTTGCCATGAAAAGATAACTAAGCAAGCCTAGGCCAGTCCCCTGGGCTGCATTTCATGGGCAGTGGTGGGAAAGGTAGACAGCAGAGAACCAAGTCCAGTAATCGGGAGTTGGGGGCCTCTGAAGACTTTTACGTATGAAGTCCCCAGACCTCTGTATCACTTGACCTCTGACCATTCCTGAGGGTTGTCCTGAGTTGAAGCCAGAAGCCCCTAGAGATCATCTGTCCAGAGGTCCCCATCACACGGTCACAAGATATATATACTGGTGGTGGAAGCAAGAGGATATTGTAATAGAACTCAGGTGAACATTTTTGTTTATTTGAATAATTACATACTGAGATAGTTGTCCAGTAAGTGATGCTGGTTAATTGTGATAAAGTTTTCTTGTTAAAATGTAAGCAAAGAGAGATGATGTCAAGCCTGATGATTAAATAAGTGATGACAAGGTCAACCTGCAGTTATTGAAGAGGCACCAAGACCATGTAGCCAGAGTTAGGGAAATGGACTTCTCATTCAAACTCTTCCTGTCAAAGATAGGGCCCCTGGAACCCAGAGAACGGAAATGTCTGTCTCAGAACCAGGATGGAATTGGACTAGATCCCATCTCCTCATCAATGAGCTTCCTATTTGCCTATGCTGATCCTCCTCTGATCATGCTTCAAGCCCCAGGTGATCAATCTGTTAATTATGGGTTTGCTTGACAAATTCTACACCTCCTATTGCTTCCATTCAAGGATGAAAATAATATATTTGTTTCATAATTGCTTGTCATGGTAGCCGTCTTGAAACTGTATGAGCATTAGAAATGGTGTGAAGGTTGTGGGTTATCCTTGAGTTACAGCATATTATTGAGAAAAATGGTGTGCAGATCAAATTTCTACAAATCAGCTTCCATTTTTCCATTGATTTACTTTATCCCAGAGGTATTTAATTCTTTTCAGTTGGTAATTGCTTTGAGACATTGCTTGTAAAGAAAAGAATACTATACTGAAAGGCTGGAAAACTAGATACCAGGTCCAGCTCTGCAAAGTCACAATGCAGTCTTGAGAAATCTTGACCCTCTTTGCACCTCAGAAAAACCAGGCCCCAAGCAAGGGTTTTGATTGAGTTGCCATGAAAAGATAACTAAGTAAGCCTAGGCCAGTCCCCTGGGCTGCATTTCATGGGCAGTGGTGGGAAAGGTAGACAGCAGAGAACCAAGTCCAGTAATCGGGAGTTGGGGGCCTCTGAAGACTTTTACGTATGAAGTCCCCAGACCTCTGTATCACTTGACCTCTGACCATTCCTGAGGGTTGTCCTGAGTTGAAGCCAGAAGCCCCTAGAGATCATCTGTCCAGAGGTCCCCATCACACGGTCACAAGATATATATACTGGTGGTGGAAGCAAGAGGATATTGTAATAGAACTCAGGTGAACATTTTTGTTTATTTGAATAATTACATACTGAGATAGTTGTCCAGTAAGTGATGCTGGTTAATTGTGATAAAGTTTTCTTGTTAAAATGTAAGCAAAGAGAGATGATGTCAAGCCTGATGATTAAATAAGTGATGACAAGGTCAACCTGCAGTTATTGAAGAGGCACCAAGACCATGTAGCCAGAGTTAGGGAAATGGACTTCTCATTCAAACTCTTCCTGTCAAAGATAGGGCCCCTGGAACCCAGAGAACGGAAATGTCTGTCTCAGAACCAGGATGGAATTGGACTAGATCCCATCTCCTCATCAATGAGCTTCCTATTTGCCTATGCTGATCCTCCTCTGATCATGCTTCAAGCCCCAGGTGATCAATCTGTTAATTATGGGTTTGCTTGACAAATTCTACACCTCCTATTGCTTCCATTCAAGGATGAAAATAATATATTTGTTTCATAATTGCTTGTCATGGTAGCCGTCTTGAAACTGTATGAGCATTAGAAATGGTGTGAAGGTTGTGGGTTATCCTTGAGTTACAGCATATTATTGAGAAAAATGGTGTGCAGATCAAATTTCTACAAATCAGCTTCCATTTTTCCATTGATTTACTTTATCCCAGAGGTATTTAATTCTTTTCAGTTGGTAATTGCTTTGAGACATTGCTTGTAAAGAAAAGAATACTATACTGAAAGGCTGGAAAACTAGATACCAGGTCCAGCTCTGCAAAGTCACAATGCAGTCTTGAGAAATCTTGACCCTCTTTGCACCTCAGCTTTCCCAAAATGAAATAAAAATGGCATGATTTGAGGACAGGACATCTACAAGTCTTTTCCTCTCTCTAGTCTCAGAGGCTTCCCTGGTTGCATGCTCTTGATCCCAATTGGCTTCCTCTTTTCTTTAGCTTCTTCAGGATTGAGAACATAAAAATTAGATACCAATAGGAACTATTTCAAATGGAGACCATGTAAGGTTTAGAAACATGAGAGTAAGGAGATGCGAAGAAGTCAAGAGCTGGCATGAGGTGATGATCAATGGACAGTTTTTGGAACTGCCTGCCCAGCACGCCTTTGCAAAGAGTTATTACCCCTTGACATCATCAAAATCACTGCAGAAAGATTAATTAACTATATTATACTATGACCTCACCTTTAAGACATAAACTGATTGGTTCAGGGGCTCGTAGGCACCTGCCCAAAGTTGGGTTAATCAGAGTGTCTCGTGAAGAGTTTGATTCTAGTCTTGAGAATAAGTATCTAGACTCCTTCATGTCTATACTGATTAAAGCTTGGGGGTTACTAGTGGCCATTTTTGTCTTTAGCCCACGATTCCTGAAGGTAGGAGCAGAACAGAACTGAAGCAGGCACACGAGGAGAAAATGAGGGAAAAAAAGATGACTTCTGCAAGCACTGATATTTTAGTTCCTTATTTCTGGGGCTCAGCTGTATTTCATCCCTACCCTTAATGAGATACTCCCATATTCTTATAAATTGCTTCCCAGCATACTTGTTCTTGTTGCCAAGGCTTGTGTCAGTTGGGCTGTGTCACTTGCCAGGAAGGAGATTTCTAATAAATTACAGGGACCCCGTTCCAGACCCACCAAATCAGAATCTCCAGTGCTGGGTTTCAGACATTGACACTGAGAACAAAACCTCGTTGCTCATATGCAGCCAGGCTTGAGATTCTGTTGAGAAGACCCTGGAGAGAAACTTCTAGAGTAGCGCACATGAGACATCTGATTCACCTGTAACCACTCACGTGTTCTTGAGCTCAATTTGTCTCTGATCCTGTCTGTTCACCTGTTAAACAGAAATCATTATCTTCATCTTACGGGTTCCCAGAGCTGTTGTGCTTAATAAAAGCAGAACACCTGTGGTTCCTCAGGAAGTGGACTCCGTGGAGATGGGCTGGCCCGGGAAAATTTACTCGAGTTGCTCTCGGGAGCCCCTTCCGTGAGAGGAGAGGCAGGGGAGCAGGTTGGGTGAGAGGACAGAGGCCACGTGGGGAGCTCTGCACGGAGAAGACTCTTCAGAGCTGTTCTCTGTTGCCCTGAGGCAGCCTTTCTGCCCCTTGGTCACTGGTGAGGCGGGCGCCCCCTCCAGCAGAGGCAGCCCTCTAAGAGGACTGGTCGCCGGGGGCTCCGCTCCTGGAGGGACATTTGAGCAGCACTTCACAGGTGAGTCCATTCCTACACACAATACTCTTTATTTGATAAATAAAGGGAATTCCTTACCCCTCCGCCCCATGATCCCCGCCAGACTTTGCCCTCCTCTTGCATTTCCTGCCAGAATGACTCCGACCCCCACCTCTGTAAACTTAGACACCCAGCCAGAAACCTGCAGGCAACTTCCCACTTCAACCTGAATGCAGTCAGTACCAACATCTTTTTGTTTTCTTTATTATCCTCTTTGTTTTTGCTACTATTGTCTTAGTTCAGTTTTCCATCTTCTCATCTGAATTTTGTCAACAGCTTCCTGTTTGTTGTCCCTGCTTCCTGAATTCCTGTTTTCTGAAACTCATCCTGCACACAACTGCTAGAGGGATTTTTCTCAAATGCAGAGCCTGTGACTATGGCCCCCCTTATAGCCTTATGCCGAGATACTTTCTTATAAATTGCTTCCCAGCATACTTGTTCTTGTTGCAAAGTTGTGCGGGGCTGTGTCACTTGCCAGGAAGGAGATTTCTAATAAATTACAGGGACCCCGTTCCAGACCCACCAAATCAGAATCTCCAGTGCTGGGTTTCAGACATTGACACTGAGAACAAAACCTCGTTGCTCATATGCAGCCAGGCTTGAGATTCTGTTGAGAAGACCCTGGAGAGAAACTTCTAGAGTAGCGCACATGAGACATCTGATTCACCTGTAACCACTCACGTGTTCTTGAGCTCAATTTGTCTCTGATCCTGTCTGTTCACCTGTTAAACAGAAATCATTATCTTCATCTTACGGGTTCCCAGAGATGTTGTGCTTAATAAAAGCAGAACACCTGTGGTTCCTCAGGAAGTGGACTCCGGTGGAGATGGGCTGGCCGGAAATTCACTCGAGTTGCTCTCGGGAGCCCCTTCCGTGAGAGGAGAGGCAGGGGAGCAGGTTGGGTGAGAGGACAGAGGCCACGTGGGGAGCTCTGCACGGAGAAGACTCTTCAGAGCTGTTCTCTGTTGCCCTGAGGCAGCCTTTCTGCCCCTTGGTCACTGGTGAGGCGGGCGCCCCCTCCAGCAGAGGCAGCCCTCTAAGAGGACTGGTCGCCGGGGGCTCCGCTCCTGGAGGGACATTTGAGCAGCACTTCACAGGTGAGTCCATTCCTACACACAATACTCTTTATTTGATAAATAAAGGGAATTCCTTACCCCTCCGCCCCATGATCCCCGCCAGACTTTGCCCTCCTCTTGCATTTCCTGCCAGAATGACTCCGACCCCCACCTCTGTAAACTTAGACACCCAGCCAGAAACCTGCAGGCAACTTCCCACTTCAACCTGAATGCAGTCAGTACCAACATCTTTTTGTTTTCTTTATTATCCTCTTTGTTTTTGCTACTATTGTCTTAGTTCAGTTTTCCATCTTCTCATCTGAATTTTGTCAACAGCTTCCTGTTTGTTGTCCCTGCTTCCTGAATTCCTGTTTTCTGAAACTCATCCTGCACACAACTGCTAGAGGGATTTTTCTCAAATGCAGAGCCTGTGACTATGGCACTTAAGCCTTTCAGTGGTTTCTTGGTGCCCTCAGGATATAGACCAAGTTGTAGGCTGGCCTGTGATCTGTCTTCATCTGGTTCTGCTTCTCTAACCTCTCCCTCTCTCCCAGCTAGCTGCTCACAGCTTCTATCTCAGAGCAAGTGCACTGCTCCGGGCCTTGTTGACTTTTCTTGTGCTTTTCACTCCCCTCTGGGACGACCTTGCCCGCCCCATCTGGCTCATTCATACTCATCCTTCAAGACATTGCTTCTTCCAGGAACAATGCTAGACTCCCCATGCTTTTGTCCATCAGAACTCATCTTTGTATGTTATTTTCTTTGTTTCTTCTTATTAAAAATTATAATTCTAATAGCTAACATTTATTGATTGCTGACTTAATATGTCCTGATAAATGCTTCATATCGATGATCTCATTTAATACTCAAATAACCTTTTGAAGTTAGCACCATTCTTACCTCTGTAAAAAGTGTTAGGCAGTCGTGATTCTTTGTGATCCCATGGAGTGTAGCATAGCCCATCAGGCTTCTCTGTTCATGGAATTTTCCAGGCAAGAATACTGGTGTGGGTTGCCATTTCCTTCTCCATCTTATCTCTATAGAAGAGTGAATTGCTCCTGGAAGTAATTTGTTCAACATCATGTAGCTAATGTAGTTAGGAATTGAAGCCAAGGCTATCCGATGACACTGTATTGTTTTATTAATAATTTAGCCTCAGAACTCAGAATGGTGCCTAGTGTGTCACCTTTTGAAGTAAACCTGGCACAGTGACTAGATCATGGTTTGTTTTCCATAACGGATTTCTCCACCGTATCAAATATGTTGAAATTGGTTGAAAGTTATAAAAGCAGTACTAGTGTTTAGTGTACTTTTCATCAGTATAAAGGAAAACAAATGAAGAACTTGTTTTTCGTTTTCAAAAAATGTCCTAGCCCAGAGGTCTCTCGCTTCTGATTCTGGACCAGTGATCATCGAAAGGAATGAAATCAAGATATGACCTAAAATTTACTAAATTTGTCTTTCATCTCAGTAAAGGTAACATAACGCCTGTTTATTTTCCCACGTGGTATCATTTTGCTTAATTTCAGATCCTGTATAGTAGATACAACTTCTTCCTGAGTTGGTAGGGGTTCAAGAGGTAAAGAAATAGCAAATGTGTATTGTGTCTCACTCAGCCCCTTTCAGCCTCCCCATTACCACAGCAAGGTGGATTTCATGTTCTCAGTTTTACATTTTGGGCATGAGAGGCCCAAGAAGGTCGAGTGACCTGATCAGTGTCACATGCTAATATATGGAAGGGCCAGGGTTCATATTCAGGCCTTGTCTAACTCCACACAGTTAGCTTATACTCCTGAATCCCCCTGCAGACCTGCCTACCTCTGTTCCTGGAAAGGCTGGCTTGTCCCCATTAGGACAACTTCTAATGATCATTAATGTTCTTAGACATCCTCAACTGCAGGTGCAGTGGCTGCCCCAAGGGAGGGAGCTGCGTGATCGCTGGGTCTTGTGCTCTTCAATTAGTTAATAAGCAGGCGGCTCTCTGGGGAGCCAGGTGGAAACGCTGAGGGCAGAACCTTGAGCAGAAAGGGAGCTGCTGATTTCTGATCCCATGGAGTGTAGCATAGCATCGTTTTGTTCATGGAATTTTCCAGGCAAGAATACTGGTGTGGGTTGCCATTTCCTTCTCCATCTTATCTCTATAGAAGAGTGAATTGCTCCTGGAAGTAATTTGTTCAACATCATGTAGCTAATGTAGTTAGGAATTGAAGCCAAGGCTATCCGATGACACTGTATTGTTTTATTAATAATTTAGCCTCAGAACTCAGAATGGTGCCTAGTGTGTCACCTTTTGAAGTAAACCTGGCACAGTGACTAGATCATGGTTTGTTTTCCATAACGGATTTCTCCACCGTATCAAATATGTTGAAATTGGTTGAAAGTTATAAAAGCAGTACTAGTGTTTAGTGTACTTTTCATCAGTATAAAGGAAAACAAATGAAGAACTTGTTTTTCGTTTTCAAAAAATGTCCTAGCCCAGAGGTCTCTCGCTTCTGATTCTGGACCAGTGATCATCGAAAGGAATGAAATCAAGATATGACCTAAAATTTACTAAATTTGTCTTTCATCTCAGTAAAGGTAACATAACGCCTGTTTATTTTCCCACGTGGTATCATTTTGCTTAATTTCAGATCCTGTATAGTAGATACAACTTCTTCCTGAGTTGGTAGGGGTTCAAGAGGTAAAGAAATAGCAAATGTGTATTGTGTCTCACTCAGCCCCTTTCAGCCTCCCCATTACCACAGCAAGGTGGATTTCATGTTCTCAGTTTTACATTTTGGGCATGAGAGGCCCAAGAAGGTCGAGTGACCTGATCAGTGTCACATGCTAATATATGGAAGGGCCAGGGTTCATATTCAGGCCTTGTCTAACTCCACACAGTTAGCTTATACTCCTGAATCCCCCTGCAGACCTGCCTACCTCTGTTCCTGGAAAGGCTGGCTTGTCCCCATTAGGACAACTTCTAATGATCATTAATGTTCTTAGACATCCTCAACTGCAGGTGCAGTGGCTGCCCCAAGGGAGGGAGCTGCGTGATCGCTGGGTCTTGTGCTCTTCAATTAGTTAATAAGCAGGCGGCTCTCTGGGGAGCCAGGTGGAAACGCTGAGGGCAGAACCTTGAGCAGAAAGGGAGCTGCTGATTTCTGATTTCAAGGGTCTTGTCCAAGTACGTTATTCAAGAGGAAACTAAGAGACTATGCCTAAACCCATAGAGACAGAAAGTAGATTCGTAGTTACCAGCACCTGAGGGGTGGGGGAAGGTCCTGGGGGAGTAACTACTTAACGGTTACTGTGGGATCTCCTTTGGGGGTGATGGAAATGCTGTCGTTCTTGTGGTGGTGATGCTTGTCCAACTTTGTGAGGGTATGACATATACCAGAGTTGTGCCTTTTAAAATGGTCACAGTGGTAAATTTTGTGTCATGTGCATTTTACCACAGTTAAAAACAAAGTTTCCATAAACATATGACCCAGGTTTGTGGACCATTTGCAGCCAGGTGCGATTCTCCCTCCCATCTCTGCTAAGAGATGATTTTTTAGAGCTGCTTTGGTGGTAAAATAAAATAATGAACAGCTGTCAGCTATGAACAAGCCCAGAACCTGCAAGTTGGTGTGATTTGCTTCTACTCTTCACTCCCAACTGGAAACCTCTTCCCTGAATCCAGGGAGACAGTGTGGTGTGGCAGAATAAGCCTGGGTTTTGGAGTCATTTAGACTTTCATCTGAATCCCAGCTTGCTATTTACTTACTGTGCTTGAGAGCCCTTGATTTAGCTCTGAGCCTTGGGAATCTGTCAAACAGGAATGTTAAAAGCACTTTTCAGATAGAAGTTGATGAAGACTAGAACTGCTCTCCATAGCGTCTGGGAGGGTCAGCAAATGCTGCTTCGCTCCTTCTTGTTCTCCTCCGTTTCCTTTCTCCTTTTCCCCTCCTAATTCCTCTCTTCCTCCTCATTACTGTTAAACAAAAAGAAACACTAAAGCTAGCAGAAGAGAGAGGACAAAGGAAATGGCTTAGAAAAGCAGAATAATAGAGTTCTGTACATGACAAAGCTAACAGAAGCTGTATTAAATGGATCGGACAGGAGTGGGATGTTTTCAGATCCTCTCACTGTCTCCGTATTCCTCGTTTTCATTCTAGTAACATTCAGAGTAGATTTATTATTCGCATTTGACAGATGGGGAGGCCAAGACTCAGGTCAAACCAGTGACTCCCAGTCACACTGGAAATGGCAGAGCCACAACTGGAAGAAGAACGAGTACCTGCCCACATCTGACTTGCTGCTTCCTGCAGCTCCAGGTGGTGTCAGAGCCACTGGATATGATTGAAACATGGACCATAAAAAAAGACTGACTTTTGTCTTGCAAGAAGTTTGTCTTTTTGAGGTTGCCGAGAGATTCTGTTTGACTATCCTATACTCTCCTGATTCTCTTCACTAGGTGGCATAATCTGAATAGAGATCATTAGTGTTGTCATCAGGAGTCCCGAGTTCTAGGCCTGACTAAGCCCTTAAAGTCTCCAGAAAGACATCTTAAGTCATGATAGTGTATTTAATTTTTTAAAATTAGTTCATTCTTTCATTGATTCACCTCTTCTTTAATGAACAGGTATTCTGTTAGGTGCCAGGAATAAATGGAACAATAGGCAAGCCGGATGTGTGCTTTTCTTCTTTCCTTGTAGAGTTCATATTTTACTGGAGGAGAAAAATAATTTAAAAAGCAGAGCAACATATAAATGAAATAATTAGCATTTATATCCAATGTTTGAAAGGGAATAAAAGAGGGTCAAGAATGGGGTTACAGGGAGAGAGGGTGATCAGAGGGAAGGCAGAGAACAGACTTTAAAACTGGAAGCTGACACCCAGTAAGAGGAGTGGGGATGTCAAGGGAGCTGAATTTCCAGATGAAAATGTCATGGGTAGAGTGCTAAGGCTGGAGAGGCATTCACGGGATTTAGGAACCTAAAGAAATCAAGGTGGCTGGAGCTTAGTGAGGAAGCAAAGAGGCCTTGAGCTGAGGCTGGAGAGGGACAGGGCCCAGGCTGTTCAGAGACTGCCCACTAAAATAAGGACTTCGAATTTTAAGAACAATGGGAATCCTTTGGAATCCTTTCTAAGTAGAGAAGCTGTGTGATCTGCTTTGCATTTAAAGAAGGTAAATCAAGCTGCTTATTTGGAAAATGAACCAGAGGGGAAAATCAGGGCCCTGGTTAAGACACTGGAAGCATGATTCAAGGAAGATTTATTATTCGCATTTGACACATGGGGAGGCCAAGACTCAGGTCAAACCAGTGACTCCCAGTCACACTGGAAATGGCAGAGCCACAACTGGAAGAAGAACGAGTACCTGCCCACATCTGACTTGCTGCTTCCTGCAGCTCCAGGTGGTGTCAGAGCCACTGGATATGATTGAAACATGGACCATAAAAAAAGACTGACTTTTGTCTTGCAAGAAGTTTGTCTTTTTGAGGTTGCCGAGAGATTCTGTTTGACTATCCTATACTCTCCTGATTCTCTTCACTAGGTGGCATAATCTGAATAGAGATCATTAGTGTTGTCATCAGGAGTCCCGAGTTCTAGGCCTGACTAAGCCCTTAAAGTCTCCAGAAAGACATCTTAAGTCATGATAGTGTATTTAATTTTTTAAAATTAGTTCATTCTTTCATTGATTCACCTCTTCTTTAATGAACAGGTATTCTGTTAGGTGCCAGGAATAAATGGAACAATAGGCAAGCCGGATGTGTGCTTTTCTTCTTTCCTTGTAGAGTTCATATTTTACTGGAGGAGAAAAATAATTTAAAAAGCAGAGCAACATATAAATGAAATAATTAGCATTTATATCCAATGTTTGAAAGGGAATAAAAGAGGGTCAAGAATGGGGTTACAGGGAGAGAGGGTGATCAGAGGGAAGGCAGAGAACAGACTTTAAAACTGGAAGCTGACACCCAGTAAGAGGAGTGGGGATGTCAAGGGAGCTGAATTTCCAGATGAAAATGTCATGGGTAGAGTGCTAAGGCTGGAGAGGCATTCACGGGATTTAGGAACCTAAAGAAATCAAGGTGGCTGGAGCTTAGTGAGGAAGCAAAGAGGCCTTGAGCTGAGGCTGGAGAGGGACAGGGCCCAGGCTGTTCAGAGACTGCCCACTAAAATAAGGACTTCGAATTTTAAGAACAATGGGAATCCTTTGGAATCCTTTCTAAGTAGAGAAGCTGTGTGATCTGCTTTGCATTTAAAGAAGGTAAATCAAGCTGCTTATTTGGAAAATGAACCAGAGGGGAAAATCAGGGCCCTGGTTAAGACACTGGAAGCATGATTCAAGGAAGCGTTGAGTGGCTCTGAGTTTGAGCGATGACAATGAAGATAGCAAGATGCTAAGAGACTAATGATCTGGTTTGAAGATAGAATCTAAAGGACTTGCTGATGGGCTGGCTGTGGAGAGGGATGGTCACTGTAATTTTGTGTGAGGCCGCTGGGAGCTGGGGAAGACTGGGATGGGAGTAGTGGAAAAGCTAGCTCCATTTTGTACTAGTTGAACCACAAAGAAAGCGATAGGGAGACGATGAGGAAGAGTGAAGCCTGTAGAGGGGCAAGGGTGTGAGGACCTGTTATAAGGTCTGGAACCACCATTAATTCACAAAGTGCCTGTAAGTTCTTTTTTCTAAGTTTCAGTTTCTCCATCCATAATGTGTGTGTGTGTTGGATTAAATGATACCTTGTGCTTGTCCTCACTTAAACATTCTGTGATAGTAACAATATGTGTACTTGTCATTCATGGGTCTATGTAAAAGTTGTGTAAACCTATTTAAATTTGAAAACTCTTCTACTTCGTATAAGTCAGTGAATTCCTGGTGTAAGTGCTACTTCCTTTAATTTGTCTCGATATTTTTTGGAGGGCTTCACGTGCTAGGCCTTCATCTGACTTTGGCAGAATTGGTCGAACCCTCCACAGAGTCAGAAGCCAGAGCTTGAATTCTATTACCTTCACCCATTTGTTAGTTCTATGTTTCTGGAATTTTCTTTAGTCTTGGTTGCTTAGACGTTAGCTCCCTGGTTCACAAACTTTGCACATTGGAATCACTAGAGAATCCTTTAAAGCTGCTGATGCCTGGCCCTTATGTACAGCTATTCTGATTTACTTGAGATGTGAGCTGTGCTTTGAGGGTTCTAAAAGCTCCCCAGATAATTGTAATGTGCAGCAAAGACGGAGACTCACTGTGTTCCAGATGATTAAGGTGGATGCATGTGTGAGTGCTCAGTTGCTAAGTCATGTCTGACTCTTTGCAACCCCATAGACTATAGCCTGCCAGGCTTTTCTGGCCATGGGGGATTCCCCAGCCCTAGGAGATTACTGCTTTGCATTTAAAGAAGGTAAATCAAGCTGCTTAAAAAAAGAGGAAAATCAGGGCCCTGGAAGACACGGGAATTCAAGGAAGCGTTGAGTGGCTCTGAGTTTGAGCGATGACAATGAAGATAGCAAGATGCTAAGAGACTAATGATCTGGTTTGAAGATAGAATCTAAAGGACTTGCTGATGGGCTGGCTGTGGAGAGGGATGGTCACTGTAATTTTGTGTGAGGCCGCTGGGAGCTGGGGAAGACTGGGATGGGAGTAGTGGAAAAGCTAGCTCCATTTTGTACTAGTTGAACCACAAAGAAAGCGATAGGGAGACGATGAGGAAGAGTGAAGCCTGTAGAGGGGCAAGGGTGTGAGGACCTGTTATAAGGTCTGGAACCACCATTAATTCACAAAGTGCCTGTAAGTTCTTTTTTCTAAGTTTCAGTTTCTCCATCCATAATGTGTGTGTGTGTTGGATTAAATGATACCTTGTGCTTGTCCTCACTTAAACATTCTGTGATAGTAACAATATGTGTACTTGTCATTCATGGGTCTATGTAAAAGTTGTGTAAACCTATTTAAATTTGAAAACTCTTCTACTTGTATAAGTCAGTGAATTCCTGGTGTAAGTGCTACTTCCTTTAATTTGTCTCGATATTTTTTGGAGGGCTTCACGTGCTAGGCCTTCATCTGACTTTGGCAGAATTGGTCGAACCCTCCACAGAGTCAGAAGCCAGAGCTTGAATTCTATTACCTTCACCCATTTGTTAGTTCTATGTTTCTGGAATTTTCTTTAGTCTTGGTTGCTTAGACGTTAGCTCCCTGGTTCACAAACTTTGCACATTGGAATCACTAGAGAATCCTTTAAAGCTGCTGATGCCTGGCCCTTATGTACAGCTATTCTGATTTACTTGAGATGTGAGCTGTGCTTTGAGGGTTCTAAAAGCTCCCCAGATAATTGTAATGTGCAGCAAAGACGGAGACTCACTGTGTTCCAGATGATTAAGGTGGATGCATGTGTGAGTGCTCAGTTGCTAAGTCATGTCTGACTCTTTGCAACCCCATAGACTATAGCCTGCCAGGCTTTTCTGGCCATGGGATTACCCAGGCAAGAATCCTGGAGAGGGCTGTCATTTCCTTCTTTAGGGGATCTCCCTGACCCAGGATCAAGCCCATGTCTCCTTCAATGGCAGGCAGATTCTTAACCACTGAGCCACCTAGGAAGCCCAATAATTAAGATAACTGCATGATAATTAAGGTGTGAGCCAATTAAGGGGAAGCTAACAGAGAAATAATCAAAACAGTACCTACCCTGATAGGACTTTGGAAGTTCCCCAAAGCCCCAGTGGTTCAAAAGATAAGGACTGCAAGTAGGGCAAGTTATTATAGTAGGGAACTCAGTCATCTCTTGGCCTCATCCAGGGACAGTCAGCCACACAGCAAGTGTATTTTTTCTGTCATTTTCTCTCCTTCCCCTTAACAGATTCAAGACTCTGATTCTATCCATCTTGAATCAGAATTGTGCTATATTACTCAACACATACTCAAAACCTATGCTATCATTCCTATGACCACACCAGACACTGGCAATCAATCATGGAGTTAATCCTGCTGGACTAAATCCTGACTGTGTCTTCCCAAACTCTTACTACTCAATGATACTGGTAGTCACTGCACCAGTGGGTTAGAGTTAACAGGAAGATAGCGACTTATCATCCTGACTCTAAGGAATACATAGGCATACATTTTTTGGAGGTGAGAGAAAGGATGTGTTTTCATACTAATAGATGACTCTATCCTCCAGATGGTAACTTTGAGAAAGCACCTTCATATTCTGGTCTTAAGTTTTCTTATGTGAAATAAAACAAACTAGTTTAGTAATTTTTGCTTAGCAACGTTAGCCACTTTGGTAGAGAATCCTTTAAAGCTGCTGATGCCTGGCCCTTATGTACAGCTATTCTGATTTACTTGAGATGTGAGCTGTGCTTTGAGGGTTCTAAAAGCTCCCCAGATAATTGTAATGTGCAGCAAAGACGGAGACTCACTGTGTTCCAGATGATTAAGGTGGATGCATGTGTGAGTGCTCAGTTGCTAAGTCATGTCTGACTCTTTGCAACCCCATAGACTATAGCCTGCCAGGCTTTTCTGGCCATGGGATTACCCAGGCAAGAATCCTGGAGAGGGCTGTCATTTCCTTCTTTAGGGGATCTCCCTGACCCAGGATCAAGCCCATGTCTCCTTCAATGGCAGGCAGATTCTTAACCACTGAGCCACCTAGGAAGCCCAATAATTAAGATAACTGCATGATAATTAAGGTGTGAGCCAATTAAGGGGAAGCTAACAGAGAAATAATCAAAACAGTACCTACCCTGATAGGACTTTGGAAGTTCCCCAAAGCCCCAGTGGTTCAAAAGATAAGGACTGCAAGTAGGGCAAGTTATTATAGTAGGGAACTCAGTCATCTCTTGGCCTCATCCAGGGACAGTCAGCCACACAGCAAGTGTATTTTTTCTGTCATTTTCTCTCCTTCCCCTTAACAGATTCAAGACTCTGATTCTATCCATCTTGAATCAGAATTGTGCTATATTACTCAACACATACTCAAAACCTATGCTATCATTCCTATGACCACACCAGACACTGGCAATCAATCATGGAGTTAATCCTGCTGGACTAAATCCTGACTGTGTCTTCCCAAACTCTTACTACTCAATGATACTGGTAGTCACTGCACCAGTGGGTTAGAGTTAACAGGAAGATAGCGACTTATCATCCTGACTCTAAGGAATACATAGGCATACATTTTTTGGAGGTGAGAGAAAGGATGTGTTTTCATACTAATAGATGACTCTATCCTCCAGATGGTAACTTTGAGAAAGCACCTTCATATTCTGGTCTTAAGTTTTCTTATGTGAAATAAAACAAACTAGTTTAGTAGTTGCAGAAGTATAAGAGGCCTGTCACTGTGGTGGTGTTTTCTGGGGCTCATATCAATGAGATGAATCACAAATTCAATTGAAAGTCATATATTGAAGACTTATTATTTGAGAAAAGGCAACCTTGAGGCCATTCACCCTCATTTAATAGGGATGAAGCAGATCTGGAACCACATCTCAAAAGAAGAGGTGTAGCTTCTGACTTTTTGAGATGGGCTTTAGATTTTTTCTTCTTTGTTTAACCCAGCTCCTTTATGGAACATAAATAAATCCTAAGGAGTAGAAGCATTGGAGAAAATTGAAAGATGTTTTCGTTTTTCTCTTCCCCCCAAATTTGGAGTTTAAAAATCATATTTATTTTCTTTTTATTTATCAAGGACTATAGGCTTCCCTGGTGGCTCAGGCAGTAAAGAAATCTGCCTGCAATGTAGGAGCCCTGGGTTGAGAAGATCCCCTGGAGAAGGGAATGGCAGCTCACTCCAGAATTATTACCTGGAGAATGCCACAGACAGAGAAACCTGATGGGCTTCAGTCTGTGGAGTTGGAAAGAGAGTTGGACACAACTGAGCAACTAATAGTTTCACTGTTTTCCATGCACTTGAAAAGCTCAGTAAAGGTAACCAGAAGTACGAACTGTGTTTATAAAGGGCAGGGTCTCAACATCCCCACGCCTATGTGAGTGTCCTTGGCCTACCAACTTTCCTCTTTGGAGGGGATGCTGCTTGTTGGAAGAGACCAAGGCAAAAGTTCTCATTTCAGCCCTCAGGCTTCAGGGCTTTGCCACATCAGAGTCTGAAAAGCAGGCCTGTTCCTTATCCTGTTAGTACAGAGTACTTTGAAAAGGGTCAGACTTTGCAGCCAAACAGATGTGGGTTCAAATCCCAGCTTTGCTTCTTTTTTCCTCTGTGGCATTGGGCAGTTGCTTAGTCTCTCTGAGCCTTGGTTTCCACCAGTACATAGGGGTTAGTGATACTTGTCTTTCAGAAGTTCCAAAGCAGAACGCCTGGCTCAGAGTAGATGCTCAACTTGGGAAGCCTCCCAGGAAAATTGAGTCTAGTCACAATAGCAATGCCTCCAGATGGTAACTTTGAGAAAGCACCTTCATATTCTGGTCTTAAGTTTTCTTATGTGAAATAAAACAAACTAGTTTAGTAGTTGCAGAAGTATAAGAGGCCTGTCACTGTGGTGGTGTTTTCTGGGGCTCATATCAATGAGATGAATCACAAATTCAATTGAAAGTCATATATTGAAGACTTATTATTTGAGAAAAGGCAACCTTGAGGCCATTCACCCTCATTTAATAGGGATGAAGCAGATCTGGAACCACATCTCAAAAGAAGAGGTGTAGCTTCTGACTTTTTGAGATGGGCTTTAGATTTTTTCTTCTTTGTTTAACCCAGCTCCTTTATGGAACATAAATAAATCCTAAGGAGTAGAAGCATTGGAGAAAATTGAAAGATGTTTTCGTTTTTCTCTTCCCCCCAAATTTGGAGTTTAAAAATCATATTTATTTTCTTTTTATTTATCAAGGACTATAGGCTTCCCTGGTGGCTCAGGCAGTAAAGAAATCTGCCTGCAATGTAGGAGCCCTGGGTTGAGAAGATCCCCTGGAGAAGGGAATGGCAGCTCACTCCAGAATTATTACCTGGAGAATGCCACAGACAGAGAAACCTGATGGGCTTCAGTCTGTGGAGTTGGAAAGAGAGTTGGACACAACTGAGCAACTAATAGTTTCACTGTTTTCCATGCACTTGAAAAGCTCAGTAAAGGTAACCAGAAGTACGAACTGTGTTTATAAAGGGCAGGGTCTCAACATCCCCACGCCTATGTGAGTGTCCTTGGCCTACCAACTTTCCTCTTTGGAGGGGATGCTGCTTGTTGGAAGAGACCAAGGCAAAAGTTCTCATTTCAGCCCTCAGGCTTCAGGGCTTTGCCACATCAGAGTCTGAAAAGCAGGCCTGTTCCTTATCCTGTTAGTACAGAGTACTTTGAAAAGGGTCAGACTTTGCAGCCAAACAGATGTGGGTTCAAATCCCAGCTTTGCTTCTTTTTTCCTCTGTGGCATTGGGCAGTTGCTTAGTCTCTCTGAGCCTTGGTTTCCACCAGTACATAGGGGTTAGTGATACTTGTCTTTCAGAAGTTCCAAAGCAGAACGCCTGGCTCAGAGTAGATGCTCAACTTGGGGAAGCCTCCCAGGAAAATTGAGTCTAGTCACAATAGCAATGACCTTGCTATTTCAGGCTTGAGAGGACAAACACTAATCCTTCTTTTCCATGAACTGGTGGACAAAACCCATCCATTGCCAGGTCTCCTTGGTGGGAGGTGAATTTCTGCAGCCTGATGCAACGGGACTGCCTTTTGTCCACCTCAGGAGTACTTCTGGCCTTCCCCACCGTTTGAGTTTGCTGGGTTGCCAATCACAGGACCCTATGCTTCCCTACCACAGACAGCACAGATGGCCCAAGATAGACCAACCCCATTCTCCTTCCTCAGAGCTGAGTCTCGATGAAAGTATGTAAGAAAGGCAGGAACCTGGTGCAGAGGTTTTCTGAGGCTTCAGGAGAAAAAAAAAGATAACAAATTGCTTCCATAGAAAATTCCAGACCCTCCTTCTTTCCTGGCTTCACAAAACCACTTAATTATGTATCTATGTGTATATTTATGGCTGTGCTGGGTCTTCATTCCTACCTGGGGTTTCCTCTCTGGTTGCAGTATGCAGGCTTCTCATTGTGCTGAGTTCTCTTGCTGCAGGGCAAGGTCTCCAGAGCACATGGTTTTCAGTAGTTTCTGTGCATGGGCTTAGTTCTCCCACGGCATGTGGAATATTCCCCGATCAGGGATCATCAACCCTGTGTCCCCTGCATTAACAGGTGGATTCTTTTTCCTTTTTAAGATTTTAAAAAAGTTTTGACCTCTTTTATTCATTTATTTATTTTTAATTTATTTATTTTCATCCATCTTTATTCTTCGGCTTGCGTGGGCCTCCCATTGCAGTGCCCTCATGTTGGCAGAGCACTGGCTTTGGGCGCATGCATTCCAGAGCACTGGCTCGTAATTGGACACACCAGTCCAGCTACTCCATGGCATATGGAATCTTCCGGGGCCAGGGATCGAGCCAGTGCCCCTCGCACTGCAAGGCGGACTCTTTACCCACTGGACCACCAGGGAAGCCCCAGCAGGTGGATTCTTAACCATCAAGCAAGTCCAGGTCATGCCATTTATGATCCTCTTTCAATTCTGAGGATCACTCAGTGTTGATCTATTTAACTTTTGTAGGTTAGAGTTAAAGCAGTGTGTATCCCTGGCTAATAATATGTGACAGAATTGTCCCAACATGGATTGAGGTCTCCTGTTTTAATGTAACTACACTTACTAATTGATTTACCTTGAAAAACAGAGGATAACAACTTCCATGCAAGTATTAGATCCACTAGGTCAGGCAGACAATTTGTGGGCCAAAGAGGACCTCAGAGGGCATCTGGAACAATGTCTTCATTTAATACTGAGGAAGGCTGAAGCCAGGAGGTAAAGTGTGACTGGATCATTGTCTCATAGTCATTTGGGGGAAAGACCCCAGCTTTGAATTCATATCCCCTGAACCTCACGTTATTCTGCCTCTTGCCATCCTAAACTTATGCTGGTGGATATAATACATTGAGTTCAGTCCCTGCAATGCCACAATGATAGTTCTCACCCTCAGGAAAGCTGATGACTTTGCCATTGTGTCATAGACCATGCTTGCACCCCTGCCCAGGTCTCTGGCATTGCAGGCTATTGGTTTAGAAGAAGGGATGGGGACTTGTGTGGGGGCTGAGGTTGGATCCAGGCAGCCGAGATCCACTATAGAAACCACAGACCTCAAGCCCCATCAAAGCACTGTCTTTGCTGATCTTCTTTGTCATAGTTATTCTGAACCTAATCAAGAATTTACCTTCTTTATCCTAGATGGAAGGGTTCCATTTTTAATTTAATTACCTCTCTTTTTACTGGAATATAGTTGATTTACAATGTTGCCTTAGTTTCAGGTGTACAGCAAAGTTATTGTTGTATGTCTTTTACAGAATTTTATTGTTTGTAGCTAGCTATACATAATCCCAAATCAGTTATAGGTATATCTTTGACCCCTTCCACCTGAGCCCCCATCTCTCTCTCCCACTGTCCCACCCCCCGCCCCCAGGTTGTTGCATAGTCCCCATGTAAATTCCCTTAATCTTACAGCTTATTCACTATGATTATCTCTTTTACATGTGATAGTGTATGTTACCATGTTACTCTTTCCATACCTCTCATCTGATCTTCCTTCCCTCCACTGTCCATAGGTCTGTTCTTTATGTCTGTTTCTCCATTGCTGCCCTGTGTGTGTATTTATCAGTACCATCTTTCTAGATTCCATATATGTGTGTTAGTATACTGTATTTGTCTTTCTCTTTTTGACTTACTTCACTTTGTATAATAGGTTCTAGATTCATCCACCTCATTAGGACTGAGTCTTTCTATTTCTTTATGTATCCATTTTGTATCCACTAGGTCAGGCAGACAATTTGTGGGCCAAAGAGGACCTCAGAGGGCATCTGGAACAATGTCTTCATTTAATACTGAGGAAGGCTGAAGCCAGGAGGTAAAGTGTGACTTGATCATTGTCTCATAGTCATTTGGGGAAAGACCCCAGCTTTGAATTCATATCCCCTGAACCTCACGTTATTCTGCCTCTTGCCATCCTAAACTTATGCTGGTGGATATAATACATTGAGTTCAGTCCCTGCAATGCCACAATGATAGTTCTCACCCTCAGGAAAGCTGATGACTTTGCCATTGTGTCATAGACCATGCTTGCACCCCTGCCCAGGTCTCTGGCATTGCAGGCTATTGGTTTAGAAGAAGGGATGGGGACTTGTGTGGGGGCTGAGGTTGGATCCAGGCAGCCGAGATCCACTATAGAAACCACAGACCTCAAGCCCCATCAAAGCACTGTCTTTGCTGATCTTCTTTGTCATAGTTATTCTGAACCTAATCAAGAATTTACCTTCTTTATCCTAGATGGAAGGGTTCCATTTTTAATTTAATTACCTCTCTTTTTTTTACTGGAATATAGTTGATTTACAATGTTGCCTTAGTTTCAGGTGTACAGCAAAGTTATTGTTGTATGTCTTTTACAGAATTTTATTGTTTGTAGCTAGCTATACATAATCCCAAATCAGTTATAGGTATATCTTTGACCCCTTCCACCTGAGCCCCCATCTCTCTCTCCCACTGTCCCACCCCCCGCCCCCAGGTTGTTGCATAGTCCCCATGTAAATTCCCTTAATCTTACAGCTTATTCACTATGATTATCTCTTTTACATGTGATAGTGTATGTTACCATGTTACTCTTTCCATACCTCTCATCTGATCTTCCTTCCCTCCACTGTCCATAGGTCTGTTCTTTATGTCTGTTTCTCCATTGCTGCCCTGTGTGTGTATTTATCAGTACCATCTTTCTAGATTCCATATATGTGTGTTAGTATACTGTATTTGTCTTTCTCTTTTTGACTTACTTCACTTTGTATAATAGGTTCTAGATTCATCCACCTCATTAGGACTGAGTCTTCTCTATTTCTTTTTATGACTGAGAAATATTCCATTTTGTATATGTACCATAGCTCCATTGTTGAAATAGCAAAAGCAGAGAGAGAAGTTCATTAAACACTAAAAGAGATGAGATTGTTTGCTTTTTGCCTTAAAATTTCAGAGAATCCTGAAACTGAACAACAGCATAAGGACAAACACTAGCCCCTCTTTTTAAGTCACAGGAAAGTGGGAGGAAAAGAGCAGCTGGCATGAGCCTTGTTCTTACGAAGTGAGATGAAGTTCTTAGTGTGGCTCCTTGAACCAAGGGAAAGAAGAACATGAACTGTAGTATACTGAGCACTTCCTTGGGTCCAGGCCCTGGGTCTGTATTATTTAAACTTACAGTCTCCTTGGAAAAAATATTCCTATTATATAGTCTCCCCTGTGGCTCAGTTGGTAAAGAATCCACCTACAATATGTAGAAGACCCAGATTTGATCCTGGCGTTGGGAACATCCCTTGGAGAAGGAAATAGCAACCCACTCCAGTATTCTTGCCTGGAGAATCTCATGGGCAGAGAAGCCTGGTGGACTACCCTCCAGGGGTCGTAAAGAGTCAAATACAACTGAGCAACGAAACCACCATCACCGTGGTGAGGAAACTGAGGGTCAGAAAAGTGAGATCATTTCTTAAAGATCACACAGCTAGTAAGTCATGGAGCCAGGGTGATTTTTTTTGTTGTTTGATAGAAAACATTTGATTTGTATGCAAAGGCCAAAGAAGTCAAGAAAACATAAATTATCACACGAACCAGGTCCAGCATCTTGGGTAAGCTGTCTACTTTTGAGGTTGTTGTCATCCTGTCCTAGTGTAGTACAGTTCACTCAGTTTGCACCTTGTTTTAAGGTGGGTTAGAGGTCAGCAGTCCTCTCTATAGAACAGTTGGGTATAGGAGCCTTTGGAAGTAGAAATTAATCTGAGAGTCAGTTTTCCTTCAGTTTCATTGTATAAGAGCTAGTTAAGAGAAGCCAGGATGATTTAAACCTCAGACTCTGACTCAGTATGCTTTAAAGCCTCCTACCCACAAAAGAACTGAGCCCCCAACAGGTTTCTGAAGTCTGTTAACAAACCAGACATTCCTGCTCTAGGCATCGACAGGCTGGGATAGCACCTCGACTTTGCAAATGGAATTGGCCCTTTTTACCTCCTGCCTGAACAAACCTTTACTGAGTGCTTAGAAAGGGCTACATAAATCCATAGCCAGAGGAAAATGTATCTTTGTGATTAATATGTGTTAAAATGAGGAATGACATGGTAATAAAATGGGAAAGGTTTGGGGGCCTTTGGGGAAATCCATCTGACCGCAGGCTGTGGTTCCAATAATGAGGCTGCTATTTTGCGGTCATGGAGGTAATGTTGTCTGATGCAGGTAGAATGATTAACTAGGTGAGTGTCTCTGCCTGAAGGAAGGAGGGGTGGAGAGGAAGTGCCGGCAGGAAAATGGCTCAGGACGGAAAGCCACAGGCCTGTCCTTATTCATTTACTGGAGCGGTGAGAAGTTTATGTAAGCTCAGAGGCCAGGAGAAGCTGGTCCTCTACTCTCTCGGGCGCTTAAGCTAGTTTAGTCAGTAGTGAAAGGGATGGGTGATAGCAGAAGAAAGAAGGCCGGAAGGACTCCAAAGGAAAGGGATGAAGGAACAGAGGAATGCATTTTCTTAATACATTTTCTCCATTGTCTAGAAGTTTCAGTTAGGTAGTTCCTCTACTCTGTATTTGCTGTCAGAATGATTTTCCTGAAACACCACTCTGGTTCACGTCACTAAAAGTTCAAAAATATTCCATGGATCTCACTGTTCAGAGTAGCCACAGGCAAACCTGGCCCTCCTATTTTTGTAAATAAAGTTTTATTAGAACTGTTATGGTCATCTGTTTGCATATTATCTACAGCTGCTTTCATGCTGCACTGTCAGAGTTGGGTGCTTGTAACAGCTGATGGCCTACAAAACCTAAAATATTTACTGTCTAGCCCTTTACTAAAGGGATTTCTCACATCCTGGTCTAGAGAAAGGTACCCAGAGATCTATACCTGGCAATTGAGATCTATGCCAATATGGACCTAACTAATTCTTCTTGTTTTATTTATCTCTCTTCCTCTTCAAGTACCTTGTGTCCTAGCTAAAAAGTCATCCTCTACTTGATGCTTTTTCAGTTGGTTTAGAAGTTTTTATTGAATTATGACATGCATGTAGCAAAATATTCTAAGTATTCTAAGCTTGGTGAATTTTTTCATTATCTACATATCTTTAGAACTGATACTAAATCAAGAAACTGAACATAGGGCTTCCCTGGTGGTCCAGTGAGTAAGAGTCTGCCTTGCAGTACAAGGCACCCGTTCAATCCCGGTGGTCCCTTTGGGAAATCCATCTGACCGCAGGCTGTGGTTCCAATAATGAGGCTGCTATTTTGCGGTCATGGAGGTAATGTTGTCTGATGCAGGTAGAATGATTAACTAGGTGAGTGTCTCTGCCTGAAGGAAGGAGGGGTGGAGAGGAAGTGCCGGCAGGAAAATGGCTCAGGACGGAAAGCCACAGGCCTGTCCTTATTCATTTACTGGAGCGGTGAGAAGTTTATGTAAGCTCAGAGGCCAGGAGAAGCTGGTCCTCTACTCTCTCGGGCGCTTAAGCTAGTTTAGTCAGTAGTGAAAGGGATGGGTGATAGCAGAAGAAAGAAGGCCGGAAGGACTCCAAAGGAAAGGGATGAAGGAACAGAGGAATGCATTTTCTTAATACATTTTCTCCATTGTCTAGAAGTTTCAGTTAGGTAGTTCCTCTACTCTGTATTTGCTGTCAGAATGATTTTCCTGAAACACCACTCTGGTTCACGTCACTAAAAGTTCAAAAATATTCCATGGATCTCACTGTTCAGAGTAGCCACAGGCAAACCTGGCCCTCCTATTTTTGTAAATAAAGTTTTATTAGAACTGTTATGGTCATCTGTTTGCATATTATCTACAGCTGCTTTCATGCTGCACTGTCAGAGTTGGGTGCTTGTAACAGCTGATGGCCTACAAAACCTAAAATATTTACTGTCTAGCCCTTTACTAAAGGGATTTCTCACATCCTGGTCTAGAGAAAGGTACCCAGAGATCTATACCTGGCAATTGAGATCTATGCCAATATGGACCTAACTAATTCTTCTTGTTTTATTTATCTCTCTTCCTCTTCAAGTACCTTGTGTCCTAGCTAAAAAGTCATCCTCTACTTGATGCTTTTTCAGTTGGTTTAGAAGTTTTTATTGAATTATGACATGCATGTAGCAAAATATTCTAAGTATTCTAAGCTTGGTGAATTTTTTCATTATCTACATATCTTTAGAACTGATACTAAATCAAGAAACTGAACATAGGGCTTCCCTGGTGGTCCAGTGAGTAAAGAGTCTGCCTTGCAGTACAAGGGGCACCCGTTCAATCCCCGGCCCTGGAAGATCCCACATGCTGGGGAGTGGCTGGATCTGTGTGTCCAATCATGAGCCAGTGCTCTGGAGTGCATGCACCCAGAGTTGGTGCTCTGCAACAAGAGAGGCCACTGTGATGGGAGGTCCACACAAGCCAAAGAATAAAGATGGATGAGAACAAATGAATAGAAAACCGATTAAAGAGGCCAAAATAAAGGGAAAAAAAAAACAAAAAAGAAACTGAACATTAATTGTCAATGCCCTCGAACCCCTCCTCAGGCTCTTTTCTATCCTGATTTATAGCAGTTTAGGTTAGTTTTAACTCTGAGTTTAATATAAGTACAAAGGTAAATACTCCTTTTGTCTTGCTACTTTCCCTCAAATTACATTTGTGAAATTCAACCATGTCATTGCATGTGGTGGTGGTTCATTTATTTTAATCACTGAATTCCATTTTGTGTGTTATGAATGGTTTATTAATTGTACTGTTGGGGTTTCCACTTTTCAGCTATTATGAATAGTGCGGCTATGAACATCCTCGTGTATGTTATGTTGGTTAACACATAAATGCATTTTTGTTGAATTAATGCCTAAGTATGTCATTGTAGAATCATAAGTTACTGGCTACTTAATTATTTCACAGGATTATTTATATTAATAGGTAGTCCTATCAGGAGTGTTTGAAAATTACAATTGATACTAAGATTCCTTGTCAGCATCTATATATTTATTGATGCTGACTGTTGTTGTTGTTTTTTTTCCTTTTTAGAAATTCATGTCAGTATATGGGGAAATCTCATTGTAGTTTATTTTATTTTATTTTTTTAAGATTTTATTTATTTATTTATTTTGGTTGGGGGTCGGGTTGGGGAGGGAGGGGAGCGGACGGGCCACTTCTATTGGTCTTTGATTTCTCGATTTTCATCCATCTTTGTTCTTTGGCTCCTGTGGGCCTCCCATCGCGGTGGTGTTTGTCGTTGCAGAGCACTGGCTCTGGGCGCATGGGCTCCAGAGCTCCAGCTCGGTAATTGGACACATCAGTCCAGCCGCTCCGCGGCACGTGGGATCTTCCCAGGCCAGGGATCGAACCGGAGCCCCTTGCACTGCAAGGCGGTGTCCTTACCCACTGGACCACCAGGGGAAGCCCTCATTGTGGTTTAAATTTGTATTTCCTTAATGACTAAGAGAGAGGAACCATTTCATAAGTTTATTGGCTATTTAGATATCCTCTTCTGTGATATGAGCTAAAGTCTTCTGTTTCTTTCTGTGGGATCATGTGTCCTTATATATTTGTAGAAGTTCTGTAGTTCTGAGTGTGACTATTTTTTCAGGTATATGACTTGTGAATTTTGTCTCTGACTGTGTATCTCTGCCTTTCTGTTTAAGAGTTTTGTTCTATGAACAGAATAGATTTGTAAACCTAATAAATTCTGATTCGTTATTTTTCCTTCACGGTTAGCACTTTATAAATCCTATAAAACCTAAAATGTTTTTGCCATTTTGAAAATAATAAAGTTATTCCTATAAATTTTCTTCTATAAAATTTATTATTTCTTTTTTCTACCTGTAGAGTTTAAATCTACATGGCAATGATTATGTGATTAGGGTTTCCACTTTTCAGCTATTATGAATAGTGCGGCTATGAACATCCTCGTGTATGTTATGTTGGTTAACAAATAAATGCATTTTGTTGAATTAATGCCTAAGTATGTCATTGTAGAATCATAAGTTACTGGCTACTTAATTATTTCACAGGATTATTTATATTAATAGGTAGTCCTATCAGGAGTGTTTGAAAATTACAATTGATACTAAGATTCCTTGTCAGCATCTATATATTTATTGATGCTGACTGTTGTTGTTGTTTTTTTTCCTTTTTAGAAATTCATGTCAGTATATGGGGAAATCTCATTGTAGTTTATTTTATTTTATTTTTTTAAGATTTTATTTATTTATTTATTTTGGTTGGGGGTCGGGTTGGGGAGGGAGGGGAGCGGACGGGCCACTTCTATTGGTCTTTCATTTCTCTATTTTCATCCATCTTTGTTCTTTGGCTCCTGTGGGCCTCCCATCGCGGTGGTGTTTGTCGTTGCAGAGCACTGGCTCTGGGCGCATGGGCTCCAGAGCTCCAGCTCGGTAATTGGACACATCAGTCCAGCCGCTCCGCGGCACGTGGGATCTTCCCAGGCCAGGGATCGAACCGGAGCCCCTTGCACTGCAAGGCGGTGTCCTTACCCACTGGACCACCAGGGGAAGCCCTCATTGTGGTTTAAATTTGTATTTCCTTAATGACTAAGAGAGAGGAACCATTTCATAAGTTTATTGGCTATTTAGATATCCTCTTCTGTGATATGAGCTAAAGTCTTCTGTTTCTTTCTGTGGGATCATGTGTCCTTATATATTTGTAGAAGTTCTGTAGTTCTGAGTGTGACTATTTTTTCAGGTATATGACTTGTGAATTTTGTCTCTGACTGTGTATCTCTGCCTTTCTGTTTAAGAGTTTTGTTCTATGAACAGAATAGATTTGTAAACCTAATAAATTCTGATTCGTTATTTTTCCTTCACGGTTAGCACTTTATAAATCCTATAAAACCTAAAATGTTTTTGCCATTTTGAAAATAATAAAGTTATTCCTATAAATTTTCTTCTATAAAATTTATTATTTCTTTTTTCTACCTGTAGAGTTTAAATCTACATGGCAATGATTATGTGCATGTATGTATATGATAGAAATAAGTAGGGGTCAAGATTTATTTTCCTCCATATGGATACCAGTTTACCTACAATTTTTTTTTTGTGTGTGTGTGTACATATATATATATCTTTATATGTTTTTTAATATTTTATTCAATCATGTTTTATGTGTTTTTAAAAATATTTATTATTTTTTTGGCTATTCTAGGTTTTCACTGCTAACACGGCTCTTCTCTAGTTGCAGGGAGTAGGGGCTACTCTCCAGTTGAGGTGAGCAAGCTTCTTGTTGCAATGACTTCTGTTGTTGTGGAACTTGGGCTCTAGGGCACACGAGCTTCAGTAGTTGGAGCACATGGGCTCAATAGTTGCAGCTCCGAGGCTCTAGAGCAGAGGTTTCATAGCTGTGGCTCATAGTTGCTCCGCAGCATGTTAGATCTTCCCAGGTCAGTGAATGAAGTCATGTCTCCTGCATTGGCAGGCGAACTCTTCACCACTGAGCTACCAGGGAAGCCCTGCAATTTTTAATTAAAAAAAAAAGGATCATAAAAATGGACTCACTAAAGTACAGTATCACCATTGCCAAGTATTAGTTTGCTATTTCCTTGCATAAACACTGTGCATGGAAATCCCTATATATTAAAAGAGTACATTATTTAGGATGGCATCAATACCCATTAGATTTCTAGAAATAAATGCAACAAAAGAGTGCATAACCCTCTATGCTAAAAACAAGAAATAAAAACAAAATTATAGTGTGATGTGTTCATGTGTGAGTGTGTGTGTGTGTGTGTGTGTGTGTGAGTGTGTGATTTCAGCAGCTTTATAATATGTCTTGAATTATGGTAGAATATACCTGCAGTTTTGTTTTCCTTAAGATTTCATTGTTCTTAGCACTTTATTTTTATTATTTTTTTTTAAACTGGAAAAGTTTTTATTTTTATTTATTTATTTTTATTTTTATTTTTTTTTAAACCTTTATTTTACTTTTAACTTTTACAGAGTTTTGTTGTTTACAGATATGTATGTTCTCAGATTAGTCACATGTATATCCCCCCCTTCCCTCCCGTCCTGACCATCATACAGCACCCCTGAAGGATCCCCTTTTCTCACAGAGCAATGACTAGAGCTATTTTCTTCACTTATGATAGTACAGGCCTTCATGCGACTTCCTTTACGCCTCTCACCCACTGTTCCTTCCCCACAATGTCCATATGTCCACTGTCCATGTCTGTCTTTCTGTCGCTTCACTGCATGTGCCATCATCACCATCCTACTAGATTCCATATATATGTGTTAATATACTGTATTTGTCCTTCTCTTTCTGACTGACTTCACTTTTGATGATACGTTCTAGATCCAGCCACCTCATTAGGGTTGATTCTTCTGCATTTCTCTTTACAGCTGTGTAGTATTCCATTGTATATATGTACCAGAGCTTTTGGATCCATTCGTTCATCGATGGGCATCTAGGTTCCTTCCATGTTCTAGCTATTGTATAGAGAGCTGCAATGAACATTGGGGTACAGGTGCTTCTTTCAGTTTTGATTTCGTCAGGGTATAAGCCTAAGAGTGGGATTGCTGGGTCATATGGTGCTTCTATTTTTAGTTTTTAAGAAATCTCCAGACTGTCTTCCATAGAGGCTGTATCAATTTACACTCCCACCAGCAATGCAGGAGTGTTCCCTTTTCTCCGCAGCCTCTCCAGCATTTATTGTCTGTCGATTTGTGGATGATGGCCATTCTGACGGGTGTGAGGTGATATCTCATTGTAGTTTTGATTTGCATTTCTCTAATTATTAGTGAAGTTGAGCATCGTTTCATGTGTTTTTGGGCCATCTGTATGTCATCATTGGAGAGGTGTCTGTTTAGGTCCTTTTCCCATTTTTTGATTGGGTTGTTCGTTTTTCCAGTGCTGAGTTGTCTGAGTTGCTTGTAGATTTTGGAGATTAATTCTTTGTCTGTTGTTTCATTTGCTATGATTTTCTCCCATTCTGTGGGCTGTCTCTTCAGCTTTTTTGTAATTTCTTTTGCTGTGCAAAAGCTTTTAAGTTTCATTAGGTCCCACATGTTCATTTTTCGTTTCAGTTCCACTATTCTAGTAGGTGGGTCAGAGAAGATCTTGCTTTGATTGATGTCCTTGAGGGTTTTGCCTATATTCTCCTCTAAGAGTTTGATGGTTTCTGGCCTTACATTTAAGTCTTTAATCCATTTTGAGTTGATCTTTGTGTATGGTGTCAGGGTATGTTCCAACTTCATTTTCTTGCATGTAGCGGTCCAATTTTCCCAGCACCATTTGTTGAAGAGGCTGTCTTTGTCCCATTTTATATGTTCGCCTCCTTTGTCAAAAATAAGGTACCCATAGGTGCATGGGTTTATCTCTGGGTTCTCAATCTTGTTCCATTGGTCGATATTTCTGTTTTTGTGCCAGTACCATACTGTCTTGATGACTGTTGCTTTGTAGTAGAGTCTGAAGTTGGGGAGGCTGATCCCCCCAGCTCCATTCTTCTTCCTGAGGATTGCTTTGGCTATTCGAGGTCTTTTGTGTTTCCATATGAACTGTGTTATTCATTGGTCTAGTTCTGTGAAGAATGTTATTGGAAGTTTGATAGGGATCGCATTGAATCTATAGATGACATTTGGTAGTATGGTCATTTTCACAATATTGATTCTCCCGACCCAGGAACATGGAACATTTCTCCATCTGTTTAAGTCTTCTTTAATGTCTCTCATGAATGTCTTGTAATTTTCTGTGTACAATTCTTTTGTTTCTTTGGGTAGGTTTATTCCTAGATATTTGATTCTTTTGGTTGCAATGGTGAAGGGGATTGCCTCTTTGATTTTGTTTTCTGATTTTTCATTGTTTGTGTATAGGAATGCCAGTGATTTCTGTATATTGATTTTGTATCCTGCGACTTTGCTGAATTCGCTGATTAACTCTAGTAGTTTTGTAATAGTGTCTCTGGGATTTTCTATGTATAATATCATGTCATCTGCAAACAGAGAGAGTTTGACATCTTCTTTTCCAATTTGGATTCCTTTTATTTGTTTTTCTTCTCTTATTGCTATTGCTAGAACTTCCAGGACTATGTTGAATAAGAGTGGTGAAAGTGGACATCCTGTCTTGTTCCTGATCTTAGAGGGAATGCTTTCAGTTTTTCACCGTTGAGGATAATGTTCGCTGTGGGCTTCTCATAGATGACTTTCACTATGTTAAGATAAGTTCCTTCTATGCCCATTTTTTGAAGAGTTTTTATCATAAATGGATGCTGTACTTTGTCAAAGGCTTTTTCTGCATCTATTGAGATGATCATGTGATTTTTGTCTTTCAATTTCTTGATATGGTGTATCACATTGATTGATTTGTGGATGTTGAAGAATCCTTGCATGCCTTGGATGAACCCAACTTGATCGTGATGAATGAGCTTTTTGATGTGTTGCTGAATTCTGTTTGCTAGGATTTTGTTGAGGATTTTGGCATCTAGATTCATCAGTGAAATTGGCCTATAATTTTCTTTTTTTGTGATGTCTTTGCCTGGCTTTGGTATCAGGGTGATGGTGGCCTCTGAAGTTGGGGAGGCTGATCCCCCCAGCTCCATTCTTCTTCCTGAGGATTGCTTTGGCTATTCGAGGTTTTGTTTTCATAGTTTTCTTGGTCTAGTTCTGTGAAGAATGTTATTGGAAGTTTGATAGGGATCGCATTGAATCTATAGATGACATTTGGTAGTATGGTCATTTTCACAATATTGATTCTCCCGACCCAGGAACATGGAACATTTCTCCATCTGTTTAAGTCTTCTTTAATGTCTCTCATGAATGTCTTGTAATTTTCTGTGTACAATTCTTTTGTTTCTTTGGGTAGGTTTATTCCTAGATATTTGATTCTTTTGGTTGCAATGGTGAAGGGGATTGCCTCTTTGATTTTGTTTTCTGATTTTTCATTGTTTGTGTATAGGAATGCCAGTGATTTCTGTATATTGATTTTGTATCCTGCGACTTTGCTGAATTCGCTGATTAACTCTAGTAGTTTTGTAATAGTGTCTCTGGGATTTTCTATGTATAATATCATGTCATCTGCAAACAGAGAGAGTTTGACATCTTCTTTTCCAATCTGGATTCCTTTGATTTCTTTCTCTTCTCTTATTGCTATTGCTAGAACTTCCAGGACTATGTTGAATAAGAGTGGTGAAAGTGGACACCCCTGTCTTGTTCCTGATCTTAGAGGGAATGCTTTCAGTTTTTCTCCATTGAGGATAATGTTCGCTGTGGGCTTCTCATATATGGCTTTCACTATGTTAAGATAAGTTCCTTCTATGCCCATTTTTTGAAGAGTTTTTATCATAAATGGATGCTGTACTTTGTCAAAGGCTTTTTCTGCATCTATTGAGATGATCATGTGATTTTTGTCTTTCAATTTCTTGATATGGTGTATCACATTGATTGATTTGTGGATGTTGAAGAATCCTTGCATGCCTTGGATGAACCCAACTTGATCGTGATGAATGAGCTTTTTGATGTGTTGCTGAATTCTGTTTGCTAGGATTTTGTTGAGGATTTTGGCATCTAGATTCATCAGTGAAATTGGCCTATAATTTTCTTTTTTGTGATGTCTTTGCCTGGCTTTGGTATCAGGGTGATGGTGGCCTCGTAGAATGTGTTTGGAAGTGTTCCTTCCTGGGCAATTTTTTGGAAGAGTTTTAGAAGGACAGGCATGAGCTCTTCTTTAAATGTTTGGTAGAATTCGGCTGTGAAGCCATCTGGCCCTGGGCTTTTATTTTTGGGTAGATTTTTGATCACAAGGTTGATTTCTGAGCTTGTGATTGGCTTCTTCATAGTTTCTATTTCTTCCTGGTTGAGTCTTGGGAGATTAATCTTCTCTAAGAAACTGTCCATTTCTTCCAGGTTGTCTAGTTTGTTGCCATAGAGTTGTTCATAATAGTCTCTTATAATCCTTTGGATTTCTGCATTATCCGTTGTAATCTCTCCTTTTTCATTTTTGATTTTGGTGATCTGGTTCTTCTCTTTCTTTTTCTTGATGAGTCTGGCCAGTGGTGTGTCGATTTTATTGACTTTTTCGAAGAACCAGCTTTTTGTTTTATTTATCTTTACTATTGTTTCTTTTGTTTCTTTTTCATTTATTTCTGCTCTAATCTTTATGATTTCCCTTCTTCTGCTGGCTTTGGGGTGTTTTTGTTCTTCTTTCTCCAGTTGTTTTAAGCGTAAGGTAAGGTTGTCTGTTTGAGATTTTCCTAGTTTCTTGAGGTGGGATTGAATTGCTATAAACTTCCCTCTTAGAACTGCTTTTGCAGTATCCCATAGGTTTTGCACTGTCGTGTGTTCATTGTCATTTTCCTGTAGGAATTTTTTTATTTCTCCTTTGATTTCCTCAATGATCAGTTGGTTTTTAGATATGTGGGGAAGATTTTCCTTCCCATGGCCTTTTTTTGCAAAGGCTTTTCTGCATCTATTGAGATGATCATGTGATTTTTGTCTTTCAATTTCTTGATATGGTGTATCACATTGATTGATTTGTGGATGTTGAAGAATCCTTGCATGCCTTGGATGAACCCAACTTGATCGTGATGAATGAGCTTTTTGATGTGTTGCTGAATTCTGTTTGCTAGGATTTTGTTGAGGATTTTGGCATCTAGATTCATCAGTGAAATTGGCCTATAATTTTCTTTTTTTGTGATGTCTTTGCCTGGCTTTGGTATCAGGGTGATGGTGGCCTCGTAGAATGTGTTTGGAAGTGTTCCTTCCTGGGCAATTTTTTGGAAGAGTTTTAGAAGGACAGGCATGAGCTCTTCTTTAAATGTTTGGTAGAATTCGGCTGTGAAGCCATCTGGCCCTGGGCTTTTATTTTTGGGTAGATTTTTGATCACAAGGTTGATTTCTGAGCTTGTGATTGGCTTCTTCATAGTTTCTATTTCTTCCTGGTTGAGTCTTGGGAGATTAATCTTCTCTAAGAAACTGTCCATTTCTTCCAGGTTGTCTAGTTTGTTGCCATAGAGTTGTTCATAATAGTCTCTTATAATCCTTTGGATTTCTGCATTATCCGTTGTAATCTCTCCTTTTTCATTTTTGATTTTGGTGATCTGGTTCTTCTCTTTCTTTTTCTTGATGAGTCTGGCCAGTGGTGTGTCGATTTTATTGACTTTTTCGCAGAACCAGCTTTTTGTTTTATTTATCTTTACTATTGTTTCTTTTGTTTCTTTTTCATTTATTTCTGCTCTAATCTTTATGATTTCCCTTCTTCTGCTGGCTTTGGGGTGTTTTTGTTCTTCTTTCTCCAGTTGTTTTAAGCGTAAGGTAAGGTTGTCTGTTTGAGATTTTCCTAGTTTCTTGAGGTGGGATTGAATTGCTATAAACTTCCCTCTTAGAACTGCTTTTGCAGTATCCCATAGGTTTTGCACTGTCGTGTGTTCATTGTCATTTTCCTGTAGGAATTTTTTTATTTCTCCTTTGATTTCCTCAATGATCAGTTGGTTTTTTAGGTATGTGTTGTTTAATCTCCATGTGTTTGTGTTTTTAGCGGTTTTTTTCCTGTAGTTGATCTCCAGTCTCACTGCATTGTGGTCCGAGAAGATGGTTGATAGAATTTCAGTTTTCTTGAATTGACTGAGGATTGATTTGTGGCCCAAGATGTGGTCTATCCTGGAGAATGTTCCGTGAGCACTTGAGAAGAAAGTGTATTCTTCTACTTTTGGATGGAAATTCCTAAAGATATCAATGAGGTCCATTTTTTCTAGTGTGGCATTTAAGGCTTGTGTTTCTTTATTAATTTTCTGTTTGGATGATCTGTCCATTGGTGTGAGAGGAGTGTTAAAGTCTCCTACTATGATTGTGTTGCTGTCAATGTCTTCTTTTATGTCTGAAAGTGTTTGTCTTATGTATTGGGGTGCTCCTGTGTTGGGAGCATAGATATTTATGATTGTTATGTCTTCTTCTTGGATGGATCCCTTAATCATGATGTAGTGACCTGCCTTGTCTCTTAGAATCTTCTTTACTTTAAAATTTATTTTATCTGATATGAGGATTGCTACTCCAGCTTTTGATTTCCATTTGCATGGAATATCTTTTTCCAGCCTCTCACTTTGTCTGTGAGTGTCTCTACGTCTGAAATGCGTTTCCTGGAGGCAGCATATGTATGGGTCGTGTTTTTGGATCCATTCAACCACTCTGTGTCTTTTGGTTGGGGCATTTAGTCCATTGACATTCAAAGTAATTATTGATACAAATGATCCTATTATCATCTTCTTAGATGTTATGATGGGTTTGTTTCGTGGATCTTCTCCTTTTATACTTGTTTTCTATATAAGTCCCTGTAACATTTGTTGTAAGGCTGGTTTGGTGTGACTAAATTCTTTTAATTTTTGCTTGTCTGTAAAGCTTTTGATTTCTTCAACAATTTTGAATGAGATCCTTGCAGGGTAGAGGATTCTTGGTTGCAGATTATTCTCTTTCAGCCGTTTAAATGTGTCCTGCCATTCCCTTCTGGCCTGCAGAGTTTCTGTTGAAAGATCAGCTGTTAAATTCCTTGTTGTCACTAGTTTTTAGGTATGTGTTGTTTAATCTCCATGTGTTTGTGTTTTTAGCGGTTTTTTTTCCTGTAGTTGATCTCCAGTCTCACTGCATTGTGGTCCGAGAAGATGGTTGATAGAATTTCAGTTTTTTTGAATTGACTGAGGATTGATTTGTGGCCCAAGATGTGGTCTATCCTGGAGAATGTTCCGTGAGCACTTGAGAAGAAAGTGTATTCTTCTACTTTTGGATGGAAATTCCTAAAGATATCAATGAGGTCCATTTTTTCTAGTGTGGCATTTAAGGCTTGTGTTTCTTTATTAATTTTCTGTTTGGATGATCTGTCCATTGGTGTGAGAGGAGTGTTAAAGTCTCCTACTATGATTGTGTTGCTGTCAATGTCTTCTTTTATGTCTGAAAGTGTTTGTCTTATGTATTGGGGTGCTCCTGTGTTGGGAGCATAGATATTTATGATTGTTATGTCTTCTTCTTGGATGGATCCCTTAATCATGATGTAGTGACCTGCCTTGTCTCTTAGAATCTTCTTTACTTTAAAATTTATTTTATCTGATATGAGGATTGCTACTCCAGCTTTTGATTTCCATTTGCATGGAATATCTTTTTCCAGCCTCTCACTTTGTCTGTGAGTGTCTCTACGTCTGAAATGCGTTTCCTGGAGGCAGCATATGTATGCGTCGTTTTTGGGGATCCATTCAACCACTCTGTGTCTTTTGGTTGGGGCATTTAGTCCATTGACATTCAAAGTAATTATTGATACAAATGATCCTATTATCATCTTCTTAGATGTTATGATGGGTTTGTTTCGTGGATCTTCTCCTTTTATACTTGTTTTCTATATAAGTCCCTGTAACATTTGTTGTAAGGCTGGTTTGGTGTGACTAAATTCTTTTAATTTTTGCTTGTCTGTAAAGCTTTTGATTTCTTCAACAATTTTGAATGAGATCCTTGCAGGGTAGAGGATTCTTGGTTGCAGATTATTCTCTTTCAGCCGTTTAAATGTGTCCTGCCATTCCCTTCTGGCCTGCAGAGTTTCTGTTGAAAGATCAGCTGTTAAACGGATGGGCTTTCCCTTGTATGTCACTAGTTGCTTTTCCCTTGCTGCTTTCAGAATTCTATCTTTGTGTTTAATTTGTGTTAACTTCATTAATATGTGTCTTGGTGTGTTTCTTCTCGGATTGATTCTGTATGGTACTCTTTGTGCTTCTTGGACTTGATTGACTATTTCTTTTCCCATGGTGGGGAAATTTTCAACTATAATCTCTTCAAAAATTTTCTCATAGCCTTTCTTTT
The DNA here is from genome assembly GCA_022376925.1 of Tragulus kanchil. Taxonomy (NCBI): domain Eukaryota; kingdom Metazoa; phylum Chordata; class Mammalia; order Artiodactyla; family Tragulidae; genus Tragulus; species Tragulus kanchil. Next base: position 6,603,381 of record JAIOJX010000004.1, read on the forward strand.
TTTCTTCTTCTTCTGGAACCCCTATAATTCGAATATTGGTGCGTTTGATATTATCCCAGAGGTCTCTGAGGCTGTCCTCTGCTCTTTTCATTCTTTGAGCTAGAGTCTGTTTTTCAGCAGTTTTTCCACCATTTTATCTTCCAGCTCACTTATCCGGTCTTCTGTCTCTGATACTCTGCTCTTGATTCCTTCTACAGTGTTTTTCAGTTCAGCAATTGAGTTGTTTGTCTCTGTTACTTTTTTGGTAAGTTCTTGTATTTCTTTATTCAGTGTGTTAGTTGTATCTTGTAATTTCTCTGAAATTCTGTTTTCAGTGTCTTTGATCATCTTTACTATCATTCTTCTGAAATCACTTTCAGAAAGTTTGTCCAAATTCTCTTCATTGATTTGATCTTGTGTGTTTCTGGATTGTTCCTTCGCTTGTGTGGTATTTCTCTGCCGTTTCATTGTTATTATTAATTTTTTAAAACTGACTCTGTTTGGGATTTCCTTTTCCCAGACTTTGAGTTACGTCTGTTGGTGTTTGTTGTTTGGATGGGGCTTCTATTCTGGGTGATGCTGGTGATTGGGTCAGGACTTACATACAAGTGATTACCTTTGTTGGCGTTCTCCCTTGTATACTGCTCTTTAGTATTAGGCGTTCTCTAGTATTGTAGAGTTTTGGAGTCAGTGCACCCTCCTTAAAACCCCAGGGGCTTGTTGCCTGACCAGGGAATGAAGATTTCACGGCTGGTTTGTTATGGCATTAAATGATACTAAAACATATATATGCAAATGAGAAACAGAAGGTATACCTTTGACAAATGGCAATTTAAAAATTATGCAAGAACTATCTAGCATATTGAATTATACACATAAACATATACAGCTATAACATAACCCAAGCATTCCAATCAAAAATACAGTACAATACGTTAGCACGGCGAATAGAGAAATCCAAGAATGATATCCACCGGTTAATAAGCAAACTAAGTAGAGCACCAATTGGAGAATAATGCTAGAGCAGGGTCCCCGTTGGGGATAAGGCAGTAAGGACAGAACAGACTAAGAAATATGATGGGGAAAGGGAAAAAGAGAAAGGGAGGATAGAAGAGAAATATAGTTCTCATGAGGGGAAATTTCCCCAAACCTATAATCTCTTCAAAAATTTTCTCATAGCCTTTCTTTTTTTCTTCTTCTTCTGGAACCCCTATAATTCGAATATTGGTGCGTTTGATATTATCCCAGAGGTCTCTGAGGCTGTCCTCTGCTCTTTTCATTCTTTGAGCTAGAGTCTGTTTTTCAGCAGTTTTTCCACCATTTTATCTTCCAGCTCACTTATCCGGTCTTCTGTCTCTGATACTCTGCTCTTGATTCCTTCTACAGTGTTTTTCAGTTCAGCAATTGAGTTGTTTGTCTCTGTTACTTTTTTGGTAAGTTCTTGTATTTCTTTATTCAGTGTGTTAGTTGTATCTTGTAATTTCTCTGAAATTCTGTTTTCAGTGTCTTTGATCATCTTTACTATCATTCTTCTGAAATCACTTTCAGAAAGTTTGTCCAAATTCTCTTCATTGATTTGATCTTGTGTGTTTCTGGATTGTTCCTTCGCTTGTGTGGTATTTCTCTGCCGTTTCATTGTTATTATTAATTTTTTAAAACTGACTCTGTTTGGGATTTCCTTTTCCCAGACTTTGAGTTACGTCTGTTGGTGTTTGTTGTTTGGATGGGGCTTCTATTCTGGGTGATGCTGGTGATTGGGTCAGGACTTACATACAAGTGATTACCTTTGTTGGCGTTCTCCCTTGTATACTGCTCTTTAGTATTAGGCGTTCTCTAGTATTGTAGAGTTTTGGAGTCAGTGCACCCTCCTTAAAACCCCAGGGGCTTGTTGCCTGACCAGGGAATGAAGATTTCACGGCTGGTTTGTTATGGCATTAAATGATACTAAAACATATATATGCAAATGAGAAACAGAAGGTATACCTTTGACAAATGGCAATTTAAAAATTATGCAAGAACTATCTAGCATATTGAATTATACACATAAACATATACAGCTATAACATAACCCAAGCATTCCAATCAAAAATACAGTACAATACGTTAGCACGGCGAATAGAGAAATCCAAGAATGATATCCACCGGTTAATAAGCAAACTAAGTAGAGCACCAATTGGAGAATAATGCTAGAGCAGGGTCCCCGTTGGGGATAAGGCAGTAAGGACAGAACAGACTAAGAAATATGATGGGGAAAGGGAAAAAGAGAAAGGGAGGATAGAAGAGAAATATAGAATAATATTGCATAGTTAAATATAGGGAGATAATGATTTGTATGTATTAGAATTTAGTGCTATAGGAAAGGAGCTTCAGAGAAAGCAAAGAATTATAGAGGAAGTAGTAGTACAAATGAAAAATCATTAAAAATTAAAAGATCTAAATTTTATAGAAAAATATAGAAAAACAAAGCAAAAATAATAAAAACAAACAAAACCCCCACAGAACCTTAAAAGGCCAATGGGGAACCAGAAGTTTATACCAAAATAAAATGTGTGGTTTAAAAGGAAAAAGAAAAAAAATTATGTAAACTTGAATATATTCAGTCTTACTGATAAGATTAGTACCTTCAATAGAATTCAGTGAAGGAAATGAACACACCCACTCTCTCTCTCACACACACCCCCAAGAAAAGAAAAGAAAAAAAAAAGCGGTGGGTGCACTGAGTGGGTTTGGAAAAAAGAAAAAAAAAATTGAAACAAAGTAATACAATACAAAAAATGAGATTTTAAAGTCCAACAGTAACTCCAGCTTCAGAGAAAACGTGAAAAAAGTGTTTATGTTCTTCTGTCTCTTGCTGACTATTCAGGAATTATCAGTCTTTTTCTTGCCTCTGGCAGTGGTTGGATCTGAAGACCTCTTTGACTGCTTGTTTGTTTTGGCCTATTCCAGAATTAAAAGGCCCGCCCAAGAAACCTTCTTTGACTGCTCCTGTTTGGTGAGTTTGCCTTAAATTTTCACAGAGGATTTATTCCACGGCTGGTTTGTTATGGCATTAAATGATACTAAAACATATATATGCAAATGAGAAACAGAAGGTATACCTTTGACAAATGGCAATTTAAAAATTATGCAAGAACTATCTAGCATATTGAATTATACACATAAACATATACAGCTATAACATAACCCAAGCATTCCAATCAAAAATACAGTACAATACGTTAGCACGGCGAATAGAGAAATCCAAGAATGATATCCACCGGTTAATAAGCAAACTAAGTAGAGCACCAATTGGAGAATAATGCTAGAGCAGGGTCCCCGTTGGGGATAAGGCAGTAAGGACAGAACAGACTAAGAAATATGATGGGGAAAGGGAAAAAGAGAAAGGGAGGATAGAAGAGAAATATAGAATAATATTGCATAGTTAAATATAGGGAGATAATGATTTGTATGTATTAGAATTTAGTGCTATAGGAAAGGAGCTTCAGAGAAAGCAAAGAATTATAGAGGAAGTAGTAGTACAAATGAAAAATCATTAAAAATTAAAAGATCTAAATTTTATAGAAAAATATAGAAAAACAAAGCAAAAATAATAAAAACAAACAAAACCCCCACAGAACCTTAAAAGGCCAATGGGGAACCAGAAGTTTATACCAAAATAAAATGTCTGGTTTTAAAAAGGAAAAAAAAAAAAAAATTATGTAAACTTGAATATATTCAGTCTTACTGATAAGATTAGTACCTTCAATAGAATTCAGTGAAGGAAATGAACACACCCACTCTCTCTCACACACACACCCCCAAGAAAAGAAAAGAAAAAAAAAAGCGGTGGGTGCACTGAGTGGGTTTGGAAAAAAGAAAAAAAAAATTGAAACAAAGTAATACAATACAAAAAATGAGATTTTAAAGTCCAACAGTAACTCCAGCTTCAGAGAAAACGTGAAAAAAGTGTTTATGTTCTTCTGTCTCTTGCTGACTATTCAGGAATTATCAGTCTTTTTCTTGCCTCTGGCAGTGGTTGGATCTGAAGACCTCTTTGACTGCTTGTTTGTTTTGGCCTATTCCAGAATTAAAAGGCCCGCCCAGGCTGGCCCTGGGAGTTTCTTAATCCAAATCCCTTTTCTTGCTGGGTGGAGCTAAGTTCCCTCCCTGTAGCTTGAACAGCAGCCCTGCAGTTTGACCAGCAGCCAAACTACAGTAGGGAAAATGGCGTCTGTCTCACAGAGGATTTATTCCCACACGCTCTATGGGAAGCACTTCCGCAGTGACCCCGACCCTGCTGCAGGCCACCGTCGACCCCCGCCACCGCGGGAGATGTCAGGTTACTCAGAGGTGAGTCTGGCTCAGTCTCATGCAGGATCGCTATTCCTCTCTCCTGGATTACAGTGCGCAGAGACTTTCCAGTCCTCTTCAGCGACTCTGTGATCGGGTTAATGGTAACCTCCTCCAAAGGGAACTGAATGCCGCCCTTCCGAGGCCTGCTCAAGGGCACTTCTAGCTCCAGGGGGCACCTGGACCCTCCAAAGCAGGTCTGGCTCAGTCCCTTGTGGGTGTCAGTGCTCCTCTCCCGAGTTTTGATCTGCAACAGGCTTTGCGCCTTTGGCCCGCCCAGCCTCTCCAGCGGGTATGAGGTTTGACTTTTAAAAGTGCGATTGCGCCCCTCCTACCGTCTTGATGCGGCTTCTCCTTTGTTCTTCGATGTGGGGTGTCCTCTCCGTGATCAGATCCAGCCTCCTTTCGTCGATGGTTTCCCAGGAACTCGTCGCAATTCAGGCGATTTTGCAGGAGAGATGAGTGCACGTCCTTCTACGCCGCCATCTTAGCTCCACCCCTCTTAGCACTTTAAATTCCATATAAATATTAGAATTAGCCAATTGGCACTATAAAATCTGATGAGAATTTAAATTTCAGATCAAAGTGGGGAGAACTGATAGATTTGCAGTATGCCAATATGTCTAACCCATGAACATATTCCTCATTTACTAAGATCTCCTTCAGTTTCTCTTAATAATATTCTGTAGTTTTTAGTGTAGAGGTTTATACATATTATATAAAATTATTCCTAGGAATTTGGTGTTTTTAGATGATATTATAAGTGGCATAGTTTTTAAAATTTTATTTTTGTAAGTTTCTGTTACAAATAAGTGAAAATTCAACAGATTTGCATAGATTGACCTTTTATCTAGTGATCTCACTTGATTTACTTAATTGAAATAGTTCATCTATAGATTTTTAAAAATTTTATACATGCATGTTTGCTAGTCTTCTGGTTTTTCTTTCCTTCTTTTATTATAGCAGCAAAGACCAAAACATTGGTCTTATAAAACAGTGTTTTGTAGAAGTGGTCAAAGTGTGTAGCTGGTTTCTCCCCAGCGTGGGGCGTGTGTGTCACTCAAACTATCACAACTAGTTTTATTGTTTTGGTCTCCAGAAACCACCTTAATGAAAGGAATCAATGGATTGATAACTGTTTGCAAGGTTTCCTTATGATCAGGCAGAATTATTTGTTGCTTCCTCTGCTCTGACTCTATTTTGCAACTCTTCTACAACTACAGATGGAGGACCAAGCTTTTCTGAGTTAAGTGAGCGTAAAGCTCTTTTGTTGGTATACAAAACAAAGATACAACCGTAACGATTATCTGTTGAATATTTATTAAGGGTAGATGACTTTGCTCACATTAGTTTATTTGATGGTGCCAACAATCCTGTAAGGTAGTCATCGATATTTCCTTTGTACACATAAGTAAACTACAGAGGAGAAATGACCAATTTGACCCAGATCACCTACGTGGAAATAGTGGAACTGGGTTCTGAGCCCAGTTGGATTCCGGAGTCCTAAATGATTGTGCAACTGATTTTTCCCATACCAAGTTGAAATTTGCCTCCTTAAAATTCCTTTATAGCTGTACAGAGCAAACACTTTTTCTTTCCTATGAATTCCTTTCAGTCATTTGTAGATAGCTTTTATCAGCTTTCTGAGTGTTCTTTAGATTCAGTGTTCCTAGTTTCAGTCATTCTTTGCATGACAACATTTAAAAGTCTCCTTTGCTTTTCCATTTAGCAATTTTCTTCTCGAGACTCCTCTTCAAGCATGGTGCTCAGAGAGGCAGTCGCTTACTACATTGGGATGATTGGAACTAGACAGAGGACAGAACGTTACCCTTCTTTATCATCATCCCTACACCCCTTCTAATGCATCTTGAGATGGAAACAACCCAGTATAGATTCTTAAGTTCAAAGATCCCATTCCAATCTTGGCAAAGTCAAACAGTGATGTTGGGCAAGTCATTGAATTTCCTCCCCAAACCTCAATTTTCTTGTCTATAAAATATGGGACCATGACTGGTAGCCTGGTTACCTGCCTCCTAGAGAATGGTGGGAGACTCATTTAAAATAATGGATGGGAATGTTGTTTGCAAACTGGGAAGCCCTCTGTCAGTGTCAGTTATTTTTAGCCAACACATCACGCCATTGACACATATCGAGTGAGTATTTGTACACAATGGAGCAGAACTCAGCCACAAAGAAAGAGAACAAAAGGGAAAGTAGTGGCATTCAGCCAATAGAAGGAATGCTGGTTGGGCTACTTAGGGAGAGAAGCAATGGTGGGGGCATGGAGGGGGGCTGGTGGTTAGCCCCAGCGAAGGAGGACAGATACAGACCTGCCTGCTCAGCCGAGAACCTGGAGAAGCTGCCCTGGTCCACAAGGTCAGTGGGGACCAGGAAACCATAATCAGATCTGGTGACCTGAGATGCTGAATGGTGTTCTTCCTTCTAGCAAAATGATGAGGCAGAGCCATTCCCTACCTCCCTACCCTCCTCCTATCCCATAAGGCTAATTATTATAAAAATTCTCTGTCATTGCTTTGTAATGGTCCACAGCCTAACTAATTTAAAAATGCAAATGAATGCTAAACGACAAGTCAGCGTTTGGACCTTGTTTCCTGCCCGTGCACCTAGCAATGGTGGGGGGCATTTCCTCAGCTGTAAATCAATCTGGGGTGGCCTGGGTGATTTGATAGTGGCCAGTGGCATCGCTGCTGATGTCACAAGATGCTCAGATGATGGTAGGTTTCCGCAGCATCACAGATCATCCGTCTTAGCTGCCTCTGCCTCTGCAGCAGCGTACTGCAGAGCCACGCTGTTCCTCCTGAAAACCTAGGGCCTCCTCCTGCCATCTGCTGGGACTGCAATAGGCTGAGTGATGAGCCTGATTCTGGTGGTTGGGCAGTTCTTCCTTAACCATCATCCTTCCTTACTGCAAGCTTTGGGTCTGAAAGTCTGTTTGATGATTACAATGAGAATGCGAGTTGAAGTCCTGCCTGTGAGCTAGTGTTGAGACTAGTGTGTCTCACAGTGCATTCTTAGGACCTGGGGTACTTTAACATGCAGATTCCTAGGGTCCAGATTCTATCCTCTGAATTGGAATCACTATAGATGGACCCAGGTGAAATATATTTTTTTCGTTGTTTAGATCATCTTTAATTGACTTGTAGTGGGGCTTAATTATAAACAGAATCCTTATTTCAAAAGCAAATACACACTGAAATGAGTTTAAGCAATTTACTACAGTGAAATTAATGAGTATTTGTACACAATGGAGCAGAACTCAGCCACAAAGAAAGAGAACAAAAGGGAAAGTAGTGGCATTCAGCCAATAGAAGGAATGCTGGTTGGGCTACTTAGGGAGAGAAGCAATGGTGGGGGCATGGAGGGGGGCTGGTGGTTAGCCCCAGCGAAGGAGGACAGATACAGACCTGCCTGCTCAGCCGAGAACCTGGAGAAGCTGCCCTGGTCCACAAGGTCAGTGGGGACCAGGAAACCATAATCAGATCTGGTGACCTGAGATGCTGAATGGTGTTCTTCCTTCTAGCAAAATGATGAGGCAGAGCCATTCCCTACCTCCCTACCCTCCTCCTATCCCATAAGGCTAATTATTATAAAAATTCTCTGTCATTGCTTTGTAATGGTCCACAGCCTAACTAATTTAAAAATGCAAATGAATGCTAAACGACAAGTCAGCGTTTGGACCTTGTTTCCTGCCCGTGCACCTAGCAATGGTGGGGGGCATTTCCTCAGCTGTAAATCAATCTGGGGTGGCCTGGGTGATTTGATAGTGGCCAGTGGCATCGCTGCTGATGTCACAAGATGCTCAGATGATGGTAGGTTTCCGCAGCATCACAGATCATCCGTCTTAGCTGCCTCTGCCTCTGCAGCAGCGTACTGCAGAGCCACGCTGTTCCTCCTGAAAACCTAGGGCCTCCTCCTGCCATCTGCTGGGACTGCAATAGGCTGAGTGATGAGCCTGATTCTGGTGGTTGGGCAGTTCTTCCTTAACCATCATCCTTCCTTACTGCAAGCTTTGGGTCTGAAAGTCTGTTTGATGATTACAATGAGAATGCGAGTTGAAGTCCTGCCTGTGAGCTAGTGTTGAGACTAGTGTGTCTCACAGTGCATTCTTAGGACCTGGGGTACTTTAACATGCAGATTCCTAGGGTCCAGATTCTATCCTCTGAATTGGAATCACTATAGATGGACCCAGGTGAAATATATTTTTTTCGTTGTTTAGATCATCTTTAATTGACTTGTAGTGGGGCTTAATTATAAACAGAATCCTTATTTCAAAAGCAAATACACACTGAAATGAATTTAAGCAATTTACTACAGTGAAAATTCTTCAGATTAAGAGCATCTTATCATGGCTCAGTTCTAATGGTTGATTTTTAATAATGATTTTTTTTTTCCTTTTTGTATTCTTTTCCATAATGCTTTATTACAGGATATTGGATATATAGTTCCTTGTGGTCTATAGTAGGACTGTGTTGTTTATTCATTGTATGCGTCCTAGTTTCCATCTGCTAATCCCAAACTTTGTTGTAGTGGGTCTTAATTACAAACAGAATCCTTGTTTCAAGGATTTATTCATTGTATGTATCCTAGTTTCCATCTGCTAATCCCAAACTCTTCCCTCCCAAACTTCCCCCTTGGCAATCACAAGTCTGTTCTTCATACCTGTGAGTCAGTTTCTGTTCCATAGGTATGTTCATTTGGGTCATATTTTAGAGTCCACATAAAAGTGATACAGAGTGAGATATGTTTTCTCATCTGAAAAATGTAAAGAGAAGTCCTTGCTTCCTAGGATTGTAGTGAAGAGCAAACCTTTGATATCTATAAAATGTTTACAAGAGTTCTCAGCATGTTATTTATAAATGTTCATACTCATACTGATGATGATTCAGAGACACTGGGTTTCCCAGGTGGCTCAGTGGTAAAGAACCTTCCTGCCAATGCAGGAGATGTGACTTTGATCCCTGGGATGGGAAGATTCCCTGGAGAAGGGAATGGCTACCTGCTCCGGTATTCTTGGCTGGAGAACTCTATGGATAGAGGAGCCTGGTGGGCTACGATCCATGGGGTCACAAAAAGATGGATGCGACTGAGCAGTGAGGAAACTCAGCTTTAAAAATAGGCTTCCTTGATGACCTTATCCATATGAAATTTTGAGAACTGTCTTAAATTGTAAAATTATGGCATATTAAGACTGAAAGAAGCCCTTCCAGACCTACCTACTAATTTGTGGCCGAATTTCCTATTTGTGGCCAGGGTCGAAGGCCTCTCTGTTCATGGTAAAGGCATAGTCTAGACCTTCTCCGACAAATGTTTATATTGACATAAGCTAGGTGCTACTGTGGGCACTGGGGTTTGATTGTCATCCTGAGATACACTTTCTCCTCTCCTGGAACGTGCAGTGTGGCGGAGGAGACAGACATCAAAGCAGAATGATTGTAGATGGAGATAAGGGTCTGAAAGACAAGGGATGAGGCTCTGTTAATGTCTTTAGTATAAAGCTCAGGCCCAGAGCAGGGGGTCAGGAAGGCATCCCCCAGCAATTGATGACTGAATGCATACTACATGAGGAGGGGCAGGTGCATTGTTCAGAAAGAAGACACAGAACTTGCAAATGTCCTGTGGTTCGGGGAGCCAAAAGAAGATCAGCTGGGCAGGGTCTCAGGCTAAAGCTGCACATGGGGTCACTCTCTGGCTGGAATCATAGGGTTGTGAACCATAACTGGACTTACAGGGTCAGTCTAAAACTGACATCTGAGTTGGGATGTGATCTGGATTAGGGCTTACCCAGTATGAAATATATGGCCAACTTCAGGAGCTAGTTCAAGGCCATCCAGTTCATTTATTTAATGCACTTACATTCTAGTTCATGAATTTTAAGTAGTATACAGAGTGAGATATGTTTTCTCATCTGAAAATGTAAAGAGAAGTCCTTGCTTCCTAGGATTGTAGTGAAGAGCAAACCTTTGATATCTATAAAATGTTTACAAGAGTTCTCAGCATGTTATTTATAAATGTTCATACTCATACTGATGATGATTCAGAGACACTGGGTTTCCCAGGTGGCTCAGTGGTAAAGAACCTTCCTGCCAATGCAGGAGATGTGACTTTGATCCCTGGGATGGGAAGATTCCCTGGAGAAGGGAATGGCTACCTGCTCCGGTATTCTTGGCTGGAGAACTCTATGGATAGAGGAGCCTGGTGGGCTACGATCCATGGGGTCACAAAAAGATGGATGCGACTGAGCAGTGAGGAAACTCAGCTTTAAAAATAGGCTTCCTTGATGACCTTATCCATATGAAATTTTGAGAACTGTCTTAAATTGTAAAATTATGGCATATTAAGACTGAAAGAAGCCCTTCCAGACCTACCTACTAATTTGTGGCCGAATTTCCTATTTGTGGCCAGGGTCGAAGGCCTCTCTGTTCATGGTAAAGGCATAGTCTAGACCTTCTCCGACAAATGTTTATATTGACATAAGCTAGGTGCTACTGTGGGCACTGGGGTTTGATTGTCATCCTGAGATACACTTTCTCCTCTCCTGGAACGTGCAGTGTGGCGGAGGAGACAGACATCAAAGCAGAATGATTGTAGATGGAGATAAGGGTCTGAAAGACAAGGGATGAGGCTCTGTTAATGTCTTTAGTATAAAGCTCAGGCCCAGAGCAGGGGGTCAGGAAGGCATCCCCCAGCAATTGATGACTGAATGCATACTACATGAGGAGGGGCAGGTGCATTGTTCAGAAAGAAGACACAGAACTTGCAAATGTCCTGTGGTTCGGGGAGCCAAAAGAAGATCAGCTGGGCAGGGTCTCAGGCTAAAGCTGCACATGGGGTCACTCTCTGGCTGGAATCATAGGGTTGTGAACCATAACTGGACTTACAGGGTCAGTCTAAAACTGACATCTGAGTTGGGATGTGATCTGGATTAGGGCTTACCCAGTATGAAATATATGGCCAACTTCAGGAGCTAGTTCAAGGCCATCCAGTTCATTTATTTAATGCACTTACACTGAGTGTCTACTTTGTTCCCTGTGGGGTAGAAGTGGCCCAGGTAAGTGGAGTAAAAGTCAGTTTACAATAGTGCGTAAACATGTAAGACATGGACTGACAGTCTTGGACTACATTGGGACTATACAATGTGAGGATCTATCCCTGCTGTGTAATTTCTCTAAGCTTCTGTTTTCTCCCCAGTTCTGTGGGAGATAATAACAGCTTTTTCAAAGGATGGTCATGAGCATCACATGAGTTAGTATGTAAAAAACTCTTAGCTTACTGCTGGATGCATCATTGATACCTGAGTGATGTTAGCTACATGCAAATCAACTGGGAAAAAAATTGGACAAAAAAATAATCAATTTTTGTTTCTAAGTCTGAGCTTTAGGCTCTGAGAAAACACCCAGTGCTTCCCGGGGGACCGCTGGTGGCTGAAGGGTGGTTTCCTGCCAGCTGCATCACCCACCCAAGAGACTCAGCTGGCACCTCCCTTATTCCTTTAGACAGCTTGCTGCTGGCTGGGGATGGTGGCAGTGGGCCAGTCACTGAGTTTAAATAGAATTTTCTTTGCAAATTGACACAGCAATGAAATTACCAAACTGCTGTGTTTATCTTTCCAAATAAAAGACAGATTTTAAATACATTACGCCAACGTAATTGAAAATCAGAAGCAAATGAGGAGGCTGTGCTGTAACTTCTGTGCTCATGGGCAAGCCCACTGTCTGGATCCCCAGTTAGATATAGGGGCAGGGGGACGTAAGAGAAGAAGGCATGATGAGCTGGAGACCTGGGGTGATGGCAGCTCACTGGGTGGGAAGCCTGAAGGTGCAGGGTTCCCTCCAGACATGCAGATAGAGCATCTCCTTGAATTTTAGTTGAAGTTCTGCTCTCCCCGTGAGAGAGTCCCCATAATCCCTCCTCAGAGATGCTGGCTGGGTAATCAGACCCTTGTGCTGCAGGTGGCTTTGTCGAACCTGAACTGTGCTGCCAAAGCTCTCTGACGCAAGCTCACCTGCTTGGTAAGCACATGCTACCTTCTGTGTCTGCGTGTGGGAAATTGCAGTGTCTCCATGTGGGGGTGGAGGCTGGCAGAAAAGTGCAGCGCTGGGGACCTTCCTGGGAAATTCCAGGAGTGCCTGACCACCTGGCTTCATTTTGGGGGGGGGCCCGTTTCCTTGTCTTAGAGGTTGGTACCTGACCATGACCACGGGGATATGTGGAGGTGGGCTTATCTCCCTTATACCCCATCACCCTGACTCCTGTCATGTCAGATCGAAATAACATTTTTTTAAACTTTTTAGTTTGTATCAAACTATAGCCAGTTACAAGGCTGTTGTGGTAGTTTCAGGTGGGAAGCCATACATATGCATGTATCTATTCTCCCCGAAGCTCTCCTCCCATCCAGGCTGCCACAGAACACTGAGCAGAGTTCCCTGTGCTATCTAGTAAGTCCTTGTTGGTTAACCATTTTAAATAAAAATATTTTTGATGTGGACTATTACAGATATTTCCTTAACCTTAAAAATGTGAAAGAAAAATAATTTTTAAAAAAATGAAAGAAGGCAAGAAATCAAATGATTTGAGTGTTATTACCTGTGATATGCCCTGGATGCCCTCAGTGCTGAAATGCAGAAGATAACATTGTTTTTTATTGAAAAGCACTGTTAACAAAACCTGGGTTTGATCTTTATTCTGAGAACTCTTTGGTACAAATGAGGTGTTGGACTAGATGATCCCTAAGATTCAAATGGATCAGAATGTGGCTTGGAGTCCTGAGGCCTGGGCTTGTGTACCACATTTAACACTGACTGGGTAGGTCCTTTCTCTCTTCTGAGTCTCCATTTTCTATAAGATGGGATGTTTGGACAAGATGCCTTTAAGATCCCTCTCAGTTCTGAAGAGACAGCCCATCACTCTAGCAAGGAGGCAATGATCAGATGCTGGTCCCTAAAACACAGCTGCATCATGTTGAGAATATAATAGAACAGAGTTAACAACAGAGAGGATGGTTCATCCTGTTCCCCAGTAGATCCTTGTTCATCTGTTTCTCTGGACCATTTTGGGCATCCTCAGAGGCTCACGCCATGCTCACTGCTCAGGGTGACAGAGCAAATGCAGGCAACTGAGATGACTTTGGGAACGCTGTCTGCCTGCACTAGAAGAGGTTTTGAAGTTACCATGTGTTACAGGAGATGAAAGGCATGTGTACAGTGAAAAGACATGACAAAAGCAGCTTAGTTTGATAACAGTTCAAATGGAAAAGCTCTCGTATGTGGTAGCACGTCCATGTAATTGCATTACGACCACAGTTCGTGGGACCTCAGTTAGATTCGCCTATATCAATAGGGAGAGGGATCACCCTGACTCCTGTCATGTCAGATCGAAATAACATTTTTAAACTTTTAGTTTGTATCAAACTATAGCCAGTTACAAGGTGGTTGTGGTAGTTTCAGGTGGGAAGCCATACATATGCATGTATCTATTCTCCCCGAAGCTCTCCTCCCATCCAGGCTGCCACAGAACACTGAGCAGAGTTCCCTGTGCTATCTAGTAAGTCCTTGTTGGTTAACCATTTTAAATAAAAATATTTTTGATGTGGACTATTACAGATATTTCCTTAACCTTAAAAATGTGAAAGAAAAATAATTTTTAAAAAAATGAAAGAAGGCAAGAAATCAAATGATTTGAGTGTTATTACCTGTGATATGCCCTGGATGCCCTCAGTGCTGAAATGCAGAAGATAACATTGTTTTTTATTGAAAAGCACTGTTAACAAAACCTGGGTTTGATCTTTATTCTGAGAACTCTTTGGTACAAATGAGGTGTTGGACTAGATGATCCCTAAGATTCAAATGGATCAGAATGTGGCTTGGAGTCCTGAGGCCTGGGCTTGTGTACCACATTTAACACTGACTGGGTAGGTCCTTTCTCTCTTCTGAGTCTCCATTTTCTATAAGATGGGATGTTTGGACAAGATGCCTTTAAGATCCCTCTCAGTTCTGAAGAGACAGCCCATCACTCTAGCAAGGAGGCAATGATCAGATGCTGGTCCCTAAAACACAGCTGCATCATGTTGAGAATATAATAGAACAGAGTTAACAACAGAGAGGATGGTTCATCCTGTTCCCCAGTAGATCCTTGTTCATCTGTTTCTCTGGACCATTTTGGGCATCCTCAGAGGCTCACGCCATGCTCACTGCTCAGGGTGACAGAGCAAATGCAGGCAACTGAGATGACTTTGGGAACGCTGTCTGCCTGCACTAGAAGAGGTTTTGAAGTTACCATGTGTTACAGGAGATGAAAGGCATGTGTACAGTGAAAAGACATGACAAAAGCAGCTTAGTTTGATAACAGTTCAAATGGAAAAGCTCTCGTATGTGGTAGCACGTCCATGTAATTGCATTACGACCACAGTTCGTGGGACCTCAGTTAGATTCGCCTATATCAATAGGGAGAGGGATGCTTGCATACAGCTTCTTACAGGAGGGAGGGCTACCCAGCCCCAGACAGATTGTCCCTGGAGATAGGATTCAGTTTTGATCAGAAGGAAAGTATTAATATACTAGGGCACATCTAGGAAGAAATCTAAAAAAAGAAAATAGGTCAAGAATACATGTTCTATAAAGAATACTTGAAGATCTTGGGGCAAGGATGGTAAGCTAAAAGTGATGGGGAAATAACCCATGATAGGGAGGAGTAGGGAGGAGATATATGTCCTTCCAGATAAAACAGTAGTCAGTTGTGAGGAGGTAAATGCTGACTCAGGAGAAGGAAAAGTGTTTATAATTTTACAGTAGTGGAAGGGGTTTTTGCATTAAGCACAGACCTCCTTATCCCTGGGAAGACTCAGATAGAGACTGGGTGGTCTGTTTTCAGAGACACTGTGTTGAATGGGACATTTAACAAGGATACTTCTTTGCTAATTTTGTTGTTTTCTAGTGGATAAGTCATGATTAAACGTCGAAGTTCTACTTGTGATATGTCTACTAACTTGCTCTGTGAACTTTACTAGGTCATTTAACCTTTCTGGAGCTCAGTTTACTCATCTGGTAATGGAAACAATCATACCAGTCTAATAATATCCAACAGTAATGCTATAGAGCCTTGTGGGGATGGAATAATGCATACGGGCATACTTTGAAGAGGAGAACATGCTATGTGAAAATGATACACTAATGATGTCGGAGTTTGTCCTTCCCCAGGCATTGTCTTGCCTGGCAGTCTTAATGAACAGTGTGATGTTTTTTAAGTGTGAAGATTCAAGGGCTAGACTGCCTAAGTTGGGATCTAGACCCTGCTTGTGGCTGGATATGTAATCTTTGTCAAGGTATTAAACTGGTTGAGCCTCAGTTTCCTGACCTGTATAATGGGGATGACAGGACTACTGTTGGTTTTATAGGCTCATCATGAGAACTAGACAATACCTATGAAGAGATTTTCTTGCGGCTTGGCACATTTTATGCTCTTCACAAGGTTTTGTTCCTTGGATCATTACTATTGGTCTCAGCCAGTACTTACGTCCGCAGCAGTGAATTGTGACTTCAGCCATCTGTGTTGCTGGGATACGTTCCAGACACCTCCTGGAGGAACTTTAGCCCATCTCTGAATGTCCAAGGTGGCAGGGAATATATGTACATCCCTCAAGAGAGATCTAAGCGTAGTGACCATAGTTTGTCAATTCGGTGACCCCAAATGTTTTCTTTTATGTGGAAGTTCATAATATTCCATCATAAATGTTTCATAATTGCCTCATGAATTATTCACCTGCAACTTAATAACCTTCAATTTTATGGGATTATGGTTTTATGAGAGAAAAACATTACCAGCCTGGGACCCAGCAGTAAAGAGAAAATGCTGACCTGTGCAATTTATTTTCACTATGCTGTAGGTGGTTTTTTGGTAACTAGGAAATACAGAATATTAACAAAAGAGCAAATAAAAAAAACTAAAGAGAGAAAAGTCCTAGAAGACCTCCTTATCCCTGGGAAGTCATGTTTTCAGAGACACTGTGTTGAATGGGACATTTAACAAGGATACTTCTTTGCTAATTTTGTTGTTTTCTAGTGGATAAGTCATGATTAAACGTCAAGTTCTACTTGTGATATGTCTACTAACTTGCTCTGTGAACTTTACTAGGTCATTTAACCTTTCTGGAGCTCAGTTTACTCATCTGGTAATGGAAACAATCATACCAGTCTAATAATATCCAACAGTAATGCTATAGAGCCTTGTGGGGATGGAATAATGCATACGGGCATACTTTGAAGAGGAGAACATGCTATGTGAAAATGATACACTAATGATGTCGGAGTTTGTCCTTCCCCAGGCATTGTCTTGCCTGGCAGTCTTAATGAACAGTGTGATGTTTTTTAAGTGTGAAGATTCAAGGGCTAGACTGCCTAAGTTGGGATCTAGACCCTGCTTGTGGCTGGATATGTAATCTTTGTCAAGGTATTAAACTGGTTGAGCCTCAGTTTCCTGACCTGTATAATGGGGATGACAGGACTACTGTTGGTTTTATAGGCTCATCATGAGAACTAGACAATACCTATGAAGAGATTTTCTTGGCTTGGCACATTTTATGCTCTTCACAAGGTTTTGTTCCTTGGATCATTACTATTGGTCTCAGCCAGTACTTACGTCCGCAGCAGTGAATTGTGACTTCAGCCATCTGTGTTGCTGGGATACGTTCCAGACACCTCCTGGAGGAACTTTAGCCCATCTCTGAATGTCCAAGGTGGCAGGGAATATATGTACATCCCTCAAGAGAGATCTAAGCGTAGTGACCATAGTTTGTCAATTCGGTGACCCCAAATGTTTTCTTTTATGTGGAAGTTCATAATATTCCATCATAAATGTTTCATAATTGCCTCATGAATTATTCACCTGCAACTTAATAACCTTCAATTTTATGGGATTATGGTTTTATGAGAGAAAAACATTACCAGCCTGGGACCCAGCAGTAAAGAGAAAATGCTGACCTGTGCAATTTATTTTCACTATGCTGTAGGTGGTTTTTTGGTAACTAGGAAATACAGAATATTAACAAAAGAGCAAATAAAAAAAACTAAAGAGAGAAAAAGTCCTGACTTGGCTCTTCCTAAAAAATTCAGTCTAAAACCTGTGTTTGTAATACTTTTTCCTACTGTCAAGAAGTGGCTCCACCTCCACTGTAGTTGAAGTCATTTTCTTTGGTGACACCAAAAAAATTATTTCTTATTTTCTTTCTTTATCCAACCTTTGGCCTTCCTACACTTTTAGTTATTTCTCAGTTATTTTAAAGTCTGCATTCATTAGTAGTTTTAAAGTTAATGTCACACTTTCCCTCTTCTAGACTATCAGAAAGTTAGCTTTGCAAGGTTGCCAAAGTTGTTTAAGCAGAGTTTGGTAATACAGTGGAAAGAGCAGTGATTGGAAGATGGAATCTCAGTTTAGACTACCATTTAATTGATACATAATGGTAGCAATTCAATTAAAATTTCTCAGCCTCAGTTTTCTTATAAGATGGGAAATATTGAGAAGGTCAAGGAAGATAAGATTGGGTTGATTGAAAAGTTTGTTTGGGTTTTTCTGTAAGATGGTATGAAGAACCCAAGCAAAATGTTTTTACATCCCAATAGATGAACCAGTCTTTTAAAGAAGAAAGCACTACAAGGACATGTAAGGAACTGGTCCAGCAATACAAGTGAGGGAAGACTGAGGTGCTGAAGTCACTGAATCCAGTGGAAGGATGAATAGAGAGATCCAAAGAGAAAGCTAGTTCATATCAAATAGGCAAAGAATCCAACTTCTTTATTCAAGTTTGAATTTTCACTAGGAGAAGAAAAAAGATCATTCTTTTCTCTCATATCATCTAGAGGTATAACTGTTACTAAAACCCTTTTATTGCAAGTCACAGGGTATGTGTACACTTCTTAGAATCAAAGAACAGTGGAAAGACAAATAATGAAAGCTTATTCCAATGCCCCCCTTTTACAGATGAGAAAACTGAGATCTAGTGAGGAGGTAAATTTGATCATGGTTCCATGGTGAGTTAGAAGCAGATACTAGGACCGAAAGCTGAGTTCTTTACTGATACATGTGGTTCTCCAGCAGATACCTACACAACATTCTAAAGCAATTAACCTCTAATTAAAAATAATGAATTCTTTGATTTCTAACGTTGGGTACTTGTCTTCCCCAGAAAGGGGCATGAATGTTCTCTAAGTGGGGCCTCTGGACTGGAGGCAGGGGTTATAATAAAATGGGGCAGGTGTTGGGCAGGGTAGAGGCTGAAGATGAAGAACTAAGAAATGTTTGAATACTTTTCCTACTGTCAAGAAGTGGCTCCACCTCCACTGTAGTTGAAGTCATTTTCTTTGGTGACACCAAAAAAATTATTTCTTATTTTCTTTCTTTATCCAACCTTTGGCCTTCCTACACTTTTAGTTATTTCTCAGTTATTTTAAAGTCTGCATTCATTAGTAGTTTTAAAGTTAATGTCACACTTTCCCTCTTCTAGACTATCAGAAAGTTAGCTTTGCAAGGTTGCCAAAGTTGTTTAAGCAGAGTTTGGTAATACAGTGGAAAGAGCAGTGATTGGAAGATGGAATCTCAGTTTAGACTACCATTTAATTGATACATAATGGTAGCAATTCAATTAAAATTTCTCAGCCTCAGTTTTCTTATAAGATGGGAAATATTGAGAAGGTCAAGGAAGATAAGATTGGGTTGATTGAAAAGTTTGTTTGGGTTTTTCTGTAAGATGGTATGAAGAACCCAAGCAAAATGTTTTTACATCCCAATAGATGAACCAGTCTTTTAAAGAAGAAAGCACTACAAGGACATGTAAGGAACTGGTCCAGCAATACAAGTGAGGGAAGACTGAGGTGCTGAAGTCACTGAATCCAGTGGAAGGATGAATAGAGAGATCCAAAGAGAAAGCTAGTTCATATCAAATAGGCAAAGAATCCAACTTCTTTATTCAAGTTTGAATTTTCACTAGGAGAAGAAAAAAGATCATTCTTTTCTCTCATATCATCTAGAGGTATAACTGTTACTAAAACCCTTTTATTGCAAGTCACAGGGTATGTGTACACTTCTTAGAATCAAAGAACAGTGGAAAGACAAATAATGAAAGCTTATTCCAATGCCCCCCTTTTACAGATGAGAAAACTGAGATCTAGTGAGGAGGTAAATTTGATCATGGTTCCATGGTGAGTTAGAAGCAGATACTAGGACCGAAAGCTGAGTTCTTTACTGATACATGTGGTTCTCCAGCAGATACCTACACAACATTCTAAAGCAATTAACCTCTAATTAAAAATAATGAATTCTTTGATTTCTAACGTTGGGTACTTGTCTTCCCCAGAAAGGGGCATGAATGTTCTCTAAGTGGGGCCTCTGGACTGGAGGCAGGGGTTATAATAAAAATGGGGCAGGTGTTGGGCAGGGTAGAGGCTGAAGATGAAGAACTAAGAAATGTGATTCTGCTGTAGGTGAAATGAGCCCTACCCACAAGCCAAACTTAGCAATCAGTGGGGCATGTTTTTGGACTGACTAGACCTGAGTCATCCAATTAAAACAAGAGCTGATGCCCCAGAGGCTGTACCTCTTCTCCTCCCCACAGTTTGTGCTGACTTCTAATAACATTTTATTAAAATTCTCTGGATCCTGATTAATTTTCCTGGCTACTTTCTCTCTTATTGCTCTCTTGGCCACAATATGAGAACAGTCAGTGCTCTAACGAATGCAGGGAGCAGTTGGGCTTAACTCACTGGGCCTAAATGGCTCTCTGTCCTCTGCCTAATGAAGCTTTGGGGAATTCTCCCCCTGCATTTTAGAGGGGATGATGGGAGATGTCAGGTACTTGTGTCTAAGACGACAGGCATTGCCAGGAACTTCTCTTCTGGGGCATCATCTGTAAAAAGATGATGAATTTGGTTACTAAAGGGTCTACCTGATAGCTAAGAGAGGAAACGAAGTCACATTTGCTCAGTGCCTACTCTATGCTCAGCATTTTTCTGTGATCCTTCTCTGAGTTTCTGGGAGCATTCTGTTCATTCTTCTAACACAGAGTAAGTAAGATCTGTTTTCCAAAAAGCACTGGGAGCAACTTGAGAGAGATATTCTGTCTGTCTTAAAGCTGAATTCTCAGACTCACCATAATGGCCAACTCACAGCAAGTTCTCAGTAAATAGATGTTTAGTTGATGAATGACTGCGGAGTGTGATAAATGTAGGCTTTCTTATCCAGGGCTCATATACTTGAAAGTATGGACCAATTTTTTTTTCTTTTATTCTCTGTGGTTATGATGATTGCATTTGGGTGACAGAGCTATGTTAATAAGGGATTGGAAGCAGGCAAGGAGAGAGGCAGGCAAAAAGCCTTGCCTGTATAAAGGATCAGAGAAAATGATGGAAAATAGAAAAGGAGCAAGTATAGGCCAAGATCTGAGAGCCAAATCAAGGGTGGCCAAATTTAAGTGGAAGGCAGATGATTTTAATCTGGTAAGCATGGCTGAAGATGGGCTTCAGAGGGTCAGGGTATCTTCTAGAAAAATATTTAAATTTGCATATGCATATTTCACTGGAAAGAGGACTTATTAGCACCTTTTCAAAAGACAGTGAACCATTTAGGATAGCCCACTTTTCAAAGGATAGCCCATTTAGATGGGCTAAATAACAGCAAGTCAAGGGGTCATAGAACCAGAGTTCCAGGAGGAAAGAAGGGGTCAGTAAGTCTTCCTAAATTGCATTTGGAAGATGGACCAGGCTGTAATAGTTAACATATATTGAGTGTATGGTATGTTCACAATTTAATTGTAAGTTCCCTTCAAGACCCTTTTCAATATTTATTTTATGGAATTCTCACAAAAGTGCTTGGAAATGCTTGTTTCCATTTCACAGATGAGCAGACTGAGGCACAAAGGGATGGTGTAATCAATCACCTAAAGTCACATCAATTTCAAATGATATGGCCATAATTGGAACTGAAGGATCTAATTCTGGAAAGTATCAGCCTAATCAAATCCTGTATCGCCTCTTTAGAGGAATAAAAATACCTTAATCAGGGATGATAGAGACTCAACATTTTGCATGTCTTTGTAGATCATGTGGCTTTGACTCCATGACTGTTGTTTCCCAAAATGGCCTCAGGTTGGGTACCTGAACTTTGCAAGAAAAACCCTTGTGGATAAGGGCAGGGAATAATTCCAGAAAACCACCATGAGAGAGTAACCCCATGGAGGAAACAGCAGAAGGAAGGTCCTGGAGATTTGAGTGGCTGGGGGAGCTTTCTCTTCATGGAACAGCTTGAAAAACTCATCCGCAAGTTGCTTTCTGGAACTGGCTAATGGAAAGATGGTGAAAGTTGAGGCTCCATCGTTACCACTTGCCCAGGGCAAAGTGCTTTCTTATCCAGGGCTCATACTTGAAAGTATGGACCAATTTTTTTTTCTTTTATTCTCTGTGGTTATGATGATTGCATTTGGGTGACAGAGCTATGTTAATAAGGGATTGGAAGCAGGCAAGGAGAGAGGCAGGCAAAAAGCCTTGCCTGTATAAAGGATCAGAGAAAATGATGGAAAATAGAAAAGGAGCAAGTATAGGCCAAGATCTGAGAGCCAAATCAAGGGTGGCCAAATTTAAGTGGAAGGCAGATGATTTTAATCTGGTAAGCATGGCTGAAGATGGGCTTCAGAGGGTCAGGGTATCTTCTAGAAAAATATTTAAATTTGCATATGCATATTTCACTGGAAAGAGGACTTATTAGCACCTTTTCAAAAGACAGTGAACCATTTAGGATAGCCCACTTTTCAAAGGATAGCCCATTTAGATGGGCTAAATAACAGCAAGTCAAGGGGTCATAGAACCAGAGTTCCAGGAGGAAAGAAGGGGTCAGTAAGTCTTCCTAAATTGCATTTGGAAGATGGACCAGGCTGTAATAGTTAACATATATTGAGTGTATGGTATGTTCACAATTTAATTGTAAGTTCCCTTCAAGACCCTTTTCAATATTTATTTTATGGAATTCTCACAAAAGTGCTTGGAAATGCTTGTTTCCATTTCACAGATGAGCAGACTGAGGCACAAAGGGATGGTGTAATCAATCACCTAAAGTCACATCAATTTCAAATGATATGGCCATAATTGGAACTGAAGGATCTAATTCTGGAAAGTATCAGCCTAATCAAATCCTGTATCGCCTCTTTAGAGGAATAAAAATACCTTAATCAGGGATGATAGAGACTCAACATTTTGCATGTCTTTGTAGATCATGTGGCTTTGACTCCATGACTGTTGTTTCCCAAAATGGCCTCAGGTTGGGTACCTGAACTTTGCAAGAAAAACCCTTGTGGATAAGGGCAGGGAATAATTCCAGAAAACCACCATGAGAGAGTAACCCCATGGAGGAAACAGCAGAAGGAAGGTCCTGGAGATTTGAGTGGCTGGGGGAGCTTTCTCTTCATGGAACAGCTTGAAAAACTCATCCGCAAAGTTGCTTTCTGGAACTGGCTAATGGAAAGATGGTGAAAGTTGAGGCTCCATCGTTACCACTTGCCCAGGGAACTTCATGAATGACCTTTGTCATCCTTATCAGGTGGCCTTCCCTGAGCAGCAGCAGTCCAAGGAAGTGGGCACAGTGAAGTCTTCAGTATCACACAGGCCTGGACTGCACTCTCAGCTTGTACCCCTCCTGCTGCACATCTTTGGGCTGATTTCTTAATGTCTTAGAGCTGGATACAACTTAGCCACTGAACAACAACATAGAGGCCCCTTTCCATCGTCTGTGAACCTGGGGCATGGACCACTGAGCACCACCTACCTCAGGGTCTGTTATGAAGAACAAATGAGAGAATGGAGGGGAAAGCACCTTGCATGTAATGAACCCTCGATACACGGTAGCTGTGGACTTCTTCCTCTCCGCAAGGAAGGTCGATGTGTACCACTTGCAGAAACAGTCCTTGACCCAGATGGATTCTACTCTCCTGCCAGCTTTCCTTAAATGCCCTTTCTCTAATGTATTGCCTACAATGGAACATGAGCCTCACTTCTCCCAATTCTATCTCCTGCCAGCTTTCCTTAAACTCCCTTTCTCTAATGTATTGCCTACAACAGAACATGAGCCTCACTTCTCCCAATTCTACATAAACTCCATGTCTTCAGGGAACTGGAAAGAAAGACATCTGTTGGCTGTCTCTGATCAGCTAGATAGAAGAGAGAGCTGGAGAGGGAGAGAGAGCTGGAGATGGAGTGTGGGAGAGAGAGAGAGTGAACTTTAATATAGTGATGTGCTGGGGGTGATCATTTCATTTCTTGAAAACTGACTAAAATTATAGAATTTTTGTGAACTGATTGACTTGAGTTTGAGAGATTGAAATTGGCCAAGATGGGAATATTTATCTACAGAAATTGTCAGGTGCTAGTGCAATTACAGGTTTATTTATTTTCTTCAAGAATTGGTTTTAAAAGACTTATCAGCAAGCCACAGAATAGCTAACAGTTATAAAGTATATTGTTTGTCAAGTACAACTGTAAGAGCTTTATAGGTACTAACTTAACCCTCATAAACACATTCAAGTTGTTGTTATTATCCCCATTTTTCAGACTGGGAACCTGAGGAAGTTGTCCAAGATCACATGGCTCTCTAGTGGCAGAAGTGGGATATAAAGTAAGGCAAGCTGGCTGCAAGCCTAGCTTTTGCAGTTGGTTACACTGCGCTTGAGGATTTGCTGAGGATTCAGTGACTCACATAAAGAGCTTGGCTGAGTGCTTGGTATTCAGTAACTGCTTGATAAATATTAGGCGCCATTATTTATGTCAGGGATTCTTATCTGAGGTTATGAGAATCTGATGAAAACTAGACCTTTTTCCCCTAAAAGATGCACAATGTGTACGGCACACGTGCACACTCACTGTGAAAATAATAGTAGGGGATTTGCGGGCTTTCCAGTGCTCATTTATCCTCAGTTTACCTTTTTGGGCTCACATTGTAAATCAGCTGTTTGCTCCTGGTTCCCATCTTTGAACTCTCCAAAGACAGGGGTTCGGTTCCCTTGTGTTTGCCTTTTTCTAGAGGACCAGCCCACATTTCTGCAGCTCATCTCTGGGGTCTCTTTGTGTTCCCCACACAACCCACTCCCTCCCCCGTGGATGTGTTCTGATCCACTTTGCACTTCTCACAGAGTGGGATCCAGAACTGGATAGTCTAGAGTCTTCCCTCATTTTTCCTGATCCCTCTGATAATAGTATCTTTTCTAGTCTCATTGTGGCTCAAGTATCTAGCCTCCAGGGGACTCTACGCATTTTCTGGCCTTTGGGCTATAAAGTTGAGCTGTGGTTATACCACCACTAACTTCACACACACCCTGCGTAAGGCACCCTATGAACACAACAGGAAAAAACTCTCAGTATGTGAACACACATCATGGAAGCTTCTTGATGTGCTTCATCTGGATGTCAGTGAACTGAGAAACAGGGACTTTGGTTTCCCCCTGACTTTGTCACCCCCTTTCTGCTTCCTAAGCCCCTACCCCTGCCAGCAGGCCTGCTCTCTAGGCCCTGAGTGCAGCTTACTTTGACGTGACCAAAGAAGAGTAACGGACGATGCAAGTTAGCCATTCATCGTGGCTGAACTGTCCTGTACGTCATCTCGTTCAACTCAACCCACACTAAATGCCCATGAAGTAGGGGTTTCAAAGGAAACTAAAGCTCAAAGACATTAAGTAATTTATCCAAGGCTTCATCTGCTTAAAAGCTAGGATTCAAACCTGTGTCTGGTAACTCTAGGTTTACACACTTTTGCTTGTGCATGAATTTTTTCCCCTGGGTAACAGCGTTTACTTGTGTCCTAATACATGGCCCCTTCCCTGAAAATCTACACTTAACTGAGGGCTTTGGACGTTTACAGTGTTTGTAAGAGTTAAAGGGATCTCAGTCGCTGAGTGTGTCCATGCTCAGTCATTTCAGATTCTTGGCAACCCCATAGACCTTTCCCTAAAAGATGCACAATGTGTACGGCACACGTGCACACTCACTGTGAAAATAATAGTAGGGGATTTGCGGGCTTTCCAGTGCTCATTTATCCTCAGTTTACCTTTTTGGGCTCACATTGTAAATCAGCCGTTTGCTCCTGGTTCCCATCTTTGAACTCTCCAAAGACAGGGGTTCGGTTCCCTTGTGTTTGCCTTTTTCTAGAGGACCAGCCCACATTTCTGCAGCTCATCTCTGGGGTCTCTTTGTGTTCCCCACACAACCCACTCCCTCCCCCGTGGATGTGTTCTGATCCACTTTGCACTTCTCACAGAGTGGGATCCAGAACTGGATAGTCTAGAGTCTTCCTCATTTTCCTGATCCCTCTGATAATAGTATCTTTTCTAGTCTCATTGTGGCTCAAGTATCTAGCCTCCAGGGGACTCTACGCATTTTCTGGCCTTTGGGCTATAAAGTTGAGCTGTGGTTATACCACCACTAACTTCACACACACCCTGCGTAAGGCACCCTATGAACACAACAGGAAAAAACTCTCAGTATGTGAACACACATCATGGAAGCTTCTTGATGTGCTTCATCTGGATGTCAGTGAACTGAGAAACAGGGACTTTGGTTTCCCCCTGACTTTGTCACCCCCTTTCTGCTTCCTAAGCCCCTACCCCTGCCAGCAGGCCTGCTCTCTAGGCCCTGAGTGCAGCTTACTTTGACGTGACCAAAGAAGAGTAACGGACGATGCAAGTTAGCCATTCATCGTGGCTGAACTGTCCTGTACGTCATCTCGTTCAACTCAACCCACACTAAATGCCCATGAAGTAGGGGTTTCAAAGGAAACTAAAGCTCAAAGACATTAAGTAATTTATCCAAGGCTTCATCTGCTTAAAAGCTAGGATTCAAACCTGTGTCTGGTAACTCTAGGTTTACACACTTTTGCTTGTGCATGAATTTTTTCCCCTGGGTAACAGCGTTTACTTGTGTCCTAATACATGGCCCCTTCCCTGAAAATCTACACTTAACTGAGGGCTTTGGACGTTTACAGTGTTTGTAAGAGTTAAAGGGATCTCAGTCGCTGAGTGTGTCCATGCTCAGTCATTTCAGATTCTTGGCAACCCCATAGACTGTAGTCTGCCAGACTCCTCTGTCCATGGGATTCTTCAGGCAAGAATACTGGAGTGGGTTGCCATTTCCTACTCCAGGGGATCTTCCTGATGCAGAGATCAAACCTGTGTCTTCCGCACTGGCCAGGGGGTTCTTCACCACTGAGCCATTAGGGAAGCACTGGGGAAGTTCTTATAGATGGAGGGTCTTCACAGTGCTTCCCCTTGGCTGTTTCCTCCCCCACCAGCCTTGTGGCTCGCAGACTAGGTGAGAGCAGGCTACAGCCCATCTTGCTTTCCCTCCACCTCAGAGGGAAGTAGGTTAACTCCCTTCTAGAAAATAAAGCCACCCGTCCTTGCAAGGGGCCCTGAGATGAATTTTTAATAGTCCATTAGTGTGTGTGTGTCAGTGCTCAGTTGCACAGTCTTGTCCAACTCCGTGACCCTTTGGACTGTGGCCTGCCAGGTTCTTCTGTCCATGAAATTTTTTAGCTAAGAATACTAGAGAGAATTGCCATTTTTTCTTATAGTTCATATACCTATTTAAATAAGAAACGTGGTGTTGAAAATCAGCTGGGCTAGGCATCCTTCTGGCTTTCTGTGGCTTACCAGTGGCCCCTAGTGGCTAGAAGCTCCAAGTGCCTTGAGCAGGAGCCTTGGCTACTTCTGCGCTCTGCTCTGGCTGTGTGCCCCGTGCTGTTTTAAAACACTGTATTAATTCCTGGTCAACATATTCTGCAGTCCTGGGACAGAAAAATGGTGGCGTCTAAAATTCTAGACTAAGAGGGCATCACGATGGATGATCTGACCTATGAAATATGGAGCCAGAGAGTGTAAGTAGCCAGGGGCACACTGGTTAGGAGGAAAAAACAAGTGAGTACAGACGCTAAATTTGCTGGGCAGGCCTAAGACAGCGTGTGTGTGTGTGTGTGCATGTGTGTGTGGTGTGTGTTGGCCTGGAAGCTGTCTGGACTTGGGAATAATACTGGCAGCTAGCACTTAAGATTTATTCTGAGGCACATGCTAAACACTCTTATGTGGAATCCCCCTGCACTCTCCTGAGTTGCCCTGCGAGATGCACATCTCCAATGTACAGATGGGAATGTGGATTCCTGGTAAGGCCACAACTGCCAGAGGTCATACAGATTAGAGGCAGAGCTGGGTATTGTGACCCAGCCTGTACAACTGTAAAGAAGTGGCTTGAATTTACCTTTGGGTATTGCACAGGTGTTCTCCTTGCAGTCAGTCTGGCTTGCTGGTCCTTAGTCCCCACTCATCTGAAGTATCTCCCTCCTCCCTCCTGCCTGGTCGGTGCTCATGAGAATTTCTGCTAGTCAGTGGTCGTCTGTTGGTGTGGGTCCCCCAGAACATAGACTTTGGATTTGGGAGGAAGTCCAGCCCTCTTGGTGTATCAGATGCTCTCAGACATCCTCTCTGACTCTGGTGGGTAGTGGGGAGGGAACCTCAGTTCTCTCCTGGGATCTTAGAGGGTTTCCATTGGAGAAGCACATGGAGACTGTGGAATATGGTGGTCCCGAGGCAGGTTTTGGAGTCTTGAGACATTGAATGGCTCCTAAACCATTCAAAACTTACTTTCTTCATCCACTAAGTGGATATAGTTTTGTGCCTATCTCCTAGGGTCATTTCAAGCTCTGTAGATTAAATGAGACAAATATACATAATATTTTTAATGCAGTACCAGTCACAACATAAGTCTCCTTACTGTGTTCATGAGCAAAGGAACACATGGTAACCTGATGTATTTCCTTGGGAAGAGTGCCAACAGCAGTAATAGCCATCAAGAGATCTGACTCCTTGTTAGGTGTTAGCAGGTGACATTAAGTGGTTTCCCTTGAGACATAAAGCAGTTGACTTAGGGATTGAAGCAAGAACAATGTGCTGATGGAAGACAGCCAGAGCTGAGAAGTTCCCCTCCCACAGGGATGCATTGGGTGACAGGAGACAGATGATGGCAAAGGCTTTGTTGGGAGCCCTGCCACCCAAATCCTTTGCCAGGAGTGTGCTGAGTCTTGGGAACAGCATGGGACATAGCCACAGAAGAATTAATTGGCCTCAAAAGGAGTTGCCTTGACTTAATAGCTTTATTGAATCCATGGTTTGCAACCCATTGATTGCATTCGTTTCCATTCAGGGCTATGCAGGAGCAAGGCCATTACTTTGTCCGGTTGGGTTGATTGGCCATGATCCCTTTTGCTAGGACCTCCAGTCTCTCCTTCTTCACATATGTTGCTTTTCCTTCCTTGCCCTTCTGCTTTGTGTCCTCATTTCCCCCACTCCAGGGACTGGGCTGGGCAGATGGACATGGTCTGGGCAAACCCTCTGAACTCCTTGCTAACTGGAAATACTGGTATCAGGTAGGTCAGCGATGCCACCTTGCTTTAGGGCTCTTTGTGTTAGCTTTTGCTTGAGGATTAGTTTTCTTAAAACCAACCAAACTTAGTTTTTGACTTCTTTGGAAAGATTGTCCTAGTAGCCATGCAGGGAGATTTTTAGGACTGTTTTTCAAATGGTAGTGTGCACTAGTATTATGCGGGAGCTTGTATAAAAGGACATTTCTGGGCCCAAATACTTAGACTTAGCAGGTTGTTGCCCCTCTTATTCTTTGTAACTTGAGGTCAACTTCAGATGGCATTAATGTAGCCATCCTAAAGTGAATAATCGGTGCCATTTAGCACACTTATAATAATTTTATGCAACTATCAGGTCATCTAGGACCCAACATGTTCATCACCCCTCAAGGAGATCTCATATCCATTAGGCAGTCACTCCCAGCCCTCACTCTTTTCCGGCCCTTCACAATCATCCATCCACTGCCTGTCTCTGTGGATCTATCAGATCTACATATTTCACATGTATGAAATCATCCAGTATCTTTACTGTTGCATCTGATATATTTCACTTTGCAGAGTGCTTTGAGGTTCACCCATGTTGTAGCACATTTTAGTACCATATTTCTTTTCATGGCTGAGTAATACTTCATTGCTTACTTGTATAGCATTTCGCTTCTTCATTGAAACAAGATCCTCCCTTGGTTCTGCAGCAGGTTGTCTTTGGTCCATACTTTGGAAATTGTTGGTAGTGGAGATCATGACATTAGCCTAGGGCAGCCTGAGACATGTTTGGAGTAGAGTTTGAAGAGTGCCAGGCCCCAACTGCCCGCTGGGTATGATAGGCCTTTGGAGAGGGACCTAGCAATAGATGATCGGGAATATCTTAGCTGGCAGAACAAGGCATTGTAGCAGGGCATAGACAGAGACCTGAGTAAACAGTGCAGAGAAATACAGGTAAGAGATACTTCACTTTGTATCCCAGCTCTGTTGCCTGATAGTAAGCAAGTCAAAACTCTCCAAACCTTCTGTTCCTGATTCCTAAGATGACATGGCAGTAGTAACTCTCATAGCATGGTTGTTTAGATGAAATAAACAATTTATATTAAGTGCCTCTTATAGGACCTGACACGGAGTGAGTAAAGCTCAAAGTGGCCATAATTTTTATTACTTTTCCAGAAAAGGCATACTGTGCAGTTGGAGTCTGGCATGAGTAACTCGCATAGACAGGAGTGGAGGCATTCTCGGTGGGGATGGCTGTTGGTCTGGGATCCTGTAACAACTCCAAGAGAACTTGTGGGAGCAAGACATGGATCCTGTTCTAGGAAAAAGGTAGACCCACTCTCCAGCATGCTTAGTCCCAGCATTAAAGTCAGAGATTTGTTTTTTTGTTTTTTGTGTTTTTAGATTTATTTATTTATTTTGGGCGGGGGTCGGGTTGGGGAGGGAAGGGGATGGGCGGGCCACTTCTATTGGTCTTTCATTTGTCTATTTTCATCCGTCTTTGTTCTTTGGCTCCTGTGGGCCTCCCATTGCGGTGGCCTCTATTGTCGCAGAGCGCCGGCTCTGGGTGCACGCGCTCCAGAGCTCTGGCTCAGTAATTGGACACATCAGTCCAGCCGCTCCGCAGCACGTGGGATCTTCCCAGGCCAGGGATTGAACCGGCACCCCTTTCACTTTGCAGAGTGCTTTGAGGTTCCCCCATGTTGTAGCACATTTTAGTACCATATTTCTTTTCATGGCTGAGTAATACTTCATTGCTTACTTGTATAGCATTTCGCTTCTTCATTGAAACAAGATCCTCCCTTGGTTCTGCAGCAGGTTGTCTTTGGTCCATACTTTGGAAATTGTTGGTAGTGGAGATCATGACATTAGCCTAGGGCAGCCTGAGACATGTTTGGAGTAGAGTTTGAAGAGTGCCAGGCCCCAACTGCCCGCTGGGTATGATAGGCCTTTGGAGAGGGACCTAGCAATAGATGATCGGGAATATCTTAGCTGGCAGAACAAGGCATTGTAGCAGGGCATAGACAGAGACCTGAGTAAACAGTGCAGAGAAATACAGGTAAGAGATACTTCACTTTGTATCCCAGCTCTGTTGCCTGATAGTAAGCAAGTCAAAACTCTCCAAACCTTCTGTTCCTGATTCCTAAGATGACATGGCAGTAGTAACTCTCATAGCATGGTTGTTTAGATGAAATAAACAATTTATATTAAGTGCCTCTTATAGGACCTGACACGGAGTGAGTAAAGCTCAAAGTGGCCATAATTTTTATTACTTTTCCAGAAAAGGCATACTGTGCAGTTGGAGTCTGGCATGAGTAACTCGCATAGACAGGAGTGGAGGCATTCTCGGTGGGGATGGCTGTTGGTCTGGGATCCTGTAACAACTCCAAGAGAACTTGTGGGAGCAAGACATGGATCCTGTTCTAGGAAAAAGGTAGACCCACTCTCCAGCATGCTTAGTCCCAGCATTAAAGTCAGAGATTTGTTTTTTTGTTTTTTGTGTTTTTTTTAGATTTATTTATTTATTTTGGGCGGGGGTCGTGTTGGGGAGGGAGGGGGACGGGCGGGCCACTTCTATTGGTCTTTCATTTGTCTATTTTCATCCGTCTTTGTTCTTTGGCTCCTGTGGGCCTCCCATTGCGGTGGCCTCTATTGTCGCAGAGCGCCGGCTCTGGGTGCACGCGCTCCAGAGCTCTGGCTCAGTAATTGGACACATCAGTCCAGCCGCTCCGCAGCACGTGGGATCTTCCCAGGCCAGGGATTGAACCGGCACCCCCCCTTGCACTGCAAGGCGGTGTCCTTACCCACTGGACCACCAGGGGAAGCCCGAGATATGTTTTTAAAATGAGTCACACTGTCAGATTAGAAGCAGTATCAAGGCAAAAGGAATCAATATTATCATTGTGGGTCTAATTTCACTGCTAAATTGTGAGTACAGGGAGGGCAGGGGTTGTCTGGCTTCTTACTGCTCTGTTCCTTGATCATGTGTAGAGCATGCAGTCAATAAATACGTGTCATATGTGTAGCTGGCTGGCTGGCTGCTATGTTATCTATTAGCTTCGTTGTTCTTTAGTCACTTAGTTGTGTCCGACTCTTTGTGACCCATCGCCTGTTGCCGCCAGGCTTCTCTGTCCATGGAATTTTCCAGGCAAAAATATTGGGGTGGTTGCCATTTCCTTCTCAAGGCCATCTTCCACACCCAGGGATCAGACCCATGTCCTCTGAGTTAGCAGGCAGATTCTTTGCCACTCAGCCACCAGGGAAACCCTTTGTATTAGTTTAGGACTCCTTAAGTTCTTCTGAATCAGTTTCATGTCCTTTTGGAGGAATATATACTTCCCCAGGTGTCCTTCAATGAGACTATTCAGAAATCTTCAAAATTATTAAAAATGTGCACAACTTTTGACTCACTTCTGAGTATTTGACCTAAGAAAATCCCTAGAACATAGAGTAATTTTGACTCAAGAACATTACTTTTGAGATTATTTGGATTAGATTATGTGGAAAGAACTTGCCATCCAACAAAAGGGAGATTGGTTAATTGTATTATGCTGTTTACATTCAGTGAAGTGTTTCAAAGCCATCAAAGTAAGGAAGAAGATTGTTTAGTAATATGAGAGAATACCCAAGCTACATAGTTAGTGAAAACAGCAACTCGCCCAACATATGTTGATATAATGCCACTCTGTATATCTGTGTATTGGTGTGAGTGCAGCACTGGAAGGATATAAGATATGATCCGTTCTGAGAGATTAAATTAGAGATTATTTTTTGAGCTTGTCTGTAATTTCCATTGTGTTTTACCTTGAACATGTAGTGAGCTCAAATAAGAATGAATGCTATTAAGGAATATGTGTCCGATAAGTATTTGACTCTTGTCTCTTGAGTGTGTCTGAATCTTCAGAGTGGCCTGAATGGCCTCAGCTATGGGGCTGGGAAGCTGTGGAGAGGGAGTGGGGAGAGGAGAGCATCAGGCATGACTTCTGCAACATCCCAAGAGTAGGGCACGTTGCTCTTGCTTTACTGAAAGAAAGGATGCTCTGTGCCTCTTACCCAGTGATATTCTCCATCCCTCCTACAGCTAGTGTCAACTCAAATAAGGGGATAAACTGAGGCAAGCTCTGATGACCAGAAATTGAGGTTATTTGGGAATAATTGAGGAATTGTCAGTTGGGAAACACACAGTATAGTAAGTCATAGACAAGTCTGTTGAAGGTTTGGGGTGAACTGTGCTTATGGGCAAGGATTGCAAAGAGGAGGAGTCCAATTAGAGTCCAGGAAGGAAGTTCACTGGCTTGATGATGGAAAGAGATTCTGATTAGATGCTCATTAGTCAGGACATAAGTGTTGGCCTTGTGCGAATCATTTATTTTGGAGGAATATATACTTCCCAGGTGTCCGTCAATGAGACTATTCAGAAATCTTCAAAATTATTAAAAATGTGCACAACTTTTGACTCACTTCTGAGTATTTGACCTAAGAAAATCCCTAGAACATAGAGTAATTTTGACTCAAGAACATTACTTTTGAGATTATTTGGATTAGATTATGTGGAAAGAACTTGCCATCCAACAAAAGGGAGATTGGTTAATTGTATTATGCTGTTTACATTCAGTGAAGTGTTTCAAAGCCATCAAAGTAAGGAAGAAGATTGTTTAGTAATATGAGAGAATACCCAAGCTACATAGTTAGTGAAAACAGCAACTCGCCCAACATATGTTGATATAATGCCACTCTGTATATCTGTGTATTGGTGTGAGTGCAGCACTGGAAGGATATAAGATATGATCCGTTCTGAGAGATTAAATTAGAGATTATTTTTTGAGCTTGTCTGTAATTTCCATTGTGTTTTACCTTGAACATGTAGTGAGCTCAAATAAGAATGAATGCTATTAAGGAATATGTGTCCGATAAGTATTTGACTCTTGTCTCTTGAGTGTGTCTGAATCTTCAGAGTGGCCTGAATGGCCTCAGCTATGGGGCTGGGAAGCTGTGGAGAGGGAGTGGGGAGAGGAGAGCATCAGGCATGACTTCTGCAACATCCCAAGAGTAGGGCACGTTGCTCTTGCTTTACTGAAAGAAAGGATGCTCTGTGCCTCTTACCCAGTGATATTCTCCATCCCCTCCTACAGCTAGTGTCAACTCAAATAAGGGGATAAACTGAGGCAAGCTCTGATGACCAGAAATTGAGGTTATTTGGGAATAATTGAGGAATTGTCAGTTGGGAAACACACAGTATAGTAAGTCATAGACAAGTCTGTTGAAGGTTTGGGGTGAACTGTGCTTATGGGCAAGGATTGCAAAGAGGGAGGAGTCCAATTAGAGTCCAGGAAGGAAGTTCACTGGCTTGATGATGGAAAGAGATTCTGATTAGATGCTCATTAGTCAGGACATAAGTGTTGGCCTTGTGCGAATCAAGCATTTGTGGGAAATCAATCACATGGTTAAATTCCATTCTTGTGAGGGCAAGTGAGTAAAGAGTCTCTACTTCATATCATTTAGTTTCATTTTAGACTTAAATCTTTTCATATTACATTAAAGACACCCAGGTTGGAGGGTGTTTTGGGGTCTAGAGGGTGAATGGATCCACACTCTAAGCTCCTAACTATTGAGATAACCAGCCACACACTGGTTTCAAGAAGATAAATTTAAACTTTTCATGAGCTGAATTGGCCATACAAGTTAATTCTGCCCTATGTTCTAGGAAATTAAAAGAAGGAAGTCTGGATGGAAAATGTGTAAATGAAATTAGTATTTCTGCTAAAAGAGAAATAAGATGAGCACCAGCTTCTTGAGATTTACTGCTTATATGCACCCTCCTGTCTAGGCCTGAAACTGTTCCTGGGCCCAGCAGGTTTGTCAGACTCCATCTTCTGTGAGGTTAGGATTTCACAGGAGAGTCCTGGGTCCTTTCCACTGACCTGGGTCCTTTGGCTGCTCTTCAGGAATTCTTCAGTGTGTCAGTATCCTAGTTGGGGACTTGATTTAGAGCCATGCTGGGACCTCCACAGAATCTGCAAACCCTCAGTGGTGGTGCACTGTAGAGTATGCTTTAAAGCAGGACAAGAACAGATGTGATAGGAGATGCAGTTTGACAGATGAATAGGAGTTCTCCAGGAGTACAGAGAGAATGCCTCACCAGAGGCAAGGGGAGCCAGAGGGAATTCAGGGTGTGATAGGAAGAGCCTACATCAGCAGAGAGGGCAAGCAAAGGTGTTGCCACGACTAGAGAATGGAGGGGCTTGTAATCCATTCTTAGGAGTAGGCCATTTTATCCTGTAGCTTATAAGTTGCCATTGAAAGATTTTAAGAAAGGGTATAACATGTAGTAGAGAGCCCACTCTGTCTTTCCTATTAATCTGTGAGTTTCTTGAAGGCAAATGTTTGATTTTGAGTCATCTCAGTGTGTGTGTAATGTATCTGTGTGTGTTATATAAATTATATATATATATATACACACACACACACACACACACATATATATATAAAGAGAGTTAATATACAGAATTGGATCATGCAGTTTTGGAGGTTGAGAAGCCCTAAGATGGGCAGCTGGCAAGCTAGAGATGCAGGAGAGACTGCACACATCTGATTGCCAGGGAAGACCTATGTCCCAGCTCAAGAAGATTTTTTTTTTTATAGTTCCCTCTTATTTAGAGGAGGGTTGCACACACAATCTTTGAAGGGCAAAGCCTTCAACTGATTAAATAAGGCCCACCCACATTAGGAAGGACAGTCTGCTTTACTCACTCCATTGATCCAATTGTTAATCTTATTCAAAAACACTCTCAAATATATAGCTAGAATAATATTTTTTTTAATAATTTTTTGGGAGGGGCCACTTCTATTGGTCTTTCATTTATCTATTTTCATCCATCTTTGTTCTTTGGCCCGTGTGGGCCTCCCATCACAGTGACCTTTCTCTTTGTAGTGTGCTGGCTCTGGGTGCACGCGCTCCAGAGCTCTGGCTCGGTAGTTGGACACCTTGGTCCAGCTGCTCCACGGCACATGGGATCTTCCCAGGCCAGAGATTGAACTGGTGCTCCTTGCACTGCAAGGCGGTGTCCTTACCCACTGGACCACCAGGGAAGCCCCAGAATAATATTTGATAAACGATTCGTGCACCCCGCACCCCAACCACCACTATGGCCCAGTCATGTTGACCTAAAATTAACCATCACACATGAGTTGTATCATTTAACTTACAAAATGATTTTGAAAGGTTACTTTTATTCCCATTTTAAAGAGAAGCTAAATTTTGGAAGGTTTATGTCATGTCTGTGAATAACAACAGCTGGTAGGTGATTAAGCCTTGACTTAAACCCAGGAAACTGACTCATGGGCCACATTCTTAATCTCTATGCCATAATAAATGTTTTTTAAAAAATTAATTTTTTCTAGAAATCTCATGTAGAAATTTAACAAAAATATAATCACTAATATTAATAGTATGTTAATTACATTAGACATTAATTACTATAGATGAGTAACTAAATGTACCGTTAACACCAGTCTTCCAATAAATCCTTGTTTAACTTTTTTTCTTTTCTAATTCTATAAAGGAGAGGCAAGCTTCAGTGAGGAGAGTTTTGCCTAAGGAAAGACAAGCTTCAGTGAGGAGAGTTTTGCCAGCAAACACTGGTCAATCTGGTAGAGAATTCAGTTTCCTCAATGAGTCTCCTGAGTCATACCAGTGGCATTTTAGTTAAAAGAAGGAATTGGTACATTATGAAGATTCACTTACAAGAGAAATCTAAAAAGCAGAACAGATAAGCAAGCATAACTAAAGAGAAATAGAGTTGTACATTCAGAGGACAAATAGGTGGTTGCTAGAGGGTGGGGGAGTCAGGGAAGGAGAGAAATAAGAGAGGAAGAATAAGAGGTATAAGCTCCCAGTTGCAAAATAAGTGAGTCAATGGCAGGAAGTGTACAGTGTGGGAAATAATGTTGTTATTGTTTAGTTGTGAAATTGTGTTCGACTGTTTCGTGACCCCATGAACTTTCACCTGCCAGGCTCCTCTGTCCATGGGATTTCCCAGGCAAGAATACTGGAGTGGCTACCATTTCCTTCTCCAGGGTATCTTCCTGGCCCAGGAATTGAACCTGTATCTCCTTCATTGGCAGGTAGATTCTTCACCACTGAGCCACCAGGGAAGCAGGTAAGACTTATCATGATGGTCATTTGGAAATGTATAAAAATATCAAATCAGTATGTTGTATACCAGAAACTAAAAGTGGTATAGGTCAATTATACTTTAAAAAGAAGCAAATACATAGAAAAAGAGGTCAGATTTGTGGTTACCAGATATGATGGGGTGGGTTGGAGGAGGAAATTGAAAGGAAACTTCCAGTTGTCAGAAATTACCAGATGATGGTATGGTTAAAGAAGCTAAAAATTTTGGAAGGTTTATGTCATGTCTGTGAATAACAACAGCTGGTAGGTGATTAAGCCTTGACTTAAACCCAGGAAACTGACTCATGGGCCACATTCTTAATCTCTATGCCATAATAAATGTTTTTTAAAAAATTAATTTTTTCTAGAAATCTCATGTAGAAATTTAACAAAAATATAATCACTAATATTAATAGTATGTTAATTACATTAGACATTAATTACTATAGATGAGTAACTAAATGTACCGTTAACACCAGTCTTCCAATAAATCCTTGTTTAACTTTTTTTCTTTTCTAATTCTATAAAGGAGAGGCAAGCTTCAGTGAGGAGAGTTTTGCCTAAGGAAAGACAAGCTTCAGTGAGGAGAGTTTTGCCAGCAAACACTGGTCAATCTGGTAGAGAATTCAGTTTCCTCAATGAGTCTCCTGAGTCATACCAGTGGCATTTTAGTTAAAAGAAGGAATTGGTACATTATGAAGATTCACTTACAAGAGAAATCTAAAAAGCAGAACAGATAAGCAAGCATAACTAAAGAGAAATAGAGTTGTACATTCAGAGGACAAATAGGTGGTTGCTAGAGGGTGGGGGAGTCAGGGAAGGAGAGAAATAAGAGAGGAAGAATAAGAGGTATAAGCTCCCAGTTGCAAAATAAGTGAGTCAATGGCAGGAAGTGTACAGTGTGGGAAATAATGTTGTTATTGTTTAGTTGTGAAATTGTGTTCGACTGTTTCGTGACCCCATGAACTTTCACCTGCCAGGCTCCTCTGTCCATGGGATTTCCCAGGCAAGAATACTGGAGTGGCTACCATTTCCTTCTCCAGGGTATCTTCCTGGCCCAGGAATTGAACCTGTATCTCCTTCATTGGCAGGTAGATTCTTCACCACTGAGCCACCAGGGAAGCAGGTAAGACTTATCATGATGGTCATTTGGAAATGTATAAAAATATCAAATCAGTATGTTGTATACCAGAAACTAAAAGTGGTATAGGTCAATTATACTTTAAAAAGAAGCAAATACATAGAAAAAGAGGTCAGATTTGTGGTTACCAGATATGATGGGGTGGGTTGGAGGAGGGGAAATTGGATGAAAGGTACATACTTCCAGTTGTCAGATAAGTGAGTACCAGAGATGGAATGTATGACATGATGACTAGAGCTCACTCTGCTGTACATTATACGTGCAAGCTGTCAAGAGAGGAAATCCTAAGAGTTCTCTTCACAAGGAAATTTTTTTCTGTTTCTTTAATTTCACATAGATGAGATGATGGTGTTTATTACATTGATTGTTGTAGCCACTTCATGATGTATGAAGTCAAATCATTATGCTGTCCATCTTAAACTTATACAGGGGCTTTACCTCAATTTTATCTCAGAAAAACTGAAAGGAGAAAAATGAAAAGAAAAAAAAATGATGTGGAGGTAGCCAGGGCTCTTGGCACAAAGATATCTGTGCTGTGCAAAGGACAGACAAATGTAACCAGTTTGCAATAAGACTTGATTCCTGGAAAAGCTGAGCCTGTAGAATCATTTTCTAGGGATTGTCTTGAGTGTGTCTAAATGAGGTTTGACTCAGAAAAACTCATTCCAGAATCTCAGGAGTCATAGGCTCTGTGGGTTTCTCATCACTAACTAACAAGTGACATGTCCTGGAAATCTATGCAAATCAAATCCTGCTTTCCTACGGATATTCATGGGTCACTAAAATATTCTTCAGTGAAAACTGTTGTCTTTTCTCCTCTTTGACTCAATTTTTCTGAGTAGTTTTTATATTTGAAGTATGTGCCTATTTGTAAAGGGAGGAGAGTGCTCTAAACTTGGAAGAGTTGATTTCGAAAAGCAAATTTACCCTCATCAATTATTACATGTTGCAATGACTAAATAAATAACATTTAAATAAATTTTCTTATGTCAAGACACATATGGGCTTATAAGAAAACATGATAAAAACATCCATATTGTATAACTGAATTTTGCTAATGGAGCAGAGCATGTGTTCTCATAGAAAAAAATGTGAGGTGGTGGATATGTTAACTAGCTATATGATGTGAATCCTTTCATAATGTTTACACATATCAAATCATGTTGTGCACTTTAAACATATTACAATTTGATTTGTCAATTATATAGATAAAGAAAGATGGGAAAATGTTTGCATAATTAGATTGACTCAGCAGAGAGTAATATTAGGGCTTTAGTAGTCAGGCTAGTGAGAAAAGACAGCCTTAGTCTGGTAATAGTCTTATTTGTCATACTCAGGAAGCAGCTCCAGGATAGAATAAGAGCAACATTCACCACTTGAAGAGAATTCAACATAGGCAAATCTTTTCTATTTGTGAACAACTGAACTCACTTAAGCTGGTGTGGGTAAAGCAGAGTTCTGAAAGTTTACATGGGCATTTCACTAAAGTGGAACACACCTATGTCCTTTGACCTTTGAACAAGATAAATTTGAACTACATGGATTGTCTTATATTCCGATTTTTTTTTTCCCAATAAATGCATTGAACAGTGCTGCATTCTCCTCTGTAGGCTGAATCTGTGGATACGCAGCCACCAATACAGAAAACTGAGTGTAAAGTTATACACAGAATGTCAAGTGTGTGGGAGGTTGGTGCTTCCAACCTGCAAGTTGTTCAGGAGTCATTTGTACGTGGCTTCAGAAAGGCATATGCTTAGCTGAAAAGGTCCTAATGATTGAATTACCTTCTCTGTCCATTTTTCTCTCTCTGGTTGCATTGAAAAATGTTGATTGTTTTCTCTCTATAATACAACTTTC
Source organism: Tragulus kanchil (assembly GCA_022376925.1). Classification (NCBI taxonomy): domain Eukaryota; kingdom Metazoa; phylum Chordata; class Mammalia; order Artiodactyla; family Tragulidae; genus Tragulus; species Tragulus kanchil. The sequence goes on from JAIOJX010000004.1 coordinate 6,643,289, forward strand.
TAAGACAACTTGTTGGTAATAATGTGTCTGAAAACAACTATCCCATTATGACTCCATGAGTGTATATGACCTTTCAGTTTAAACATATAGTTGTGTCTGAGTGTAGAGTCTTTTTTCTTTGTTCAAATTGTCAAGGAAGAGCACTCATTATCTGCTAGCCATTCAGTGGCTTGGCTTTCCTCATGTTGCCTTTGTTACATGTTGGGTTGTACAGTTGGCTGACCTGTAGTGGATCACATGGTAAAACACACCTACATTCATTCACCCCTCAACAGAAATTAGGAATGAATTCCTCTAAGATGAGAATGTGAGCTTAATGATCTCCCAACATTACTCTTGCAATGAATCTCAGTAGGGCCACTTCTTCTTTTTATTTTTAAACTTTTTATTGTGAAATTTGAGTATGGCTTGTTAACAATGTTGTGATAGTTTCAGGTGGATAGCCAAGGGACGCAGCCATACATATACATGTATGCATTCTTCCCCCAAACTGCCTTCCTGCCGCAACTGCCACATAACATTGAGGAGAGGTCCATAAGGGTAGTTTCTTTAACCAGTGGTATCCTACTGTCTTTAATTACAGAGGTGACAGATGTCTGTGCACTATCATCTGCATTAAGCAGGACTCAAACCAGTGAATGGGAGTTTGGGTGACAGGTCTCAGTGACCAGAACAAAGATATTGGCATGTGTGTGGTGGAGGCTCCAGTCCAATAAGCTTAGGCTCAGAACAGGATGGGAGTAGGTATGCAAATCAGGGACCAACGTAGAGGTTGTGTCACAGGAGTGGACCACGTAAAATTGACTCACCACCTTATGAGCGGGCTTATGACTCAGAGCAATGACAGTGAAAGCTACATGGTTCATCAGAATCACCTGGGGGACTTTATCACAGGGCACCTGCCCAGATCTAGTGATCTGCTGAGAGAATTCTTTTGACAACATCAAGTTGTGAATCTAATGCTGGGTCAGGTTGGAGACCTCTGACTTACTAGGCCTTCAGCCACTTGCACGCAGTAGATTCTAAGCCAGTCTACAGCAGCAAGAGCCTAGGTTAGCTCACTTCTAGTACAGGATTCCTTTCTTTATCTCTTTCTGCTGTCTTTAGAGTTAAAGAATGACAGACTGACATTGCTTTATGAGAATGAGAAACAGGGTTTGTCTTAGATGACTATTGGCTTTCATGCCATATGTTCAGGCTAGTAGAACTCACATAGATGTCTTAAAAGATTGAATGCTGGATATATGTGTCCACAGCAAATGGGTTCTATCAATCAAAAAAGTTACATTTTAATTCAGTACTTTTCAGTCACATACAATGACAAAGGTTTGTTTGTTGCTGATGCTATCCATTCTTAGTCTCTTGGGAGTTGTCCTATAAACTTTTCTAAGGACCTAGGTTAGTTGCTGAGGCAGAGGAAAGGAGAACATTGGAAGAATATCTTGGTTGTTAAAGCTTCCACCCAACACTGACACACGTATGCACATTGGAGAATGTGAGCTTAATGATCTCCCAACATTACTCTTGCAATGAATCTCAGTAGGGCCACTTCTTCTTTTTATTTTTAAACTTTTATTGTGAAATTTGAGTATGGCTTGTTAACAATGTTGTGATAGTTTCAGGTGGATAGCCAAGGGACGCAGCCATACATATACATGTATGCATTCTTCCCCCAAACTGCCTTCCTGCCGCAACTGCCACATAACATTGAGGAGAGGTCCATAAGGGTAGTTTCTTTAACCAGTGGTATCCTACTGTCTTTAATTACAGAGGTGACAGATGTCTGTGCACTATCATCTGCATTAAGCAGGACTCAAACCAGTGAATGGGAGTTTGGGTGACAGGTCTCAGTGACCAGAACAAAGATATTGGCATGTGTGTGGTGGAGGCTCCAGTCCAATAAGCTTAGGCTCAGAACAGGATGGGAGTAGGTATGCAAATCAGGGACCAACGTAGAGGTTGTGTCACAGGAGTGGACCACGTAAAATTGACTCACCACCTTATGAGCGGGCTTATGACTCAGAGCAATGACAGTGAAAGCTACATGGTTCATCAGAATCACCTGGGGGACTTTATCACAGGGCACCTGCCCAGATCTAGTGATCTGCTGAGAGAATTCTTTTGACAACATCAAGTTGTGAATCTAATGCTGGGTCAGGTTGGAGACCTCTGACTTACTAGGCCTTCAGCCACTTGCACGCAGTAGATTCTAAGCCAGTCTACAGCAGCAAGAGCCTAGGTTAGCTCACTTCTAGTACAGGATTCCTTTCTTTATCTCTTTCTGCTGTCTTTAGAGTTAAAGAATGACAGACTGACATTGCTTTATGAGAATGAGAAACAGGGTTTGTCTTAGATGACTATTGGCTTTCATGCCATATGTTCAGGCTAGTAGAACTCACATAGATGTCTTAAAAGATTGAATGCTGGATATATGTGTCCACAGCAAATGGGTTCTATCAATCAAAAAAGTTACATTTTAATTCAGTACTTTTCAGTCACATACAATGACAAAGGTTTGTTTGTTGCTGATGCTATCCATTCTTAGTCTCTTGGGAGTTGTCCTATAAACTTTTCTAAGGACCTAGGTTAGTTGCTGAGGCAGAGGGAAAGGAGAACATTGGAAGAATATCTTGGTTGTTAAAGCTTCCACCCAACACTGACACACTTGAGTATAGTTCATATTTCATTGGCCACATCAAATCCTTATGTCACGTAGGCCGGGAAGTATACTCTTACTATGGGCCTGCAAGAATACTGGAGTGGGTTGTTATTTCCTTCCCCAGGTGTAAGAACAGACCCATTCATAAAACCTCACACAGGGATTTTGGATAGTTTTCTGCCACATCCTCAGCATTTAGAACAGTGTCTGGCACATGGTCAGTGCTTAAAAATATGCCCCAAATAAGCAAAAGAAGGAATAAATAAACAAAAATAAATTAACAACCTGTATCACCCAGGGTTAACCTTGGTTCCTGGACACAGTCCTGAAATTGTTGGAACACTTTAGGAAATAACTTCAGAAAGAACTACATTTTGGAAAATTGTCTCCATGTAGGTTATCCACGATTGGAAAGCTCTATGCTTGAGGGGGTCTGGGCTGCATGAGTCCCTAGTGGTGTCTTACATTTTGCCGAGAGGTCACTTTTTCACATTTCTATACAAGAGTATTTGGCAGGTCAGTTGGAATAGTTGTCTGATTCTTAGGATATTGACAGTGGGATAGGGATAGGGGTGGGGGATATTTAGAGATTTCACATTAGAGCTGAGATTTGTAAAGCTGCCATATTGGCAATTACTGTCATGGGGATCCCTTTTTAACCAAAATGGTGACTCTTCTTGGGGTTAACATTAGTTTTTACATGGAATGACCAAAATATTGCACTTAAGTGACTATCCGAGGAGGCCTGGCTCCTAAATTCATAGGCACATTAAGATGAATGGCCATTTCCACTTCCCTGCCTTGTCCTCAGCAAGCATGGGTCCTCAGAGCCACTTTATGCCAAGAGAACAAATGTTTGCAAGTGCCCCTTCTGTTTCTGGGAAGTCTAAAACCTGCCCATAATTTGGCTAATTTGTAGTTGATAATGGGGAAGATAATGAGTAGGGGAAATTGAGGGAGCAGAGGACAGAGTTGCTAGGAAACAGGTTTACTTCTGCCATCCAGAAATAAGTTAAAGAAATGGTGTGAATGGTTCCAGTTGCTGAGAGTCTCATTTCCAAGGAAGCACAAATATCATTCAAAGTTGGGTTACCATGGAAAGGCATCAGAGGTGGAGGCGCTGATGATGAAGGCAGAGGGAAAGGAGAACATTGGAAGAATATCTTGGTTGTTAAAGCTTCCACCCAACACTGACACACTTGAGTATAGTTCATATTTCATTGGCCACATCAAATCCTTATGTCACGTAGGCCGGGAAGTATACTCTTACTATGGGCCTGCAAGAATACTGGAGTGGGTTGTTATTTCCTTCCCAGGTGTAAGAACAGACCCATTCATAAAACCTCACACAGGGATTTTGGATAGTTTTCTGCCACATCCTCAGCATTTAGAACAGTGTCTGGCACATGGTCAGTGCTTAAAAATATGCCCCAAATAAGCAAAAGAAGGAATAAATAAACAAAAATAAATTAACAACCTGTATCACCCAGGGTTAACCTTGGTTCCTGGACACAGTCCTGAAATTGTTGGAACACTTTAGGAAATAACTTCAGAAAGAACTACATTTTGGAAAATTGTCTCCATGTAGGTTATCCACGATTGGAAAGCTCTATGCTTGAGGGGGTCTGGGCTGCATGAGTCCCTAGTGGTGTCTTACATTTTGCCGAGAGGTCACTTTTTCACATTTCTATACAAGAGTATTTGGCAGGTCAGTTGGAATAGTTGTCTGATTCTTAGGATATTGACAGTGGGATAGGGATAGGGGTGGGGGATATTTAGAGATTTCACATTAGAGCTGAGATTTGTAAAGCTGCCATATTGGCAATTACTGTCATGGGGATCCCTTTTTAACCAAAATGGTGACTCTTCTTGGGGTTAACATTAGTTTTTACATGGAATGACCAAAATATTGCACTTAAGTGACTATCCGAGGAGGCCTGGCTCCTAAATTCATAGGCACATTAAGATGAATGGCCATTTCCACTTCCCTGCCTTGTCCTCAGCAAGCATGGGTCCTCAGAGCCACTTTATGCCAAGAGAACAAATGTTTGCAAGTGCCCCTTCTGTTTCTGGGAAGTCTAAAACCTGCCCATAATTTGGCTAATTTGTAGTTGATAATGGGGAAGATAATGAGTAGGGGAAATTGAGGGAGCAGAGGACAGAGTTGCTAGGAAACAGGTTTACTTCTGCCATCCAGAAATAAGTTAAAGAAATGGTGTGAATGGTTCCAGTTGCTGAGAGTCTCATTTCCAAGGAAGCACAAATATCATTCAAAGTTGGGTTACCATGGAAAGGCATCAGAGGTGGAGGCTCTGATGATGAAGGTGGAGCATGGTTGTAACAGGACTTCTTACAGCAGATTTTCTGGTATAAAGAAGTACTTGATGGAAGACAAAGAATTAATCTCCAAAATCTACAAGCAACTCAGACAACTCCGCACCTGAAGAATGAACAGCCCAATCCAAAAATGGGAAAAAGATCTAAATAGGCATCTCACCAAAGAGGACATACAGATGGCCCAAAAGCACATGGAACGATGCTCAACCTTGCTTCTTATTAGAGAAATGCAAATCAAAACTACAATGAGATATCACCTCATACCCGTCAGAATGGCCATCATCAATAAATCAACAGACAATAAATGCTGGAGAGAGTACGGAGAAAGGGGAACACTCTTGCATTGCTGGTGGGAATGTAAATTGACACAGCCTTTATGGAAGATAGTATGGAGATTCCTTAAAAAACTAAAAATAGAAGCACCCTACGACCCAGCAATCCCACTATTAGGCTTATATGAAATCAAAACTGAAAGAAGCACCTGTACCCCAATGTTCATTGCAGCTCTCTATACAATAGCTAGAAGCATGGAAACAACCTAGATGCCCATCGACGAGTGAATGGATAAAGAAGCTCTGGTACATATATACAATGGAATACTACTCAGCTGTTAAAAGAAATGCAGAAGAATCAGCCCTAATGAGGTGGTTGGAGCTAGAACCTATCATAAAAAGTGAAGTAAGTCAAAAAGAGAAAAATAAGTACAGTATACTAACAGACACATATATATGGAATCTAGTAAAAGGGTAATGATAACACATGGAGTGAACCCATGGAAAAACAAACAGAGAATAGACATATGGACATTGTGGGGAATGAACAGTGGGTGGGAGGCGTAGAGGGAGTAACATGGAAACCTATACTGTCATGTGTGAAAAAGATGGCTATTGTCGTCACGCTAAGGGAATAGGAGTACGTACAATGGCTTGGTGTGATGGCCTGGAGGGATGGGGTGGGGGGAACTGGGGTGGGGGAGGGGATCAGGGATGTGCATATGACTGATCTTGGAACATGCATGTCTGTGAACAACAACTGTGTAAAACCTTTAAAATAAAGAAATAAGTTTAAATTAAAAAAAAGAAGTACTTGATAGAAAGGACTTAGCATGGTATCTGCATAGATTGGGAGGGCAATAAATAGTAGTCACAATCATTATAGTTATATATATGTATAACCTATTTATAAGTGTACTTTAGTCTCATGACCTTCTAAAAGGTACAAGCCCTTCTGAGTGCTCAATCACTCAGTCATGTTCAACTCTTTGAAACCCCATGGATGATAGCCCACCAGGATTCTCCATCCATGGGATTATCAGGCAAAAATACTGGAGTGAGTTCCCATTCCCTACTTCAGGGAATCTTCCCGACCCAGGGATTGAACCTGCATTGTTCCTTGTGTCTCCTACATTGGCAGGCAGATTCTTTATGACTAGTGCAACCTCAGAGGCCCTCTAGCCTTTCCATTGACTGCAAACACGTCTTCCATCACCAGTTAAACCTTTCCTGAGCCTTTCTCTCCTCATTTCACCTCCTCTACATTGACTGTGATAAAGGTTAGTGAGGTGAGATGTGTGTAAGCAATGTATAAATTTCAATGATTTTTAAAAAAATTTATCTGCTTGTTTCTAATTGTGGTAACTACCACAGAAAATAACATTTACTCTCGAAATAGTTATATGTATAGTTCAGTGGTGTTCATTTTATTTACTAGATCTCTAAAATTTTTTTGTCTTGCAAAACCTAAACTCTGTCCCTGTACAACAACAGCACCCTCAGCCCCTGGCAGCTGCAATCCTACTTGGGACTCTTTTGAGTTTGACTACATTAGATAAAAGTGGGACCATACAGTATTTATTGTGCTGTACTAGCTTATTTCACTTACATTAATGTTCTCAAGGTTCATTCATGTAGTAGCATGTATCAGAATTTCTTTCCCATTTAAGGCTGAATAACATTTCATTGAGCATATAGACCACATTTTCATTCTGCATTCATCCATTGACAGCCATTTGCATTGCTCCCACCTCTTGGCTCTTGAGCACCACACTGCAGTGAATATGGGTATACACATCTCTCTTCCATATTCTGCTTTCTGTGCTTATGGATAAATACTCAGAAGTGGATGAACTTCATAAACTTTGTGTCTACAGAGGGCATAATTTGTCCTCATTATTATTGCTAATAGTCACTCCCAGGACACAGAGGGTTTTTTTACTTAGCCTTTTAGGGCTCCTCCTCTGCTGCTCTCTCCTTTCTCTGCACTTCCAATCCCAGTCATCTCAGCACCAGTGAGCTCTGATCTTTTCCCTCAACCCAGCAAAACTGTCGTCTGTTTTTCTGCATCACAATTTGGTGGTTCAGTGGTAAAGAATATGCCTGCCAATGCAGGAGACACAGGAAACTCGGGTTTGATCTCTGGGTCAGGAAGATTCCCTGGAGAAGGAAATGGCAACCCACTCCAGTATTCTCGCTTGGAGAAGCCCATGGACAGGAGAGCCTAGTGGATTCACAAAGAGTTGGACACGACTGAGTATGAAACATAGGAAGGTGGGGAAGGAGTTTATGATTTAGGAATATGGAGGTCAGAAGAGGCTGCTTTGAAGAGTTTTAAGTTGAAGTTTAAATGATGAGTAGGATCTTACTATGTGAAACACAGACAAGAGGGAAGAACTAAAGAATGCTCTAAATAGAAGTATGGATTCTGAGTAAGAGCTGCTGGCCAAAATTTATGATGCACAAGCAAGAGCTAGACTACTACATTTCATAAGAATGTCATTACTTTAGACAGATAACTCATTATCACTCATCCTAAGAACAAGGAGTCTGGAGACTTTGAAAGGGTAGGGATAAACAAGCCATTGCTATGTCTGGGGATTGGGTTTGGGCAGTGTTTGGGGGTATGTTAACAGGAGTGCTGTCCTCAGATACCCCAAGAGCTATCATGGGAGAACAGACAGCGCTCACACATGAGTTTGACTACATTAGATAAAAGTGGGACCATACAGTATTTATTGTGCTGTACTAGCTTATTTCACTTACATTAATGTTCTCAAGGTTCATTCATGTAGTAGCATGTATCAGAATTTCTTTCCCATTTAAGGCTGAATAACATTTCATTGAGCATATAGACCACATTTTCATTCTGCATTCATCCATTGACAGCCATTTGCATTGCTCCCACCTCTTGGCTCTTGAGCACTACACTGCAGTGAATATGGGTATATACATCTCTCTTCCATATTCTGCTTTCTGTGCTTATGGATAAATACTCAGAAGTGGATGAACTTCATAAACTTTGTGTCTACAGAGGGCATAATTTGTCCTCATTATTATTGCTAATAGTCACTCCCAGGACACAGAGGGTTTTTTTACTTAGCCTTTTAGGGCTCCTCCTCTGCTGCTCTCTCCTTTCTCTGCACTTCCAATCCCAGTCATCTCAGCACCAGTGAGCTCTGATCTTTTCCCTCAACCCAGCAAAACTGTCGTCTGTTTTTCTGCATCACAATTTGGTGGTTCAGTGGTAAAGAATATGCCTGCCAATGCAGGAGACACAGGAAACTCGGGTTTGATCTCTGGGTCAGGAAGATTCCCTGGAGAAGGAAATGGCAACCCACTCCAGTATTCTCGCTTGGAGAAGCCCATGGACAGGAGAGCCTAGTGGATTCACAAAGAGTTGGACACGACTGAGTATGAAACATAGGAAGGTGGGGAAGGAGTTTATGATTTAGGAATATGGAGGTCAGAAGAGGCTGCTTTGAAGAGTTTTAAGTTGAAGTTTAAATGATGAGTAGGATCTTACTATGTGAAACACAGACAAGAGGGAAGAACTAAAGAATGCTCTAAATAGAAGTATGGATTCTGAGTAAGAGCTGCTGGCCAAAATTTATGATGCACAAGCAAGAGCTAGACTACTACATTTCATAAGAATGTCATTACTTTAGACAGATAACTCATTATCACTCATCCTAAGAACAAGGAGTCTGGAGACTTTGAAAGGGTAGGGATAAACAAGCCATTGCTATGTCTGGGGATTGGGTTTGGGCAGTGTTTGGGGGTATGTTAACAGGAGTGCTGTCCTCAGATACCCCAAGAGCTATCATGGGAGAACAGACAGCGCTCTCACACATGAGTTAGCAGACTGCAGCCTATGGGCCAAATCCAGGCACACAGCCTGCAAATGGTAGGTGGGTTTTATACATTTGTAACTGATTATATTTTAAATGGTTATATTAGTGCTTACACAATAACCACAGTTTTGTTGCTGGTCCACAAAACAAAGTATTTATTACCAAGCCCTTTAAGAAGATGTTAGTTGGCCCCTTGTTTTGATTGAACCAACCAATGCTCACAGACTGAGCTTATCCTCACCAATTTTATTTAATACAGGTTCACGGTGGGAGCTATAATTTCCCAAGCCAATAACATACAGGACAATGATCTTTAAACCAACAAGAAAAAAACATTTTGAGCCAATGATAGATTAATTACACTCCAGTTCCAAGCAAGGGGAGATGAAAGCAATAAAGTCCAAATTCAGTTGAGATGTATGAAATTAACTAGTTGGTTCTCAGGAGAGATGATTTAGTCAATAAGAACTGGTATCCAGCTGTCAGCATAGAAGTGAAAGTCACCTGTTGTTCCAGCATGCTGCTAGGGAGCAGTCGCAGCACTGTTGACAGGCTAGAGGATCTCCCTCTAGGGGTCACAGCACAGCTTTCATGATTGCTAGTAACAGAAATCATCTTTAACACAGCAGGAACTAACACCTCAGGGTCGTCATAGATCAGCAAAGGGTCACCTTGCCCAGATTGAACACTATCCTGAAGTCCTTACCAACTCTGAGTATTTGTGGTCTAAATGTCCCTACTGTAGTTGCTTCTTCATTTTCTTGTTGATAAGCACCCAGCTGAGCTCCTGAGTGGTTATCGACAGCCATGGATATGGATGATGACATCCAGACACATAGTTTCACCTTTATATCAAAACGACAGCTTCATTCTCAGAAACAGCTTTACTCTGAAAAACAGCTTCATTTTTGTCATAGACAAGTAGACTTGATATCCTACCAAATGACTACAGAATACCCATGTTCTTGATCAACTGCAGGAATGTAATTTGCTGTAGTGAAAGGAATGAGTTAATAAATTTGGTATCAAAAATTCTCTAAAGAGAACAGATTTTCCTGGGTGGAGGACTGGAAGGACCTCCCTCATAAACATTTTCTGTATTCATTATCACACTGGGTAGTTTTCCATCTACTCAGTTCATGCATGAGAAGATGTCATTTGGATTCTTGAGAACAATGTGGAGGCATTGGGCCAACTGGGCAAGAATTGGATGATATGAAATTGGACAGTTTTCTGTTTGGCCAAAACAATAGTTTGATTTGAAAACACATAATCGGTGACTGTAACTAATACTTTGCTTCACTGAATTAAATTATTTTATCATCCCTCCAAATGGATTTAGAGCATAAGGTACTTGAGTAACATGCCAGTATCTGAAATTAATCTGTTCCAGGTTCACGGTGAGCTATAATTTCCCAAGCCATCTTTAAACCAACAAGAAAAAAACATTTTGAGCCAATGATAGATTAATTACACTCCAGTTCCAAGCAAGGGGAGATGAAAGCAATAAAGTCCAAATTCAGTTGAGATGTATGAAATTAACTAGTTGGTTCTCAGGAGAGATGATTTAGTCAATAAGAACTGGTATCCAGCTGTCAGCATAGAAGTGAAAGTCACCTGTTGTTCCAGCATGCTGCTAGGGAGCAGTCGCAGCACTGTTGACAGGCTAGAGGATCTCCCTCTAGGGGTCACAGCACAGCTTTCATGATTGCTAGTAACAGAAATCATCTTTAACACAGCAGGAACTAACACCTCAGGGTCGTCATAGATCAGCAAAGGGTCACCTTGCCCAGATTGAACACTATCCTGAAGTCCTTACCAACTCTGAGTATTTGTGGTCTAAATGTCCCTACTGTAGTTGCTTCTTCATTTTCTTGTTGATAAGCACCCAGCTGAGCTCCTGAGTGGTTATCGACAGCCATGGATATGGATGATGACATCCAGACACATAGTTTCACCTTTATATCAAAACGACAGCTTCATTCTCAGAAACAGCTTTACTCTGAAAAACAGCTTCATTTTTGTCATAGACAAGTAGACTTGATATCCTACCAAATGACTACAGAATACCCATGTTCTTGATCAACTGCAGGAATGTAATTTGCTGTAGTGAAAGGAATGAGTTAATAAATTTGGTATCAAAAATTCTCTAAAGAGAACAGATTTTCCTGGGTGGAGGACTGGAAGGACCTCCCTCATAAACATTTTCTGTATTCATTATCACACTGGGTAGTTTTCCATCTACTCAGTTCATGCATGAGAAGATGTCATTTGGATTCTTGAGAACAATGTGGAGGCATTGGGCCAACTGGGCAAGAATTGGATGATATGAAATTGGACAGTTTTCTGTTTGGCCAAAACAATAGTTTGATTTGAAAACACATAATCGGTGACTGTAACTAATACTTTGCTTCACTGAATTAAATTATTTTATCATCCCTCCAAATGGATTTAGAGCATAAGGTACTTGAGTAACATGCCAGTATCTGAAATTAATCTGTTCCAGGTCATCAGCATCCGGGGGAAGACTAGCTTACAGTCTATAATGTGTGTGCTCAGTTGTTTAGTCATGTCTGACTCTCTGCAACCCCATGAATTGCAGCCCAGCAGGTTCCTCTCTCCATGTGATTATCCTGTCAGGAATATTGGGGTGGGTTGTCATTTCCTCCTCCAAGGGATCTTCCTGATCCAGGGATTGAACCCATGTCTCCTGCCTTGGTGGGTGTATTCTTTACCACTGCACCACTTGGGAAGCCTCCTAGTCTATAATAAACTAGGTTAATTTGCCAAGAACTAGGCTATAGGCCCAGGTACTTCACAGGGAAAATACTAGTTTCAGAGCAGTCTTTTCTAGAAAACCCAGCCTGGTTATGGAACTTTCTGGAATATGGTACAAACCTTGTTTATTCTTTGTCTGATAAAGAACTCATAGTCCAGTGGGGAGACAGATAAAATAAGTGTATTTATACGCTTAGTTTTTGCATTGTAAGGGAGAAGAAAGTTTTCCTTGACCCTCTTAGGGTATCTAGTGGTGTCTGAAAGTTAAATTATTAAAGACAAATTAGCAGGAGAAAACTATGCAAATATTATTGAATTTTAACAAGAGCGCTATAAAACATAGCTGCATATTGAAGGAGGTCAAAGAAATTTGTATGGAGAAGATGATGTCTGGATAAAATCTTAAAGAATAGTTCAGAGAATGTTCAGATGAAGGGTGTGGGGCACCTGTGGGTGGGAGAATTTAGGTAGTAAAGAAGATGAGCCATGAGGAAATTTAATGCATTTAGAAAACTTTAGAGAATTCCAGATGACTCGAGTGGAGAGAAATGAGGCAAAACTGTTAAAAGATAGCAGAGCTGTGCTATACAATGGGATTTCCATCTACTCAGTTCATGCATGAGAAGATGTCAGTTGGATTCTTGAGAACAATGTGGAGGCATTGGGCCAACTGGGCAAGAATTGGATGATATGAAATTGGACAGTTTTCTGTTTGGCCAAAACAATAGTTTGATTTGAAAACACATAATCGGTGACTGTAACTAATACTTTGCTTCACTGAATTAAATTATTTTATCATCCCTCCAAATGGATTTAGAGCATAAGGTACTTGAGTAACATGCCAGTATCTGAAATTAATCTGTTCCAGGTCATCAGCATCCGGGGGAAGACTAGCTTACAGTCTATAATGTGTGTGCTCAGTTGTTTAGTCATGTCTGACTCTCTGCAACCCCATGAATTGCAGCCCAGCAGGTTCCTCTCTCCATGTGATTATCCTGTCAGGAATATTGGGGTGGGTTGTCATTTCCTCCTCCAAGGGATCTTCCTGATCCAGGGATTGAACCCATGTCTCCTGCCTTGGTGGGTGTATTCTTTACCACTGCACCACTTGGGAAGCCTCCTAGTCTATAATAAACTAGGTTAATTTGCCAAGAACTAGGCTATAGGCCCAGGTACTTCACAGGGAAAATACTAGTTTCAGAGCAGTCTTTTCTAGAAAAACCCAGCCTGGTTATGGAACTTTCTGGAATATGGTACAAACCTTGTTTATTCTTTGTCTGATAAAGAACTCATAGTCCAGTGGGGAGACAGATAAAATAAGTGTATTTATACGCTTAGTTTTTGCATTGTAAGGGAGAAGAAAGTTTTCCTTGACCCTCTTAGGGTATCTAGTGGTGTCTGAAAGTTAAATTATTAAAGACAAATTAGCAGGAGAAAACTATGCAAATATTATTGAATTTTAACAAGAGCGCTATAAAACATAGCTGCATATTGAAGGAGGTCAAAGAAATTTTTATGGAGAAGATGATGTCTGGATAAAATCTTAAAGAATAGTTCAGAGAATGTTCAGATGAAGGGTGTGGGGCACCTGTGGGTGGGAGAATTTAGGTAGTAAAGAAGATGAGCCATGAGGAAATTTAATGCATTTAGAAAACTTTAGAGAATTCCAGATGACTCGAGTGGAGAGAAATGAGGCAAAACTGTTAAAAGATAGCAGAGCTGTGCTATACAAGGAGTATAGCAGATGTGAGTTTGAGTTTCACCTCAAAGACAGTGTTTATATCTTTGGCTGAAAGACGTAAATGGTGACATGATTATATTTGAATTAAAAAAGTATGGTCCTGGTAGCACAATGAGATGAGTGGAGCTAAGACCAAAGCTTGATGGATGTGTTAAGATTGCTATTGGATGCTATTTAAAATTTTTTTTAATTTAATTTTCAACTGTTTGTTGCTAGGATACAAAAATACAACATAACTTTGTATGTTGACCTTGTATTCTGTGACCTTGTAAACTCATTTATTATTTCTGGTAGTTTTTAAAAGATTCTTATTCCTATGTATGAATTATTTCATTCTTAAAGTTGTACTCCTAAAAAAAAAAAAATTACTGTTGCAGTTATCCAAATGACAGGTGGCAGAGATGTAGGCAGTAGTAGGGACAACGGGAAGAGGGGCATGAAATACCAAGAAGGTCAGATTAACAGGATGAATTACTGCTCAAATGCATGCAGGAAGCACAGAAGAGAAACTAAGAATACCATTCAGATGCATCTTGGATGAGGTGACCTCTCAGGACAGAAAATAAAGTGCAAAGGAAGGGAGGATCAGCAGTATGAAACAGTACAGTAAGTTCTCTACATTTGAACAGATTCTGTTCTGAGAGTACGTTGGTAAGTCCAGTTTGTTTTTAAGTCCAATAAAGTTAACCTAGGTACACAACTAATACATGCAAGCTATCTAGTACTATACTGTATATACATACATATATACATATATATACACACACACACACACATATATATATATAAACACACACACACATACATACATATATACTGTAGGTATATTATCATCTTCACTAGGATTATAAAAAAATCTAACAAGAAAGAAAACATTTTTAATTTTATAGTGTAGTACTTTGGAAAGTGCAGTCATAATACAGTACAACAGCTAGCATCCAGTGAACAGCCAAGGAAAGTTACAGACTGGAGGAGGGAGAGGACGTAGGAGGTGGCAGAGTGAAGGATGGTTGGCAAGAGGAGATGGAGGGCATGCTGCAATTTCACTTACACCTGATGTTGATTGCACAGATTCTGGTGCCTTGCTGGAACCAGATGTACGTTCGCATCTTTGAAATTTTGCAGCTTGAAAGTTTATATGTAGGGCACTTACTCTACTTAGAACTATGGGAGTATCAGCTAGGAAATTGGGGAAGGTTTGGAGAAAAAGTAGTATTTGAGGTAAGCCTTGAATGATGGGTGAGTTTCCCTTATGAGAGTTGGTGTGGTCCTTATAAGGATGACATTGTTAGCAAATGCTTGTAAGAGAGTGATGTATACAAGGGAGTCATCCTTTACTTTCACAGGTAAGTAAGGGTCTGTGATTTATGATGTTTACTGCTAGTGTTCACTTTCTTATTTGACAGTGATGACATTTTCATGAGAACTTGGTGAGTGAATGATCTTTCTTTCAGAGGTGAAGATGCTGACACTTGAATACGATGATGGCTTTCAAGCTTACCTCTTTGTAAGGAGAAGAACCATGGCTGGAACTCACATAGTGCCAAGTAGGATGCAACATGAAGCTGGGTCCAAATGGAAGATCAGTTCGTTGCAGCTCATCTGTCAGGTGAGGATCTGGTCAGAAATCCCTCTCTCAAACAAGATTTTATTTTAGCAGTAGAATCCAGTCATGCTTCAACTGTGTGTCCTATAGGGACAAATCTGAAACTGAAATAACAGAGTGGGAGTTTCAGAGGAATCTTCAAGGACACTGTGAGCCAACCAGAACGACTGAAAGGCGGGAAGGACCTTTGTTCTTTTCCTCCTGGCAAGTAGTAGCTTGCATGTGGCCATTTCAAAGGATTGTACTATAAATCCAGGTATTACAATTGTTATTATAATTCACTGTGATTTTATTTTGTTGCTAAAGTTATTTTGTCTTTGGCCATTGGGAGCTTTTTAAGTTCTCTCCTGGGTTCTTTTGACATACTCTCATCATTGTAGGTATTGATTTATTACTAAATTAGCACTTCCTTACGTTCTGCTACTATAGGATATTCCAGGCACATCTTATACACTTCCTGTTCCAGTCCTAGAATCAGTAAAGTCAGCCATTCTTGCAAAGAGGTTTTGGTTGGTTCTCTTTACGCATGTGTGTGTGACCTTGAACCAATATCTGGGTGCTCGATGTGGTTTTTGTACTTGAGTGTCATGGCTTCTAGCCTGTCTCAGCTGAAAGAGCAAGGATATATTAACTTGTGTGTGTGTATGTGTGTATATATATATTTTCTGTTTTTAACCATCTGCATCAATATTAAGCTAAATAAGAGTTGGTCTTGGTGTGTCCAACTCTAAATTTATTTCCACGTGGATCATTATAACCTCCTTCCCATGCTTATGTGTAATTTCTAGTTTCGGCAATGAAAAACCTGACTCCTACCATCTATTATTCTGTCTCATTATTCTACTCCAGTACACATGCTTAATGGTTTTAGAATTGACTTGTACCCCCATGGAGATGTGTGTGGGGGGTTATCAATTGGAGTACAGTGCTTATGTATAGTTTCCTTTGCCTTTAATCTTACAGGCTCCACATTTTCCAAAGTTAGGTTTATTCCATTCCCACCAGTAAGGATGCTTTACATTTGTACTACAGTTAAATTCCTCTGGGGCTTCCCTGGTGGTCCAGTGGGTAAAGAATCTGCCTTGCAGTGCAAGTGACACCAGTTCTATCCCTGGCCCGGGAAGATTCAACATGCCACGGAGTGGCTGTACCGGTGTGTCCAATTAGGAGACAGCGCTCTGGAGCGCACGCACTCAGAGCTGGTGCTCTGAGACAAGAGTGGCCACTGCAATGGGAGGCCCACACAGGCTGAAGAATAAAGATCAATGAAAAATAAATAAATAAAAAATCAATAAAAAGGAGGCCAAGTTAAAAAAATCTCTGTAACATTCTGTATTCCATCTTGAGATTCCCTGATTACCTCAATCATTATTTTTTTAAAAAATTCTGTAAATGTCCCTCCTTTCAAGTTTCAATGTATTGAATCCAGTGAGGGAAAGTGACCTCTCCATGGTGACATGCTGAGTTAGTGGCAGAGCTGGAACTAGGAACTGTTCTCTGAAATAAATACCTATTGTGATGCAAAACATCAAGTAAAGTTCTTAAAGCGACTCTCATTGTGGTATTGATTCTATTACTAAATTAGCACTTCCTTACGTTCTGCTACTATAGGATATTCCAGGCACATCTTATACACTTCCTGTTCCAGTCCTAGAATCAGTAAAGTCAGCCATTCTTGCAAAGAGGTTTTGGTTGGTTCTCTTTACGCATGTGTGTGTGACCTTGAACCAATATCTGGGTGCTCGATGTGGTTTTTGTACTTGAGTGTCATGGCTTCTAGCCTGTCTCAGCTGAAAGAGCAAGGATATATTAACTTGTGTGTGTTTATGTGTGTATATATATATTTTCTGTTTTTAACCATCTGCATCAATATTAAGCTAAATAAGAGTTGGTCTTGGTGTGTCCAACTCTAAATTTATTTCCACGTGGATCATTATAACCTCCTTCCCATGCTTATGTGTAATTTCTAGTTTCGGCAATGAAAAACCTGACTCCTACCATCTATTATTCTGTCTCATTATTCTACTCCAGTACACATGCTTAATGGTTTTAGAATTGACTTGTACCCCCATGGAGATGTGTGTGGGGGGTTATCAATTGGAGTACAGTGCTTATGTATAGTTTCCTTTGCCTTTAATCTTACAGGCTCCACATTTTCCAAAGTTAGGTTTATTCCATTCCCACCAGTAAGGATGCTTTACATTTGTACTACAGTTAAATTCCTCTGGGGCTTCCCTGGTGGTCCAGTGGGTAAAGAATCTGCCTTGCAGTGCAAGTGACACCAGTTCTATCCCTGGCCCGGGAAGATTCAACATGCCACGGAGTGGCTGTACCGGTGTGTCCAATTAGGAGACAGCGCTCTGGAGCGCACGCACTCAGAGCTGGTGCTCTGAGACAAGAGTGGCCACTGCAATGGGAGGCCCACACAGGCTGAAGAATAAAGATCAATGAAAAATAAATAAATAAAAAATCAATAAAAAGGAGGCCAAGTTAAAAAAAAATCTCTGTAACATTCTGTATTCCATCTTGAGATTCCCTGATTACCTCAATCATTATTTTTTTAAAAAATTCTGTAAATGTCCCTCCTTTCAAGTTTCAATGTATTGAATCCAGTGAGGGAAAGTGACCTCTCCATGGTGACATGCTGAGTTAGTGGCAGAGCTGGAACTAGGAACTGTTCTCTGAAATAAATACCTATTGTGATGCAAAACATCAAGTAAAGTTCTTAAAGCGAGTAGCACTTTATTCAGAGCTTGTCCCCCAGGTATGGGATACTTAACAGAGAACTCCCATTGCAAGCCCTTTGGCAAGTTGCAAATGTCTGAGAGAAGGAAAGAAATACCTCTGGGGGCATTTCTCAGAGTCCAGGGAGCCTCCCCAATTAGACTAACTGCTTATAGGATAACTAGAGTGTGGCCAATTGAGAAGGATTGACCCAATTCTTCCTTTTTAGTTACCTTAATTTTATGCATCAGGTAATTAATTGAATGACTTAGTGATTACAAATGCTTTCTTTATCTCCAACCAGAAATGAGGATAAGTTACATACGAAGCATCAGTCGAAAGGGAGTAGAGATTAGGACAAGGACCACTTGTTAGGAGTCTACATGAACCCCATGCTGTGATGAAAAAAATCACCATGGATTTTTTATAACTGAGTCATGAAGACCCTTGGAGGAAATAGCGTCCCACTCCAGTATTCTTGACTGGGAAATCCCGTGGACAGAGGAGATGGAGGGGTGGTGGTTCTACAGTCCATGGGGGTGCAAAGAGTTGGAGACAGCTGAGTGACTGAGCATGTGTGTGCCTGCACACACACACACACACACACACACACACACACACACACAATGTATTTGCTCATAGAAGAAAAATACAGGAAATGCCTGCCCCAAAGCATGGCATGTAGGACTAGACAGGTGTTTCTCAACTTTGGCACTATTGACATTTTGAGACAGATAATTCCTCACATTAGAGAACCGTCCTGTCCAATATAGGATGTTCCCTGGTGGCTCAGATGGTAAGCAATCTGCCTTCAATGTGGGAGAGCCAGGTTTGATCCCTGGGTTGGTAAGATACCTTGCAGAAGGGAATGGCAACCCATTCCAGTATATCTTGCCTGGAGAATTCCATGGACAGAGGAACCTGGTGGGGCTACGGTTGATGGGGCCGCAAAGTGTCAGATACAACATGACTGAGCAACTAAGACACACACACCAGCATTCTCAGCCTCCACCCACTAGTAGCACAGCCCCTGAAATTATGATAGTCATAAGTGTCTTCAGATACTGCCAATTATCCCCGGGGGAAAAAGGAAACAGATCATTCCCAGGTGATTCCTTACTAAGAACAACTAGACTAGACCATTGATCAGGCTCAGTATGTTTGCAGTGCTTTGCTATAGCTACACAAGTTTTGTGCAGTAACAATTGCATGGTGCATCATTTTTTGTAGAGTTCAATAAAGGTTGGGACAATTTATTGCAGATTTTGATAACCTCTGCAATGCATGTGTTTGGCCTTCAATAATGAACCTTTGTAGGCTAAATATAAATGGGAGAATTTGCAAAAACCATGTGCTTATGAGAATATCTGGTGAATTTAGTGTCTAAAAAGATGGGCGAGTGGTCACCTTCATCTCCAGTAACATTTCGTCTTTTGCCCCACGTCATCCTAAATCTTGATATCACTCGCTATCACCTATGAAATCTTAAAGTATCTTTCTCTCCAAACACCTACCTCTGTGCTTCTACTTTGATTAATCATTTAGTCCCCCCAACAATATTTTGACTCCAAGTAGGTCTCTGATGCATTGACTCCACCTTTTGGTACCACTGAATATTCCTCCTCATATCTGCATTTGTTTATTTGTTTAGTTCAGACTCTTTTGTCCAGCATAGAAATCATTCTCTTATAAAAAACCCAATAACCTTGCCTTTCTAACCTCATGATGTGTTTGCCTTGTTAAATCCAAGGCAACAGATTGAAAAGGTGCCTCATTTTATGTGACAATAGCTAGACAGGTGTTTCTCAACTTTGGCACTATTGACATTTTGAGACAGATAATTCCTCACATTAGAGAACCGTCCTGTCCAATATAGGATGTTCCCTGGTGGCTCAGATGGTAAGCAATCTGCCTTCAATGTGGGAGAGCCAGGTTTGATCCCTGGGTTGGTAAGATACCTTGCAGAAGGGAATGGCAACCCATTCCAGTATATCTTGCCTGGAGAATTCCATGGACAGAGGAACCTGGTGGGGCTACGGTTGATGGGGCCGCAAAGTGTCAGATACAACATGACTGAGCAACTAAGACACACACACCAGCATTCTCAGCCTCCACCCACTAGTAGCACAGCCCCTGAAATTATGATAGTCATAAGTGTCTTCAGATACTGCCAATTATCCCCGGGGGAAAAAGGAAACAGATCATTCCCAGGTGATTCCTTACTAAGAACAACTAGACTAGACCATTGATCAGGCTCAGTATGTTTGCAGTGCTTTGCTATAGCTACACAAGTTTTGTGCAGTAACAATTGCATGGTGCATCATTTTTTGTAGAGTTCAATAAAGGTTGGGACAATTTATTGCAGATTTTGATAACCTCTGCAATGCATGTGTTTGGCCTTCAATAATGAACCTTTGTAGGCTAAATATAAATGGGAGAATTTGCAAAAACCATGTGCTTATGAGAATATCTGGTGAATTTAGTGTCTAAAAAGATGGGCGAGTGGTCACCTTCATCTCCAGTAACATTTCGTCTTTTGCCCCACGTCATCCTAAATCTTGATATCACTCGCTATCACCTATGAAATCTTAAAGTATCTTTCTCTCCAAACACCTACCTCTGTGCTTCTACTTTGATTAATCATTTAGTCCCCCCAACAATATTTTGACTCCAAGTAGGTCTCTGATGCATTGACTCCACCTTTTGGTACCACTGAATATTCCTCCTCATATCTGCATTTGTTTATTTGTTTAGTTCAGACTCTTTTGTCCAGCATAGAAATCATTCTCTTATAAAAAACCCAATAACCTTGCCTTTCTAACCTCATGATGTGTTTGCCTTGTTAAATCCAAGGCAACAGATTGAACCTTATTACTTACCTTCTCTGTGGTGGTGTTGTTCTTTAGGTGCTAAGTCGTGTCCAATTCTTTTGTAACTCTGTGAACAATAGCTCACCAGACTCCTCTGTGCATGGGATTCTCCAGGCAGGAATACTGGAGTGGATTGTCATTGCCTTCTCCTGGGGATCTTCCCGACCCAAGGATCAAGTTCCTGTCTCCTGCATTGGCTGGCAAATTCTTTACCACTGCGTTTATAAACAGATAAACATCTGCACCTCAATGGAAACAATACATACAGTATTGTGACTAATCCGCTGAAGTTTAGGTTCAAGATTACACACCCCAGATGGGCACTCACATTGTCTGAAATTGTTTCATTTCGCCTCTCTGGTACAACTCTTCTATACTTCACTTCTTCAGATGTCTTACCACTCGCATGCCCTCTCTCTTATTGGATATCTTTGCTTGAAAATAGAAGCAGAGGAATGTCTCATATTTAGATTATCAAGTGAGAGCATACTCTTATTTAGACCCATATTTTCTGTTTGTCATTATTTCTCTGCTCCTGTCAAGGGCCAGTCTCCCCATCACTCCTGTTCTCTCTATTCCAGCCTTTATAAGGTCCTTATGCATTTGTTATGTAGTTTTTCTCTCTCTCTCCTGTATCACAATTGATTCCTTTTATTTAAATAATTGCCACTGCTTATAAACATACTCTGGTTTCTCACAGTTTACCTTCTCATGATCTGAATTCTGCTTCTCCTACCATCATACTTCTCTATTCTCTTTCATAGTATATCTTGAAGAATGGGTCTACACTCACTGGATCATGATCCTTGTCTTCCACTATTTCTGCAATCTACTTCAATCTGGCTTTCACTATCATTACTTCTCTAAACCCTTTCCTATCTGTGGTCATAATATTTCCAAAACTAATGGACACAGCTTCAAACTTCTTAATTCATTATTTATTGTTGACCACCCTTTCCTTTTTTTTATTTTTTGGCCACTTCTATTGGTCTTTCATTTATTTATTTTCATCCATCTTTGTTCTTTGGCCCGTGTGGGCCTCCCATCACAGTGGCCTCTCTTGCTGCAGAGCACCGGCTCTGGGCGCACACGCTCCAGATCTCTGGCTTGGTAGTTGGACAGCTTGGTCCAGCTGCTCCATGGCACGTGGAATCTTCTCAGGTCAGGGATTGAATTGGCACCCGTTTTGCTGCAAGGCGGTGTCCTTACCCACTGGACCATCAGGGAAGTCCCACCCTTTCCTTCTTAAAGCATTTTAGTATCTAGGATATCATTCTCCCATAACACTTTGTCTTCTTTATATCCTCCCTTTTTTCCTCCATGATTTTTCCTCCTCAGTCCTTCCTTTAATTGTTTGTGTTCTCCACTAATTGGTCCCAGATCATTTCTCTGCCTGCACATTTTCCTACAGTGATCTCATCTACTTCATGACTTGAAATACCGAGTAGATAGAAATGGCTCCCAAATGTGTATCTGCACCTGGTATTCTTTGCTGTGTTCTAGATTTATATATCCATCTGACTCTTTACTATTTATAGCTGGATATATGATAGACATGTCAAGTTAGCATTTTCAAGACGGAATTTTTCAAAATTTCCCCCTCTTCTTCCATATCCCTCACCTCCACCATGACAATTTGCTGTCAGTAAACGGCATCTTCATCCACCTAAGTACCCACTCAGAGACCATTCAAGCTGAAATCCCAGGAGTCAGCCTTTATTTGTTCTTAACTTTTATTCCCTACTAACAGTCCTTCATCATGATGCTTCATTCTAGTTCTGACATATATTTTCTTTACCTGGTCAAAGAGCAGCAGCACCAAAAACTTACTAAAGGTGGCCAGACAGATTTTATTCAGGCTGATACAGTAAGGGAGAGAGACTCTACTATAAACTGAACTCAATTCCAACTAAGACCAAGCTAAGTGAAAATTGTAAAGAGAAAACAGAGATCACAAAGGGACTATGGGGAAGGGATAAGGGCAGGGGGGCGGGAGGAGCAAAAAGGAATTGGGGACTATAGAAAAATGGAAAGTTACAGAAATAAGTGGAGAATTACTGAAAATGGTTTGGCAGCGTGATTTGGAACAATGCACATTTTGCAACTTGGCAGCATTGCATTGTCTTGAGCAAAGACTCAGCACAAGCCTGGGGTCACCTTTAGGGACATGACCTAGCACAGGGGGAAGCCAGTCTGTACTTCAGTCAATTCCCTCAGCACAGTGTTTGTGCCATGGGGGTTCAGAGTTCACACCCGCCTCACTGTTAACACCCTGTCCATCATTTATCACTGGACTTTTGAAAGAGCCTCTTCAGTGGCTGGCTTGTATACTTTTTTGCCTGTTGTTGTTCATTTGCCCAGTTGTGTCTGACTCTTTGCAACCCCATGGGCTCCAGCAGATCAGGCCTCCCTGTTTGTTACTCATTATCTCCCAAGGTTTGTCCAAGTATGTTCATTGCATCCATGATGCCATTCAGCCATCTCATCCTCTGTTGCCCCTTCTCCTTCTGCTCTTGGTTTTTCCCAGCACCAGGGACTCTTCCAGTGAGTCCACTGTTCATATCAGTTGACCAAAATACTGGAGCTTTAGCATCAGTCCTTCCCATGAGTATTCAGGGTTGGTTTTCCTTAAGATTGACTGGTTTGATTTTCTGCCGTCTAAGAGACTTTCAGGAGTCTTCTCCAGCACCACAATTCCAGGTATCAATTCTTTGGTGCTGTGCCTTCTTTCTTTATTTATTTTTTAAACCTTTATTTTACTTTTAACTTTTATAGAGTTTTGTTGTTTACAGATATGCATGTTCCCAGATTAGTCATATGTATATTCCCCCCTTTTCACCCCTCCCGACCATCACACAGCACCCCTGAAGGATCCCCTTTTCTCACAGAGCAATGACTAGAGCTATTTTCTTCACTTATGATAGTACAGGCCTTCATGCTACTTCCTTTACGCCTCCCACCCTCTGTTCCTTCCTTATGGTCCAGTTCTCATACTTCCCTGCCTAGTGTCAATCAGGCATTCTTCAGTCATTAGAGAAGTTCAAGTCCAAACCACAATATACTGTTTTATGCACATTGGAATGTCTATGATTATAATTAAAAAGACAGACAATAACGAGTGTCAGTGAGGATACAGAGAAATTGGAACCTTCATACACTGATGTTAGAGATGCAAAATGGTACAGCTGCTTCGGGAAACAGTTTGGCAGCTATTTTAAATATTAAATATTGAATTACCATATGACCAAGCAATTCACTTCCTTGATACCTACCTGAGAGAAATGAACACATATGTCCACACAGAACATGAACTAATATTATCTGTTCATTATAGGTCAGCAAAGGGGTTCTTCTTATTGAAATTACTCAAGGACCTAAGATGATGAAGTGGCTGGCATTCCTACCAAGTTACTTTCAGCAAGGACTCTGTTAACACCCTGTCCATCATTTATCACTGGACTTTTGAAAGAGCCTCTTCAGTGGCTGGCTTGTATACTTTTTTGCCTGTTGTTGTTCATTTGCCCAGTTGTGTCTGACTCTTTGCAACCCCATGGGCTCCAGCAGATCAGGCCTCCCTGTTTGTTACTCATTATCTCCCAAGGTTTGTCCAAGTATGTTCATTGCATCCATGATGCCATTCAGCCATCTCATCCTCTGTTGCCCCTTCTCCTTCTGCTCTTGGTTTTTCCCAGCACCAGGGACTCTTCCAGTGAGTCCACTGTTCATATCAGTTGACCAAAATACTGGAGCTTTAGCATCAGTCCTTCCCATGAGTATTCAGGGTTGGTTTTCCTTAAGATTGACTGGTTTGATTTTCTGCCGTCTAAGAGACTTTCAGGAGTCTTCTCCAGCACCACAATTCCAGGTATCAATTCTTTGGTGCTGTGCCTTCTTTCTTTATTTATTTTTTAAACCTTTATTTTACTTTTAACTTTTATAGAGTTTTGTTGTTTACAGATATGCATGTTCCCAGATTAGTCATATGTATATTCCCCCCTTTTCACCCCTCCCGACCATCACACAGCACCCCTGAAGGATCCCCTTTTCTCACAGAGCAATGACTAGAGCTATTTTCTTCACTTATGATAGTACAGGCCTTCATGCTACTTCCTTTACGCCTCCCACCCTCTGTTCCTTCCTTATGGTCCAGTTCTCATACTTCCCTGCCTAGTGTCAATCAGGCATTCTTCAGTCATTAGAGAAGTTCAAGTCCAAACCACAATATACTGTTTTATGCACATTGGAATGTCTATGATTATAATTAAAAAGACAGACAATAACGAGTGTCAGTGAGGATACAGAGAAATTGGAACCTTCATACACTGATGTTAGAGATGCAAAATGGTACAGCTGCTTCGGGAAACAGTTTGGCAGCTATTTTAAATATTAAATATTGAATTACCATATGACCAAGCAATTCACTTCCTTGATACCTACCTGAGAGAAATGAACACATATGTCCACACAGAACATGAACTAATATTATCTGTTCATTATAGGTCAGCAAAGGGGTTCTTCTTATTGAAATTACTCAAGGACCTAAGATGATGAAGTGGCTGGCATTCCTACCAGTAGTTGTTAGTTGCTATTCCAGAGGGAAAACATAACTCTGGCAGATCTCTCATCATTGATTAAGTGATACACATTATTTCTATTCACAATTTAATGGCTAGAATTAATTATGAGGCTCCACCTAATACAAAAATAAGAAAATGCAATTTTGTATATGTCTGGGAGGTGGTGAACCAGAATTGGTCAGCAAGCATACCAATGACTTCTTTGCATGGGCCCTTGCTCTGTCCTCGGCTTGGTATGATTTTTCTTTATCTCTGTGCAGAACTGGGTCCTGCTCATCCTTTACCTTGCAGGATTTCCCTGAGAGAACTTCTGTGAAAAGTCTGCCCAAGCCATGCATCTGTCACTTGCCAATCCTTTTGCCCTGTTTCTGATGTTTTATGCTCCTGCTTAATTCATGATCTGAAATTGTTGGATATATTTCTTAGTTCATTTTCTTATCAACCAGCCCTTCCTACTTAAACATAAACTTTTTGAGGCTGTGATTTGTATTCTTCTCCATTTATTCATCCCCAAATTCCCAGTGTTTAGAGCAATGCTTAGCAAACTTATAATAAAATTCAATAAATACTCATTAAATGAATGAATGAACACACTTTCCTGCTTCCCTAGTGTTTTCCATGCTATTCTTTCTTACTCTTCTTTCAAGCAAAACACTGTGTATTCTCTAATGTTTATCTTAATGTCATCTGCTCTGAAAAGTCTTCCCTTAGTTAGAGGTAATGTCTAACTCAACCATGCTTTCATAAAATTTAACCTTTTTATTTACAGCCAACACTCTGCCTTGTATCTGTCCAGTTGTATCCATGATTCTCCATCACTTCCTAATCTTTCCTAATCCATACTTAATTTAATTTACAGAGTCTTTTAAAGACCAAGTAATATAAGTGTTTTATATTCCAGTGCCCAGTCCCTTCAACAGATAGGTACTGGGCAGCTCTATTTCAGGCAATATTCTAGGTGCTGTAAATAGAGTTGTGAACAACATAGAGTCTCTGTCTGCATGGGACTCCTTTACTATAGGGACAAACCATCCAAGAAATAAATAGATGACATAGGTAAGATGTGAGAAGTATTTCAAATTAAAATTAAAGTAAAATAAGGAGGACAGACAGTGAAGAGGGAGTGATGGTCAGGGAAAGCTTTTCTGAGGTGTGATACTTGAATAGACATCTGTATGAAGTAAGATGCAAGCCAGCGAAACATCTGAGAGAACTGAGTTACGGAGAGAGAGGACAGCAAGCATGTCGACCATGAGATGGGCATGAGCTGAGAACAAGTGTTAGAGTAGCTAACAATTGTTGGTAGAATGGTTGTCATTTCATCATACCAGGTCCTTGAGTCATTGCAATAAGCGGAGTGCCTCTGTTGATCAATAATGAACAGATAATAGTAGTTAGCTTCATTTTTTGCTTGGATATGTTTTCATTTCTCCATGTGAGTGGAGTGCAACTGAGAGCAAATCAGAGTGCTGCTGGGATCACATTCTCTGCAGTGCCTCTGTAGGCTGTGTGGTGGTTTTGTGTTTGTTCTAAGTGTTGGCATGTCCTCAGCAGATCTTGAAAAGATTGAGACGTCTTAAAGCATGAAATTAACCATCACTCCATCTACTGCATTTAGTCTATGGGAAACAGAAGTGGAATCAAGAAAAGTAGCTAAGAAGCTATTTGATAGATAAGGTGAGGGAAGAGGGCTTGGATTAGAGTGGTAGTGAAGATATGTTAGAGAAGTGGCTGGAGGGTGAGTGTAGTGTCCATGGAGTCAAGTGAAGAAAGTATTCAATAAGGAGGAAGATCAATTCAAATCAATTCTATGGCACAGATAATGAGCTTTGATGGTTGACCCCTGGAGTCACTGGTGAGCTTAATAAATGTGGTTTCATTGGAGTAATGGAGAAAACTTAACAGGTAGAAGCTGAGAAAATAGAAACAAAGAATATAGACTCTTATGGAATTTTGTTCTAAAACAGAAGCAGCTAAATGGAGGGAAAGTATATAGTGTGCATAAAAATACTTGTTTGATGGATCAAAATTAAAAAAAAATAAAACACTCATGGAAGGAAACTGAATTTATTTATATTATCTGTCACTCTAATCTTAAGTGGGCTCTTGGGACTGTCTTCTCTCTCTACTCCTTTTTACCTCTCTCTGTCCTCAGGAAGGAGAAAAATCTTCCCTGTGAATATGGGATGAAATGGGATCTGAGAACCAGTCAGGCCACCTTGCTAGCGGCACAGGTTCTAGAGGAAAACATAAAGGGGAAACTGAAGCTATGTACAGGGCAGCGGCTCTCTTGTCCTTTTTAGGATCTCTCCATCTTGTTCTCATTTTTTTTCTTGGCCATGATACTTTTTTCTCCTGTTTTGGACTTCTGCCCAGTGCTTTTGAATTTCACTTTCCAGAAAGCAAGTTGTCCTTGCCAGAACTCTTAATTGCAGATTAAAAAAAAGAGAAAGAAAATATCAAAACAATAAAATGCAAAACAAAAATTAACTGTAATTGGTTTAGCTCAAAATGATGAATCACTTTTTCTTTTTCTTCCAATATTTTTCCCCATCAAAGAAATAAGACCTTAAAAAACAAGATTAGATTGTGAACCTAGGAGAAAATGTCCTCCTCCCAAATCACTTGTATATTTTTAATCTATACTAATGATCAGCTAATCATAACTCATAGACCAAATCTAGCTTATCACCTGTTTCCTGTAAATAAAGTTTTATTAAATCACAGCCATGGTAATTCATTTTCATGTTGTCCATGGTTCCTTTTATACTTGAGAGTATTGAGTAATTATGAAAGGGCATGTATTTAAAATCCTAAGATGTTTTCTACATGGCACTTTATAGAGGAAGTTTGCTGATCCACTAGTCTATACTATTTCCCAGAATGTGCTCTCAGTGGTATTACCACAGTGGAATACAATGAACACATAGGCATGAAAACTCCAAGTTAAATAAGGTTAAGCAAATCTCTTGGCTGTAGGATTTTACAGAAGCAGCTTGGAGGGAAAGTAAAAGTGTGCATAAAAATACTTGTTTGATGGATCAAAATTAAAAAAAAATAAAACACTCATGGAAGGAAACTGAATTTATTTATATTATCTGTCACTCTAATCTTAAGTGGGCTCTTGGGACTGTCTTCTCTCTCTACTCCTTTTTACCTCTCTCTGTCCTCAGGAAGGAGAAAAATCTTCCCTGTGAATATGGGATGAAATGGGATCTGAGAACCAGTCAGGCCACCTTGCTAGCGGCACAGGTTCTAGAGGAAAACATAAAGGGGAAACTGAAGCTATGTACAGGGCAGCGGCTCTCTTGTCCTTTTTAGGATCTCTCCATCTTGTTCTCATTTTTTTTCTTGGCCATGATACTTTTTTCTCCTGTTTTGGACTTCTGCCCAGTGCTTTTGAATTTCACTTTCCAGAAAGCAAGTTGTCCTTGCCAGAACTCTTAATTGCAGATTAAAAAAAAGAGAAAGAAAATATCAAAACAATAAAATGCAAAACAAAAATTAACTGTAATTGGTTTAGCTCAAAATGATGAATCACTCTTTCTTTTTATTCCAATATTTTTCCCCATCAAAGAAATAAGACCTTAAAAAACAAGATTAGATTGTGAACCTAGGAGAAAATGTCCTCCTCCCAAATCACTTGTATATTTTTAATCTATACTAATGATCAGCTAATCATAACTCATAGACCAAATCTAGCTTATCACCTGTTTCCTGTAAATAAAGTTTTATTAAATCACAGCCATGGTAATTCATTTTCATGTTGTCCATGGTTCCTTTTATACTTGAGAGTATTGAGTAATTATGAAAGGGCATGTATTTAAAATCCTAAGATGTTTTCTACATGGCACTTTATAGAGGAAGTTTGCTGATCCACTAGTCTATACTATTTCCCAGAATGTGCTCTCAGTGGTATTACCACAGTGGAATACAATGAACACATAGGCATGAAAACTCCAAGTTAAATAAGGTTAAGCAAATCTCTTGGCTGTAGGATTTTACAGAAGTTTTAAAATACCACTATGACTGAGTCTCTAAAAGGGGGATAAAATGTGCTTTACAGGTTTAAGAATGAAATCTTAGGATAATTATTAATACAATGGTATCATGGTTCTGATTGCTAAAAAATGCCCAAATTCTTACCTGAAAGATGCCTCTTTTTTTCATAAATTCCCTTGGCAAGTACTATCTCTAAGGAAAAATGCAATGAGAACAAACTGGAAAACTGGGAAATCTGTCTAATCAGATGTTGTCTGTTGTAATTCTGGGATTTCTTTCTGGTTGGGAAATCAGATAATGTGCAGGTCCAGTCACAGTTTGTAGATGCTTCTTTAGGTGTTGAATCCAACAGTCTATTCCCTGGAGTATGCTTGCACAAATGTTTATTAATACTATTTAATAGCGGCATTTCAAGCAAGGTTGAAGAGAGTCCTTCCACAGATGTCATTTCCAGTAGGTGAAATCTGTAAGTCGCAAAAAGTGATGTTTCAGGTCTTTGTCTCCTGAGACCTCCCTGTGAAAAGATTTTTCTTCCAAAATATGCTCATTTTTAATAGAAACAATTTGCCTTTTGCATATTGGAGTGTCTCTTCTTTTATCACTGTGGGTCAAAAGAAACAGGAGGCAAGTGCATGGAGTGTCCCATGACTATCTCAAAGGGTAAGGGGTTATAAATTCAAAAATGGATGAATCTGAGACTTAGAATACCAAGACAATGTTTTTGGCTAAGATAGTTGGAGGGCCTCTAAAATTTTAGTCAATGAAGTCTTAATAATGCCACTGATGGATTCAACTGAATCAGACAATTGACGGTGATAAGCACAGTGAAAGCGTAAAGCCAGTCAAACAGCACACACTTGTCAAAGCACTTGATCAGAAAAATGGATTCCTTGGTCACTGTGAGGTTTGCCAGGAGTTACCCAGGTAGGGACTGTCTTTCCCCAAAGGATCTTAGCCCCATAAGAGGCAATGGCCCATAAGGTTCAGTCCAGTGAGAAAACATACAGTCCGTGACTGAAACTTATTTGTATTCATTAGATGCAAGAAGTACGAAATCCATTTGCCAGATCTCAAATGGTCCATTAGGCAGTTTTAAATGTTCAATAGCAGTTCAAATAAGTTGTCCTGTGTTATATTTGGGACAAGCAGGATAAATGACATAGGTGCCTTTTGCAGCCTTTTTCACATTTCTGCACCAGTGTTGATTAATGAAAGCTATCATTGTGTTGCTCGACCAGTAGTTTAACCCATACGCGATGATGAGGAGAGGAAATTTTAGAGTTTCTAGTAGGATCAGGTTGGCTTTTTGTTCCAAACCAGACCTTTCTCTTCTTATCAAACCAACAGTTGTCAAATTTTCAGTTTTAATTTTCCTTTTCTGAGGCCAGTTGTGGGTTTACCTTGCCACATTTTCTAAATTATCTTTTGGGGGAATAACCATTTAGACCATGGCAGAGGTTTGACTGCTCTTTATCCCTTTAAGGATAGAATTTATTGTAGAAATATGAGCAAGAAGATTTCCTTTAGCATCCAGAGAGTCAAGTTTAGATTGTGCTGGAGTTTAATAATAGCTAAAGGGGCAGGTAAAAGTAGTTCATCCAATAATTCCTGAACATATGGTCCATGTAAAATTTTATTTCTGCTGGAAATAAGGAATCCATGTTGCTTCCATGACATTCCAAAATTATGAGATAGTCTGAAAACATACCTTCTATCAGTTAAGTGTTGGCAGTTACGCTCTAGGCTAAAGTACAACTGTGTCTGTTAGAGTGTATAATTTAGCCTGTTGGGCTGAAGTAGCCATAGGCAAAGATGCTGCCTCAACCACGTCAAAATGAGTTGCAATAGCATTTGCTGTGCTGTACTTAGTTGCTCAGTCATGTCCAACTCTATGACCCCATGGACTGCAACCCACTAGTCTCCTCTGTCCATGGGGATTCTCTAGGCAAGAATACTGGAGTAGATTGCCATGCCCTCCTCCAGTGGATCTTCCTGACACAGGGATTGAACCCAGGTTTCCTGCAGCATATCCAGCACAATATTTGCTGTTGTCATCTTTTAAATAAAAACCATCCCTGAATCTTGAGAAGTCAGCATTACCCAGAGCAATTTCCTGTAGATCATCATGAGACATTAGGGGGCAGTATGTTGGTATTAAGTAGTTATAAGGGACTTCCTCAGTGATGAAGGGCAAAAGAGTATCAGGGTTAAAGTTATTACAACATAAAAGAATTATGTGAGAGGCAATTAACAAAAGGACTTCATAAGAGGGGAGGTGCCTGAATGAGAAATATTGAGTGTGGTAAGAATTCAGGAGAGCTTCTACTGCATGAGGTACAAAATTGGTTAAAGGAGATCCCACAGCACATTTCTTGGTGGTCTTAACTGAAAGAACAGTAGCTGTAATAGCTCTCAGGTGAGTGGGACATCCCCCATGCCACAGGATTCAGTTCCTGGTTGTAATACCCAGTACCCCCTGAGTCATTGGTGGTGCCCATGTTTTTGGGTGAGTACACCAAGGGCAATCCCTTCCTTTCCATATATAAAAAGGAAAAAAAGAATCTGATCATTGAAATACTAAGAGCAGGTAGGTTCATCAAACTCTCCTGTAAGTCCTTAAAATTTATGTTGTCCTGTTCTTCCCATAAAATTGGGTTCGGATTGTTATTGTTTTCTAAACATACAGAGATTTGGTCAAAAGAGAGCAATTCAAAATCTAATTACAGCAATAACCAACCAGCCCAATAAAGTTTCATAGTTGGTGCTTAGTTTTGGGTTTTGGAAACTTAAGACATCATGCAGTCTACCTGGATCTAGATTTACAGTTCTGATCTCAGATTCTCTAAATAGGAATCCATGTTGCAATAGCAAATTTGGGCTGTGCTGTACTTTTAGAGTGTATAATTTAGCCTGTTGGGCTGAAGTAGCCATAGGCAAAGATGCTGCCTCAACCACGTCAAAATGAGTTGCAATAGCATTTGCTGTGCTGTACTTAGTTGCTCAGTCATGTCCAACTCTATGACCCCATGGACTGCAACCCACTAGTCTCCTCTGTCCATGGGGATTCTCTAGGCAAGAATACTGGAGTAGATTGCCATGCCCTCCTCCAGTGGATCTTCCTGACACAGGGATTGAACCCAGGTTTCCTGCAGCATATCCAGCACAATATTTGCTGTTGTCATCTTTTAAATAAAAACCATCCCTGAATCTTGAGAAGTCAGCATTACCCAGAGCAATTTCCTGTAGATCATCATGAGACATTAGGGGGCAGTATGTTGGTATTAAGTAGTTATAAGGGACTTCCTCAGTGATGAAGGGCAAAAGAGTATCAGGGTTAAAGTTATTACAACATAAAAGAATTATGTGAGAGGCAATTAACAAAAGGACTTCATAAGAGGGGAGGTGCCTGAATGAGAAATATTGAGTGTGGTAAGAATTCAGGAGAGCTTCTACTGCATGAGGTACAAAATTGGTTAAAGGAGATCCCACAGCACATTTCTTGGTGGTCTTAACTGAAAGAACAGTAGCTGTAATAGCTCTCAGGTGAGTGGGACATCCCCCATGCCACAGGATTCAGTTCCTGGTTGTAATACCCAGTACCCCCTGAGTCATTGGTGGTGCCCATGTTTTTGGGTGAGTACACCAAGGGCAATCCCTTCCTTTCCATATATAAAAAGGAAAAAAAGAATCTGATCATTGAAATACTAAGAGCAGGTAGGTTCATCAAACTCTCCTGTAAGTCCTTAAAATTTATGTTGTCCTGTTCTTCCCATAAAATTGGGTTCGGATTGTTATTGTTTTCTAAACATACAGAGATTTGGTCAAAAGAGAGCAATTCAAAATCTAATTACAGCAATAACCAACCAGCCCAATAAAGTTTCATAGTTGGTGCTTAGTTTTGGGTTTTGGAAACTTAAGACATCATGCAGTCTACCTGGATCTAGATGTAGCTACAGTTCTGATCTCAGATTCTCTAAATAGCAATCCTGGATTTGGACAAGCAATAGTTTTTCTTTTGTGACCTTATGTTCTTTAAGATTAAAAGTTTTAGCAAGTGAATGCTGTCATCCTTTGAAGAGATTTGAGAAGGAGAGCAAAGAAGCAGATCATCCACCTACAGCAACAATATAGAACCTCTAGGGAACCTTTAGGGAACATCCAGGTAGATCAACCCGCAGAATTTGTGAGGAATAAAAAGGGCCTTTAGTAAAACCCTGAACTGTTATTGTCCAGGTGGATGGTTGTTCTTCCCAAGTGAAGGCCAAAAGGTATTGGCTAGCTTCATCAACTGGAATACTGAAGAATCCACTGCATCTATCAATTACTGTAAGAAATTTACTTCCCATGGGAATGGATGTTAGTAATGCACCAGGATTAGGAACAACAGGGTGTGGAGGGATAATAGTGTTATTTATTGCGTGGAGGTCCTGGGCAAGTCTCCACCCTCAGCCCTTAGGTACTCCCACTAGCAAATTGGGAGTGTCGCAGGGACTAGTACAGGGAATAATGAGGCCTTGCGCCTTGTAGTATTCTGTTATGGAATTTACGCCTTGACAGGCTTCTTTACTTATAGAGTATTGACTCATTCTGGGTAGAGGTTCTGAGAGATCTTTTTGAATCTTGATGGGAGATGCACTGTGAATTTTGCTCACTTGGAGCTTTTGCTCGTAAGTAGCTGATTCAACGGGATAAATGACAGGTGTTTCCAGAATCAGCTCTAGTGCCATCAGAGATGGGACACAAAAAGGATGTCAAAGAATCTTAATTCCCTGATTTGTTACTTTTATGATTACTAAGAGCAGGTAGGTTCATCAAACTCTCCTGTAAGTCCTTAAAATTTATGTTGTCCTGTTCTTCCCATAAAATTGGGTTCGGATTGTTATTGTTTTCTAAACATACAGAGATTTGGTCAAAAGAGAGCAATTCAAAATCTAATTACAGCAATAACCAACCAGCCCAATAAAGTTTCATAGTTGGTGCTTAGTTTTGGGTTTTGGAAACTTAAGACATCATGCAGTCTACCTGGATCTAGATGTAGCTACAGTTCTGATCTCAGATTCTCTAAATAGCAATCCTGGATTTGGACAAGCAATAGTTTTTCTTTGTGACCTTATGTTCTTTAAGATTAAAAGTTTTAGCAAGTGAATGCTGTCATCCTTTGAAGAGATTTGAGAAGGAGAGCAAAGAAGCAGATCATCCACCTACAGCAACAATATAGAACCTCTAGGGAACCTTTAGGGAACATCCAGGTAGATCAACCCGCAGAATTTGTGAGGAATAAAAAGGGCCTTTAGTAAAACCCTGAACTGTTATTGTCCAGGTGGATGGTTGTTCTTCCCAAGTGAAGGCCAAAAGGTATTGGCTAGCTTCATCAACTGGAATACTGAAGAATCCACTGCATCTATCAATTACTGTAAGAAATTTACTTCCCATGGGAATGGATGTTAGTAATGCACCAGGATTAGGAACAACAGGGTGTGGAGGGATAATAGTGTTATTTATTGCGTGGAGGTCCTGGGCAAGTCTCCACCCTCAGCCCTTAGGTACTCCCACTAGCAAATTGGGAGTGTCGCAGGGACTAGTACAGGGAATAATGAGGCCTTGCGCCTTGTAGTATTCTGTTATGGAATTTACGCCTTGACAGGCTTCTTTACTTATAGAGTATTGACTCATTCTGGGTAGAGGTTCTGAGAGATCTTTTTGAATCTTGATGGGAGATGCACTGTGAATTTTGCTCACTTGGAGCTTTTGCTCGTAAGTAGCTGATTCAACGGGATAAATGACAGGTGTTTCCAGAATCAGCTCTAGTGCCATCAGAGATGGGACACAAAAAGGATGTCAAAGAATCTTAATTCCCTGATTTGTTACTTTTATGATTACTGTCAATTTCTAGCATTCTTCCCCCTTTTGTGAATAAGAAATTCTGGCATGATTATTTCTCTAAGAAAACTTGTCTAATAAATGGATGGGCATGGAAGAACTAAGGAGAAAAAGGTGCATCTCTCTCAAAGGGCTTAAACAAAGGGGAGTGGGTTCAGAGACTGAAAACTTCTGGAGGTATGCTAAAGATCCCCAGTGTTTGAACTGTTTGAGTGCTCTGAGTAGAGCCTGCTTATATAGTGGAGTTGAACACCAGGAGTGTGGTTCTGGTGCCAGTTAGGACTGGAGGATATCCTTCCCCAATCTGGAAAAGTGTTTTCCAAGTTTTCAAGAGGAAGGAATGGGACAAGCTCCTGTAGCTCCTTGGAGCCCCATCACTGAGAATTGGGAGGGCATTAGAGAGCTGAAGCCACCTGAAGTGCTTACATTTGTAACATCTTTTCCAATGTCCTGCATTTGCAATACTAGCAGAAACTAGATGGTTTTGATTTTGTTTAGGAGTCTTTATTTTTTGGAGTTGAAGATGAAGAATGATGGCTGCCTTCCTTTGAGATGACTCATCTGTAGTATGGGAGAGCTGGTTTGCCAGATGAACTAAATTTGGAGTGGACGTAGTTTCTCATTCCATCCTTGTACATTTTACTAGAAAGGTTCTGATTTAATTCATTAATAAACAAGGAGTTAAAAACTACCTGGATGGAACTAACATCTGAAGAAAAAACTAGACTTCCATTTAAAAATAATCTGAAGTCAGTTGTAATAGTTGTGAATAGATAGGTTCATCATGTTTTTGCATGTAGACCTGAATTTTGTCCTGATGCACCAGCTTTGGAAAAGTCCTAAAAATTGCTTAATGAAGTTGCCTTGGCTGATCATATAAGTTAGTGGGCTGATTTCCCAGTTGTAATTCTAAAGACCTTTTAGGGTTTTCCCAGTCAGCAAGGTTTTTGTTGGGAGTGGGGGAGGTGGGTTGGGGAGGGAGAGGGTGGGCGGGCCACTTCTATTGGAGCTTTTGCTCGTAAGTAGCTGATTCAACGGGATAAATGACAGGTGTTTCCAGAATCAGCTCTAGTGCCATCAGAGATGGGACACAAAAAGGATGTCAAAGAATCTTAATTCCCTGATTTGTTACTTTTATGATTACTGTCAATTTCTAGCATTCTTCCCCCTTTTGTGAATAAGAAATTCTGGCATGATTATTTCTCTAAGAAAACTTGTCTAATAAATGGATGGGCATGGAAGAACTAAGGAGAAAAAGGTGCATCTCTCTCAAAGGGCTTAAACAAAGGGGAGTGGGTTCAGAGACTGAAAACTTCTGGAGGTATGCTAAAGATCCCCAGTGTTTGAACTGTTTGAGTGCTCTGAGTAGAGCCTGCTTATATAGTGGAGTTGAACACCAGGAGTGTGGTTCTGGTGCCAGTTAGGACTGGAGGATATCCTTCCCCAATCTGGAAAAGTGTTTTCCAAGTTTTCAAGAGGAAGGAATGGGACAAGCTCCTGTAGCTCCTTGGAGCCCCATCACTGAGAATTGGGAGGGCATTAGAGAGCTGAAGCCACCTGAAGTGCTTACATTTGTAACATCTTTTCCAATGTCCTGCATTTGCAATACTAGCAGAAACTAGATGGTTTTGATTTTGTTTAGGAGTCTTTATTTTTTGGAGTTGAAGATGAAGAATGATGGCTGCCTTCCTTTGAGATGACTCATCTGTAGTATGGGAGAGCTGGTTTGCCAGATGAACTAAATTTGGAGTGGACGTAGTTTCTCATTCCATCCTTGTACATTTTACTAGAAAGGTTCTGATTTAATTCATTAATAAACAAGGAGTTAAAAACTACCTGGATGGAACTAACATCTGAAGAAAAAACTAGACTTCCATTTAAAAATAATCTGAAGTCAGTTGTAATAGTTGTGAATAGATAGGTTCATCATGTTTTTGCATGTAGACCTGAATTTTGTCCTGATGCACCAGCTTTGGAAAAGTCCTAAAAATTGCTTAATGAAGTTGCCTTGGCTGATCATATAAGTTAGTGGGCTGATTTCCCAGTTGTAATTCTAAAGACCTTTTAGGGTTTTCCCAGTCAGCAAGGTTTTTGTTGGGAGTGGGGGAGGTGGGTTGGGGAGGGGAGAGGGGTGGGCGGGCCACTTCTATTGGTCTTTCATTTATCTATTTTCATCCTCTTTGTTCTTTGGCCTGTGTGGGCCTCCCATCGCGGTGACCTCTGTTGTCGCAGAGCACCGGCTCTGGGTGCATGCACTCCAGAGCTCCAGCTCGGTAATTTGACACATTGGTCCAGCCGCTCCACAGAACGTGGGATCTTCCCAGGCCAGGGATTGAACCGGCACCCCTTGCACTGCATGGCAGTGTCCTTACCCACTGGACCACCAGGGAAGCCCCCAGTCAGCAGTTTTATCCAACAATGGACTGGCCTTCACTGACAAACATGTGAACTAGCTGATACAAGTCAGAGAAACCAGACTGATAAGTTTGAAGGACTATATAAAATTCCTCAGTCAATTTGCAAGGATCTTTGATTACTTTCAGAAAGCCTTTGACTATGGCTCACATAGCTGCTTTAGTCCGGAGACTATGAGAGATTAGGAGTTTAGTCTCAGGATCCTTAAAAAGTTTAATTTTAAAGGCCCAGACTCTGATATATTCAGAGCAAAGGGGAGTAGGGAGAGTTTCAGAGGATAGGGGACGTTTAGCAGGCAAATTGGTGTGGGGAAACTGAGGGCATCCATGAGTCACAGGTGGCATAAAAGGGAAACGGAGAAATTGCACTGCAGGTGAAGTCTGATCACGAGGAGCCAAAGGAGAGAAACAAGATGGCACCAGAGGCAAGCCTGAGACAAAGTAGCCGAGGAAGACTAGACTGAAGCTTCAGTAGCCAGCTTTTCTTTCTTCAATGATTTGTTACAATTACTTTAAAATCTTAATATACAGAGGGGTGATTTTAGACTCCTGAAAATGTCAGAAAACCTCAAGATACAGGTTAAAATAAACTTTCCATTCACTTCTGGACATTTTGTCCTGATGCACCAGCTTTGGAAAAGTCCTAAAAATTGCTTAATGAAGTTGCCTTGGCTGATCATATAAGTTAGTGGGCTGATTTCCCAGTTGTAATTCTAAAGACCTTTTAGGGTTTTCCCAGTCAGCAAGGTTTTTGTTGGGAGTGGGGGAGGTGGGGTGGGGAGGGGAGGGGGTGGGCGGGCCACTTCTATTGGTCTTTCATTTATCTATTTTCATCCTCTTTGTTCTTTGGCCTGTGTGGGCCTCCCATCGCGGTGACCTCTGTTGTCGCAGAGCACCGGCTCTGGGTGCATGCACTCCAGAGCTCCAGCTCGGTAATTTGACACATTGGTCCAGCCGCTCCACAGAACGTGGGATCTTCCCAGGCCAGGGATTGAACCGGCACCCCTTGCACTGCATGGCAGTGTCCTTACCCACTGGACCACCAGGGAAGCCCCCAGTCAGCAGTTTTTATCCAACAATGGACTGGCCTTCACTGACAAACATGTGAACTAGCTGATACAAGTCAGAGAAACCAGACTGATAAGTTTGAAGGACTATATAAAATTCCTCAGTCAATTTGCAAGGATCTTTGATTACTTTCAGAAAGCCTTTGACTATGGCTCACATAGCTGCTTTAGTCCGGAGACTATGAGAGATTAGGAGTTTAGTCTCAGGATCCTTAAAAAGTTTAATTTTAAAGGCCCAGACTCTGATATATTCAGAGCAAAGGGGAGTAGGGAGAGTTTCAGAGGATAGGGGACGTTTAGCAGGCAAATTGGTGTGGGGAAACTGAGGGCATCCATGAGTCACAGGTGGCATAAAAGGGAAACGGAGAAATTGCACTGCAGGTGAAGTCTGATCACGAGGAGCCAAAGGAGAGAAACAAGATGGCACCAGAGGCAAGCCTGAGACAAAGTAGCCGAGGAAGACTAGACTGAAGCTTCAGTAGCCAGCTTTTCTTTCTTCAATGATTTGTTACAATTACTTTAAAATCTTAATATACAGAGGGGTGATTTTAGACTCCTGAAAATGTCAGAAAACCTCAAGATACAGGTTAAAATAAACTTTCCATTCACTTCTGGACATTTTTGAGCAATTTAAATCCAATTCAGTTTGAAGAAAATTAAGTTGAGCATTTCAAAGTTTCTCCATAAAGGCCGTTGATACTCTGAATTACCTTTGGTCGTGTTGGTGCATTTAGTTAAAAATGCACATGAGAAAGGAACACACAGTTTTTAAACATAAAATCTGCCAGAGTCCCTGTGGGGTCAAGTCGGGGGAGGCACCCTCCAAATATTCAGTTAACTGGAATTCCCTCTCTTGGAGGTTTTTCTCTAGAGTAGAAGAGCAGTTTTCTAAAAGCTCACACAGCTCAGGGTAGACAGCTTGCAACTCACAAAGCCTGCAGGCCTAACATCTGCCAATTCAAGGAGGCAGCTTGGTCTTTGACAGCCCCTATTGTAAAGGAAGAACAGGCCAGTGACTGAACTGGCAGAGATTCAGTGAGGCAGCCATTGTTCCTGAAGGAATGAGTCGAAGGCATCTTGGCCAGCTTCAGCTGGAACAGCCTCATCTCGAAATAAGATGGAAGGGTTAAATGACTACTTGCATACAAAAGAAAGCCTTCACCAGAAAGATGAAATCTTTAAACAGATCCCTAATAGAGCCCAGGGTGCTTCATATGCAAAGAGGATGTGAGCTTGGATCCAGGAGAATGATTCATCTTTAAACTCCAGGAATCAACAATAAAAACAATGAATTGAAAGGGTTCAATTCTGGGTTCCAGGCTTGTTTGCTCACCAGCCCTGGAACCTTTTTTTTTGTTGGGGTGGGGTTGGGAAGGGTGGCGGAGGGGGGAATCTTCTCTCATCCT
Organism: Tragulus kanchil; assembly: GCA_022376925.1. Taxonomy (NCBI): domain Eukaryota; kingdom Metazoa; phylum Chordata; class Mammalia; order Artiodactyla; family Tragulidae; genus Tragulus; species Tragulus kanchil. The sequence continues at coordinate 6,683,476 of JAIOJX010000004.1, forward strand.
TATATAGGGGCATCAAAATGTTGGCCTAGAATAAATATATTTCTCCAGCCAGGATGGGTTTCTCCAGGATCAGCAGGGACCTGGAATTCAGGGTCTGCAGCAATGGTGAGTTGCATGAGAATCCCATACAGCAAGGGAAGGAGAAAGCTTTTATAGAGGGAAAAGGAAATTGAGAGGGCTGTAGTTAACAGAGAGTCCAAGGCTTTTCATTGGCTGAATCCTTGCCAGGAAAGGATAGAAATTTTTCTTCTTGGAGGGTTCTACAGTTACTGGAGGGCCTGAGAACTCACCCTCTGGTATCACAACTCTATTTAATTAAGATTTCTGTTAGTTTTTTATAGGGGTTCTTTGTATGATAGGGACAGTTCTGTCTAACAATATTTGGATGGGTTTTTAAGCAAAGACCCCAGAAATGTTAAAATCCAGTTTTCTGCCTTAGTTGAATATGCTTTCTGGAGAGTTGTAGCATCTCCTTTTCTAGAAATCATTAAGAACAGTGTAGGCTATGTAAGAGATCTTGCATGGATTGCAGGCAGCTCACAAGAGAAATGAAGTTTTCTAAAAGCTCACACAGCTCAGGGTAGACAGCTTGCAACTCACAAAGCCTGCAGGCCTAACATCTGCCAATTCAAGGAGGCAGCTTGGTCTTTGACAGCCCCTATTGTAAAGGAAGAACAGGCCAGTGACTGAACTGGCAGAGATTCAGTGAGGCAGCCATTGTTCCTGAAGGAATGAGTCGAAGGCATCTTGGCCAGCTTCAGCTGGAACAGCCTCATCTCGAAATAAGATGGAAGGGTTAAATGACTACTTGCATACAAAAGAAAGCCTTCACCAGAAAGATGAAATCTTTAAACAGATCCCTAATAGAGCCCAGGGTGCTTCATATGCAAAGAGGATGTGAGCTTGGATCCAGGAGAATGATTCATCTTTAAACTCCAGGAATCAACAATAAAAACAATGAATTGAAAGGGTTCAATTCTGGGTTCCAGGCTTGTTTGCTCACCAGCCCTGGAACCTTTTTTTTTGTTGGGGTGGGGGTTGCGGGAAGGGTGGCGGAGGGGGGAATCTTCTCTCATCCTTATATAGGGGCATCAAAATGTTGGCCTAGAATAAATATATTTCTCCAGCCAGGATGGGTTTCTCCAGGATCAGCAGGGACCTGGAATTCAGGGTCTGCAGCAATGGTGAGTTGCATGAGAATCCCATACAGCAAGGGAAGGAGAAAGCTTTTATAGAGGGAAAAGGAAATTGAGAGGGCTGTAGTTAACAGAGAGTCCAAGGCTTTTCATTGGCTGAATCCTTGCCAGGAAAGGATAGAAATTTTTCTTCTTGGAGGGTTCTACAGTTACTGGAGGGCCTGAGAACTCACCCTCTGGTATCACAACTCTATTTAATTAAGATTTCTGTTAGTTTTTTATAGGGGTTCTTTGTATGATAGGGACAGTTCTGTCTAACAATATTTGGATGGGTTTTTAAGCAAAGACCCCAGAAATGTTAAAATCCAGTTTTCTGCCTTAGTTGAATATGCTTTCTGGAGAGTTGTAGCATCTCCTTTTCTAGAAATCATTAAGAACAGTGTAGGCTATGTAAGAGATCTTGCATGGATTGCAGGCAGCTCACAAGAGAAATGAAGATTTACTAGAATAACTAAATGGAACTGTCTGCAAAGAGAATGAGCTGCCCTGGTAGGCAGCAAACTTAGAAAATTTAAAATGTGCAAGCATAAGATACATTGTAGAGGGAATTCAAGTATCTCACCCATTTTAGGATTCTAAACTTTAGAATTCTAAGTTTTATAGTCCCAATTAGCTCTGAGACTCTGAATCTACTGTATAATCATTGCGTACTATTTGTTGTTTCTCAAAGACAATGGCAATTTTGTACTTCATTTCTGTAAAAATAACTTATATGTCCACTTGGGGGTAGTAAAGTGTTTTTCAGTATCTCCAGGGAGATTTCAGTATTTTCTCTGAAAGTACATTTGGTGTGAGTGAAAATAGTACCAATAAGATGTTGTGTTATTTCTTTTATTTTCTAAGTGACAGTTTCTCTTAGTGCATAAATAAATACAATAGGAATTATGGACAAACACAGATTCAGTTTCCTTCCCCCCCACCCCCCTGCCCCGTAATGCCCAGAGATTTAAAAGCATACAAATTAAAACTCTTTTATCAACAGCAGATATGCCCAGAAGTGGAATGATATTTGAGATAATTCTATAATGGTCATTTCATTATATTCAATTCAATAAGATAGTCCCAAGATGGTTTGAAAATTCCTGAGTTGTAAAGATATAGCAACACTTGCCCAACATGATTTTTACTTTTTTTTTTAAACCCGAAGCTGTAGTTAACAGAGAGTCCAAGGCTTTTCATTGGCTGAATCCTTGCCAGGAAAGGATAGAAATTTTTCTTCTTGGAGGGTTCTACAGTTACTGGAGGGCCTGAGAACTCACCCTCTGGTATCACAACTCTATTTAATTAAGATTTCTGTTAGTTTTTTATAGGGGCTCTTGGTATGATAGGGACAGTTCTGTCTAACAATATTAGGAGGGGTTTTTTAAGCAAAGACCCCAGAAATGTTAAAATCCAGTTTTCTGCCTTAGTTGAATATGCTTTCTGGAGAGTTGTAGCATCTCCTTTTCTAGAAATCATTAAGAACAGTGTAGGCTATGTAAGAGATCTTGCATGGATTGCAGGCAGCTCACAAGAGAAATGAAGATTTACTAGAATAACTAAATGGAACTGTCTGCAAAGAGAATGAGCTGCCCTGGTAGGCAGCAAACTTAGAAAATTTAAAATGTGCAAGCATAAGATACATTGTAGAGGGAATTCAAGTATCTCACCCATTTTAGGATTCTAAACTTTAGAATTCTAAGTTTTATAGTCCCAATTAGCTCTGAGACTCTGAATCTACTGTATAATCATTGCGTACTATTTGTTGTTTCTCAAAGACAATGGCAATTTTGTACTTCATTTCTGTAAAAATAACTTATATGTCCACTTGGGGGTAGTAAAGTGTTTTTCAGTATCTCCAGGAGATTTCAGTATTTTCTCTGAAAGTACATTTGGTGTGAGTGAAAATAGTACCAATAAGATGTTGTGTTATTTCTTTTATTTTCTAAGTGACAGTTTCTCTTAGTGCATAAATAAATACAATAGGAATTATGGACAAACACAGATTCAGTTTCCTTCCCCCCCCCCCCCCTGCCCCGTAATGCCCAGAGATTTAAAAGCATACAAATTAAAACTCTTTTATCAACAGCAGATATGCCCAGAAGTGGAATGATATTTGAGATAATTCTATAATGGTCATTTCATTATATTCAATTCAATAAGATAGTCCCAAGATGGTTTGAAAATTCCTGAGTTGTAAAGATATAGCAACACTTGAATTAATCTCCTCTTAAACTATTTCATGATTTTTACTTTTTTTTTTTTAACCAGAATAGCATAACAAATTACTATAAAACTTGGTGGCGTAAAATAATGAACCTTTATTATCTCACAATTTCTGTGAATCAGAAGCTTGGGTACAGTTTAGCTAGGTAGCCCTGGATCAGAATTTCTCAGGAGGCTTTTTCGACATATTTGTTAGAAGCAAGTCAATATCATTTTATCCAGTCTTAGGGGGAGGACATTACATAGGACAAGAGTTCCAAGGGATGGGGATCACTTTATAGGCTGCCTAACACTGGACAGATTTTACAGCTACATGGTTTCAAGTTACTGCTCTTTTGAAACATTGCTAAAACAGTATTCAGTCCTTAATCAAATTTCCATTTTATAGGTGAAGTAACTAGAACCTTCTTGCCCTAGTGTCAATAAACATGGGTTATGGTCCTTCCTCTGTGCCAACCAGCTGTATCAACCCAGGCACTTAGGGCCTGAATCTTGTCTTCCGTGTCAACAAAGAGGCAATTTGATTATACTCTTTTTTAAATTTCATTTTTATTTTATATTAGGGTACAGTTGATTAACAATGTTATGTGTCAGATGTACAGGAAAATGATTCAGTTATACATATATTCATTCTTTTTCAGATTCTTTTTCCATATAGGTTATCACAGAATATCGAGTAGAGTTCCCTGTGCTCTACATGTGGTCCTTGTTGATTATCTATTTTATATAACAGTTCAGTTCAGTCATTCAGTCATGTCTGATTCTTAGTGACCCAATAGACTGTGGCATGTCAGGCTTCCCTGTCCTTCACCATCTTGTGGAGCTTGTGCAAACTCATGTCCATTGACTCAGTGATGCCATCCAACCATCTTGTCCTCTGTCATCCTCTTCTCCTTCTGTCTTCTAGTTTTCACAACATTAGGGTCTTTTCCAGTGAGTTATCTCTTTGCATCAGGTGGCCAAGATATTGGAACTTAAGCATTATTCCTTCCAATAAATATTTTATATATAGTAGGGTGCATATGTTGATCCCAAATTAGTGTTTGAGGTTATACGCTTGAATATCCCTTTCTAGTTAGGATATTCATTTCCAACAAACCAGGTTCTGTCCTGTTCAACTTTCTTTACTTTAGAAGCAGTTTGTCAACCTCAGCTCTGTTAACATTTGAGGCTGATAGTTCTTTGTGGTTGTTTGATGGCGGACGCTGCCTTTGACTTTGTGGGATGATGAACCGCATACCTGGTCTCTCCTCACTAGAACACAGGAGTAGCCCCCTATTTGTGACAATAGGGAATCCCCAGACTGTGAGGACCACAGATCTAAGCAGAGCTGTGCTTAATCTAGCACACAAAAGTGATTTCCTTTTCTGCAATATTTTTATTTTTTTCCATTAAGGAAAAAAAATCTATAACAGATACACAAGAGTTACAAATTTAACACGTATTGGTAGTTTAAAAGAGAAACAATCTTTTAAGGTGGAAATTCAAGGCCTAGAGATGAGATCCTGTTTTCAGTGATGCTGTTAAGGAGTAGGGTGGAGGTGAGACATCATGTATATAAACCATGAAAAACTTACTCCACAGGAAAAAAAAAAAAAAGAATTCTACTGGAGAATAATTTCCCAGCTCTCTACAGAAGTGATTATGTGAAAGTACACAGGAGTTCTGTGGTGGTTAATTTTATGTGTCAACTTAACTGAATTGTGTGGTGTCCAAACATTTGGTCAAACTGCATTCTAGGTGTTCCTTTGAGGGTTTTTCTGAGTGACAAATCCATTTGAATTAGTAGAGTGAGTAAAGCAAATTGCCCTCTCTAATGCAAGTGGGCCTCATCTAGTCAACTGAAGACCTGATAGTGCAAAAAGAGTGAATAAGAGGAAACTTTGCCTGCATGATTAAGCTGGGCTGCTGGTGGTTTCCTGTCCTTGGGCTGGAAATGGAATGATGAACCTGTTGTTCCTGGTTCTCAGGCTTTCAGACACTGTGACTACACTGCAGATACCTGGGATTGAGCCCCCAGCTTGTTGACTCCAGATCCTGGGTCTTCTCAGCCTTCATAATCCCATGAACATGTTCTTCATGATAAATCTCTTTCTGTCTCTCTGTCTCTTAAGAAGATGGATGGAAGAATTTTAGGCAAGTCACAACTTTTCTAACAGTTATATTCCAGGGCCCAGAACTATGTAGGACTCGGCCTACTTCTCTGTCCTCCACAGGGTCCTCCTATTGCCTTTCTCATCCCTGAAAGCCATTGACAAGGACGTTCTCTTTGGTCAGACTTGTGTCAGCCTCCTTGGAGTCCTCTTCTTGCTGAGGACTCTCCTTGGTTCCCATCTTTGTCTGAGTCTGGTTATAGGAAAGAATCCTGCTGAGTCACTTTATAGATCATCCTTGTTACCACTGATAGACAAGCAAGCTTTTTTTCCTTTATCCTATATCTAATCAAGTTCTTCTTCCCTTCCCCCACCCTTGATACCTAGCCAGGTTCCTCTTAGTAATTTTATATCCACTTCCTCACCCAGGCCTTTGTCCATAAATCCCCAAGTGGTCTTCTTTTATATGAGTTGAGTACAGTTTCTTTTCTCCTTTGTAATAGCCTCTATTTCCTATTGAAATACTCTTGAAAAAAGTCTTCCTTGCCATTTTAATGTGTCTGGTGCAATTTTTATTTCATTTTATACCACTGTACAATGGCAGTTCCAGTAAATAAAAATTTCAGTGGACAGAGTAAACCTAGATTTCCAGACATTTCTTCAATTTGAGTCAAAGTCAAAGTGTGATTTAGATTTTTTTTTTTTTTTAATCTTAATAAGCACCACGTAACAGTTGCTTGGGCATGCTTTTTTTTTTTTTTTTTTCCATAAATTTTGGCTTCTTTTATTGGTTTTTTATTTTATTTATTTTCATCCAACTTTATTCTTTGGCCTGTGTGGGCCTCCCATTGCAGTGGCCTCTCTCGTTGCAGAGCACCCGTTCTGGGCGCATGCGCTCCAGAGCACTGGCTAGTAATTGGACATACCGGTCCTGCCGCTCCACAGCACGTGGGATCTTCCTGGGCCAGGGATGGAACCAGTGCCCCTTGCACTGCAAGGCGGACTCTTTTACCCCCTGGACCACTAGGGAAGTCCCTATTTGGGAATGTTTTAAAGCTACAGCCTCTGTCAAGAATTGGTCTGTGTAGACGGAATAGAAACTAATTTTATAGTTAATTAAATAGACATAAAAGTATTGATGAAATTCTTTCTTGTGGTCCAAAGACCAATATTATAGATTTAAGAATGATAGTTCTTTTTTTTTTTTTTTTTTTAAGGTATACCTCATCTCCTAAACTATCCAGGCTGTAGGTTCTTGCTATTCATTCAAAGGTAGTGAGATAAGAGAGGAACCATGAACAAGATTGAGAGGAAATTGGTTCTGATACCGATCTTGACACAGTTTTATCTCAGACAAGTTATCTTTCTCTTTGTGCTTTAGGTGGGTTGTATAGATTTCTAGCTCAGAGCTGCATATCTATATTTAGAACTGTGATAAACCTCATCTTCAACAATTACTAGCTGTGTGACCTTGGACAAGTTCCATAACCTCTCTGTTTCAGTGCATCATTCTTCTGTGGATTGAGGATTATAAAAATGCTTGTCTCTTATGATTTGGGGGGAGGTTAAATCAGATGATAAATATAAAGTTCTTAGTACAGTAGCTGGAAAAGTCTCAATAACTATTATGGATATATGGAAGAAATGTTGATTGATGATCTTGAAGGCTTCGTTCTCTAAATTTATGTTAATTTCTTAAGTTATATAGGAGTTTAAAACAGGGTACATGTCTCTATTCAGTCAGTGTCAGAGTTAAGAATACATAATGAAAGAAATGAATATAAATTTCCTTTTAATCGTTATATTTGAATAACTGCAGCCTTAATAGATAAGGATAAGGACTTATTCATTCTGGGTTCTATTTTTAAAATATTTATTTATTTGATTCTGTCGGTTCATAGTTAGGGCACACGGGATCTTTAGTTGTGGCATGTGAACTCAGCTGTGGCATAGGGGAATCTAGTTCTCTGACCAGGGATTGAACCCAGGCCTCCTGCATTGGGAGCATGGAGTTTTAGCCACTGGGCCACCAGGGAAGTCCCTATTTGGGAATGTTTTAAAGCTACAGCCTCTGTCAAGAATTGGTCTGTGTAGACGGAATAGAAACTAATTTTATAGTTAATTAAATAGACATAAAAGTATTGATGAAATTCTTTCTTGTGGTCCAAAGACCAATATTATAGATTTAAGAATGATAGTTCTTTTTTCTTTTTTTAAGGTATACCTCATCTCCTAAACTATCCAGGCTGTAGGTTCTTGCTATTCATTCAAAGGTAGTGAGATAAGAGAGGAACCATGAACAAGATTGAGAGGAAATTGGTTCTGATACCGATCTTGACACAGTTTTATCTCAGACAAGTTATCTTTCTCTTTGTGCTTTAGGTGGGTTGTATAGATTTCTAGCTCAGAGCTGCATATCTATATTTAGAACTGTGATAAACCTCATCTTCAACAATTACTAGCTGTGTGACCTTGGACAAGTTCCATAACCTCTCTGTTTCAGTGCATCATTCTTCTGTGGATTGAGGATTAAAAAAATGCTTGTCTCTTATGATTTGGGGGGAGGTTAAATCAGATGATAAATATAAAGTTCTTAGTACAGTAGCTGGAAAAGTCTCAATAACTATTATGGATATATGGAAGAAATGTTGATTGATGATCTTGAAGGCTTCGTTCTCTAAATTTATGTTAATTTCTTAAGTTATATAGGAGTTTAAAACAGGGTACATGTCTCTATTCAGTCAGTGTCAGAGTTAAGAATACATAATGAAAGAAATGAATATAAATTTCCTTTTAATCGTTATATTTGAATAACTGCAGCCTTAATAGATAAGGATAAGGACTTATTCATTCTGGGTTCTATTTTTAAAATATTTATTTATTTGATTCTGTCGGTTCATAGTTAGGGCACACGGGATCTTTAGTTGTGGCATGTGAACTCAGCTGTGGCATAGGGGAATCTAGTTCTCTGACCAGGGATTGAACCCAGGCCTCCTGCATTGGGAGCATGGAGTCTTAGCCACTGGACCACCAGGAAAGTCCCCATTCTCTGTGTCTTTATATCCAGTTCAACGTATGCCACTTGGTGTGCATTTAGTATTTCCTTGCTTGGGACACTGAATAGAATATAGATGCTCAGCCATGAATGAGTTTCCAGGTCAGACTTCTTGCCTTTGACTCCTGGCCCTTTCATTTATTTGTCTGTATGGAGGGCAGCTGTTATCCTTGTTAAATGTTAGTTATACCGTCTGTCAAATGGAGATTGTTGTAAGATTTTGTTGATGAAGATATCAAACACATGGCCTAGGATCTGCCTCCTAGTAAGCGTTCAGTAAAATAGCCACACACAATGTAAATCTGATACTGAATTTTGGAGATGCAGCCAAATATCCTCTTCTACATGTTCTGGAAATAGTGTAACTGTTAATATCCCAGTGGTTTATCTCCTTGTTACTCAGCTCTAAGGTTGGTGTTTATATGAGAGTGACCACATTAATTGGAGCTGTAACCCTGTCTTCTCATCGTGAAAGCCCCAAATCAGACATTTAATCCCCTATATGAAAACAGGCAGAAGGCCTTCAGAAAAANTNTGCATGCCTGTTTTTAGCAGCCTTAGTTTTGCTGGCTGCCATATCATAATATTGATTAATCTTTCATGTAACAAAGAAAGCTTTTAAAACATACTTGTGTCTTCATTATTCTTGAAATCTTAGCAGTTGGTGATAGCATGTTGGGCATCTTGTTTATCTGGTGAAAATGACTAAAAAAAAAAGCCTGACATATTTCTTGTCAAGTGTAACAAGTGCTACACTTGTTTAAATCACCTTACATTTGAATGCTGACAAAGAGTTCACAGTTTCTAAAAACTGTAAATAAAATGAAATGGTATTAAAATATATGCATCTTCATGAAACAAATGTGCTCATTCCTATGTGTTATTTTTCCACAATTATAGCACTTCCCAGGTGTCCGAGAATGTTCTAAGACTGTTACAAACCATATCGTAACTTATGAATCCTTATGTCACCCCTCTGATACAGATGCTATCATGACGCCCATTTTATAGACAGGGAAGGACTTATGAATCCTCTATGTCATCACCTTTACCCAGGCCTCCTGCATTGGGAGCATGGAGTCTTAGCCACTGGACCACCAGGAAAGTCCCCATTCTCTGTGTCTTTATATCCAGTTCAACGATGCCACTTGGTGTGCATTTAGTATTTCCTTGCTTGGGACACTGAATAGAATATAGATGCTCAGCCATGAATGAGTTTCCAGGTCAGACTTCTTGCCTTTGACTCCTGGCCCTTTCATTTATTTGTCTGTATGGAGGGCAGCTGTTATCCTTGTTAAATGTTAGTTATACCGTCTGTCAAATGGAGATTGTTGTAAGATTTTGTTGATGAAGATATCAAACACATGGCCTAGGATCTGCCTCCTAGTAAGCGTTCAGTAAAATAGCCACACACAATGTAAATCTGATACTGAATTTTGGAGATGCAGCCAAATATCCTCTTCTACATGTTCTGGAAATAGTGTAACTGTTAATATCCCAGTGGTTTATCTCCTTGTTACTCAGCTCTAAGGTTGGTGTTTATATGAGAGTGACCACATTAATTGGAGCTGTAACCCTGTCTTCTCATCGTGAAAGCCCCAAATCAGACATTTAATCCCCTATATGAAAACAGGCAGAAGGCCTTCAGAAAAAATATGCATGCCTGTTCTTAGCAGCCTTAGTTTTGCTGGCTGCCATATCATAATATTGATTAATCTTTCATGTAACAAAGAAAGCTTTTAAAACATACTTGTGTCTTCATTATTCTTGAAATCTTAGCAGTTGGTGATAGCATGTTGGGCATCTTGTTTATCTGGTGAAAATGACTAAAAAAAAAAAAGCCTGACATATTTCTTGTCAAGTGTAACAAGTGCTACACTTGTTTAAATCACCTTACATTTGAATGCTGACAAAGAGTTCACAGTTTCTAAAAACTGTAAATAAAATGAAATGGTATTAAAATATATGCATCTTCATGAAACAAATGTGCTCATTCCTATGTGTTATTTTTCCACAATTATAGCACTTCCCAGGTGTCCGAGAATGTTCTAAGACTGTTACAAACCATATCGTAACTTATGAATCCTTATGTCACCCCTCTGATACAGATGCTATCATGACGCCCATTTTATAGACAGGGAAACTGGGCCACAGGAAGTTAGGTTACCTGTCCAAGGTCACATAACTGATCATCTCCCAGCCAGAATTTGAATGCAGGCATCAGGTTCCTGTGTTCAGACACGTGACTTCTGTGTCTGCTGTCTCTTCTGTATTCATGATTTAGTGGAAAGTCAATGAAGATATAATATTTGGGGATGACATTAAATGGAGAGGCTTCTTTGGTGATGGTGACAAAATAAGAGTCTCGTGTGGAATCAATGTAGTGACATGGGGAACTCAGATACTGGAGTCAGAGAGTTCTGGGTCTAAGTCGCTGTGCTGCTTGCTGCATGTTGGCCCTCAGTTCCATCATTTCATTTCACTGCCTGTGGTAGTGGTGTACCTCCTGGCCAGGTCCTCCTAGAGATTAATGTGTATTGCTGCACCCCCCGATTTTGAAACTGGCCGTGTGACTTGCTGGCCATGAGAAGCAGGTGCTCCAGGTGACCTGTGGGTCTCTGTCCGTGTCCCTACCTCAGCTGGAGTGGAGTCAGCCCAGCTTACCTGTGGATATATGAATGAGACCTAAACAGCATTGCAGGTCCCACTCAGACTTTGTGCTTGCTTGTCTATTCCCCCCGAGTGTAAAGTGAGACTACATCTGACTTTGCCAACTGTAAAGGGGAAATAACAGCAACACCACCCTCTTAGTGAAGCTGTGAGAACTTACTGAGCTAAGAGTACAGATGAGAGTTTTGAAGTAAAACTTACTTCAGGTTCCATTGTTAAAGAATTGATAATCAAGTTAGGATCAGTATTAAAATTTTCAATGTTTACAGAGTAAAATATGAAGTTATGATATTCCATGTATTACTATAATATTCAAATAGGCAAGCTTTACCCAAGGTGGATGAAGACCTAGTTTCAAAATATTTTTATTAGCAATATGTTCTTATCTATGCATTAATGTGGGCTTCTTAATATACAAGTAATTTCATGTGTATTCATGAAGTGCTTTTCTTTCTGAATGATCTTTTTATTTTAACCAGCTCAGTCAAACCATTCTGCCCTACTAAGTTCATGATATATATGTATTTTTTTTTTCCACAGTGTGTATATTTCTACAATGTAATTTGGAAATACGCAACAATTTCTAGGCCATGATAGATTAGTTAAAACTTTCAAACACTGACATAACCTAGAAAAGATTTTCAAAGCATAATATGTATGTATTTCTAATGTAGAGCCTAAATATGATTTAATAATTTGAGAGGATAAAAAGGGAGGTAATAGATTATTTAGATGATCTGAACCTTGGCTTGCATAAGGCTGCCACACTCGAGCTTCCTTATAATATGTTTGTAATACCTTTCCACACATTTAAAAAAAAATGAGGTCTCCAGCCCAGGAGAGAGAATGTGGAAATTTTGCATCTTTTGCAATGAATCCTTTGGGTAGTTAAAAACAGATGTGTAGGGAGGAAAAGTTGATCTGTTGCTATTTTCTGCACGAATTTTAATGGGCAGCATCCAAGGGTACTTCTTCCACTCTAGGTCAATTATAAAATGCCGATGCAGCTTTCATGTCATAATTAGTACGCTTTAGCTTATTTTATCTCTTACCTCTTTGGTCAAAATCTGGTCCATTGACTCTTTTTTTCAATGAATTAACTGCAACTTTAAGTAGTCTGCAATTATAGCAGTGCTATTGGGGATTCATTCTACAAAGAAATCAGATACATCCTAGCAAGATGGAAGATTGCCAGCATAGTGCCAGTGGTGTGCTGATAAGTCAGCTCTTTGATGGGCAGTGCTTGCCAGTTTCTATGGCATAAATATTTCCACTGTGGCTGATGTTCAGCTACCAATTATTTGACAGCCTTTTCTCAAAATTCCTAAGCAGATAACAATAACCTTTTGCAAGCGAGTCCAGGCCAGCACACAACTAAACAGCTAATACATACTGGACAATTATATTGGAATGATGATACTTTTAAATTATCCTGCAGTACCTTCATTCAACTGCATCTCATCCGTTAAGAGAGAATCTTTATGTAAGACTGTTAAGGGCCCTTTAGAATAGTAATTATAATCATTTAAGTCATAGATGACTTTGAGGAGCTAATCAAAGCCATAAACTTTCTCTATAAGAAAATAAGTATGCACTAAGAATTATGAATATGATTTAAGAGAATTCTTGTACCTTCTGAAATTTGTCAATGAGTCTCAGATTAACAATCACTGCTGTCTCTTTGGGCCAAGCTAATTTGACAAATAATATTCTAAATATCTTTGCTTCATGAAATGCCTAGCACACTGCCATTTTCTTGGTTGACACATACTTTTTCCTTTATCACCATATCCTATTTTATTTCCTCATGGCCCAAAGGGAGCCTGAAGAATCCAAGGAGTTAAGTTTCTGATCTTGGCTCTTGCTTATTCTGTGACCCTGGACTGAGCTCAAATGTCACTGTGTCATTGCAGAGGGTTTAATTGCCCATACTTTGTTAATCATGTAATCTGGCCTTTTCTATCATTATTCTAAATTTCAGGGATCATAAGGAACTCATGAGATGAAGAAGTCCACTGCTGAGCAGCACCTAACATTTTAATGTTGAGTTTCTTCCTTTATTCTACTAATTCATGTAAAGTAGTATGTAAGCTAATTCTAGTGCTTCAACTTTCATTCTGAAACATAAGCTTCCTAATATGTATACTCCAGTATATATGCCATGTTTATGTATGTATATAGACACAACCTTAACACTTTCCCCTCTTTTTTTAGTGCTAGACTTAGTCAAACCTGCTGCTCTCGGACTTGATCAAACATTGTTTTTATATAGTCCCATAGTACTTAGATTTGGATTTTGTGGCACACTTCACAGTTCGATTTAAACAATTTTATAATGATTTAAGAAAATAATCATTTTTTCTATTAGATGTATAATTTAAAGTTCAAATGATGACACAATTGTCATTACCTAATGGGTTCTGAAATTTTGAATGAAAGAATAATCATTTTTTGATTTTACATTTTGCAGAGAAGAAAGAAAAGTGAGGATTCAAAAACAAAATTAAAGATTTAATCAAGCAACTTAATTACCAGCTTCAGTTTTAGTATTGTTTCCTTCGGAGTTGATGTCATAGACAGTACTTGTACTAGACCTTTAAAAGTTAAGAAGGAAACTCATTTCTCCCCCATTTTTTGAGATTTTTCTTTTGTTGAGTCTTTTCAGCTTAATCCTTAAATGACCAGAGAATTTCTATTCACCAACAGAAACTATCACTAAGAATTCAGATTCATTTAAGTTGACTTATAATTAGCTAAGAGATTTTAAAAATATGTTGAAGCACTTTGAAGATGACTGTTAGTTAGAAAATGATGTCAGAGACCAATATCCTCATTTCTTAATAAAATGGTCCATTCAACTTGGGGAAAATTCAGAGACTAAAAGCCATAGCTTGTCTGTTTGAGCATCACTAAAGCCTGGGGCAGAGAAGAGCCTTCTCGCACTGCAGCCTTTACACAGAGCAGGCATGCCATTACCATCACAGCTGATTAAATGCCAACTGAAGGTCAGATGTCCCTGTCAGAAACAGAAACTTAGTCTTGGTTTCCTTTGGTGTCGTTGTTTTGGCTCAGTACATTGGAATGTGACGTCAACTTACTTACCACATTTATTGTGATCGATACATTATCCGTCCTCCAGTAACAGCAAGAAGGGACACAGATACTTCATGTCTTTGACAAATTTACATTCTGGCAAAGCAAGAATATAAATCATGGAGTACAAAGCAGGGTGAAAGAAAAGCTTAAGAGGCATAAACTGATGGTCAGATACAATTTAAATAAATCAAGCCAGGTAATGTTGAGTTTTTTTTTTTGAATTTTCTAAAGTCCAAACTTTCCGCTAAGCTTCCTAATATGTATACTCCATTTTGCCATGTTTATGTATGTATATAGACACAACCTTAACACTTTCCCCTCTTTTTTTAGTGCTAGACTTAGTCAAACCTGCTGCTCTCGGACTTGATCAAACATTGTTTTTATATAGTCCCATAGTACTTAGATTTGGATTTTGTGGCACACTTCACAGTTCGATTTAAACAATTTTATAATGATTTAAGAAAATAATCATTTTTTCTATTAGATGTATAATTTAAAGTTCAAATGATGACACAATTGTCATTACCTAATGGGTTCTGAAATTTTGAATGAAAGAATAATCATTTTTTGATTTTACATTTTGCAGAGAAGAAAGAAAAGTGAGGATTCAAAAACAAAATTAAAGATTTAATCAAGCAACTTAATTACCAGCTTCAGTTTTAGTATTGTTTCCTTCGGAGTTGATGTCATAGACAGTACTTGTACTAGACCTTTAAAAGTTAAGAAGGAAACTCATTTCTCCCCCATTTTTTGAGATTTTTCTTTTGTTGAGTCTTTTCAGCTTAATCCTTAAATGACCAGAGAATTTCTATTCACCAACAGAAACTATCACTAAGAATTCAGATTCATTTAAGTTGACTTATAATTAGCTAAGAGATTTTAAAAATATGTTGAAGCACTTTGAAGATGACTGTTAGTTAGAAAATGATGTCAGAGACCAATATCCTCATTTCTTAATAAAATGGTCCATTCAACTTGGGGAAAATTCAGAGACTAAAAGCCATAGCTTGTCTGTTTGAGCATCACTAAAGCCTGGGGCAGAGAAGAGCCTTCTCGCACTGCAGCCTTTACACAGAGCAGGCATGCCATTACCATCACAGCTGATTAAATGCCAACTGAAGGTCAGATGTCCCTGTCAGAAACAGAAACTTAGTCTTGGTTTCCTTTGGTGTCGTTGTTTTGGCTCAGTACATTGGAATGTGACGTCAACTTACTTACCACATTTATTGTGATCGATACATTATCCGTCCTCCAGTAACAGCAAGAAGGGACACAGATACTTCATGTCTTTGACAAATTTACATTCTGGCAAAGCAAGAATATAAATCATGGAGTACAAAGCAGGGTGAAAGAAAAGCTTAAGAGGCATAAACTGATAGAAACGTCAGATACAATTTAAATAAATCAAGCCAGGTTTCACGGAAAAGGTACCACAATGAGCTGGATGTTGAAGAATTGGTAGGGTCTCATTAGATAGAGATTGGAGAGGGCATTTTGTAAGCAAATGTATGCAGCTAGGGAAACTGGGGCGTGTTTTCATAAGAGCAAGTCATTGAACTTGGGTAGAAATGTATAGTATTAGTGGTGATGCAGTGGCAGATATTATGGGCTTCCCTGATGACTCAATGGTAAAGACTCTGCCTGCAGTGCAGGAGACCTGAGTTTGATCCCTGGATTGGGAAGATCCTCTGGAGGAAAGCATGGCAATCCACTTCAGTACTCTTTCCTGGAAAATTCCATAGACAGAGGAACCTGGTAGGTTATAGTTCATAGGGTTGCATACAGTTGGACATGACTAAAGCAACTAAGCAGTAGCAGCAGCAATGGCAAATATTATAGGAGTGATGAGGGCTAATAGAGGCAATGAAGGACTGAGTAGGAAAAGTCATGAGTTTGAGATCAGTAGTTACCATTTGACTTGTCTTTTTTTTTTTTTTTCTTTTTTCAATTGCTTTCCTTTTTTTTTTTTTTTATTAATTTTGGTCTCTTTTATTGGTTTTTTATTTATTGATTATCATCCATCTTTATTCTTCGGCCTGTGTGGGCCTCCCATTGCAGTTTCTTAATAAAATGGTCCATTCAACTTGGGGAAAATTCAGAGACTAAAAGCCATAGCTTGTCTGTTTGAGCATCACTAAAGCCTGGGGCAGAGAAGAGCCTTCTCGCACTGCAGCCTTTACACAGAGCAGGCATGCCATTACCATCACAGCTGATTAAATGCCAACTGAAGGTCAGATGTCCCTGTCAGAAACAGAAACTTAGTCTTGGTTTCCTTTGGTGTCGTTGTTTTGGCTCAGTACATTGGAATGTGACGTCAACTTACTTACCACATTTATTGTGATCGATACATTATCCGTCCTCCAGTAACAGCAAGAAGGGACACAGATACTTCATGTCTTTGACAAATTTACATTCTGGCAAAGCAAGAATATAAATCATGGAGTACAAAGCAGGGTGAAAGAAAAGCTTAAGAGGCATAAACTGATAGAAACGTCAGATACAATTTAAATAAATCAAGCCAGGTTTCACGGAAAAGGTACCACAATGAGCTGGATGTTGAAGAATTGGTAGGGTCTCATTAGATAGAGATTGGAGGGCATTTTGTAAGCAAATGTATGCAGCTAGGGAAACTGGGGCGTGTTTTCATAAGAGCAAGTCATTGAACTTGGGTAGAAATGTATAGTATTAGTGGTGATGCAGTGGCAGATATTATGGGCTTCCCTGATGACTCAATGGTAAAGACTCTGCCTGCAGTGCAGGAGACCTGAGTTTGATCCCTGGATTGGGAAGATCCTCTGGAGGAAAGCATGGCAATCCACTTCAGTACTCTTTCCTGGAAAATTCCATAGACAGAGGAACCTGGTAGGTTATAGTTCATAGGGTTGCATACAGTTGGACATGACTAAAGCAACTAAGCAGTAGCAGCAGCAATGGCAAATATTATAGGAGTGATGAGGGCTAATAGAGGCAATGAAGGACTGAGTAGGAAAAGTCATGAGTTTGAGATCAGTAGTTACCATTTGACTTGTCTTTTTTTTTTTTTTTCTTTTTTCAATTGCTTTCCTTTTTTTTTTTTTTTTATTAATTTTGGTCTCTTTTATTGGTTTTTTATTTATTGATTATCATCCATCTTTATTCTTCGGCCTGTGTGGGCCTCCCATTGCAGTGGCCTCTCTCGTTGCCAAGTACCAGCTCTAGGCGCGTGCGCTCCAGAGCTCTGGACACACCTGCTCAGCCACTCTGTGGCATGTGGGATCTTCCTGGGCCAGGGATCAAACTGGTGCCCCTTTCACTGCAAGGCAGACTCTTTACCCACTGGGCCACCAGGGAAACCCTGACTTATCTTTTTATGAGACAGCAGACATACTGCTGTCTATTTATAAGTTATTAGAAATCCAGGTCTAGACCAAATGATGAAAACAACTAAGCTTTTGTGTGGTGTAAGTTGATTCTTTGGACCTTCCACCATATTCTCTTTCTTTCCATTCTTCTCCAAGTGGAACTTTTACCTGATTTCATCCCTGGTGAGGGATGATTGATAATGACTTGGGGATTATTCATAGAATAGTGGGAATAATAATTCTGAGGAGCAGTCCTATGTTATCAGGAGGGCTATTTAAATGAAAGGCCTCATAGCTCCAAGGAACCATATGATAATGGCACAGTATGAAGCAGGGTAAACAGTTTGCTCTGGAAGAACTGGCATGGACTCATCAAATTATATTAACAGCATGTCCATGCCTCCCTCTGTGGCTCATAGGGACCACTGATTATAAGAATGAGAGCTGGACTCAGAGGATGAATAACAAGACAAACCATTTTCAACTGTGGAAATAACTCAAAGTATAGGTGCTATGACTTGCCAGTCATGCTCTTTTCATGAACTAGTGAAGGGTATGAAGCAGTTAAGATAGTAGAAAGTGAACTAAAAATCAGGAGGTTCTGGGTTTTAGATCCAGATTTAAGTAGCAATTTTCACATTTGTTGAAAAATAAAAACCAACTAGAATTGAGTATGCAAGTTCCAAGAGTCATTTTTACCTCCTTAATATCATATAAGAAGGCATACATTATGGAATATCCCCCACCCCTCCACCCTGAATGATGGGGCTACACAGGAATGTCAGCTCTTGGAGAGTTCCTTTCTTGGTGCCTGTCCGGTGTGGAGGGTGTGGGGAGATGAGAGCTGCAGGTGGACAGCTGACGAGGGAACTGGGGGCCCACATCCTCCGTCAGCTCCACAAGGTGACATTCTGTCAGGAAGACTTTCCGATGCACAGATGGCCCCTGTGGCTGTGGATGAGAGTGTGGATGCTTGCAGGAAGGAGAGATCACCATCCGGAATGCTACTCGGAAGCGGCGAGAGAGCAGGTTGTAGATGATGGGATTGACTGCTGAGCTCAGGTAGAAAAAGACGCCTGGAACATGGGATTAAGAGACATGCTAAGGAGAAACTGAGGGAGAGGCATGACATGGAGAAGCATAAATATTTAATAAAGGTCTTAAATCTCTTTGATCGCCTCTTTTGGAAGTGATAATATATACGAGACTCTAATTGAGAATACAGAATGCTCTGAAGAGATCTACCACCTGTGTACTTTAGGAATCATACTCGGAAAGATTAAAGAGTCTTGGAGAAATTTAGGCTGGCATGGGAGCTCTCTGAGATGTTCAGCAACTTCCTTTGATCCCCACTTCTTTAATTAAAGAACATGTTCCCATAGCACTAATGAGAGATGCTTAAGTATCAGAGGAAAGAGATATTATTTTATCTCAGAATTTTGCTTAAATCTATAATTCGAAACTGCAGCTAATGGAGGAATAAATCAGACAATCAGTCAAAGCATAATCTCTGCTAAGGCTCCTTATGATGCCAAATAGCTGTTCAAAGAAGCATTCCCTAGTGTCCTTTCCCTACCAAGCATTCCCTAGTGTCCTTTCCCTTTGATGGCTCTTCCCATCTCACTAAATAGTTGTATTTTTTCTATTTGTTTTCTCTACCAAATGCCTGACACACCACCATCTTCTTGGCTGATGGACACTTTTCCTTTATTACCATATCCTATTGTATTTCCTCAAGGCCCAAGGGGAGCCTGAGGAATCAGAGGACTCTTATCTTGGCTCTTCCTTATTCTGTGACCCTGGGCAGAACCGGCAACTTCAATTTCTTTTTCTATCTAAAATGGGAATGATAATACCATTTTAACTCACCTCCATTCATTATTGGGAGGATAAAGTTGAGATACTGTCCACAGAAGGACTGGAATAAGAATATAAGAAAAGTGATAGGTGCTATCCTCAACACATTGATTGTTGTCCTCATGTATATAGTTCAGGAGACTCAGAGGGCCATATGCCTGTGGACAGAATTGGGCAGGGAGGAATGTTGTTGTTGTTTAGTCATGAAGTCCTCTCCAACTCTTGCGACTCTACGGACTGTACCTGCCAGGCTCCTCCTCTGTCCATGGGATTTCCCAGGCAAGAATACTGGAGTGGGTTGCCGTGCTCTTGTCTTCCTCCTCCAGGGGATCTTCGATGCAGGGGTCAAAAACAAGTCTCCTGCACTGCAGGGGATTATTTACCACTGGTCATCTGGGAAGCCCAGGGGGGAATGTCAGTAGACGGGGTTGGGAGGGTGGAGGGGGATTTCTATACACTGTGAATTTGTCAATAAAGAAATACTGATTGAACTTTTATTATGTGACTTTGAGGAACACAGGGAGATAGTGGATTTAGACTTTGTTCCCCAAGGACTTAGAATAGTATTACAGAGATGAGATGTATGCCTGATTTCAGTAATTAACAAAAGGATGATACCTAACAATATCTGTTAAGAAAAGAGGAAAGTAGGTGATAGCAACAGTCATGTTGTGGAAATTCTCATAACAACATAAGCATAAGAACTCTAACGGTCATGCCAAATCTAATGGGGGGCAGATTGGACTCTATAGTTAGACCATGAAATGGGCAGGATACTCTGGGGAAGAGAGGAAAGAGTACTGCAGGTAGAAGGCTTAGCAGGCACCCATGTGCTGAGACAAAAATAATTATTATGCAAGAATAATGCAGAGTGTGCAGAAATGCCTATTTTACCAGTTTGGAAAGTACATGATTTATGAATGGAAAATAATATCATCTGATGGCCAGTTGGGGGCCATTTGGTGTAGCATTTAAGAGGCTTAGATATCATCTGGTTGGTGAGGTGGGGGAGGGAAATATTATATCTTAAGAGGAAAATGTTATATACTATCAATGGTACAACTTGGTAATCTTAAAGTGGTTGTCTTGATGCCCCTGGAGAAATGTAGTCAGCTAGTGAAGTCTCATGTGATCTTGTATGTTTTCCACAGTTTTTAAAGAATAATTTGCCTTATTTAAAAAATTTTGTTAAAGTTTATTTGGTTTATGATATTGTGTTGGTTTCAGGCATACAGAAACGTGAGTCAGTTATGCATATACATATATCCACACTTTTTCTGATACTTTTTCCATATGAGCCTATTCAGAATGTTTAATAGACTCCCTGTGCTACACAGTAGGTCCTTATTAGTTATCTACTTTTTACATAGTAGTGTGTATATTATTTAAACACACCCATTTTCTCAGATGAACCACAAAGATCAGAGGTATAAACATTTTTGAGTTTTTATCCAGAATAATATATAGTTTAACATGGAGGAAAGTCCTAATGTTTAGGTGTAAGCTGTATACGAGACCTGATGTGTAAAAACAAAATGGTGGCAGAAAACAGATAATATGGTATCCAATACACATATGAACACTGTTGTTCTTATTCTGTGCACACCTGGAGCTTAATTTACACAGATTTATCTTATCTTTCCTCCCTAATGATGCCTTTGTCTTTGATAAAGAACTTACAGAACCAGCTAGTGACTCACAGAAGAGAGGGATAGAAGTGGTCTGAATCTAAGACTAACAGTTACACTGACTGAGAAAGAAAGACTTGTGGGCCATCCTTTGCTCCATTTTAGAGGAAAGAACCCTGAACTCGAAGTTAGGTGACTCAAGCTTGGACCTTATTTTTACTGTTTGCCGTTTGTCTTTGGACAGGTCATTTCTTCTTTGTAGAACTGTTTCTTTAACTGTAACAGGTTGATGTAATGTCTACAAACTTGTGATGGCTGTGGAAAGATATACTATAGCATTTTATAATTTAAAAACTTCTTTAATAGCTAAGTAAAAGTTCTTTTATTTACTTCTCACCATGAGCCTTTGGGCTTTCCAGGTGGCACTAGTGGTAAAGAACCTGGTGTCCATGCAGGAGATGTAAGAGATGGGTTCAGTTCCTGGGTAGAAAAGATCACCTGGAGAAGGAGATGGCTGCCTACTCCAGTATTCCTTCCTGGAAAATCCTATGGACAGAGGAGTCTGATGGGCAACAGCTGAAGCAACTTAGACAGTCTGTGGTGTGCACAGAAAAGGCATTGTTGCCATTTTAGAGTTAAGGAGTGTACATTTCACACATTGTTAATAATATCAACAGTGGTACTGAGAAGCAATTCCAGGCCCTCAGATTCAGCATCCTCTCCACCATAATCTATGATGTCTTTAATGAGCAGTGTTAAAGTGACCTAAAAGCAGACCTTGATGCCCCATGAATGCCCTTTGGCTGGGTTTCATGAAGATGTAACACTTGCTGAAGACAATGTGAGATTTCAGGGACGTGGATGTTTAATAAGAGCCAATTAAATCACGTGGCTCTTGGCAGAAAAACGGAAGGAATCATTCCTTAGATGATTTTCCTGCTGTAATCATCATGCTTAGAGTTGAGGGCTTTCATAAACTAGTGTCTAAGATAGTAATATAGTATATTTCTTTTGAACCAGTAACCTACCTACTCAATAATTAAATAAGAAAAAATCAAGTGTCTTCATGATATGTTTGTATGCATGGCAGATCTCCATGATAAACTGGTATAGACAGATAGAGCCTATGGCTCAAGCAAGATGAAAAGGCTATGATTACCTGGACACTAGTGATGTACCCAAAGGAGCTAAACTTTTACCTGACACCACGTGGATGAGATTGAACACAGCAGCCAGGGGTTCAGTCCACTCCTCCACAAAGCTGAAGAAGAGCCGATCAACGTGGGGGAAGAAAAAAGCCGGACTAACAGTTACACTGACTGAGAAAGAAAGACTTGTGGGCCATCCTTTGCTCCATTTTAGAGGAAAGAACCCTGAACTCGAAGTTAGGTGACTCAAGCTTGGACCTTATTTTTACTGTTTGCCGTTTGTCTTTGGACAGGTCATTTCTTCTTTGTAGAACTGTTTCTTTAACTGTAACAGGTTGATGTAATGTCTACAAACTTGTGATGGCTGTGGAAAGATATACTATAGCATTTTATAATTTAAAAACTTCTTTAATAGCTAAGTAAAAGTTCTTTTATTTACTTCTCACCATGAGCCTTTGGGCTTTCCAGGTGGCACTAGTGGTAAAGAACCTGGTGTCCATGCAGGAGATGTAAGAGATGGGTTCAGTTCCTGGGTAGAAAAGATCACCTGGAGAAGGAGATGGCTGCCTACTCCAGTATTCCTTCCTGGAAAATCCTATGGACAGAGGAGTCTGATGGGCAACAGCTGAAGCAACTTAGACAGTCTGTGGTGTGCACAGAAAAGGCATTGTTGCCATTTTAGAGTTAAGGAGTGTACATTTCACACATTGTTAATAATATCAACAGTGGTACTGAGAAGCAATTCCAGGCCCTCAGATTCAGCATCCTCTCCACCATAATCTATGATGTCTTTAATGAGCAGTGTTAAAGTGACCTAAAAGCAGACCTTGATGCCCCATGAATGCCCTTTGGCTGGGTTTCATGAAGATGTAACACTTGCTGAAGACAATGTGAGATTTCAGGGACGTGGATGTTTAATAAGAGCCAATTAAATCACGTGGCTCTTGGCAGAAAAACGGAAGGAATCATTCCTTAGATGATTTTCCTGCTGTAATCATCATGCTTAGAGTTGAGGGCTTTCATAAACTAGTGTCTAAGATAGTAATATAGTATATTTCTTTTGAACCAGTAACCTACCTACTCAATAATTAAATAAGAAAAAATCAAGTGTCTTCATGATATGTTTGTATGCATGGCAGATCTCCATGATAAACTGGTATAGACAGATAGAGCCTATGGCTCAAGCAAGATGAAAAGGCTATGATTACCTGGACACTAGTGATGTACCCAAAGGAGCTAAACTTTTACCTGACACCACGTGGATGAGATTGAACACAGCAGCCAGGGGTTCAGTCCACTCCTCCACAAAGCTGAAGAAGAGCCGATCAACGTGGAAAGGGGCCCAGCAGATAGCAAACACTAAGACCAAGACAACTGGACAAGTAGGACGAAGCAGAGAGTAGAAGGAAGTCAAAGCAAGAAGAGGGAAACACTGCCCACTCTGAGTTCATCCATCCCTGCTACCATTCTCCCTTCATCTCGGTTAAGTTGTAATTACTAAAGGTGACTAGATCCCGACGAACGTCTACATAGAATATATAAATATAAGAATGAATTTCATAGGATTTGAGAATCAGTTTCCCAAATGGTTATATAAGATTTCTTATATAAGGTTAGTTTCCTTTAAGACATTTAAAATAGTATTGAATGTATTCAACTTCTTAATACACATTCTATTGTGGAACATTTGCTATTAGACTGTTGGAATCACATAAACTGGATATATAAGTAAATGATTATGTTCAAGCAATTCTGTGTTCTTTAAAGTTATAGATTAATAACAAAGTATGAAGTGCAGGATAAATTTATATTGTTATTCTAGAAGAAATAGATGCTTTTATGATTGTAATCATTTAAAATTCTGCAAGGAGTCAGGGAAAAGAGAAAGACAGAACAACCATGAGAATACTATTGGCCTCTCTGGAATGGGCACGTGTCCCTAAATTGCTAGGGCACAGGATTCCTTCCAGTTGCTCTGTGTTTATTTTTATTTTTTATTTTTAAATAATTACATATTCACAGGAAGTTGCATGTTCTGTTCTTTTTTGAAGAGCCAATTAAATCACGTGGCTCTTGGCAGAAAAACGGAAGGAATCATTCCTTAGATGATTTTCCTGCTGTAATCATCATGCTTAGAGTTGAGGGCTTTCATAAACTAGTGTCTAAGATAGTAATATAGTATATTTCTTTTGAACCAGTAACCTACCTACTCAATAATTAAATAAGAAAAAATCAAGTGTCTTCATGATATGTTTGTATGCATGGCAGATCTCCATGATAAACTGGTATAGACAGATAGAGCCTATGGCTCAAGCAAGATGAAAAGGCTATGATTACCTGGACACTAGTGATGTACCCAAAGGAGCTAAACTTTTACCTGACACCACGTGGATGAGATTGAACACAGCAGCCAGGGGTTCAGTCCACTCCTCCACAAAGCTGAAGAAGAGCCGATCAACGTGGAAAGGGGCCCAGCAGATAGCAAACACTAAGACCAAGACAACTGGACAAGTAGGACGAAGCAGAGAGTAGAAGGAAGTCAAAGCAAGAAGAGGGAAACACTGCCCACTCTGAGTTCATCCATCCCTGCTACCATTCTCCCTTCATCTCGGTTAAGTTGTAATTACTAAAGGTGACTAGATCCCACGAACGTCTACATAGAATATATAAATATAAGAATGAATTTCATAGGATTTGAGAATCAGTTTCCCAAATGGTTATATAAGATTTCTTATATAAGGTTAGTTTCCTTTAAGACATTTAAAATAGTATTGAATGTATTCAACTTCTTAATACACATTCTATTGTGGAACATTTGCTATTAGACTGTTGGAATCACATAAACTGGATATATAAGTAAATGATTATGTTCAAGCAATTCTGTGTTCTTTAAAGTTATAGATTAATAACAAAGTATGAAGTGCAGGATAAATTTATATTGTTATTCTAGAAGAAATAGATGCTTTTATGATTGTAATCATTTAAAATTCTGCAAGGAGTCAGGGAAAAGAGAAAGACAGAACAACCATGAGAATACTATTGGCCTCTCTGGAATGGGCACGTGTCCCTAAATTGCTAGGGCACAGGATTCCTTCCAGTTGCTCTGTGTTTATTTTTATTTTTTATTTTTAAATAATTACATATTCACAGGAAGTTGCATGTTCTGGTTTCTTATTTTAAGCTTCCAAGACAGAGATTGGTGCTACCATACTTTCTCTATGGTGTGTTTAATCTCCACAAATAAATATATATATATATTTCTCTCCTGAAGTTGTAAAATACTTTTCCTTTCCATTCCTTTTGATATCTACTTCAAAATAATTTTGAAGGGGCTAAAGGAGAGATAGAGACCTAGAGGAAGCAAGATGAGCTATGAGTTGATAACTTCTAAAGCTGGATGATGGATACTTTTGTGTTCAGTTTGTAATTCTCCAAACTCATGAGCACATTTGGTGTTTTCCATAGTCAACAGTACATATGTTTCCCACGGGAAATAAACCTATTCAGAGTAAGTTGTCTGCCTGCATTATGTGGTTTCAGTACTGTCTGGAAGATTCTTCTGAATTTATCCTTCAAGAAAATGTCTCTAATCTGCTCCCTAATTACTAATTAATAATATCCTCAATTTCAAATTTTAACTCCTGTTAAAATTAAGCCCTCTGCCCCAAAAAGGCAAAGGATTGATCATCATCATTTTAATGTTAGTATACTTCAAGTCTCTTTGTGAAAGGTTATGTTCAAGAGAAAGAGGGGGAAATACTGAAAGCACTAGATTTCTGGGTGGGGAAAGTCAGGTGCTAACAAACGTTAAAAAATTTCCAAGAAGATGATTAGTAGAGTTGGAAAGACATACTTTAGTAACCTCGCAGGTTTTTGTTGTTGTTGTTCATATATATCACATAGCTGCAGTAAGTGTTTCATATCATATTATTCTGGAAGATTTTTTTTTCTTCTAATCCTCACATTTTGACTTGGAAGGTATATTATAAACCTCCTTTCTCTAATTGATCAGTATCTCATTAGACTAGTGCTATTAGTATAGACTAGTGTATTTTTTATATAACATTCTTTTGGGAAAGTGTGGATCAATGCCTGCATATGTTTAAAAATCTTAGCTATATAAAAGAGTTGTACTATTTATATAAAATCATACAGTGTCATAGGATGAATGACTTCTTATAAGTATTCTTAACCAGATTTTCCCATTTTGGTAGTAAAATATTTCATGAAGTCCAAACTTGGGTGTAAGAGAGCTCATAATTCCCTGAAATGGACTCTGAAACATGTGGTTATGTTCATTTATATATTTTCTGAGTGGAGAATTCACTGTTTCTGTAATATTTTTCAAGAAACACACAACAAAAAATAGGTTAAGACCCACCTCCTCATTTTAGAGGAGAAAAGATATACGTAAAGGCTCTGAAAGTAGATATGACTTACCAAACACTGAACAGAATGTATTATAATGGATTCAGTTTAGTGTGGTGTTCTGAGGTTTTTAAAATAGAACAAAAAATGGATGCTTGAGTAAGCCAAGGAAGATGAGGACATGATACTTTGAGGAGAATTTTGATCCTGATCCAAGGAGCACTTGATCATACCAAATATAACTGCTTTCTTTAACAAACAAACAAATACAAAAATAGAGAACTCACATAGCATTTTAGTGACTGATTTTCTGGATGGTCTTTGAATATTTACAGTCACTTTATCTGCCTCAAGGTGTTGCTCTTTCTTCAGCTGCAAGGGAAATGCAAAGAGATTATAAAGAAAGGGGAAATTTTTTCCTCTCATTAAGATCTAAGAAGTGTTAGTCTAATAGTCATTTTGCAGATAAGAAAAATGGACTTACAGACATGTAAGAATTTGCTAAAAGTTTAAGTACAAGTTGGAGGTGGAACTCGACCCAGGTCACCTAACTCATCTAGGTGGCTAAGTTACAGGCAACCATTTATCCTACGGGCTTCCTTGGTGTGGTGGCTCAGATAGTAAAGAATCTGCCTGCAGTGCAGGAGACCTGTTTTTGATCCCTGGGTCAGGAAGATCCCACGGAGAAGGGAATGGTAACCCACTCCAGCATTCTTGCCTGGAGAATTCCCTGGTGGGCTCCAGTCCATGGGCTCCCAAAGTGTCAGGCACGACTGAGTGACTAACGCTTTCACTTTCGTTAATCCTATGCTATTTGGTAGAAACCTAGTTTTATAGTATATTAATAGATATTCTATGAAAAATATAAAAACAACTGAAAGTTAAAAAATGTTAGGCTTATTCATTCATTCGTCATTTATGAAATAATTATTAAACATCCATTAGAATGAAATCCCTCTGCTTTGGGATGGATAGGCAGTAGATAAAAAAATCAGGTATTATTTCTGCTTCATGACATGGTATTTCATGTTGGTTCATAATTCCTGAAATGGACTCTGAAACATGTGGTTATGTTCATTTATATATTTTCTGAGTGGAGAATTCACTGTTTCTGTAATATTTTCAAGAAACACACAACAAAAATAGGTTAAGACCCACCTCCTCATTTTAGAGGAGAAAAGATATACGTAAAGGCTCTGAAAGTAGATATGACTTACCAAACACTGAACAGAATGTATTATAATGGATTCAGTTTAGTGTGGTGTTCTGAGGTTTTTAAAATAGAACAAAAAATGGATGCTTGAGTAAGCCAAGGAAGATGAGGACATGATACTTTGAGGAGAATTTTGATCCTGATCCAAGGAGCACTTGATCATACCAAATATAACTGCTTTCTTTAACAAACAAACAAATACAAAAATAGAGAACTCACATAGCATTTTAGTGACTGATTTTCTGGATGGTCTTTGAATATTTACAGTCACTTTATCTGCCTCAAGGTGTTGCTCTTTCTTCAGCTGCAAGGGAAATGCAAAGAGATTATAAAGAAAGGGGAAATTTTTTCCTCTCATTAAGATCTAAGAAGTGTTAGTCTAATAGTCATTTTGCAGATAAGAAAAATGGACTTACAGACATGTAAGAATTTGCTAAAAGTTTAAGTACAAGTTGGAGGTGGAACTCGACCCAGGTCACCTAACTCATCTAGGTGGCTAAGTTACAGGCAACCATTTATCCTACGGGCTTCCTTGGTGTGGTGGCTCAGATAGTAAAGAATCTGCCTGCAGTGCAGGAGACCTGTTTTTGATCCCTGGGTCAGGAAGATCCCACGGAGAAGGGAATGGTAACCCACTCCAGCATTCTTGCCTGGAGAATTCCCTGGTGGGCTCCAGTCCATGGGCTCCCAAAGTGTCAGGCACGACTGAGTGACTAACGCTTTCACTTTCGTTAATCCTATGCTATTTGGTAGAAACCTAGTTTTATAGTATATTAATAGATATTCTATGAAAAATATAAAAACAACTGAAAGTTAAAAAATGTTAGGCTTATTCATTCATTCGTCATTTATGAAATAATTATTAAACATCCATTAGAATGAAATCCCTCTGCTTTGGGATGGATAGGCAGTAGATAAAAAAATCAGGTATTATTTCTGCTTCATGACATTTATAGTCTTTATTGTAGGTCTTCTTAGAGCCTTAAAATGCTAAAGGGCCATAACCCATCTTCATGGGAGATAGCATATCATCTTTCCTTCACCTCTACCTTCCACATCCCACATCTCCTACCCTCAAAGGGGACAGTGCTTTTTAGACTAAACAATACCCTTCCCAACACCTTTCAGTGGAATACTTGGTAACCTCTTGAGAAGCACAATTTGGAAAACTTTGCTTTACCAATATTATCCACAAGGGTTCATATGTTTCTGAGTTTAGATGTTAAAATATACTCCTCCTTATTGGCAGGTATGGTGATCTGTAAAATAGTATCTGAAAATTTCATATATGAATATTGCCCATACAAGCAATCTCTCTCACCCAGTTAAGTCTCACCTACTCCTGGGAGACTTTTGTGGCAACTGTGGACCATTACCAGCTCCTTCCTCTGAACTTCCATAGCACTGAAGATCTACAACATTAACCTAGCTGTGAATTTTTTTCTGGTTAATTTATGTATTTCTAGTGTGTAACCAGATAAAAAGTTTTAAGGACTCATGATAAACTACTATCAAATATCTAGAAGATAGTATTATTCTCCTTTCTCTTAACAATAATGCCCTGATTTTCCTTTAGGGAATTTATTCCTTCTCCATTTCATAGTTGGATGGGAATGATGCCATATGCAGACTCAGGTTTTTGTTGTTTTTGTTAGTCACTCAGTCATGTTCAACTCTTTGTGTCCCCATAGACTATAGCCTGCCAGGCTCCTCTGTCCATGGGTTTCTCCAGGCAAGATTACTGCAGTGGGTTGCCATTTCCTTCTCCAGGTGATCTTCCTGACCCAGGGATCATCTCCTGCATTGGTAGGTAGGTTCTTTACCACTGTGCCACCAGGGAAACCCCAGAACCAGGCTCTATCCTATGCTATTTGGTAGAAACCTAGTTTTATAGTATATTAATAGATATTCTATGAAAAATATAAAAACAACTGAAAGTTAAAAAATGTTAGGCTTATTCATTCATTCGTCATTTATGAAATAATTATTAAACATCCATTAGAATGAAATCCCTCTGCTTTGGGATGGATAGGCAGTAGATAAAAAAATCAGGTATTATTTCTGCTTCATGACATTTATAGTCTTTATTGTAGGTCTTCTTAGAGCCTTAAAATGCTAAAGGGCCATAACCCATCTTCATGGGAGATAGCATATCATCTTTCCTTCACCTCTACCTTCCACATCCCACATCTCCTACCCTCAAAGGGGACAGTGCTTTTTAGACTAAACAATACCCTTCCCAACACCTTTCAGTGGAATACTTGGTAACCTCTTGAGAAGCACAATTTGGAAAACTTTGCTTTACCAATATTATCCACAAGGGTTCATATGTTTCTGAGTTTAGATGTTAAAATATACTCCTCCTTATTGGCAGGTATGGTGATCTGTAAAATAGTATCTGAAAATTTCATATATGAATATTGCCCATACAAGCAATCTCTCTCACCCAGTTAAGTCTCACCTACTCCTGGGAGACTTTTGTGGCAACTGTGGACCATTACCAGCTCCTTCCTCTGAACTTCCATAGCACTGAAGATCTACAACATTAACCTAGCTGTGAATTTTTTTCTGGTTAATTTATGTATTTCTAGTGTGTAACCAGATAAAAAGTTTTAAGGACTCATGATAAACTACTATCAAATATCTAGAAGATAGTATTATTCTCCTTTCTCTTAACAATAATGCCCTGATTTTCCTTTAGGGAATTTATTCCTTCTCCATTTCATAGTTGGATGGGAATGATGCCATATGCAGACTCAGGTTTTTGTTGTTTTTGTTAGTCACTCAGTCATGTTCAACTCTTTGTGTCCCCATAGACTATAGCCTGCCAGGCTCCTCTGTCCATGGGTTTCTCCAGGCAAGATTACTGCAGTGGGTTGCCATTTCCTTCTCCAGGTGATCTTCCTGACCCAGGGATCATCTCCTGCATTGGTAGGTAGGTTCTTTACCACTGTGCCACCAGGGAAACCCCAGAACCAGGCTTAATCCCTATGTGATTTAACTGGCATCCTTCAGTCAGAGTGGTTGAATAATTGAGACCAGTAAGATTTCACATACTCCCTTATACTTTTAGGAATGAAAGTTTTGTTCCTCTTTTATTGAAATTGCCAGGAAGAGTTTTTTTTTTTTTTTTTTATCCCGACCATGAGGAGTGTGCTTGGAAGCCACCAGTGCGCCGCCATGCAGATTTCAACGTGGAAACCAATGTCAGAGACAAAAGAAAAAAGAAACAGAAATAAAAGCTAGGTCCTTGCTGACACTGTGTGTCTTACTAGATCAGTATTCCCCACATGCCAGCTCTCCTTCTGAATTTCTCAGGTCTACGCTCCCTCTCATATTTAGTCAGATTGAGTTGGAGTTTCCTCTTAGCATTGTGGCAAGTCTTGACAAACTGAGGCCATCAGTGGAAGGAAAATTAAACCTGTTTTATGACCTGTGTAGATTAGGAGTTAAAAGGAAACATATTTCAGTCCCAACTAAAGAAAAAATTAGTGTGATCCATGTGACAATGGAACAGACTTCTGCAAGACTCAGTGAGATTCCTGGGCTGGATGGTGTTTTTACAATATAAGGGTAAAACAAAACAATGCAGATAGAGCTCTTCCTTGCGGGCACACAATGCCCAATAAGTTATATATTGTGATTCTTGGAGTTCCCTAGTGGCCTTGTGGCTAGGATGCTTGGACTTTCACTGCTATGGCCAGGGTCCAATCCTTGGTCAGGGAACTGAGATTCCACAGGTCATGGGGTATGGCCAAAAGAAAAAAAAATTCTATGTATTATGATTCTGATGATTGTCCTGAGTTTACTTGAGAATTATAGTAAATTTTCATAAAATACTTATTTATAGCTATAGGCCAACTTTTGTATATTACTGAATTCCCTTCTAGAAATTCTCCTTTTCCTGATACCACTCAACCCTCAAGCTGTACTTGTGTTAACACAAAGAGGGATCCAGATACACTGAGAAGATAAACAGTGGTGTTTAAGGTTAAAGCAATAAATCACACTACAAATCTTTCTAACTCATATTCAATTAAATCTACAAAAGTACCAATTATTTCATACCATTTATAAATTTGTCCTTGTTACACGATCATTATTCCATTATTTGATTCCAGTTTCAGCAGTGTTCTTTACCACTGTGCCACCAGGGAAACCCCAGAACCAGGCTTAATCCCTATGTGATTTAACTGGCATCCTTCAGTCAGAGTGGTTGAATAATTGAGACCAGTAAGATTTCACATACTCCCTTATACTTTTAGGAATGAAAGTTTTGTTCCTCTTTTATTGAAATTGCCAGGAAGAGTTTTTTTTTTTTTTTTTTTTATCCCGACCATGAGGAGTGTGCTTGGAAGCCACCAGTGCGCCGCCATGCAGATTTCAACGTGGAAACCAATGTCAGAGACAAAAGAAAAAAGAAACAGAAATAAAAGCTAGGTCCTTGCTGACACTGTGTGTCTTACTAGATCAGTATTCCCCACATGCCAGCTCTCCTTCTGAATTTCTCAGGTCTACGCTCCCTCTCATATTTAGTCAGATTGAGTTGGAGTTTCCTCTTAGCATTGTGGCAAGTCTTGACAAACTGAGGCCATCAGTGGAAGGAAAATTAAACCTGTTTTATGACCTGTGTAGATTAGGAGTTAAAAGGAAACATATTTCAGTCCCAACTAAAGAAAAAATTAGTGTGATCCATGTGACAATGGAACAGACTTCTGCAAGACTCAGTGAGATTCCTGGGCTGGATGGTGTTTTTACAATATAAGGGTAAAACAAAACAATGCAGATAGAGCTCTTCCTTGCGGGCACACAATGCCCAATAAGTTATATATTGTGATTCTTGGAGTTCCCTAGTGGCCTTGTGGCTAGGATGCTTGGACTTTCACTGCTATGGCCAGGGTCCAATCCTTGGTCAGGGAACTGAGATTCCACAGGTCATGGGGTATGGCCAAAAGAAAAAAAAATTCTATGTATTATGATTCTGATGATTGTCCTGAGTTTACTTGAGAATTATAGTAAATTTTCATAAAATACTTATTTATAGCTATAGGCCAACTTTTGTATATTACTGAATTCCCTTCTAGAAATTCTCCTTTTCCTGATACCACTCAACCCTCAAGCTGTACTTGTGTTAACACAAAGAGGGATCCAGATACACTGAGAAGATAAACAGTGGTGTTTAAGGTTAAAGCAATAAATCACACTACAAATCTTTCTAACTCATATTCAATTAAATCTACAAAAGTACCAATTATTTCATACCATTTATAAATTTGTCCTTGTTACACGATCATTATTCCATTATTTGATTCCAGTTCATAATCAAGAACAGTGAAAGATTATTAAGATCTATTAGTCACTTCTTTGGATGGATTTAACAGCTCTCATTAGGAATTTTTGCACTCCAGGGAACAATTTCCTTAAATTAAACAACTAGCAAATGGGGCTTCCCTGGTGGTCCAGTAAAGAGTCCGCCTTGTAGTGCAAGGGGCATGGGTTCGGTCCCTGGCCCAGGAAGATGCCACATGGTGTGGAGTGGCTGGACTGGAGTGTCCAAGTATGAGCCAGTGCTCTGGAGTGCATGTGCCCAGAGCTGGTACTCTGCAACGAGAGAGGCCACCGCAGTGGGAGGCCCACACAGGCTGAAGAATAAAGATCGATGAAGAATAAATAAATTAAAAAATCAATAAAAAGAGGCAAAAGAGGAAAAAAAAAAAAAACAGCTGGCAAATGGTTCGCACAGTTCTTTTAGGAACAGGCTTCTTGAACAGTGTAGTTTGCACTGAAAAGAAAAATCATGTGTCTATTAAACATCACTTACATCTTGGCTTTCTTAGGGTCCCATGACACAACAAGTCAACAAGAAGAAGAGGAAGAAGAATACTTAAGCAGGTTACACATGGTTCCAACAGAATTTGAAAGGGTTGACATGGCAGAATCAAATCCAAACAATTTGTCTAGCCAATATTAAATACTGCTTTGTTTCTTGTTGAATAATTTCATTTCCCTTCAGATATTTGGCCAACTAGATATTTTCCTATTGATTATTCCCACCTATCCCTAAACATTTACTTTAAGTCAGGTTACAAAAAGAGGAAGTTACAGAGGTCTATGCTATAGGAATTTTAGAGGTCTTCCTGTTCCATACCTTTTAGCCCTGTAGGATAACAGGTGAAGGGGGTCATGGGGTGGATTATCATTCAGATGGACAGATAATCCTGATCAGTTGTTTATCCTGATCTGTGATTCATTTATATAGTTTGTGGTTCATTTATATAACTTTAGAATACCAAGCCATAATCATAACTTCCATACAAGTATCTCTGTAGTCTAAACCAAATCTGTTTATTCAAAATAAAATCAATTCAACCCTGTTTGGCCTGGCTGAATTCTACTACAATTCATAACTCATCCTCTTCAGTTCAAGCATTAATGGTGCAAAACTTATTAAGATCTATTAGTCACTTCTTTGGATGGATTTAACAGCTCTCATTAGGAATTTTTGCACTCCAGGGAACAATTTCCTTAAATTAAACAACTAGCAAATGGGGCTTCCCTGGTGGTCCAGTAAAGAGTCCGCCTTGTAGTGCAAGGGGCATGGGTTCGGTCCCTGGCCCAGGAAGATGCCACATGGTGTGGAGTGGCTGGACTGGAGTGTCCAAGTATGAGCCAGTGCTCTGGAGTGCATGTGCCCAGAGCTGGTACTCTGCAACGAGAGAGGCCACCGCAGTGGGAGGCCCACACAGGCTGAAGAATAAAGATCGATGAAGAATAAATAAATTAAAAAATCAATAAAAAGAGGCAAAAGAGGAAAAAAAAAAAAAACAGCTGGCAAATGGTTCGCACAGTTCTTTTAGGAACAGGCTTCTTGAACAGTGTAGTTTGCACTGAAAAGAAAAATCATGTGTCTATTAAACATCACTTACATCTTGGCTTTCTTAGGGTCCCATGACACAACAAGTCAACAAGAAGAAGAGGAAGAAGAATACTTAAGCAGGTTACACATGGTTCCAACAGAATTTGAAAGGGTTGACATGGCAGAATCAAATCCAAACAATTTGTCTAGCCAATATTAAATACTGCTTTGTTTCTTGTTGAATAATTTCATTTCCCTTCAGATATTTGGCCAACTAGATATTTTCCTATTGATTATTCCCACCTATCCCTAAACATTTACTTTAAGTCAGGTTACAAAAAGAGGAAGTTACAGAGGTCTATGCTATAGGAATTTTAGAGGTCTTCCTGTTCCATACCTTTTAGCCCTGTAGGATAACAGGTGAAGGGGGTCATGGGGTGGATTATCATTCAGATGGACAGATAATCCTGATCAGTTGTTTATCCTGATCTGTGATTCATTTATATAGTTTGTGGTTCATTTATATAACTTTAGAATACCAAGCCATAATCATAACTTCCATACAAGTATCTCTGTAGTCTAAACCAAATCTGTTTATTCAAAATAAAATCAATTCAACCCTGTTTGGCCTGGCTGAATTCTACTACAATTCATAACTCATCCTCTTCAGTTCAAGCATTAATGGTGCAGGCAGAAGATGAGAAGGAACTTGTCCCGGGATTATCCATTTTCCATCTCCGCCATGTTAGAACCCTAGAGAGCAGCTCATTGGAGACTTGAGGCCTGGAATGATGAAGCAGCTCTGAGTGCTCAATGTTGAGCACATATGTAGCTCCCTTTCTCCTTCCCTGGTCTTGGGATTTTATTAGTCTTGGTTTTCTGCCTTCAGAAGGCACTTTGTCCCAAACTCAGTCATAACTTTAAACTTGCCATGAGAATCAATACTCATCATAGTTGACTGAATCTTTGTAAAATCTTTCAGACCAAAAAGGCCCTCTGATACAGTATATTCAAGTCTCCTGTTTTGAAAGTGGAGAAGCTGAAGTTCAGCAGTAAAGGAAATACTTTTGCTTCATTCATTCATTCACTGAACTTACAGTCTAGTTGAAGAGGAAGAAATTGAGGAACCCACAAATATAGAATTATAAATTATGATAAATGTGATGATGGGAAATCACTAGGAATCACTGAGTATCCTACGAAGGACCACCTAGTTAGGGAATCTGGGAGAACTTTCTGGAGGAAGTGTGAATAAAGGTAAGTGAGAGTTAGAAAGGCAAAAAGCTTGTGGTGGTACACAGTAAGGATGTTTCCAGCAAAAATACAGAAAAGGTGCAAAGGTCCTGAGACCAATGCCATAGACTAGGGTCTAATTCTGACTCCCAGTTTAGAAATCTTTACATTCCTATAAAAGAGACTTTCTAAGCACCTTTCCTGGTGTCCTCTGGGTAACACCTCATCCTTCCTGAGTCTAGGAAGCGTCCTAGACTCAGGAAGTAAGTTGCACGGTGCACACATAGCAAACTAGGGTGGTTTCTAAGCTATTGTCTGAGCTGTCCCCTAGCTCCTGATACAAGGCAACAGTAGATTCATGATGACAAAACAAAGTAACACCTAAAGTAATTGTCTGGAAGAGGAAATATGTGCTTCCTATTCAGAGTTAAATATTTCCTCCAAATTGACCCGAGACAGGTGATTGATTGCTGTTGGAAGATGGTATTGATACATTTGGGGTGGCTATTTCTCTTAGGGCTCATGGAATTATGCAGAAGTTCCTTCCCCCACAGTGGGATGCACAGGGCTTCCCAAAGACAGAATGATTGTGAGCTAGTCTTGTTTGACACATGTCTTTGGAAATTACAGGTGCCATCCCTCCAGGAGGAGACTGGCACAATTCTCTGCCTGATTAGATTTACTCCTGTGTCCAGAAAGCTGGGACTTAAAATCTGTTCTTCCCCCTTAGATGTTGCCTCTCACCTGAGGCACAGTATCCATTTGAAAGGACCACCTGTGGGACACTCATTTCTGACACATACCCTTCACAGAGATGCACTGAGATAGGAATATGCTAATTATCACATGAAACATGGTACAAGAACCATCTGAGCACAGAGGAGGTGAATGTGATGTCTGTTTTCTTTTCCTTTCATTTATAATTCACACTGCTCCCACTCACACTTTCTTTTCCTTTTCTTAAGGAACCACAAACTATTAGAGTGATCAGGGGCCTTGGATATGATCTGATACAACCTTTTCATTTTATAAATACCAAAACTAATTCCAGGAAAGAATTGCATGACTGCCTAAAGGCATCTTATATGTGAGCTTCAGACCTGGGAGTCTAAGTGGTCTCATTGACTATTTCCTGCAGAAGTACCTCCTTAAGTGGGTCTAAAACTGTCACAGTTTTCCTCTCTATGAATTCAGATGCAGAATGTACTAGCAAAGGAATCACAGAGACTCACTCTTTTCATTAAAACCAAACCAAAACAACAGTTTCAGATAATTTAGATCCAGAAAAAAGGGGCAAAATCAGTGTAACACCATGAGCACAGGAAAGAAAGAAAACTCTAATTATAAAATGCTGCAAACTAAGTAATAGTAATAATTCCAGCTTTCTTATTCAGACTGTCTTCTAATCTATTTTAGGCACTCTGTTTACCTCCTTGTCCCTCAAACCCCACCTGTTCAAAAAAGAAGTCCAGCTTCATCTCACTCAGGCCATACTTTTGCATTTTAATCAATATTTCCACCAACAGATCAAAGCAACCACCACAAGGAAGTGTCTGACTTTAAAACTGTGTTTCTGTCTTGGGATATAAAATAGGCAGGGATAGTTTGTTTTATACATACAAGTTTGTGCAGAGGAGAATGTCAATGCAGACAAAGCAGGGGCAGGAAAGAGACCACAGGGTACAAAAACAGTGTCTCCAGGGGTGACTGCCTTGTGGTATTAAAAATGAAGCTCCATCCAGACAAACTGAATCAGATTTTTCTTGAGGGAATGACTTGCACGTCAATCCCCATGGTAAGGTTTCGAGGTGATTTGTAGGGATACCTAGGTTTGAGAACCACAGTCACAGAGGCAACGCTGATGGAAGGTCAGCTAAAGGAAATAATTTATAGTTGTGGTTACTATTTGTTCAACTGGAAGTCTGTTAATTTTTGAGTTTCCCCTCTGAGCTCATCCTATTATTCTCTAAGCTCCTTTGCAATTCTGAGTTTCTCCAGTTATAAGTGTTTCTCTGAACTCTGAGTCAGAGAAAAGAGAAGGAATGCCACGCTAAGGGTTGCAGCCGGCTTGGATACTCACTTTGAGCCCCATGAGGTAGTAAAGGACACTGATGATCATCATGGGAAGGATGTAGAAGAGGAAGGAGGTGACCTGGATAATGAAATTGTAGATCCACATGGGTTTGATGACCGTACAGGTGGCAGATCCCGGGATGAAGGACCCGTTGGGGAAATAGTGGAGCTTGATGCCGTGGATGCTGGTGTTGGGCAGAGAGAAAAGAACAGAGAAGCCCCAGACGATGCCGAGGATCCGGAGGGCCCTGCGCCGGGTGCTCTCCAGTTTGGCACGGAAGGGGTAGAGGACGGCCACGTAGCGCTCCACGCTGACGGTGGTGACGCTGAGGATGGAGGCGAAGCACACAGTCTCGAAGAGGGCCGTCTTGAAGTAGCAGCCCACGGGCCCAAACAGGAAAGGGTAGTTGCGCCACATTTCATAGACTTCCAGGGGCATCCCAAGAAGCAGAACCAGGAGGTCGGAGATGGCCAAGCTGAAGAGGTAGTAATTGGTGGGTGTCTTCATGGTCTGGTGCCGAAGAATCACCAGGCAGACCAGGAGATTGCCAACGACCCCCACCACAAAAATCATAACATATACCACGGTCACTGGGAGGAAAAGGTGGCTGCGCCGAGGCCCGCAGAGCAAAGCAAGGTAGTCATCGGTATTGTTCAGGTATTTCTTGAAGGGATCCTCTGGTTCCTGTTGGTAGATCCAGGAAACATTCTCATGTTTTTCCATCACTGCCATTAAAATGCAAGACCTGAGCCTCGTCTGGAATGAGCCTCTGTTCCAGGCTGAGCCAGAAAGGAAAGAGAAAGCTGGCAGGAAAGCACAGGCTCAGTGAAGGAGGCCCTGAGAGAGCTCCTGCTTTAGGTGGGGCTGCTCAGACCGCGGATCCTTTTTGAAGAGCCCCCAGACAGAAGCCCCGCCCCTCCGCGGGCTCTGGGCCAATGTACTTGTCAGAGGCTCCTAAGAGGACAGCTGGGTGGGGTGTGCTGGCTTCCTGAGCAGGAGCAGGAGCAGGAGGGGAGGCGGAGACGGTTCTCTGAATTGGAAGGAGCTAGGAAAGCAGGAGCAGTGCATTTTGCAAAGTTGTGGGAATCTAGGGAGAAATACAAATTTAGGTAGCAAGGACGTGCATAGAAGAGTACAAATCTCCATTGATCTTTGTCACCTGTACAGCATAACAAGAATGGAAGATCAATAGATTTCTCAAGTATCTTGTTCCATTGAAAGTTCAGGGCTCCTGGGGGAAAATGTGATCAATATACCTTCTTGGTTTTGATTGCCTCCATGACAGAATCCAACATCTGTACATCATCTAGCCCTGTCTGCTGTCTGACACTTCATTTTGACCCTACCTTGCTGAAGCAAAAAGCAGTAGGATTGGGAATCAGGCACACCTGTAGAAATTTTTTAAGACTGAGAAAGTCACTCAGACTCTCAGATCCACATTTTCTTAGCTGTTAATTGGAGAGTCATTCATTCTATTGTATTCAACAAATACTTCTTGAGGATTTACTGTGTACAAAGTAGCATATTAGACTTTGTAGAAACAGTGAACACAACCAGACAAAGTCTCTGCCTATATGGAACGTTTCTTACAGTAGGGAATTCTGAAAATGTATAAGCAAACTAATGAATGAATCAATGGAATTTCAAATCATAATTTGTGCTTTGAAGAAAAGGGACCATGCTAACATAAAGCTGCAGGCATTTCTTTTTTATTAAGAATGGTCAAAGAAGACTTAGATGTCACTTGGGCTAAGTTCTGACTGATGAAAGGTCAAACATAAAAGAGCTAAGGGAAGTGTGTTCCCAGCAAAAGTAATAGCAAGTACCAAGGCCCTGAGGCAGTAACACACTTGATGTGTTTCATAAATATTAAAAGACCAGTACAGCTGGGACTTAATGAGTGGACAGGAGAGCATGAGTGTTGAGACTGAAATGACTGGAAGGGACCAGTTATATAAAGTATTTTAGGACCTCATAATGAGTTTGGATCTTGTTTAAACTGCAGGGACATTGGATCTGGTTCAAGCTGCAGAGAAATCTTTGGGAAGTTTTGAGCAGGAGGGCTGTTCCTGGGGTCAGTAGCTCCCTTATATCTCTGGACTGTTCTTGCCCATAGATTGAAGAGGTTTCCATAGTAATGGGGTAGAAAATAGGGATGCAGCATGGATTCAGTGTATCTCTGTCAGTAGAGGTAAGTGTGAACAATCAGAGGGCTACTCTCTGTAGCTGTGGGCCAAAATAGAACATATGGTGTTAGTCCAGGGGTGAGACGGTCGACAATGTCAAAGATGTTGTTAGAGACTGGAAGGATTCATTCGGTTCAGTTCAGTTCACTTGCTCAGTCGTGTCTGACTCTGCAAACCCATGGACCGAAGCACGCCAGGCTTCCCTGTCCTTCATCATCTCCCAGAGTTTGGTTGAATTTGTGTCCATTGAGTCGGTGGTGCTATCAAACCATCTTGTGCTCTGCTGTCCCTCCTTTTTTTCAACAGCTTAGGATTGGGAATCAGGCACACCTGTAGAAATTTTTTAAGACTGAGAAAGTCACTCAGACTCTCAGATCCACATTTTCTTAGCTGTTAATTGGAGAGTCATTCATTCTATTGTATTCAACAAATACTTCTTGAGGATTTACTGTGTACAAAGTAGCATATTAGACTTTGTAGAAACAGTGAACACAACCAGACAAAGTCTCTGCCTATATGGAACGTTTCTTACAGTAGGGAATTCTGAAAATGTATAAGCAAACTAATGAATGAATCAATGGAATTTCAAATCATAATTTGTGCTTTGAAGAAAAGGGACCATGCTAACATAAAGCTGCAGGCATTTCTTTTTTATTAAGAATGGTCAAAGAAGACTTAGATGTCACTTGGGCTAAGTTCTGACTGATGAAAGGTCAAACATAAAAGAGCTAAGGGAAGTGTGTTCCCAGCAAAAGTAATAGCAAGTACCAAGGCCCTGAGGCAGTAACACACTTGATGTGTTTCATAAATATTAAAAAGACCAGTACAGCTGGGACTTAATGAGTGGACAGGAGAGCATGAGTGTTGAGACTGAAATGACTGGAAGGGACCAGTTATATAAAGTATTTTAGGACCTCATAATGAGTTTGGATCTTGTTTAAACTGCAGGGACATTGGATCTGGTTCAAGCTGCAGAGAAATCTTTGGGAAGTTTTGAGCAGGAGGGCTGTTCCTGGGGTCAGTAGCTCCCTTATATCTCTGGACTGTTCTTGCCCATAGATTGAAGAGGTTTCCATAGTAATGGGGTAGAAAATAGGGATGCAGCATGGATTCAGTGTATCTCTGTCAGTAGAGGTAAGTGTGAACAATCAGAGGGCTACTCTCTGTAGCTGTGGGCCAAAATAGAACATATGGTGTTAGTCCAGGGG
Source organism: Tragulus kanchil (assembly GCA_022376925.1). Taxonomy (NCBI): domain Eukaryota; kingdom Metazoa; phylum Chordata; class Mammalia; order Artiodactyla; family Tragulidae; genus Tragulus; species Tragulus kanchil. Next base: position 6,724,903 of record JAIOJX010000004.1, read on the forward strand.
TGAGACGGTCGACAATGTCAAAGATGTTGTTAGAGACTGGAAGGATTCATTCGGTTCAGTTCAGTTCACTTGCTCAGTCGTGTCTGACTCTGCAAACCCATGGACCGAAGCACGCCAGGCTTCCCTGTCCTTCATCATCTCCCAGAGTTTGGTTGAATTTGTGTCCATTGAGTCGGTGGTGCTATCAAACCATCTTGTGCTCTGCTGTCCCCCCCTTCTTTTGTCTTATATTTTTTTTCCAACATCAGGGTCTTTTCCAGTGAGATGGCTCTTCGCATTCACGTGGCCAAAGTATTGGAGCTTCAGCATCTTTCCTTCCAATGAATATTCAGGGTTTATTTCTTTTAGGATTGACTGTTTCAATTCCTGTGCAGTCCAAGGGACTCTCAAGAGTCTTCTCCAATACCACAGTTCAAAGACATGAATTGTTTGGCTCTCAGGCTTCTTTATGGTCCAACTCTCACATCCATACATAACTACTGGGAAAACCATAGCTTTGACTATATGGATTTTTGTCGGCAAATTTATCTCTCTCCTTTTTAATACTCTGTCTAGTTTTATCCTAGCTTTTCTTCCAAGGAGCAAGTGTCTTTTAGTTGCATGGCTTCAGTCACTGTCCACAGTGATCTTGGAGCCCAAGAAAAGGAAGGAAGGAAGGGAGAAAGAAAGTAAAAGAAGGAAGGAAGAAAATAAAGGAAGAGGGAGCTTATAACTTGTTCTTTAGTTTATAGGTGTCTGAAACAGGAGGAGCCAAATGCAGATATGCTAAATAGAAAACCATGTACCACCCAGAATTCCTGGACTTTTAAATTTGTGTCAGGATAAGAGTGGAAATCAGAGGGCCAAGGGGATGTGAGGTGGAGGTATCAGTGGCATCTGTGTAAACTGAAAGTCAAGTTATTCAGTCATGCCTGACTCTTTGCAATCCCATGGATGAGCCATGGAATTCTCCAGGCAAGAATACAAGGTAAAGTTTTCAGGTAAGGAAAACAATACTAATAGAGCGCTTATTCCATAGTAATGGGGTAGAAAATAGGGATGCAGCATGGATTCAGTGTATCTCTGTCAGTAGAGGTAAGTGTGAACAATCAGAGGGCTACTCTCTGTAGCTGTGGGCCAAAATAGAACATATGGTGTTAGTCCAGGGGTGAGACGGTCGACAATGTCAAAGATGTTGTTAGAGACTGGAAGGATTCATTCGGTTCAGTTCAGTTCACTTGCTCAGTCGTGTCTGACTCTGCAAACCCATGGACCGAAGCACGCCAGGCTTCCCTGTCCTTCATCATCTCCCAGAGTTTGGTTGAATTTGTGTCCATTGAGTCGGTGGTGCTATCAAACCATCTTGTGCTCTGCTGTCCCCTCCTTCTTTTGTCTTATATTTTTTTTCCAACATCAGGGTCTTTTCCAGTGAGATGGCTCTTCGCATTCACGTGGCCAAAGTATTGGAGCTTCAGCATCTTTCCTTCCAATGAATATTCAGGGTTTATTTCTTTTAGGATTGACTGTTTCAATTCCTGTGCAGTCCAAGGGACTCTCAAGAGTCTTCTCCAATACCACAGTTCAAAGACATGAATTGTTTGGCTCTCAGGCTTCTTTATGGTCCAACTCTCACATCCATACATAACTACTGGGAAAACCATAGCTTTGACTATATGGATTTTTGTCGGCAAATTTATCTCTCTCCTTTTTAATACTCTGTCTAGTTTTATCCTAGCTTTTCTTCCAAGGAGCAAGTGTCTTTTAGTTGCATGGCTTCAGTCACTGTCCACAGTGATCTTGGAGCCCAAGAAAAGGAAGGAAGGAAGGGAGAAAGAAAGTAAAAGAAGGAAGGAAGAAAATAAAGGAAGAGGGAGCTTATAACTTGTTCTTTAGTTTATAGGTGTCTGAAACAGGAGGAGCCAAATGCAGATATGCTAAATAGAAAACCATGTACCACCCAGAATTCCTGGACTTTTAAATTTGTGTCAGGATAAGAGTGGAAATCAGAGGGCCAAGGGGATGTGAGGTGGAGGTATCAGTGGCATCTGTGTAAACTGAAAGTCAAGTTATTCAGTCATGCCTGACTCTTTGCAATCCCATGGATGAGCCATGGAATTCTCCAGGCAAGAATACAAGGTAAAGTTTTCAGGTAAGGAAAAACAATACTAATTTTATAGAGCGCTTATTCTTCCTAGACACTATTGTAAACATTATATACACACATGATTTTCTCTTCATCAGATCTATATGTGGCTTTTTTTTTGTTCCAGAGACCTATGAATTAAAGGACAACTTACCAGCCTCCCCTATGAATTCTTCCAGTCTCTAATAACATCTTTCTCATTGCCCACCATCTAATCCCTAAACTAATGTCATGTATTTTTAAATTTTTTGAAATATAGTTTATTTACAATGTTGTTAATTTCTGCTGTATAGCGTAGTGATTCATATATATATATATATAGTCTTTATATATATATATATAGTGACTTTATATATATATAGTGACTATATATATATATATATATATATAGTCTTTTTAAACTATTATGATTTCCCATAGGGTACTGAATATAGAATTGTGTTATAAGGAGGACCTTGTTGTTTATCCATTCTCTATACAAAAGGTTAAAACTCCCACTCCATCCCTTTCCAAATCTCCTCCCCTTTGGCAATCACTAATGTTCTCTGTACCTATGATTCTGTTTCTGTTTCATAGATAAGTTCATTTGTGTACTATTTTGGATTCCACATGGAAACAGTATCATATGACATTTGTCTTTCTCTTTCTGACTTACTTAGTATAATGAACTCTAGTTACATTGTGCTACTCCAGATGGCATTATTTCATTCTTTTTTATGGTTGAGCAGTAGTCCGTTATAAACATGGATCAAATCTTCTTTATATTGATGGATGTCTAGGTTGTTTCTATGTCTTACCTGTTGTCAATAGTGTTGCTATGAACTTAAGGGTGCATGTATCTTTTTGAATTATAGTCTTTTTCAGGTGCCCAGGAGTGGGGTTGCTGGATCACATAGTAATTCTACTTTTAGTTTACTGAGGAACTGTTGTACTATTTTCCATAGTGGCTACACCAGCTTACATTTCCACCTATGAGGTAGGAGGGTTCCCTTTTCCCCACACCTTTTCCAGCATTTGTTCTTTGTAGACTTTAAAAAATATTTTTATTTATTTTAATTGGAAGATAATTACTCTACAATATTACAATGATTTTTGCCATACATCAGCATGATAGCTATTCTAACTGGTGTAATGTGGTGCTTCATTGTAGTTTTTATTTAATGCCAATAGACACAACTAAGTGACTGAACAATGTATTTTAGTATTTTTGTTACAGCAGTGCTCTGCTTCCACATCCAGCAGAAATAATTCAGACTACATTATGCTGTAGTAGCAAACAACATAAACTCTCAGTGACTTTAAACAACAAAAATTGTTTCTTTTCTGTGCTATGCATTGATTGTGGCTAGGGAGAAAAAGTTTTATAAGCACTTTCTTTATCCAGTAGAATATGGAAAAGTCTACCATTCAAAACACGGTGCTAAGACTTTTGTAAAGACTTGACATGAGGGTTTAGCTTCTCAAGCCCATCCTTCTGGGGGACTTTTCTTCATCCTTTAATATCTAGCAGTGCTCTGGGTATTCAGAATGTACTCAGTAAATGGATTATAAATGAAGAGGTGTTGTGGAAACTAGATTGGCTGTGAAGCAATCATATTTGTTGAAGGAGTAATTAGGAAAATTGTTACCATCTCATAAGAAGGTGTTTCTGTTATAGATGTGAGCAATTTGAACACATTTCCCAGAGACTCTGGAGTGAGAACAGAAGGTTGGTTTAGAGGCCTAACATTCCAAGTTTTTAACTTTGACTCACGGGTCAGGAAATGCTCATGACCTTGGATAGTATCAACAAAAGTATAGTGTCTAAAACAAGGAAGATTATCATCAATTCTGTTATACACTAACCAGCCCAGACCAAGAGTATTGGCTCTGATTCCTGCTCTTAAAGAGGGATGTAGTAAGTTGACATCATTTACTGACGACAATTGTAATGGTAGAGAGAGTTGGAGTTATTGTCCTAAGAAAGAGGAAGCCTGACTTAGACATTATCTCTAACTATTTAAAAGTGCATGTTTTTAATTGAAGAAGAATTTGATTTATCCTAATTCACTTCCTATGGCATAACTGAGAGCAATATGTCAATATAAAGAGGAAGATTTTGAGCATTCAAAGTAGACTAAAATGGAAATGGGTTACCCATGTCACTAAAGGCACTCAACTAAAGCTAAGTGGCCATCTGTTAATATTTTATCAGGTTGTGGAAGTTAAGATTAGTTTACCTTTGAAATTACGGGAAGCTGTCATATTTTAGTATTTTTGTTACAGCAGTGCTCTGCTTCCACATCCAGCAGAAATAATTCAGACTACATTATGCTGTAGTAGCAAACAACATAAACTCTCAGTGACTTTAAACAACAAAATTGTTTCTTTTCTGTGCTATGCATTGATTGTGGCTAGGGAGAAAAAGTTTTATAAGCACTTTCTTTATCCAGTAGAATATGGAAAAGTCTACCATTCAAAACACGGTGCTAAGACTTTTGTAAAGACTTGACATGAGGGTTTAGCTTCTCAAGCCCATCCTTCTGGGGGACTTTTCTTCATCCTTTAATATCTAGCAGTGCTCTGGGTATTCAGAATGTACTCAGTAAATGGATTATAAATGAAGAGGTGTTGTGGAAACTAGATTGGCTGTGAAGCAATCATATTTGTTGAAGGAGTAATTAGGAAAATTGTTACCATCTCATAAGAAGGTGTTTCTGTTATAGATGTGAGCAATTTGAACACTTTTCCCCAGAGACTCTGGAGTGAGAACAGAAGGTTGGTTTAGAGGCCTAACATTCCAAGTTTTTAACTTTGACTCACGGGTCAGGAAATGCTCATGACCTTGGATAGTATCAACAAAAGTATAGTGTCTAAAACAAGGAAGATTATCATCAATTCTGTTATACACTAACCAGCCCAGACCAAGAGTATTGGCTCTGATTCCTGCTCTTAAAGAGGGATGTAGTAAGTTGACATCATTTACTGACGACAATTGTAATGGTAGAGAGAGTTGGAGTTATTGTCCTAAGAAAGAGGAAGCCTGACTTAGACATTATCTCTAACTATTTAAAAGTGCATGTTTTTAATTGAAGAAGAATTTGATTTATCCTAATTCACTTCCTATGGCATAACTGAGAGCAATATGTCAATATAAAGAGGAAGATTTTGAGCATTCAAAGTAGACTAAAATGGAAATGGGTTACCCATGTCACTAAAGGCACTCAACTAAAGCTAAGTGGCCATCTGTTAATATTTTATCAGGTTGTGGAAGTTAAGATTAGTTTACCTTTGAGATTACTGGAAGCTGTCATATTGTGCTGCATATATGCTGCTGCTTACTCACTATCTCCTCTTGCTATTCAATGTGCATCTCAAAGTTCACATGTCTAAAACCAAGGTCATGCATCATATCCATCCACTCTAAAATGGTGCTTCACCTATATTCTCTGTTCAGTGAGTGAATGTGGCTAGTTAAAGAGATCAAACCAGTTGATCCTAAAGGAAATCAACTCTGAATTCATTGAAAGGACTGATGCTAAAGCTCCAGTATTTTGGCCATCTGATATGAAGAGATGACTGATTGGAAAAGACTCTGATGCTGGGAAAAACAGAGGGCAGAAGGAGAAGGGGATGAGAGGATGAGATGATTGGATGGCATCACTGAGTCAATGGACATGAGTTTGAGCAAGCTTCCGGAAGATGGTGAAGGACAGGGAAGCCATCCATGGGTTTGCAAAATGTTGGACACAACTGAGTGACTGAACTAGTTAACCAGTTGTCCAACCTAGAGAGATGAATATCATACTGACTTTGCCCTCTCATTTACCCACTATCTTCTGATCAGTGTCCAAATATTTCCTGCCCATTATACCTCTCTATCTTAAATATATATTCATATATATACATGCACACACACACGCACACACACACACACCACCCATGTACCCCTATATGCATGTATGTATGTATATTTATCATCCACTGTTCTCCATCTTCACTACCTCTGCCCTCTTCCAGGCTGCCATTATTTCTCCACTAAACTTCTAGCTTGTCCCACACTTCTACTGTGCTCCTTCTCTAGTCCTATCTTGTAGCTAGAATAATGTTTCTCAAATGCATATACAATCACATATCTCTGATACTGCAAATTCTTCAAGGATCTCCATTGTCTTAACATGACTTATAAGGTCATTCACAATCTATTTCCTTCTCTTCTGTTACTTTAGTTTCCAAATCTCTTTATAAACATGTTTATGTTGTATGTTGCTGGAGTTCCCCTACAAAGCAGTTTTAACTTTTGAGAGCAATATGTCAATATAAAGAGGAAGATTTTGAGCATTCAAAGTAGACTAAAATGGAAATGGGTTACCCATGTCACTAAAGGCACTCAACTAAAGCTAAGTGGCCATCTGTTAATATTTTATCAGGTTGTGGAAGTTAAGATTAGTTTACCTTTGAGATTACTGGAAGCTGTCATATTGTGCTGCATATATGCTGCTGTACTCACTATCTCCTCTTGCTATTCAATGTGCATCTCAAAGTTCACATGTCTAAAACCAAGGTCATGCATCATATCCATCCACTCTAAAATGGTGCTTCACCTATATTCTCTGTTCAGTGAGTGAATGTGGCTAGTTAAAGAGATCAAACCAGTTGATCCTAAAGGAAATCAACTCTGAATTCATTGAAAGGACTGATGCTAAAGCTCCAGTATTTTGGCCATCTGATATGAAGAGATGACTGATTGGAAAAGACTCTGATGCTGGGAAAAACAGAGGGCAGAAGGAGAAGGGGATGAGAGGATGAGATGATTGGATGGCATCACTGAGTCAATGGACATGAGTTTGAGCAAGCTTCCGGAAGATGGTGAAGGACAGGGAAGCCATCCATGGGTTTGCAAAATGTTGGACACAACTGAGTGACTGAACTAGTTAACCAGTTGTCCAACCTAGAGAGATGAATATCATACTGACTTTGCCCTCTCATTTACCCACTATCTTCTGATCAGTGTCCAAATATTTCCTGCCCATTATACCTCTCTATCTTAAATATATATTCATATATATACATGCACACACACACGCACACACACACACACCACCCATGTACCCCTATATGCATGTATGTATGTATATTTATCATCCACTGTTCTCCATCTTCACTACCTCTGCCCTCTTCCAGGCTGCCATTATTTCTCCACTAAACTTCTAGCTTGTCCCACACTTCTACTGTGCTCCTTCTCTAGTCCTATCTTGTAGCTAGAATAATGTTTCTCAAATGCATATACAATCACATATCTCTGATACTGCAAATTCTTCAAGGATCTCCATTGTCTTAACATGACTTATAAGGTCATTCACAATCTATTTCCTTCTCTTCTGTTACTTTAGTTTCCAAATCTCTTTATAAACATGCTCTTGCATGTTTATGTTGTATGTTGCTGGCAGTTCCCCTACAAAGATCATCAGATCTCTGTGCATGTTGTTATCTCTGCTCGAGGTCATCTTCCCTCCTTTTTCATCTCCCTTCACCCTGTTAACATGTATTGATCATCCAGAGTTTACTCAACGTGTTTTATGAGAAGATATCTCCCATATTTCCAGACTGGAAGTGTCCCTCTTGTGTTCTACTCTCTTACCTTCTCTATGCCTTTGTCTTAACACTGTACAGCAGAGTCAGCAAAATAGCCCACAAGCCAAATACATTCCATTACATATTTTGGTAAATAAAATTTTATTAGAATACCACATTTATTTATTTATCCTTTGTCTATGGCTGTTTTTGTTCTACAAATGACAGCTGAATGGTTGTGACAGAAACCATATGCCCCACCAAACCACAAATATTTACTCTTGGGTTGTATATTAATTTCCTAGAACTGCCATATCAGAGAATCACAGATTGTGTGGCTTCAGCAACAGAAATGTATTGTTTCTCTGTTCTGGAGGCTAGAGTTCAAAGATCAAGGTGTTGTCGAGGTAAATTCCTACTGAGGGCTGTGACAATGAATCTGTCCCATGCTTTTCCCTTTGATGGTTTGCCAGCAGTCTTCATCATTCACTAACTTATAGACACATCACTCTACTCTCTGCCTTGATGGTCACATGGTGTTTTCCTTGTGTCCCTGTCTGTCTCAAAATGTCCCCCTTCTATAAGGACACTGCCATATATAATCAAGGGGCCTACCATGTTGATGTCATTTTAAGTTGATGACTTCTTTAAGGACCTCATCTCTAAATAGGATGATACTGAGAGATACTGGGGGTTAAAAATTCAACATATGGATTTTGGAGTAGACAAAACTCAGCTCATAACAGGTTCTTTTCAGAAAACCCCTAGTTTACAGTGTTGTATTCAACCATGTATCCCAAAGGGCAAGACATAGGTCCTGCTAATGATAGTATTGCCAATATTTAGCATGATGCTTTGGCTAGACTAATCATTCAATAAATATTCACTTAGTTAAGAAATGATTTTGAGATACCACATGGTGGCCTGACATCTCATTTTTTAACTGTATTTATACTGCCTTATATAATTATTGTGATCTATTTCATAATTACTCCTAGATGTCTGAATGTTTTCATCATGATCTAGACTTTGTCTTTAGTCATCTGTAAATAAGATGCTAAATCTCTCAAGATGTGAGTTTCCTTATCACCAAGGTCAGAATTCCTGAAATACTAATATTCCATAATACTGATGACATTTGGGGAATGTGGTCATCCTTCTACCTTGGCAACTAATCTTGTCTTTGTTTACAAAGTTCAGTGGGTCTATATCCTTGTTTACATATTTTGGTAAATAAAATTTTATTAGAATACCACATTTATTTATTTATCCTTTGTCTATGGCTGTTTTGTTCTACAAATGACAGCTGAATGGTTGTGACAGAAACCATATGCCCCACCAAACCACAAATATTTACTCTTGGGTTGTATATTAATTTCCTAGAACTGCCATATCAGAGAATCACAGATTGTGTGGCTTCAGCAACAGAAATGTATTGTTTCTCTGTTCTGGAGGCTAGAGTTCAAAGATCAAGGTGTTGTCGAGGTAAATTCCTACTGAGGGCTGTGACAATGAATCTGTCCCATGCTTTTCCCTTTGATGGTTTGCCAGCAGTCTTCATCATTCACTAACTTATAGACACATCACTCTACTCTCTGCCTTGATGGTCACATGGTGTTTTCCTTGTGTCCCTGTCTGTCTCAAAATGTCCCCTTCTATAAGGACACTGCCATATATAATCAAGGGGCCTACCATGTTGATGTCATTTTAAGTTGATGACTTCTTTAAGGACCTCATCTCTAAATAGGATGATACTGAGAGATACTGGGGGTTAAAAATTCAACATATGGATTTTGGAGTAGACAAAACTCAGCTCATAACAGGTTCTTTTCAGAAAACCCCTAGTTTACAGTGTTGTATTCAACCATGTATCCCAAAGGGCAAGACATAGGTCCTGCTAATGATAGTATTGCCAATATTTAGCATGATGCTTTGGCTAGACTAATCATTCAATAAATATTCACTTAGTTAAGAAATGATTTTGAGATACCACATGGTGGCCTGACATCTCATTTTTTAACTGTATTTATACTGCCTTATATAATTATTGTGATCTATTTCATAATTACTCCTAGATGTCTGAATGTTTTCATCATGATCTAGACTTTGTCTTTAGTCATCTGTAAATAAGATGCTAAATCTCTCAAGATGTGAGTTTCCTTATCACCAAGGTCAGAATTCCTGAAATACTAATATTCCATAATACTGATGACATTTGGGGAATGTGGTCATCCTTCTACCTTGGCAACTAATCTTGTCTTTGTTTACAAAGTTCAGTGGGTCTATATCCTTGTAGGTTTATAAGAGAGAAAGAAGAAGAAAAAGACCTTGATTTAGCTTAATTTTCACAGAGGTGTCTCTGAATTCCCAATTTCCCGGAAAGTCAATGGGGGCTTCTGTGGGAGGAGATACCATATATTGAAAGAGAACCATGGTAGATGTTGATTTCTTTCTAAACTATTTGATGGGAGTAAAGTTAGTTTCAGCCTCCAGCCCCAATGGCCTTTATTGGTTGGGAACAGAAAAGGCTTAAGGGTGCTTAAACCACTAGCAAATAGAGGGTTTAGTAATTACATCTTTATGAAGGTGAATACATAGCGGCACCCAGAATAGTTTTCTCTGCAGATCAGAAGAGCACTCAGTGGAAATCAACCTCAGACTATCTGATGTGATTTATAAGTAGAGAAAAGCTCCTACTGGCTAAATGTCCAGACCTGACAGCGTTTAAGATCTTATTATTTCTTTAAACCTCTCATTTCTTTTGTTGTTGTTGTTGTTGTTTGTTTATTTATCTTTTGTGGGGTGAGGTAGGGAGGGGGATGGGGGGCCACTTCTATTGGTCTTTCATTTGTCCATTTTCATCCATCTTTGTTCTTTGGCCCATGTGGGCCTCCCATCGCGGTGGCCGCTTGTCGTCACAGAGCGCCGGCTCTGGGCGCATGCGCTCCAGAGCTCCGGCTTGGTAATTGGACACATCAGCCCAGCCGCTCCGCGGCACGTGGGATCTTCCCAGGCCAGGGCTCGAACTGGCGCCCCTTGCACTGCAAGGCGGTGTCCTTACCCACTGGACCACCAGGGAAGCCCTAAACCTCTTATTTCTTTGCGGGAAATAGTGTCAGCCTCAGTGTCATCCTCATGAGTAGCAGTAGCATAGGCAGCAGAAGCAGCTTCTATGATAGAATGTTAACTATGTGCAAGGAACTGAACTAAGAGCTTTACTCGAATAATATAACCCTTGAGACAACCAATGAGAAGGTATTTTTATTCCTTCCCATTTTACAGGTCAGAAAACCCAGGACTTAGGTTAAATACCTTATGAACTCACACAGCTGATATTCATCAGTGCCAGGACATGAATAGGACCTAACCATTACTTTTGCCTTTATTCATGAGTCATAATCATCATGCAACAAATGTGATTTTTTTCTTATGTAAACTACTGAACCATTTATATCTAAGATATCTACATTTAAACAGAGTATTCCTAATGACCCAACATACTCACATGCGGATCAGTCCAAAGCTGACATGTACTCAGTTCTGGGATTCATATTTTAAAGAATTTCTGACTAAAGTTAAAAGATCAAATTTTAGGCACTCAAGTTAGTAGAACCGGTCAGATATTTTGTATAGATTGGCCCACAGAATAAAGCAAATGGCAATTTTCCATATTAGTGATATTTATATAGCAGGGGTACTGGTAAATAGGGCTTCCCAGGTGGTTCATTGATAAATAATCTACCTGCCAAAGCAGGAGATGCAGGAGACATGGGTTTGATCCCTGGGTCAGGAGAAGGAAATGACAACCCACTGCAATATTCTTACCTGTAGAATCCATGGACAGAGGAGCCTGGTGGGCTACAGGCCACAGGGTTGTAAAAAGTTGGATGCAATTAAGCTTGCATGCAAACACACACTTGTAGATAACACCATTCAGTGTCCTTGTCACTGTGGAAAGTGTTTTCAATGAAAGTACACAGGGATTTTGGTGATCTAGTTGAAGAGACAGATTAATGAAGTAATTTCATCAGTTCAGTTCAGTCACTCAGTTGTGTCTATGGCATGATCTTCAGAAAAATCTCTTTTGGCTGTAGCAGGGAAATGAATGGAGATGAGAAAGATGGGAGCGTACAGGCTTTTCTTGTTTTCTTATAGTCCCAGTGATAGATCGTGGGTCACTTGAACTGGATAGTGGTGACGGGAAGAGATAGAATTAGAAAAGAATGTCAACAGGACTACTAAGTGTCTGCTTCTTGCTGCCTGTGTGACCTTGAGAACATCCTTAACCTCTCTGAGTCACTGTTCATATCTCTGTAGAAATTCAAACTATGGCATTGTCTGCTTCAAGGTTATTGTGAGTTGACATGGGTATCTGACACATGGTAAGTGCTATGTGAGTGTTAACCATTACAGAAGTCATCATAGTAATAGTACTCAAATTATTAAATTTAGGATGAAGGATAAAAACATTTACATAGTTGGATTCATATAAGTAAAACTGCTGGGTCAAAAAGATAACATTAAAAAGTAATTGACCTGGGCTTCCCTGGTGGTCCAGTGGGTAAGGACACCGCCTTGCAGTGCAAGGGGTGCCGGTTCCAGCCCTGGCCTGGAAAGATCTCACGTGCTGCGGAGCGGCTGGACTGATGTGTCCAGTTACCGAGCTGGAGCTCTGCAGCACATGCGCCCAGAGCCGGTGCTCTGAGACAACAGAGGCTGCTGCGATGGGAGGCCCACACAGGCCACAGAACAAAGATGGATAAAAATGGACAAATGAAAGACCAATAGAAGTGACCCGCCTTCTCCCCTCCCTCCCCACCCCACCCTCCACCAAAATAAATAAATAAATAAATCTTTAAAAAAGAAAGAGTAATTGACCTGAAATATGCTTCTTTGTAACTTTTTAAAGCCTTGTGTTAGAAAAACTAAAAAAAAAAAACACAACTTATCTTTCACATTTTTATCCTCTCCAAAAGCTGTTCAGACTTATAGTTCTACTAAGGAGACTAGAAGTCCATATGACCCCCAAAATTTGCCAGCACTAGACATCAGCAGAATTTCCTTTTTGAGGCATAGTATTATTTAATTTTAGCTTAAATTTAACTATCTTTTTATATTAAATGGTCTCCTTTTTTCTGTGAAATGCCTTTTCACACAACTTGCCCAACATAAGTAATAAATAGCAAAGCAGACTTTTGAAAACACCATAGAAACAAAGACTAAAAGGCAAATTCCAGTAAATAGTTAGAACTTTGAGGAGTCAGACAAAGGCAACCAAGGAAGTAAGGAGATTAGAAGTCATTAATGTGACAGTACAAAGCCCCCAGGAGGCTTGGTTCTGGAGGAAAGAACACTTTGGAAGATGGACATGTGGAAGATAAATTAGACTTTTCCCATGCTGCTTCTTTGGCTCGAATAATGATGCTACAAACAGGTACATATTAAGTTAAAATAAGAAAGAGATTTCTAATGGTTCTCTGAATTCTCTGAATGCAAATAAAGGAAGCTGTGTGAGAGGTGGGGACTTTCCTAGCAGGGAAGACATTCAAGGAGCCTGGAGACCTCTCAGAGCTGCTGGAAAGGATTATAAATCAGGCAAGGATGAATAAGTTTCGTTAGTGTGTCCTCCACAGACCAGCAGCATGCCCACGGGGTAAGGACACCGCCTTGCAGTGCAGGTGCCGGTTCCAGCCCTGGCCTGGAAAGATCTCACGTGCTGCGGGCGGCTGGACTGATGTGTCCAGTTACCGAGCTGGAGCTCTGCAGCACATGCGCCCAGAGCCGGTGCTCTGAGACAACAGAGGCTGCTGCGATGGGAGGCCCACACAGGCCACAGAACAAAGATGGATAAAAATGGACAAATGAAAGACCAATAGAAGTGACCCGCCTTCTCCCCTCCCTCCCCACCCCACCCTCCACCAAAATAAATAAATAAATAAATCTTTAAAAAAGAAAGAGTAATTGACCTGAAATATGCTTCTTTGTAACTTTTTAAAGCCTTGTGTTAGAAAAACTAAAAAAAAAAAACACAACTTATCTTTCACATTTTTATCCTCTCCAAAAGCTGTTCAGACTTATAGTTCTACTAAGGAGACTAGAAGTCCATATGACCCCCAAAATTTGCCAGCACTAGACATCAGCAGAATTTCCTTTTTGAGGCATAGTATTATTTAATTTTAGCTTAAATTTAACTATCTTTTTATATTAAATGGTCTCCTTTTTTCTGTGAAATGCCTTTTCACACAACTTGCCCAACATAAGTAATAAATAGCAAAGCAGACTTTTGAAAACACCATAGAAACAAAGACTAAAAGGCAAATTCCAGTAAATAGTTAGAACTTTGAGGAGTCAGACAAAGGCAACCAAGGAAGTAAGGAGATTAGAAGTCATTAATGTGACAGTACAAAGCCCCCAGGAGGCTTGGTTCTGGAGGAAAGAACACTTTGGAAGATGGACATGTGGAAGATAAATTAGACTTTTCCCATGCTGCTTCTTTGGCTCGAATAATGATGCTACAAACAGGTACATATTAAGTTAAAATAAGAAAGAGATTTCTAATGGTTCTCTGAATTCTCTGAATGCAAATAAAGGAAGCTGTGTGAGAGGTGGGGACTTTCCTAGCAGGGAAGACATTCAAGGGAGCCTGGAGACCTCTCAGAGCTGCTGGAAAGGATTATAAATCAGGCAAGGATGAATAAGTTTCTTAGTTTTCAGTGTGTCCTCCACAGACCAGCAGCATGGGCATCACATGGGAGCTTATTAGACTTGCAGAATTCAGAGTCCAGCTCTGACTTCCTCAATCAGAGAGTGCATTTCAGCAGGACTCCCAGAAGGCTTATTGGTACATTAAAGTGTGAAGAACACTGGACTAAATAACTTCAATAGTTCTTTTTTTAATTGGAACAATCCTGTGAGCCTAGGAGTGATCTCTAGAGAAGGATGTTGGGCATGGCATGAAGACAGTGGCGGGGGTCTCGTTGAGCTGGCAGGGCTCATAGGATTTGTGAAACTTCTCCATGCATTTCTGTACCAGTTCATAGCAGTGCCTGTGGTAATACAGGGAGAAGTGGTTTGTTTCTTTCAGAGTGAATGTTAAACGGTTGACTGTCAGAGTCGAAGACCGTTGAAGATTATCTGGTTTATGGCTTTATTTGTTTTATAGCTCTATTTTATTGGGGAAGAACTGAAGATAAGAAAAGGGTAGTGAAATGCCCAGGTTAAAATGGAAATTGGTAATTTCTATACTTCAATTTCTAACCAAGTTTGTTCTCTCCCTAGTTTTCTGTCTACCTCTCCAACTCTTTGTCCTTCTCCTCACTTCTTGTACATGCAGTCACACATGTATGCGCGTGCGTGCATGCGCGCGCACACACACACACACATTAAGTTAACCTTCTTAATCTGGTGGGGCTGTCCTCAGGGCCAGATACCAAGACCAAGGCGAGAAGGGATTGTAATACCTCAGAAGGAATCTTCCAGGCTTAGCAAAACAGGCTGTGAAGAACTGTATGAACAGCACTTGAAGTGGAAAAGAATGTATATTAAGAATGCCAACACTTTTCAGCATAATGCATACTCTTCATTGGTTTGTCCTCAAACTCTCCAGCTGAGATTTGTCATTGGTTTCAATAAGTCTAACTTCATGATTTAGACCAGAGGAAAAATTGGGGAAGAGTTGAGTTGTTGTTCAGTCACTAAGCTATGTCTGACTCTTTGTGACTCCATGGACTGTAGCACACTGGGCTTCCCTGTCCTTCACTATGTCCCAGAGTTTGCCCAAACTTGTGACCATTGAATTGGTGATGTCATCCAACCATCTCATCCTCTGTCGTTCCTTTCTCCTTCTATTCTCAATATTTCCCAGCATCAGGATCTTTTCCAATGAATTGGCTCTTGGTATCAATTAGCCAAAACATTGGAGCTTCAGCTTCAGTATCTATCCTTTCAATGAATATTCAGGGTTGATTTCTCCATGGTGAGTTCAGACCAGTCAATCTCCAGCACCAGAATTCAAAAGCATCAATTCTTTGGTGCTCAGCCTTCTTTATGGTCCAACTCTCACATCCATACATGACTACTGGAAAAATCATTGCTTTGACTACCACAGACATTTACTGGCAAAGTGATCTCTCTGCTTTTTAATATGTTGTCTAGATTTGTCATGACTTTCTTCTAAGGAGCAAGTGTCTTTTAATTTCATGGCTACTGTCATTGTCTGCAGTGATTTTGAAACTCAGTAAAATAAAATCTGTCACTGTTTCCACTTTTTCCCCATCTATTTGCCATGAAGTGATGGGATCAGATGCCATGATCTTAGTTTTTTGAATGTTGAATGAGCAATCCTAATCCCAGCGGCCAGAGGACCTGTATATAAATTCCACATTATCAGGAATTTTTTTAACATATTGGTCCTTGGCTAAGTTATTTAATTTAGCTTATTTATTTAATTTATTGGGGTATAGTTGATTTACAATGCTGCATTAGATTCAGGTGTACAGAGAAATTATTTTTATGTGTCTTTTACGGAGTTTTGTTGTTTACAGCTATACATAATCCCAAATCAGTCACAGGTAAATCCCTGCCCCCTCCCACCTGAACCCCCTTCCCCCACTCCCTGTCCCATTCCTCCAGGTTGTTGCATAACCCTCCATGTAAATTTCCTTAGTCTTACAACATATTCACAATGGTTGTCTCTTTTATATATGAACATGTACGTTTCCATGCTACTCTATTCATACCTTTCACCCAGTCTTCCCTCCCCCAAATGTTCATAGGTCTGTTCTTTATGTCTGTTTCTCCATTACTGCTCTGCATATCTTTTCATCAGTACCATTTTTCTAGATTCCATGTATATGTGTTACTATACTGTATTTGTCTTTCTCTTTTTTACTTATTTCACTTTGTATAATTGGTTCTAAATTCATTCACCTCATTAGGACTGATTCTTCTGCATTTTTTAAAACGGCTTAGAAGTATTCCATTGTATGTATGTACCATCACTTCTTTATCCATTCATTTGTTGATGGGCATCTGGATTGTTTCCATGTTCTAGCATTAAAGGACTGATTCTTCTGCATTTTTAAATACGGCTTAAGTCTTTAGGACCAGAATTCAAAAGCATCAATTCTTTGGTGCTCAGCCTTCTTATGGTCCAACTCTCACATCCATACATGACTACTGGAAAATCATTGCTTTGACTACCACAGACATTTACTGGCAAAGTGATCTCTCTGCTTTTTAATATGTTGTCTAGATTTGTCATGACTTTCTTCTAAGGAGCAAGTGTCTTTTAATTTCATGGCTACTGTCATTGTCTGCAGTGATTTTGAAACTCAGTAAAATAAAATCTGTCACTGTTTCCACTTTTTCCCCATCTATTTGCCATGAAGTGATGGGATCAGATGCCATGATCTTAGTTTTTTGAATGTTGAATGAGCAATCCTAATCCCAGCGGCCAGAGGACCTGTATATAAATTCCACATTATCAGGAATTTTTTTAACATATTGGTCCTTGGCTAAGTTATTTAATTTAGCTTATTTATTTAATTTATTGGGGTATAGTTGATTTACAATGCTGCATTAGATTCAGGTGTACAGAGAAATTATTTTTATGTGTCTTTTACGGAGTTTTGTTGTTTACAGCTATACATAATCCCAAATCAGTCACAGGTAAATCCCTGCCCCCTCCCACCTGAACCCCCTTCCCCCACTCCCTGTCCCATTCCTCCAGGTTGTTGCATAACCCTCCATGTAAATTTCCTTAGTCTTACAACATATTCACAATGGTTGTCTCTTTTATATATGAACATGTACGTTTCCATGCTACTCTATTCATACCTTTCACCCAGTCTTCCCTCCCCCAAATGTTCATAGGTCTGTTCTTTATGTCTGTTTCTCCATTACTGCTCTGCATATCTTTTCATCAGTACCATTTTTCTAGATTCCATGTATATGTGTTACTATACTGTATTTGTCTTTCTCTTTTTTACTTATTTCACTTTGTATAATTGGTTCTAAATTCATTCACCTCATTAGGACTGATTCTTCTGCATTTTTTAAAACGGCTTAGAAGTATTCCATTGTATGTATGTACCATCACTTCTTTATCCATTCATTTGTTGATGGGCATCTGGATTGTTTCCATGTTCTAGCTATTGTAAAAAGTGCTGCAATGAACATTGGGGTACATGTGTCTTTTTCAGTTTTGATTTCATCAGAGTATATGCCTAATAGTGGGGTTATTGGATCATATGGTGCTTCTAAGTTCTTTCAGGAATCTCCATACTGTCTACCATAGTGGCTGTATCAATTTACATTTCCACCAGCAGTACAAGATTGTTCCCATTTCTCCTCACCCTCTCCAGCATGTATTGTCTGTAGAATTTTTGATGATGACCATTGTGACTGGTGTGAGAGGATATCTTATTTTGTCTTTGATTTGCATCTCTCTGATAGTGAGTGACATTGAGCACGTTTTCCTGTGTTTCTTGGCCATCTGTATGTCTTCTTTGGAGAGGTGTCTGTCTAGGTCTTTTGCCCATTTTTTGATTGGGTTGTTTGGTTTTTTTGGTGTTGAGTTGTTTGAGGTGTTTGTATATCCCGGAAATTAATTCTTTGTTGGTTGTTTCATTTGCTGTTGTTTTCTCCCATTCTGAGGGTTGTCTTTTCACCTGGTTTGTAGTTTTTTTTTTTGCTGTGAAAAAGCTTTTAAGTTTCATTAGGTCCCACTTGTTTATTTTTGTTTGTATTTCCATTATTCTAGAGGACGGGCCACAGAAGATCCTGCTTTGATTTATGTCATTGAGTGCTTTACTTAGGTTCTCCTCTAAGAGTTTTATGGCTTCTGGTCTTACATTTAGGTCTTTGATCTATTTTGAGTTTATCTCTGTGAATGGTGTTAGGGAGTGTTCTAATTTCATTTTTTTACATGTAGCTATCCAATTTTCCCACCCCATTTATTGAAGAGGCTGTCTTTGCCCCATTGTGTATTTTTTGCCTCCTTTTGTCAAAGATAAGGTACCCATAGGTGTGTGGGTTTATTTCTGGGCTATCTATCTTGTTCCATTGGTCTGTATTTCTGTTTTTGTGCCAGTACCATGCTGTCTTGATAACTGTTGCTTTGTAGTATAGTCTGAAGTTAGGGAGGTCGATCCCTCCAGCTCCATTCTTCTTTCTCAGTATTGCTTTCGCTATTCAGGGTCTTTTGTGTTTCCATATGAAGTATGCTATTTTTTGGTCCAGTTCTATGAAGAATGTCATTGGTAACTTGATAGGAATCACACTGAATCTATAGATAATATTTGGTAGCATGATCATTTTCACAATATTGATCATTCAAACCCAGGAACATGGAATATCTCTGCATCTGTTTCAGTCTTCTTTAATTTCTTTCTTTAGTGTCTTGAAATTTTCTGTGTACAATTCTTTTATTTCTTTAGGTAAGTTTATTCCTAGATATTTTATTCTTTGATTGCTATGGTGATGGGATTGCTTCCTTGATTTCTCTTTCTGATTTTTCATTGTTTGTATATTTGTATCCTGTGAGTTTACTGAATTCATTGATTAACTCTTGTAGTTTTCTAATAGTGACTTTGGGGTCTTCTATATATAGTATCATGTCATCTGCAAATAGAAAGAGTTTTACTTCTTTTCTGACTTGAATTCTCTTTATTTCTTTTACTTGTCTAACTGTTGTAGCTAGAACTTTCAGGTCTATGTTGAATAATAGTGGTGAAAGTGGGCATCCTGTCTTGTTTCTGATCTTAGAGGGAGTGCTTTCAGTTTTTCACCATTGAGAATAATGTTTGCTGTGGACTTACCATATATGGCTTTCACTGTGTTGAGGTAGGTTCCTTCTATGACCATTTTTGAGGTGGTTTTGTCATAAATGGATGTTGGATTTTGTCAGAAGCTTTTTCTACATCTACTGAGATTATCATGTGGTTTTTGTCTTTGTTTGTTTATATTGTTTATCACATTGATTGATTTATGGGTAGTGAAGAATCCTTGCATGCCTGGGATAAATCCAACTTGATCATGGTATATGAGCTTTTTGATGTGTTGCTGAAATTTGTTATTTCCCTTTTGACTTTTCGTTATTTGGTAATCTCTTCATTCTTAAGAACTGTATTGCTTAATCTCCATGTGTTTGTGTTTTTACTATTTTTTTTTCTTGTAATTTATGTCTAGTCTCACAGCATTGTGGTCAGAAAAGGTGGTTGATATAATTTCAATTTTCTTAAATTTACTGAGGTTTGATTTGTGCTTCCATTCTTCTTTTGTTTCTTTGATTCAGGTCTTTTGTGTTTCCAAGATTCTTTTTGAAGAATGTCATTGGTAACTTGATAGGAATCACACTGAATCTATAGATAATATTTGGTAGCATGATCATTTTCACAATATTGATCATTCAAACCCAGGAACATGGAATATCTCTGCATCTGTTTCAGTCTTCTTTAATTTCTTTCTTTAGTGTCTTGAAATTTTCTGTGTACAATTCTTTTATTTCTTTAGGTAAGTTTATTCCTAGATATTTTATTCTTTGATTGCTATGGTGATGGGATTGCTTCCTTGATTTCTCTTTCTGATTTTTCATTGTTTGTATATTTGTATCCTGTGAGTTTACTGAATTCATTGATTAACTCTTGTAGTTTTCTAATAGTGACTTTGGGGTCTTCTATATATAGTATCATGTCATCTGCAAATAGAAAGAGTTTTACTTCTTTTCTGACTTGAATTCTCTTTATTTCTTTTACTTGTCTAACTGTTGTAGCTAGAACTTTCAGGTCTATGTTGAATAATAGTGGTGAAAGTGGGCATCCTGTCTTGTTTCTGATCTTAGAGGGAGTGCTTTCAGTTTTTCACCATTGAGAATAATGTTTGCTGTGGACTTACCATATATGGCTTTCACTGTGTTGAGGTAGGTTCCTTCTATGACCATTTTTGAGGTGGTTTTGTCATAAATGGATGTTGGATTTTGTCAGAAGCTTTTTCTACATCTACTGAGATTATCATGTGGTTTTTGTCTTTGTTTGTTTATATTGTTTATCACATTGATTGATTTATGGGTAGTGAAGAATCCTTGCATGCCTGGGATAAATCCAACTTGATCATGGTATATGAGCTTTTTGATGTGTTGCTGAAATTTGTTATTTCCCTTTTGACTTTTCGTTATTTGGTAATCTCTTCATTCTTAAGAACTGTATTGCTTAATCTCCATGTGTTTGTGTTTTTACTATTTTTTTTTCTTGTAATTTATGTCTAGTCTCACAGCATTGTGGTCAGAAAAGGTGGTTGATATAATTTCAATTTTCTTAAATTTACTGAGGTTTGATTTGTGGCCCAAGATGTGGTCTATCCTGGAGAATGTTCCGTGTGCACTTGAGAAGAAAGTGTATTCTTCTGGTTTTGGGTGGCAGGTCCTAAAGATATCAGTGAGATCCATCACTTGTAATGTGTCATTTAAGGCTTGTGTTTCCTTATTGATTTTCTGTTTTGATGATCTATCCATTGGTGTAATAGGGGTGTTAAAGTCTCCTACTATTATAGTGTTACTGTCAATTTCTTCTTTTATGCCTAAAAGTGTTTGTCTTATGTATTGAGGTGCTCCTATGTTGGTGCATTGCTATTTTTGAGTGTAATATCTTTCTCTTGGATTGATCCCTTGAGAATTATGTAATGTCTTGCTTTGCGTCTTACAAGCGTTTTTATTTTAAGGTCTCTTTTGTCTAATATGAGGATTGCTACTCTGGTTTTCTTTTAATTGCCATTTGCATGGAATATGTTTTTCCATCCTTTCACTTTCAGTCTATATGTGTCCTCAGGTCTGAATTTGGTTTATTGCAAACAGTAGATATATATGGGTCTTATTTTTGTATCCATTTGACTAGTCTGTGTCTTTTGGTTGGGACATTTAGTCCATTTACATTTAAAGTGATTATTGATACAAGTGTTCCTATTGTCATCTTCTTAAATGGGATTTGTTTTTGTAGATCTTTTCCTACTCTTGTATTTATTGGCTGTATAAATCCCTTTAATACTTGTTGTAGGGCTGGTTTCGTGGTACAAAATTCTTTTAGCTTTTGCTTGTCTGTAAAGATTTTGATTTCTCCATCAATTCTGACTGAAATCTATGCCAGGTAGATTATTCTTGGTTATAGATTTTTCTCTTTCTGCAGTTTAAGTGTGTTTTGCCCTTCCCTTCTGGCCTGCAGGGTTTCTGCTGAGACCAGCGGTTAATCGTATGGGGTTTCCTTTATATGTTACTTGTTTTTCTTCCCTTGCTGCCTTTAGTATTCTTTCTTTGCTTTTAGTCTGTGTTAGCTTGATTAATGTGGGCCTTGGCATGTTTCTCCTAGGTTTATCCTGTATGGAACTCTTTGTGCTTCTTGGACTTGGTTGACTATTTCCTTTCCCATGCTGGGGAAGTCTTCAACTATAATCTCTTCAACAATTTTTTTTGAACCCTTTCTTTTTCTGGGATCCCTATAATTCTAATGTTTGTTCATTTGATATTATCCTAGAGGTCTTAGAGACTACCCTCAGTTCTTTCTGTTCTTTAATTGTTACTTTCACCAGCTAGTTTCCTTATTGATTTTCTGTTTTGATGATCTATCCATTGGTGTAATAGGGGTGTTAAAGTCTCCTACTATTATAGTGTTACTGTCAATTTCTTCTTTTATGCCTAAAAGTGTTTGTCTTATGTATTGAGGTGCTCCTATGTTGGTGCATTGCTATTTTTGAGTGTAATATCTTTCTCTTGGATTGATCCCTTGAGAATTATGTAATGTCTTGCTTTGCGTCTTACAAGCGTTTTTATTTTAAGGTCTCTTTTGTCTAATATGAGGATTGCTACTCTGGTTTTCTTTTAATTGCCATTTGCATGGAATATGTTTTTCCATCCTTTCACTTTCAGTCTATATGTGTCCTCAGGTCTGAATTTGGTTTATTGCAAACAGTAGATATATATGGGTCTTATTTTTGTATCCATTTGACTAGTCTGTGTCTTTTGGTTGGGACATTTAGTCCATTTACATTTAAAGTGATTATTGATACAAGTGTTCCTATTGTCATCTTCTTAAATGGGATTTGTTTTTGTAGATCTTTTCCTACTCTTGTATTTATTGGCTGTATAAATCCCTTTAATACTTGTTGTAGGGCTGGTTTCGTGGTACAAAATTCTTTTAGCTTTTGCTTGTCTGTAAAGATTTTGATTTCTCCATCAATTCTGACTGAAATCTATGCCAGGTAGATTATTCTTGGTTATAGATTTTTCTCTTTCTGCAGTTTAAGTGTGTTTTGCCCTTCCCTTCTGGCCTGCAGGGTTTCTGCTGAGACCAGCGGTTAATCGTATGGGGTTTCCTTTATATGTTACTTGTTTTTCTTCCCTTGCTGCCTTTAGTATTCTTTCTTTGCTTTTAGTCTGTGTTAGCTTGATTAATGTGGGCCTTGGCATGTTTCTCCTAGGTTTATCCTGTATGGAACTCTTTGTGCTTCTTGGACTTGGTTGACTATTTCCTTTCCCATGCTGGGGAAGTCTTCAACTATAATCTCTTCAACAATTTTTTTGAACCCTTTCTTTTTCTGGGATCCCTATAATTCTAATGTTTGTTCATTTGATATTATCCTAGAGGTCTTAGAGACTACCCTCAGTTCTTTCTGTTCTTTGTACTTTATTCTGTTCTTCAGCAGTTATTTCCACCATTCTGTCTTCCAGTTCGCTTATCCATTCTTCTGCCTCAGATACTCTACTACTGAGTCTACAGTATTTTTAAGTTCAGCAATTGAATTGTTTGTCTCTGTTTATTTTTAATTTCTTATATGTCTTTTCTCAGTGTGCTAATTTCCTCTAATATTCTATTTTCAGAGTTTTGGATCCTTGTTAGTATCACTCTTCTGAATTCTCTTTCAGATAGTTTAACTCCTCTTCTGTCATTTGTATTTGTGTGTCTATAGTCTATCCCTTCATTTGTGTAGTGTTTTTCTGTCATTTCATCACTATTGTTAATTTTTTATTTTTTGTATTTGAGTTCTCTTTTCTTTCCAGGTTTCAAGATTGAGTTTTCCCTTCCTTTTTGGTTTTTGTCCTTGTAGAAAGGTTATGGTCTTTGATTCAGTGCTTCCTCTCCGAGGTTCCTGTGTTTAATCTCTGGCAAGGGATTATAGGTTCTATGCCTGTCTTTTTTTTAATGGCATTCAGTGGTGTTATGTCAAATATACTCCTATGAGGAACAAGAGGTGTATACCTGATAGATGGCAGCTATAAAATTATGCAAATATTATCTAACATAATGCAAAAATGTGTTAGCATACACATCTATAGCCAAACCCAAACAGTCTACAAGGGATAAGGTACAGGAAAATGTTTTGGTAAATGATGCAATCAAAATTGATATGCAACTGTTAAGATCTAAGTTAATTAAAACACCACTTAGAAAACAAATCTATAGCAAGTTCCCTGCTGGGAATATAGCAGGTATTAACTGTCACCTATGATGGGAAAGAGATGAAAGAGAATGGATAGGTAATGAGAACAAGTATAATTGTGTTGCAAGTTTATGTAGTGGTAGATAGCAAAGATGTATATGTATTGAAGTTTAGTATAGAAGGAAGAGAACAGTAGAGATAGCAAACAAAGGTATAGTTATAAAGAGGAAAGTAGTAAATATAGAAAGTCATGACAGGTACAGTGAAGAGAGAAAATTGACACTTAAAATTAAAAAAAAAAAATTAAATTAGAAAGATTGCTCCAAAAAAAAAAAAAAAAAAAAAGGCTGTCCCTGGTTCTCAGTTGTGAGTTTGTCTTCTGATTTGTGTGTGGGTCCTCTACAGAGTTTGCTTGCTCTGAGGCTATTTTAGAGGCTGTCAGTCATAGTGGGGGCTGGTGGTGGGGCTGAGGGTGGCTGCCTGGATCGCAGGCCCTTATGGAAACCAGATTTTCAAGTTATTATAGGGACCTTGCAGAGCTGGTTACTCTGGTTTGTTGGTCTGGATGGTTGGAATTGGGCCTGTGCCCCAGGAGGAATCTGCTAAATTTTACCCAGGACTCTGTTCAGCACTCTAATCCATAGTGTGGGTTTCTTCACAATTTATGGATCTCTCCAGTGTTCTCTGCCTGCCTGCGCCCCTCAGTGCTGGGTTCTGAGCTTGCCACTCAGCCACTGTGGGAACAGGGGGATGTTGGTTTCAGGAAATCTCAGGCGGGGCACTCTCCCTTCTGCTTGGTGCTCTTAGTCCCTCTCTGCTGGCACTCTCGGTCCCTTTCCTCCAGCCTCCCCTCACTGC
The DNA here is from genome assembly GCA_022376925.1 of Tragulus kanchil. NCBI lineage: Eukaryota > Metazoa > Chordata > Mammalia > Artiodactyla > Tragulidae > Tragulus > Tragulus kanchil. The sequence goes on from JAIOJX010000004.1 coordinate 6,749,861, forward strand.
CCAGTTTTCACCTGTGCCCGCAGCAGATCTGCCAGATTTTTCTCAAGTCCTCTGTTTAGCACTCTAAACAGTAGTCTGGGTTTCTGCATGGGGCTTATGGATCTCTCAGATATTGCTCTATGTCCAGCCGCTCCAATGTTACTGTCCAGCTGCACCTCTCTGTGCTGAGTTCCCAAGGGTACAGCTCAGGTCACTGTGGGAGCAGGGGGATGGATAGAGCTCAAATGGGGCACTCTTGAAAGCATTCCACCTCAGATTGGGACTTAAACCCAATCCCAGTCCAGTCCAGTCCAGTTTGGGACTCGAACCCACGTGACTGGGATTCAGACCCAACCAAAACCCACCATACTGGGTTTCAGGACCTAACTGAGCTCATATTCTTCATGTCTCTTCCCAGAAAAGAATTCAGAGAGAGACAAAGTGATAGGTAAGAAATGGATTTATTCAGATTCAAAGAAAAGTACACTCCACAGACAGTGTGGGCCATTGCAGAGTGAATCCAGCAGCCAGGAAAACATGGTGTTCTTAGCTTTTATAGGCTGGGTAATTCCATATGCTAATGAGTGGGAGGATTATTCCAGCTCTTTTGGAGAATGGGCAGAACTGTCATGGCCCCTCCAGGTGTGTCATTTAGCTTGCTGACTGAGGATCAAGGTCTAGTCTGCCATCTTAGACCTTTTTGATTCTAATGGGTTTATGTTGCATCCTTGGGCTATGTCATTCTTTCAAAAATTGTGCCCTGCTCCTTTCCCTAACCCTTACACTCTCAGTTCCTCTTCGCTGGCCACTCCTCACCCTGAGGTTTGATTCTTAAAAGCGCATTTCACCCTTCCTACTGTCTTGCTATGGCTTCTCCTTTGCTCTTGGATGTGGGTTATCTTTTTTGTCGTCGGATCCAGCCTCCTCCTGTCTGTGGTTCTTCAACAACTAGTTGAAATTCTGGCAGTTTCACAGGAGCAGATGTATGCGTGTCCTTCTATTCCACCATCTTGGCCCTTGCATCTGGCCAAGTTATTTTATATGTATGTACTTCTGTGTTCTTATGCAGAAAAATATGGATTATTCCTGTATCACCTATTCATTAGGTTTTTGTGAATTCCAACAATACCCTGGGAAAATACTTTGTAGCTTCCAAGAGATTTTTGTAGTTTATTACTTAAGCTGTCAGTCTTTCCAGTAAAGACATTAAGATTAATAATGTCAGGATACTCTTATTTACTAGTCTACTTCCTTGGCTAGGACTGTATTGCCACATAAATGCATAAAGAGTACTCAATCAAGCTTAGTTAAATGGATGGATATATGTATGAAGGAATGAAAAGGAGGCAAGAAAGATGCAAGGACAGTAGACTGGCAGCTTGTGTGAAACAGGTGTCTTATTTATGATAATCAGCTTTTCTCCAAGTTTCTTTTTGGTCTTCTGGTCTGATGTCTCATTCATATATTTTGCTCTTTCAATGATTATACTAAGCTGGCCAATAATATAGTGAGAGGAACCAGGGCTCTGTGGTCAGGTAGACTACATCTAATTTTTCTGCTTGAATCTATATTACCTTGAACAAGTTACATACCTTATCTAAACATCAATTTTCTATCAGTAAAATGGGATTCCATTTGTGCTCAGTTGCTAAATCATGTCCAGCTCTTTTGTGAGCCCATGAACTGTAGCCCACCAGGGTCCTCTGTCCATGGGCATTCCCAGGCAAGAATACTGTAGTCGGTTGCCATTTTCTTCTCCAGGGCATCTTTGCAACCCAGGGATCAAACCCACATCTCTTGCTTGGCAGGAAAATTCTTTACCAATGAGCCACCAGAGAAGCCTAAAATGGAATTAACAATTTCCAACTCGTTAGTATTGTTGTGAGGATTAAATGGAAAAATGAGTATAAATAGTTAAGCATAGTGTTTGGTATACAGTAAACATTCAGTAAATGCTATTTTACTGAATAGTTCAAGAAGTTTGATATACTACTAAAAAGATTTGATCAATGGTCACTATACTAACACCAGATAGACATCCAGTGAGTGATTTAAAGTATAATTCATAAATAAAAGATTGATTTGTGTCCTCAATCACATTTCAGGTGAAGGCAGTTTATAAATCTGATATTTTTTTACATGACTGAATTTTTTGAATCTTATATGTTAAAATATTGATCCAACTTTGCCTTTTGAAATTACTGAGTTTTTTTCTCTACTTCTGATCTATGATTCATTTTTATAAATGTTGTATGAAAACTTTTTTAAGAGGAAATATTATTTTTGATATGGGGAAAATGATCTGTAGACATTAAGATTAATAATGTCAGGATACTCTTATTTACTAGTCTACTTCCTTGGCTAGGACTGTATTGCCACATAAATGCATAAAGAGTACTCAATCAAGCTTAGTTAAATGGATGGATATATGTATGAAGGAATGAAAAGGAGGCAAGAAAGATGCAAGGACAGTAGACTGGCAGCTTGTGTGAAACAGGTGTCTTATTTATGATAATCAGCTTTTCTCCAAGTTTCTTTTTGGTCTTCTGGTCTGATGTCTCATTCATATATTTTGCTCTTTCAATGGTTATACTAAGCTGGCCAATAATATAGTGAGAGGAACCAGGGCTCTGTGGTCAGGTAGACTACATCTAATTTTTCTGCTTGAATCTATATTACCTTGAACAAGTTACATACCTTATCTAAACATCAATTTTCTATCAGTAAAATGGGATTCCATTTGTGCTCAGTTGCTAAATCATGTCCAGCTCTTTTGTGAGCCCATGAACTGTAGCCCACCAGGGTCCTCTGTCCATGGGCATTCCCAGGCAAGAATACTGTAGTCGGTTGCCATTTTCTTCTCCAGGGCATCTTTGCAACCCAGGGATCAAACCCACATCTCTTGCTTGGCAGGAAAATTCTTTACCAATGAGCCACCAGAGAAGCCTAAAATGGAATTAACAATTTCCAACTCGTTAGTATTGTTGTGAGGATTAAATGGAAAAATGAGTATAAATAGTTAAGCATAGTGTTTGGTATACAGTAAACATTCAGTAAATGCTATTTTACTGAATAGTTCAAGAAGTTTGATATACTACTAAAAAGATTTGATCAATGGTCACTATACTAACACCAGATAGACATCCAGTGAGTGATTTAAAGTATAATTCATAAATAAAAGATTGATTTGTGTCCTCAATCACATTTCAGGTGAAGGCAGTTTATAAATCTGATATTTTTTTACATGACTGAATTTTTTGAATCTTATATGTTAAAATATTGATCCAACTTTGCCTTTTGAAATTACTGAGTTTTTTTCTCTACTTCTGATCTATGATTCATTTTTATAAATGTTGTATGAAAACTTGAAGAGGAAATATATTTTTGATATGAGAAAATCTGATCTATATATATTAATTTCATCTTATCACATCAGGTAATTTTCTTTGATGGAGAGCACCAATGATGCTGTAGAGGCAAGCAAACATAGTTTGTTTAGTTGTAGCCTACTATGTAATTCACAGAGGTAGAGGTAATTCACAGAACTAAGCACTTAGCCTCACGCAGGAAAGGAACCAGGTTAACTCTGAAGAGTCAAGCAGTAGATGCTTATGAGCAGCATCTTTGGAATACTGTTGTCTGATGCTTGATTCCAACTATATTTTCTCCTTTGGGATCTTTGCTTAAGAGTCACATCTTGCAAAGGAAGAATGAGATCATCTTACCTTAGGTTTCTTACCTAATTCTGTGCATTACATCAGAGATCCAGTTCCCACTAGCAGATGAGAGGAGAGAACCAGAAAGGAATAACAACAGAAGCATGATACCTGACGTGTGAAGGTCACGTCTTTATATTTTCAAATAACTCTTTCTCTTTGATCTACCATACAAGCCCATGAGTATATTTAGGACTCAGAAAACTGACAGCATGGTTCACTATTCAAGAAAATGTGGCTGGGCTTGAGTTCAGGGCATTCTCTTTCCCTAGACCTGTTTGTCTCCATAGAAAGAGTGAGTGTTAAGGCACCAATCTTATAATTACTATTACCACAACCACCATTATGATTTGCTTTTTATTAATTTATTCAGCTATTTAAGGCTAGAATCTGGTGGCAGGACAGTCATTTAGTGAAATAAATACATAAAATGATGCATGATTGCATTTGAAGTAACTGTGATGAAAGAGAAATTAATTAGTCAGAGGGAATGTAATATGGAGTCCTGGTCTTATCTGGCAGGGCAAATGAAGTAAATGCTATTTTACTGAATAGTTCAAGAAGTTTGATATACTACTAAAAAGATTTGATCAATGGTCACTATACTAACACCAGATAGACATCCAGTGAGTGATTTAAAGTATAATTCATAAATAAAAGATTGATTTGTGTCCTCAATCACATTTCAGGTGAAGGCAGTTTATAAATCTGATATTTTTTTACATGACTGAATTTTTTGAATCTTATATGTTAAAATATTGATCCAACTTTGCCTTTTGAAATTACTGAGTTTTTTTCTCTACTTCTGATCTATGATTCATTTTTATAAATGTTGTATGAAAACTTGAAGAGGAAATATATTTTTGATATGAGAAAATCTGATCTATATATATTAATTTCATCTTATCACATCAGGTAATTTTCTTTGATGGAGAGCACCAATGATGCTGTAGAGGCAAGCAAACATAGTTTGTTTAGTTGTAGCCTACTATGTAATTCACAGAGGTAGAGGTAATTCACAGAACTAAGCACTTAGCCTCACGCAGGAAAGGAACCAGGTTAACTCTGAAGAGTCAAGCAGTAGATGCTTATGAGCAGCATCTTTGGAATACTGTTGTCTGATGCTTGATTCCAACTATATTTTCTCCTTTGGGATCTTTGCTTAAGAGTCACATCTTGCAAAGGAAGAATGAGATCATCTTACCTTAGGTTTCTTACCTAATTCTGTGCATTACATCAGAGATCCAGTTCCCACTAGCAGATGAGAGGAGAGAACCAGAAAGGAATAACAACAGAAGCATGATACCTGACGTGTGAAGGTCACGTCTTTATATTTTCAAATAACTCTTTCTCTTTGATCTACCATACAAGCCCATGAGTATATTTAGGACTCAGAAAACTGACAGCATGGTTCACTATTCAAGAAAATGTGGCTGGGCTTGAGTTCAGGGCATTCTCTTTCCCTAGACCTGTTTGTCTCCATAGAAAGAGTGAGTGTTAAGGCACCAATCTTATAATTACTATTACCACAACCACCATTATGATTTGCTGATAATTTATTCAGCTATTTAAGCTATTTATCAGACTCTATGCTGAGCATAATTATACCCCCATGGTGCCTAGAATCTGGTGGCAGGACAGTCATTTAGTGAAATAAATACATAAAATGATGCATGATTGCATTTGAAGTAACTGTGATGAAAGAGAAATTAATTAGTCAGAGGGAATGTAATATGGAGTCCTGGTCTTATCTGGCAGGGCAAAGAAGTTTCTTAGGAGGTGGGGATACTGGAGGATGTATAGAAATTGCCTAGGTGAAGGGAGCTCAGAGATAAGATTTTAGGCAGAGATGAATGTGTAAAGAGTCCATGCCTAGCAGAAGCATGATTTATTTGAGAACCAAATGAAGGGTCTTGTGCCTGGAATGCAGAGAGCAAATGAAAGCATCCCTGGGGAGTATGGTGCAGTCATGTGGGACTTAATGGGCATTTTCAGTATTCTGATATTCACCTAAGATAATAAGAAGCTATTGGATCATAAGCATGGGAGTTGACATGATTATAAGGCATGACCAACTTTACATTTTGAAACAATATATCCAGTTGCTATATGAATAGTTTGAGGGGTTAGGAGTGGGTATAGGGTGTATCAGGAAATAATTGTAGGAGTTGATGAGATGGACGAGGAGGGCTTACACTAGACTTGTAGGATAAGATAAAGAGAGTTAGATTTGAAAGATACTTAAGGAGTAAACCAGACAAATGTGGTGGTTTGGTTATAGACTGTATAGAAGAAGAGAATGACCACTATGATTCCTAGGTTTGGGCCATTGTAGTTGAGTAGATGTGATTTATTCAATCATACGAGCCAAAAATAGGTCATTTCATATTAATAAAAAACATGAGAATACATCTGAACTTGGTGGGTATGTTTTACTTTAGATGTGTTGGCATTGATATACCTTGATGACAGCTATGTGTAAAAATCCAGAAGTGGTTGGATATAGGTAGCTAGAACTCACAAAGAAGATCTTGACTACATATAATAAGCATGTGAGGCTTTTTTGGTAGAGGATAATTAGGGCTCTTTTGTGGGTGAGGTTGCCTAGGGAGAAAGTACAGATGAGAAGGGAATCTAGATTGGACCCCTGAAGAATTCCAACACTTAATTTCAAGATAGAAAATGAGCCTTACCTAGGAGCCTAAGAAATCCTCTAAGAAGTCAAGAAACAATCGTTCTTGCTTCTGTGAAAGGTGTATAATCATAATGGTGGGGAATGTGGATTGCACTCATCTGAGGAGTCAGAAGGAAGTAAGGAAATGAGGACTTAAGAATAGGCAGAAATTGTGGAAGTTTCTTAGGAGGTGGGGATACTGGAGGATGTATAGAAATTGCCTAGGTGAAGGGAGCTCAGAGATAAGATTTTAGGCAGAGATGAATGTGTAAAGAGTCCATGCCTAGCAGAAGCATGATTTATTTGAGAACCAAATGAAGGGTCTTGTGCCTGGAATGCAGAGAGCAAATGAAAGCATCCCTGGGGAGTATGGTGCAGTCATGTGGGACTTAATGGGCATTTTCAGTATTCTGATATTCACCTAAGATAATAAGAAGCTATTGGATCATAAGCATGGGAGTTGACATGATTATAAGGCATGACCAACTTTACATTTTGAAACAATATATCCAGTTGCTATATGAATAGTTTGAGGGGTTAGGAGTGGGTATAGGGTGTATCAGGAAATAATTGTAGGAGTTGATGAGATGGACGAGGAGGGCTTACACTAGACTTGTAGGATAAGATAAAGAGAGTTAGATTTGAAAGATACTTAAGGAGTAAACCAGACAAATGTGGTGGTTTGGTTATAGACTGTATAGAAGAAGAGAATGACCACTATGATTCCTAGGTTTGGGCCATTGTAGTTGAGTAGATGTGATTTATTCAATCATACGAGCCAAAAATAGGTCATTTCATATTAATAAAAAACATGAGAATACATCTGAACTTGGTGGGTATGTTTTACTTTAGATGTGTTGGCATTGATATACCTTGATGACAGCTATGTGTAAAAATCCAGAAGTGGTTGGATATAGGTAGCTAGAACTCACAAAGAAGATCTTGACTACATATAATAAGCATGTGAGGCTTTTTTGGTAGAGGATAATTAGGGCTCTTTTTGTGGGTGAGGTTGCCTAGGGAGAAAGTACAGATGAGAAGGGAATCTAGATTGGACCCCTGAAGAATTCCAACACTTAATTTCAAGATAGAAAATGAGCCTTACCTAGGAGCCTAAGAAATCCTCTAAGAAGTCAAGAAACAATCGTTCTTGCTTCTGTGAAAGGTGTATAATCATAATGGTGGGGAATGTGGATTGCACTCATCTGAGGAGTCAGAAGGAAGTAAGGAAATGAGGACTTAAGAATAGGCAGAAATTGTGGAAGTTATTTTGATAAATTTGGCTGTGGAGGAGAAGAAGAGAGATGGGATTGAGACTAGATAGTAAATTTTGAGTTATGGGAATTATTACTATTTTTGATAGAAGAGGGTTATTTAAAAGCAAAAAGAATTCCTTTGAAAGACAGAGAAAAGTAGAAGAAAGATGAAAGTTTTCTACTTGAAAAGATGAAGTTTTCTACTTGAAAGATGAAGTTTTCTACTTGAAAAGAGTAAAAGAACACTACATGTGTGTAAGGTTCATTAGCAGGTGGGAAAAGGGGCACACACCTCCAAAGTTGGGAAAATTAACATTGACAAAGGGAAAAGGACAGCTCCTCTGTTGTGAGAAAAGGGAAGGTGGTTTCTAGATTTTGTTACAGAAAGTTTAGAGACTCTGGCCTTTGATAACTTCTAGGTGTGTGTGTGTGTGTGTGTGTGTGTGTGTGTGTGTGAAGTATAAAGAAATGATTTCTACTGAAACTCATCAAAGAAGTGGCTGGAAGAGGGAGTTGAGTGACAAAATGGTCAGAGGTCAGGTAGAAGTTTGGGGAAGGTGGATAATGGCTCATTTAGGCTTATCAGCAAGTAGGAAACTGAGTTAACCAGTAAAAGTTGTAAGGTTGCTGGGTTAATGAAGGTCCACTTTAGACTAGTCAGCAGTCAGTCAACATACATTTGTTGAACTGGACATTGTTCTGGCCTCAGGATATGGTACAGTGTGAGAGGAACACTCTCCTATTGAGGAACCTACTTGTTACTGATAGGATTGTGAGAGATGGAGGCTTCCTGGCTCCACAGGAGGACTTATTTTTTTTCTTTAAAGCATGGATGTGTTACTAAACTACTCTTCCTATATGATGATTTTAACCAGTCATACCCAACTGTTGTATTATAGTCATAGAAAGAATAATGTTTTATAAATGAAGGTAGAGACTTGCTTGAAACATAAATAAATAAACAGAGAAAGTACAGATGAGAAGGGAATCTAGATTGGACCCCTGAAGAATTCCAACACTTAATTTCAAGATAGAAAATGAGCCTTACCTAGGAGCCTAAGAAATCCTCTAAGAAGTCAAGAAACAATCGTTCTTGCTTCTGTGAAAGGTGTATAATCATAATGGTGGGGAATGTGGATTGCACTCATCTGAGGAGTCAGAAGGAAGTAAGGAAATGAGGACTTAAGAATAGGCAGAAATTGTGGAAGTTATTTTGATAAATTTGGCTGTGGAGGAGAAGAAGAGAGATGGGATTGAGACTAGATAGTAAATTTTGAGTTATGGGAATTATTACTATTTTTGATAGAAGAGGGTTATTTAAAAGCAAAAAGAATTCCTTTGAAAGACAGAGAAAAGTAGAAGAAAGATGAAAGTTTTCTACTTGAAAAGATGAAGTTTTCTACTTGAAAGATGAAGTTTTCTACTTGAAAAGAGTAAAAGAACACTACATGTGTGTAAGGTTCATTAGCAGGTGGGAAAAGGGGCACACACCTCCAAAGTTGGGAAAATTAACATTGACAAAGGGAAAAGGACAGCTCCTCTGTTGTGAGAAAAGGGAAGGTGGTTTCTAGATTTTGTTACAGAAAGTTTAGAGACTCTGGCCTTTGATAACTTCTAGGTGTGTGTGTGTGTGTGTGTGTGTGTGTGTGTGTGTGAAGTATAAAGAAATGATTTCTACTGAAACTCATCAAAGAAGTGGCTGGAAGAGGGAGTTGAGTGACAAAATGGTCAGAGGTCAGGTAGAAGTTTGGGGAAGGTGGATAATGGCTCATTTAGGCTTATCAGCAAGTAGGAAACTGAGTTAACCAGTAAAAGTTGTAAGGTTGCTGGGTTAATGAAGGTCCACTTTAGACTAGTCAGCAGTCAGTCAACATACATTTGTTGAACTGGACATTGTTCTGGCCTCAGGATATGGTACAGTGTGAGAGGAACACTCTCCTATTGAGGAACCTACTTGTTACTGATAGGATTGTGAGAGATGGAGGCTTCCTGGCTCCACAGGAGGACTTATTTTTTTTCTTTAAAGCATGGATGTGTTACTAAACTACTCTTCCTATATGATGATTTTAACCAGTCATACCCAACTGTTGTATTATAGTCATAGAAAGAATAATGTTTTATAAATGAAGGTAGAGACTTGCTTGAAACATAAATAAATAAACAGAGAAACAATGGAGTTTGAGTATCACTAATAATATTTTAAATAATTGATCATAGAGACTAAAATAATAAGAGAAAAATGTAAAGGAGGAGTAATGAAGAATTCATGAACTGGTAGTTTTCTTGGGAATAGTCGAAGAAGCAAACTGGAAGAATAGGGGATATGGTTTGAATGGGATCGATTAAGATGTGGTTTGGGGAATAGAATTATGACTAAAAGAAAAGTCTAGAGTATAGTGTAAGAAAGATTGTCTCAGATGGAGTGGAGGCCACCACTAGAGGTGAGATGGTCATGAAGCCAAATGGTCAGGATGTTGAATGGGTTTATACATATGGAGGTGAAGCACAAACATGATGACGGGCTTCGTGGAGAGAGATGCTCTAAACCAGGTACCAGAGTCTTTGAGGAGTGAAAGATATGCCTGGCACATCAGTTCTAACAGCATTGAGTAAGGATGAATGATGGTGTATGTAATTACTTGATTCTTAGCAGGGCTCTTGTGGCTTCTAAGAGTATCAGTCATTTGTAAGCATCTTATATGTTATCTGTTCTTCAGAATATTTCCATTATCATCCCATTTGCAGATAGGGAAGGTGATGCTCAGAGATTACTTTAGGCTACAGAATTAATAATTGGCAGAACAAAGATGAGGCCCAGGTATCTCTGGTAGGTATCCAGATTTTAGCTTTTAAGTTGAAGAAGAAGTAATTTTTGGTTTGCCATACTGAATCTTCATGGAGAGACAATCTGAGAAAAACACTTAAAGCCATCCACGAAAGTGAGCCCCAGATAAAGCAGATCAGGAGACACAGAAGCTCTTTCCACCTGCTGTAAGGCTTCTGACTAGCAGTCTGAGATGTGTTGGCCTCTGAGATGACTGAGTTATGGTCAAGCCTAGTGGGAGGAATCAGAAACTGGTGGTGCTCTGAAAGATTCTTGTCTGGCAGGCAGAACTGGCTGGAAGAAGACAGCAGCAAGTTGAAGTGCTATCAGCCAATCAGTGTAGGGGTTCTGGTCCAGAACTAGTATGTTGTACCTAGTGTGAGAATGATGGGGCAGTCGTTGCTGCAGTTCAGGTAGAAAGGCAGCAAGAGGGAAACCAGGCATCACAGAGCAGATGTATGTTGCCAACGCTATGATCACTAATAATATTTTAAATAATTGATCATAGAGACTAAAATAATAAGAGAAAATGTAAAGGAGGAGTAATGAAGAATTCATGAACTGGTAGTTTTCTTGGGAATAGTCGAAGAAGCAAACTGGAAGAATAGGGGATATGGTTTGAATGGGATCGATTAAGATGTGGTTTGGGGAATAGAATTATGACTAAAAGAAAAGTCTAGAGTATAGTGTAAGAAAGATTGTCTCAGATGGAGTGGAGGCCACCACTAGAGGTGAGATGGTCATGAAGCCAAATGGTCAGGATGTTGAATGGGTTTATACATATGGAGGTGAAGCACAAACATGATGACGGGCTTCGTGGAGAGAGATGCTCTAAACCAGGTACCAGAGTCTTTGAGGAGTGAAAGATATGCCTGGCACATCAGTTCTAACAGCATTGAGTAAGGATGAATGATGGTGTATGTAATTACTTGATTCTTAGCAGGGCTCTTGTGGCTTCTAAGAGTATCAGTCATTTGTAAGCATCTTATATGTTATCTGTTCTTCAGAATATTTCCATTATCATCCCATTTGCAGATAGGGAAGGTGATGCTCAGAGATTACTTTAGGCTACAGAATTAATAATTGGCAGAACAAAGATGAGGCCCAGGTATCTCTGGTAGGTATCCAGATTTTAGCTTTTAAGTTGAAGAAGAAGTAATTTTTGGTTTGCCATACTGAATCTTCATGGAGAGACAATCTGAGAAAAACACTTAAAGCCATCCACGAAAGTGAGCCCCAGATAAAGCAGATCAGGAGACACAGAAGCTCTTTCCACCTGCTGTAAGGCTTCTGACTAGCAGTCTGAGATGTGTTGGCCTCTGAGATGACTGAGTTATGGTCAAGCCTAGTGGGAGGAATCAGAAACTGGTGGTGCTCTGAAAGATTCTTGTCTGGCAGGCAGAACTGGCTGGAAGAAGACAGCAGCAAGTTGAAGTGCTATCAGCCAATCAGTGTAGGGGTTCTGGTCCAGAACTAGTATGTTGTACCTAGTGTGAGAATGATGGGGCAGTCGTTGCTGCAGTTCAGGTAGAAAGGCAGCAAGAGGGAAACCAGGCATCACAGAGCTGTTGTTTGTTGCCAAGGCTCTGATTATCTTAAACTAATGGCTAATTTACATCCCCATCCTAGAGGTGCTACAGCATTGGGCAAATTACCCAGAGGAGTCAGGAATAGAGAGACTAGACATTATTCATTGGGACAGTCACAAAAAGGCATAATAGCAATGCCAGTAAGGGAAACCTGATGTCCATCTGTCTGTTCATTCATCTCTGCATCAGGTAAACACTGGCCAGTGCCTACCAAGTGCAAGGCCTTGTACTGCAGGAGGGGACAGAGAGATAAAGTAGATCATTGGGTTTCTCTGGTTGATGCCCCCTTCTGCACTCCCAGAAGACTTTCAGCTATTTGATTGCTTCTAACTTACTGCAAGTGAGGCAAAGATAGACTTGGACCCTGCAGAAAAATAAAGCTCCATACTCCATCAAGTGAGTTTCTGTATACAGGCACATTTAAAATATCAGTGAGAAACAATACCTGGATGATCAAGATGCAATGTATAGTAGACTGCAGTGGGCAAGCCTGATGAGAATGCCACAAATGAGCAACAAAAATGTAGCATTCAATTCCACGGTCTTGCCATAAGAACTGCGTACAATCACTTTAGCTCTTTCAGGGAAATCCTTCTACCCTTTAGAAGTTCTACCCTTATTTATGCATGGCTCATTATACAGCAGCTGTCTTCATTACCATCTTGATTTTAACTGATGGGAAGCGTTGTCATGGTGATCTTGGAACATAGGCCTGAATACAGATCATCATGAACTTACCCCAAATTAGAGGCAGTGGATCGATAAGGAGTCATAAATCCTTTGCCTCTCTTCCTCATGTATGAGCTTTTTTAATGAAGGGATATGAGAATTACTGGAGAGGAACCCTTAGCAGCAAGTTGGGATGGACATGGATCCTCACACACCTGTTTCATGAAGATTTCCAGGTTAGCAAAGTCATAATCCAGTTCCGTTGCATAGATGTAGGTTGTACTTCAAGTGTCAAAAAGATGCACCACTGTTGGCAAATGGAACTAGAAGTGCATTGAAGGCTTCCTATAAACACTTTACTGACTCTAAATAGCTCAGATTCACAGCTTATTGAGAATACTTATTAATAATTTGGGTGTTTGAATTAAGATCAAGGACCACTAGGGCTGAATAATCCTTAGATATAACCTAAGCTGAATTTTTGACTTACAGATGAGGGAACAAGGCCTAGAGATGCAACGAACCCATTTAAGGTACCTAGTAACCAAGAGGCAGGTCGATTAATTTAGAATGGGATGATTTTTTCTCTCTCTGTTTCTGATATGCTCTTCCACTAAAGTCATCTTTAAATAAAGGCTTTCAGGGAACAAGTGTTTTCTTCTTTGATGGAAAGAAAGCTGATAGGAATAAAAATAAACCCAGAGATCTCTCTCAATATTAAGATTGATTTAGGCATGTAAAGTCACTGACCTGAACCTCCTAATAGAGCCTGACTCACTCGGAAGTTATTACTAATGGACCTGAAATCTTGAGGAGAGGAGCAGTATCATTGTTCGAAGCAGGCTTCTCAAGACATGTCCCAGTCAAGCTGACAGCAAGACCTCTTTATCTCTGGTTTCTTAGTCTCCAAACCCATTAGCCTAAGCATCCTTTGATATATTTCTGTTGTTCCTTCTAGAGCTCCATTGATGACTGTGACAAGTGCGGGTGACTTCACTTCATAGGATCAGAGTATTACTGTGACACTTAGCTATAATTTAAATCATGTAGGTCTCCTGGAGACCTTGGTGAATCATGGTAGAAATATATATCCCTTTTGTTAATATTAAAGGTGATTTGGGACTTGGTATTGCCTTTTTACCATGGTCAAAGGCTAATGATCTTAAGAGCTTTCTGCCTGAGAAGAGACATAAACATGATTAAATTAACTGAGATTTGGGTTAGACACCCAGGGTCTTAGAAACAAATGCTGGCTTTCTGTTGATGGAGATTTTTTTTTATCTTTTGCGGGGTGGGGTGGGGAGGGAGGGGGATGGGCGGGCCACTTCTATTGGTCTTTCATTTCTCTATCTTCATCTGTCTTTTTTCTTCGGCTCCTGTGGGTCTCCCATCTCGGTGGCCTCTGTCGTCGCAGAGCGCCGGCTCTGGGCGCATGCGCGCCAGAGCTCCGGCTCGGTAATTGGACACATCAGTTCAGCCGCTCCACGGCACGTGGGATCTTCCCAGGCCAGGGATTGAACCGGCACCCCTTGCACTGCAAGGCGGTGTCCTTACCCACCGTACCACCAGGGGAAGCCCTGGAGATGTTTCAACCTCACTCATCCTCGGTTTCCTCATATGTGAATCAGGCTCATGACTGAATATCCTGTCAGGATTGCTGTGAGGAAACGATGAGAAAATGTAAAAGAACTAGATTAGGGGTTATCACCATCTCCACCCTTACTCAGCACCCTCTGTGTACTGGGGCTGTGTGGATAAAGACACAAGAGGCCTCTTTACTCTTGGGAGCCATTTGGCTCAGATTGCTTCTTCAAAAGGATTCCATATCCATCAGTTCACCTAATGTTGTCACTCATGGTAAGAGGTGAAGACAGAGGAGAAAATGGATGTGTTCATCACCATGTCGAGTTGGGATTCCAGAGTTTTAGTCCTGGCTGAGTTTTATTTGTTTATTTATTTGAAATCAATATATTTGTTTTCAAATTAATTTCTGTTAGCATATAGTTGCTTTACAATGTTACATTAGTTTCTACTGTATAGCAAAGTGAATCAGCTGTATATGTATATATACATGTATCTCCTCTTTGTCACCACGGAGCACTGAGTACAGTTCCCTGTGTGATACAGTAGGTTCTCATTAGTTACCTATTTTATACATAGTATCAATAGTATGTGTGCATCAGTCTCCATCTCCCGATTTACTGCAGGCCCCTCTTTTCCCCTTGGTATCCATACATTTGTTTTCTGCACCCAAGTTCTCTATTTCTGCTTTGTTAATAAGATCAACTCTACCTTTTTCCTAAATTCCATTCCACATATGTGTTAAGATACAATATTTTTTTCTGACTGCAGTTTAATGTAGCCCATCTGATCTTGAAGTCACCTTTAGAAACTGCGAAACTAATCCTGTTTTTCCCCAACTTGAAATCCTCCATTAGCTTCCTGTTGCTGTTAGAATAAATCCCAATACCATCAACTTTTTCTGCAGTATCTCACCCCATTTGGCCTGTCCCCACTTCTTCATCTTTCTCCTTTCTCACTCCTACTCAATGCATTTCAGCAACAGAAGACTTCTTTTAGTTCTTCCAAACTGCCTCCTTTTCCTGCCTCTGGGACTTCACCTAGCTACTTCAGACTCTAATGTTCTTCCTCCTGGAAACTTATAAAAGTGCCTCTTTCTCCTACTTTAGTTCTCAACTTGAATGTCTCTTGCTAAGAGATTTTTTCCTTGAATACTTTTCCTAAAAGCAAATGTGCCATGCTATTTTCTGTTCCACTCTTTTATTTCTTATTTTTGAGGCAATCTCAGTTTGTATTTCTTTGGTAATAATCACTTTCTTCTATTGTGTTTACTAGCTTTACATTCTTTGGTCTATCTAATCCTTTGAAATGTAAGCTTCATGGAAGTTGGAACTGTATTCCACTTGTGGCTGTGTTTCCACCATCTGGCATAATGACTGGCACCTAGTAAGCAGTCAGTAAAATTTGCTACATAACCAATGTATATCAGTGAATAAATTAATATGTTTAGATAAAACTCTGAGATTTAGGTTCATTATACACGAACATATGCTCTAATAGAAAAAAAAAAACCCCCTCTTCATTTTTATTTTACCATTAGTTTCTACTGTATAGCAAAGTGAATCAGCTGTATATGTATATATACATGTATCTCCTCTTTGTCACCACGGAGCACTGAGTACAGTTCCCTGTGTGATACAGTAGGTTCTCATTAGTTACCTATTTTATACATAGTATCAATAGTATGTGTGCATCAGTCTCCATCTCCCGATTTACTGCAGGCCCCTCTTTTCCCCTTGGTATCCATACATTTGTTTTCTGCACCCAAGTTCTCTATTTCTGCTTTGTTAATAAGATCAACTCTACCTTTTTCCTAAATTCCATTCCACATATGTGTTAAGATACAATATTTTTTTCTGACTGCAGTTTAATGTAGCCCATCTGATCTTGAAGTCACCTTTAGAAACTGCGAAACTAATCCTGTTTTTCCCCAACTTGAAATCCTCCATTAGCTTCCTGTTGCTGTTAGAATAAATCCCAATACCATCAACTTTTTCTGCAGTATCTCACCCCATTTGGCCTGTCCCCACTTCTTCATCTTTCTCCTTTCTCACTCCTACTCAATGCATTTCAGCAACAGAAGACTTCTTTTAGTTCTTCCAAACTGCCTCCTTTTCCTGCCTCTGGGACTTCACCTAGCTACTTCAGACTCTAATGTTCTTCCTCCTGGAAACTTATAAAAGTGCCTCTTTCTCCTACTTTAGTTCTCAACTTGAATGTCTCTTGCTAAGAGATTTTTTCCTTGAATACTTTTCCTAAAAGCAAATGTGCCATGCTATTTTCTGTTCCACTCTTTTATTTCTTATTTTTGAGGCAATCTCAGTTTGTATTTCTTTGGTAATAATCACCTTCTTCTATTGTGTTTACTAGCTTTACATTCTTTGGTCTATCTAATCCTTTGAAATGTAAGCTTCATGGAAGTTGGAACTGTATTCCACTTGTGGCTGTGTTTCCACCATCTGGCATAATGACTGGCACCTAGTAAGCAGTCAGTAAAATTTGCTACATAACCAATGTATATCAGTGAATAAATTAATATGTTTAGATAAAACTCTGAGATTTAGGTTCATTATACACGAACATATGCTCTAATAGTATTTCTCCTAATTATTCTCTCAACTACAAATATGAGAGGAGATGTACCTCTTCCCTCTGTGACTGCCACTTCCTAGTCTATATCAGGCCTACTTTGCACTTTCTGTTATATTTTCCTCTGCTTGATTGAACTATGTGTTCAGTTTTGCATACAGAATTTACTAAAACAAATGTTATAGTGAGGAGAACACAAGACTGGTAGTCTGAAAATCTGAATTCTAAACTTAGATAGGCTTCTAATTACAACATGATACTAGATAAGCTAGGTGCCTATTTTGGCACTTCAGCTTCTCCCACATTTATACTGAGAAGATTGGGCCCGAAAGGGTTTAATACGTAGATTAATAGGCAGATTTGATAAGGAGGCCAGCAGGTCCCAAGGAGGAGGAGGTGACAGACAAAAAGAAGAAGGAGAAGTATTTTTCTAACTTGAAATGTTTGTTATGATAAGATCAACCCAAAACTAAGTTTATTGTTTTATGCTGATGTTGTGGGCCTAGTAAGGCCTTTATACCAGAATGTCTCACCTAGCCCAGAGACTATCACCTGGCTAACTCATGTTGTGGTTGTGGGGCTGCAAGGCTTTTACAACCTTAAGCTATTGTTTTAACAACTGACGGGAAATACAAATTGTCATGCTTAAACTGGCAAAGGGGGTACTCTTCTATCCCCCTTCCAGCGTCTATGCTGGAAGCTCTTCCCTATCCTTTCTCACTTTAATAAAATTTTCACTGCGAACCCGCCCGCCGCGAGGAGCCGCCGGAACCCGCCCGCCGCGAGGAGCCGCCGGAACCCGCCCGCCGCGAGGAGCCGCCGGAACCCGCCCGCCGCGAGGAGCCGCCGGAACCCGCCCGCCGCGAGGAGCCGCCGGAACCCGCCCGCGCGAGCCGCGGAACCCGCCCGCGCGAGCCGCGGAACCCGCCCGCGCGAGCCGCGGACGCCCGCGAGCCGCGGACGCCGCGAGCGCGGAGCCGCGGAGCGCGCGGAGCGCAGGCGGGAAGTTCAGCCACTCTAACTGGAGTGCTTGCTGAACTGAGAGAGGAAGTCGTCCACGGGCTGCTGACCAGGGACCAGGCGCGTGTTGGACGGGAAGGATCGCGTCTGCCCTTGGTACTTAGCCACATAACCGGCAGTGGTGGAGGAGCCCGCGCTCCCCTAGAGCTGCAGCAGCAGCGGAGGAAGCCGGGGAAAGAGCAGGGATTGGAGACGACAGGCGGGCGCACGGTAGAGCCGGGGCACCCCCTCCAACACGGGACTGCGTGTGCCGCGGCCTCCGCCCGACTGACCTGAATCAGCCCACCGTCCCGGCCAGCACCCAGTATGGCAGCAAAGCCCTCATTTTGCTGAACACAAAAACAGAAACCACAGCAACCGGCACTGTAAGGGAAAGACCACGCCATCAAGACACCACCATCAAGAGCAGATTGGTTTCCAACAGGCATTTATACTGAGAAGATGGGCCAAGGGTTTAATACGTAGATTAATAGGCAGATTTGATAAGGAGGCCAGCAGGTCCCAAGGAGGAGGAGGTGACAGACAAAAAGAAGAAGGAGAAGTATTTTTCTAACTTGAAATGTTTGTTATGATAAGATCAACCCAAAACTAAGTTTATTGTTTTATGCTGATGTTGTGGGCCTAGTAAGGCCTTTATACCAGAATGTCTCACCTAGCCCAGAGACTATCACCTGGCTAACTCATGTTGTGGTTGTGGGGCTGCAAGGCTTTTACAACCTTAAGCTATTGTTTTAACAACTGACGGGAAATACAAATTGTCATGCTTAAACTGGCAAAGGGGGTACTCTTCTATCCCCCTTCCAGCGTCTATGCTGGAAGCTCTTCCCTATCCTTTCTCACTTTAATAAAATTTTCACTGCGAACCCGCCCGCCGCGAGGAGCCGCCGGAACCCGCCCGCCGCGAGGAGCCGCCGGAACCCGCCCGCCGCGAGGAGCCGCCGGAACCCGCCCGCCGCGAGGAGCCGCCGGAACCCGCCCGCGCGAGCCGCGGAACCCGCCCGCGCGAGCCGCGGAACCCGCCCGCGCGAGCCGCGGAACGCCGCGCGCCGGGGAGCCGCGGGAGCCGCGAGCCGCGAGGCGCCGCGAGGCGCGCGCGAGAGCCGCGCGGGTAAGTTCAGCCACTCCAACTGGAGGGCTTGCTGAATGGAGAGGAAGTCGTCCACGGGTTGCTGACCAGGGACTGGGCACGAGTTGGACGGGAAAGCTCGCGTCCGCCTTTGGTACTTAGAGACATAACCGGCAGTGGTGGAGGAGCCCGCGCTCCCCTAGAGCTGCAGCAGCAGCGGAGGAAGCCGGGGAAAGAGCAGGGATTGGAGACGACAGGCGGGCGCACGGTAGAGCCGGGGCACCCCCTCCAACACGGGACTGCGTGTGCCGCGGCCTCCGCCCGACTGACCTGAATCAGCCCACCGTCCCGGCCAGCACCCAGTATGGCAGCAAAGCCCTCATTTTGCTGAACACAAAAACAGAAACCACAGCAACCGGCACTGTAAGGGAAAGACCACGCCATCAAGACACCACCATCAAGAGCAGATTGGTTTCCAACAGGCAGATATGAAGATAAAAACCAAGGACAGTATTTAACTTTTTTTTTTTTTCTTTCTTTTTTCATTTTTTTCTGCTTGTTTGTGGTGGACTATTTTGCTTATTCAATTGATTGGTTTGGGGTTTATTAGTTTCTTTGTTTATTGGGTTTTTTATGGTTGTTTTTTGGGTTTTTTGTTTTGTAGTTTTCATTTGTTTGATTTATGCTATGTGTTGTTTCTTTGTTTTCGGTCTCATTAATTTCTTTTTTTTTGATTTTTTAATTTTTAACCTTCTTTTGACTTTTATTATATTTTTTTAACTTTAATTTTAATTCTTGAAAACCTCTAATTCTCTTTTCTCTTTCCTCTTTCCCACTGCTTTCTTTCTCTATGTTCTAAATGTAAAACATCTTCCTAGCTATCAATATCCTCTAGATAAATTATTTCCTATCTTTCTGTCTGCACTATTCACTTCCAAATGCACTAAACAGTACACACACTAATCTTTGCTACCTAATCCTATAAAATACTTCCAAGACAAATCTTTTCCGTTGTATTACTTATAGACTCTCCTCCTTGTCACCCCGAGCACATGTCCTAATTTAAAATTGCTTTCATTGTAATTATCCAAGCCAGGACCTTGTGCTAGATCTATTATTCAGGCACTATTTTAATTAATTCAAAGCTTAACGGGCAAGTATCATCTGTGATTGCATGAGTTGCTAGAAAGATTTCCTGCGCCTTATCTCTGTAAAACTGGTCAGTTGTGGGGATTGCTGTATATGTATGTATATCTTATGATTATGTTAGAAAACATCTGCATACTTTTATGACTGTCACCCATCAGGGATGCACCTCTTGTTCCTCAGATGCTAGTGTGTGAACTAGTATCACAGAACACCATAGCAAACCAGACATAGAGCCTACACCCCCTGACCAATCATCAAACCACGGATCCTCGAACCGGAAGCCCGGATTCCAAGACCCCACACTGATTCTCAAAGACCATACAACACTACAGATTACACAAAGCCCCCCCAATTTTTTTGCTGAACACAAAACAGAAACCACAGCAACCGGCACTGTAAGGGAAAGACCAAGCCATCAAGACACCACCATCAAGAGCAGATTGGTTTCCAACAGGCAGATATGAAGATAAAAACCAAGGACAGTATTTAACTTTTTTTTTCTTTCTTTTTTTTTTTTCTTTTTTTTCTGCTTGTTTGTGGTGGACTATTTTGCTTATTCAATTGATTGGTTTGGGGTTTATTAGTTTCTTTGTTTATTGGGTTTTTTTGTTGTTTTTGTAGTTTTCATTTGTTTGATTTATTCTATGTTTTTTTTCTTTGTTTTTCGGTCTCATTTATTTTTTTTTTTTTGCTCTTTTTAATTTTTAACCTTCTTTTGACTTTTATTATATTTTTTTAACTTTAATTTTAATTCTTGAAAACCTCTAATTCTCTTTTCTCTTTCCTCTTTCCCACTGCTTTCTTTCTCTATGTTCTAAATGTAAAACATCTTCCTAGCTATCAATATCCTCTAGATAAATTATTTCCTATCTTTCTGTCTGCACTATTCACTTCCAAATGCACTAAACAGTACACACACTAATCTTTGCTACCTAATCCTATAAAATACTTCCAAGACAAATCTTTTCCTTTTTATTACTTATAGACTCTCCTCCTTGTCACCCCGAGCACATGTCCTAATTTAAAATTGCTTTCATTGTAATTATCCAAGCCAGGACCTTGTGCTAGATCTATTATTCAGGCACTATTTTAATTAATTCAAAGCTTAACGGGCAAGTATCATCTGTGATTGCATGAGTTGCTAGAAAGATTTCCTGCGCCTTATCTCTGTAAAACTGGTCAGTTGTGGGGATTGCTGTATATGTATGTATATCTTATGATTATGTTAGAAAACATCTGCATACTTTTATGACTGTCACCCATCAGGGATGCACCTCTTGTTCCTCAGATGCTAGTGTGTGAACTAGTATCACAGAACACCATAGCAAACCAGACATAGAGCCTACACCCCTGACCAATCATCAAACCAAGGATCCTCGAAGCGGAAGCCCGGATTCCAAGACCCCACACTGATTATCAAAGAACATACAACACTACAGATTATTCACCTGTAAACAAGGTCTATCACCACCCAAGACACAAACCACTGAACCCTTCTACAAGGACAAAAACCCAAAGGAAGGGAGAATTCAACCAAGAAGCCTGGTGGGAATAAGAACTCCATACACACAGACACACACAAAGAAACAAAAATTAACCTAATAATGAAACGTCAGAAAAACACTGTACAAATGAAGGACCAAGCTAGAGAAACACCACTTCAAATGACAGAGGAGGAGATAGACAAGCTATCTGAAAGAGAATTCAGAAAAACTATACTAATGAGGATGCAAAACACCGAAAACAGAATATTAGAGGAAATTAGTGCATTGAGAAGAGACATGCAGGAAATGAAAAATAAGCAAATAGAGACCACCAACTCAATTGCTGAACTCAAAAATACTATAGAAGGTCTCAACAGTAGAGTATCAGCGGCTGAAGAACGGATAAGTGAGCTGGAAGACAGAATGGTGGAAATAAGTGCTGAAGAACAGAACAAAGCCCAAAGAATGAAAAGAACTGAGGATAGCCTCAGAGACCTATGGGACAATATTAAACGCATCAACATTAGAATTATAGGAGTTCCAGAAGAAGAAGAAGAGAAGAAAGACTATGAAAAAATTCTTGAAGAGTTTATAGTTGAAAACGTCCCAAGCATGGGAAAGGAGATAGTCAGCCAAGTCCAGGAAGCACAAAGAGTTCCATACAGGAGAAACCCCAGAAGAAACACACCAAGGCACATACTAATCAAACTAACGCAGACTAAATATAAAGACAGATTACTAAAAGCAGCTAGGAGCAAACAACAAATAACATATAAAGGAAACCCCATACGTCTAACTGCGGATCTCTCAACAGAAACCCTGCAGGCCAGAAGAGAATGGCAAGATACATTTAAACGGCTAAAAGAGAACAACCTGCAACCATGAATTCTCTACCCAGCAAGAATCTCATTCAGAATCGATGGTGAAGTCAAAAGCTTCACAGACAAGCAAAAACTAAAAGAATTCTGTACCACAAAACCAGCCCTAAAAAGTGTTAGAGGGCCTGATATAGCCAATAAATACAAGAGTAGGAGAAGCCTTACAAATCAAACCCCAAATTTCTAAAGAACACCATACAGATTATTCACACTGGGGTAAGACCCCACACTGATTATCAAAGAACATACAACACAAATTTCACCAGCCCAAAGACACAAACCACTGAACCCTTCTACAAGGACAAAAACCCAAAGGAAGGGAGAATTCAACCAAGAAGCCTGGTGGGAATAAGAACTCCATACACACAGACACACACAAAGAAACAAAAATTAACCTAATAATGAAACGTCAGAAAAACACTGTACAAATGAAGGACCAAGCTAGAGAAACACCACTTCAAATGACAGAGGAGGAGATAGACAAGCTATCTGAAAGAGAATTCAGAAAAACTATACTAATGAGGATGCAAAACACCGAAAACAGAATATTAGAGGAAATTAGTGCATTGAGAAGAGACATGCAGGAAATGAAAAATAAGCAAATAGAGACCACCAACTCAATTGCTGAACTCAAAAATACTATAGAAGGTCTCAACAGTAGAGTATCAGCGGCTGAAGAACGGATAAGTGAGCTGGAAGACAGAATGGTGGAAATAAGTGCTGAAGAACAGAACAAAGCCCAAAGAATGAAAAGAACTGAGGATAGCCTCAGAGACCTATGGGACAATATTAAACGCATCAACATTAGAATTATAGGAGTTCCAGAAGAAGAAGAAGAGAAGAAAGACTATGAAAAAATTCTTGAAGAGTTTATAGTTGAAAACGTCCCAAGCATGGGAAAGGAGATAGTCAGCCAAGTCCAGGAAGCACAAAGAGTTCCATACAGGAGAAACCCCAGAAGAAACACACCAAGGCACATACTAATCAAACTAACGCAGACTAAATATAAAGACAGATTACTAAAAGCAGCTAGGAGCAAACAACAAATAACATATAAAGGAAACCCCATACGTCTAACTGCGGATCTCTCAACAGAAACCCTGCAGGCCAGAAGAGAATGGCAAGATACATTTAAACGGCTAAAAGAGAACAACCTGCAACCATGAATTCTCTACCCAGCAAGAATCTCATTCAGAATCGATGGTGAAGTCAAAAGCTTCACAGACAAGCAAAAACCAAAAGAATTCTGTACCACAAAACCAGCCCTACAACAAGTGTTAGAGGGCCTGATATAGCCAATAAATACAAGAGTAGGAGAAGCCTTACAAATCAAACCCCAAATTTCTAAGAAGATGACAATAGGAACATTCGTATCAATAATTACTCTGAATGTAAATGGATTAAATGCTCCAACCAAAAGACACAGGCTGGCTGAATGGATCCAGAAGCAAGACCCATATATATGCTGTTTACAAGAGACCCACTTCAGACCTAGAGACACTCATAGACTGAAAGTGAAAGGCTGGAAAAAGATATTTCATGCAAATGGAAATCAAAAGAAAGCTGGAGTAGCAATCCTTATATCAGACAAAATAGACTTTAAAGTAAAGAAGATTCTAAGAGACAAGGCAGGTCACTACATCATGATTAAGGGATCTATCCAAGAGGAAGACATAACAGTCATGAATATCTACGCACCCAACACAGGGGCACCTCAATACATAAGACAGGTACTTTCAGACATAAAAGAAGAAATCAACAATAACACAATAATAGTAGGAGACTTTAACACTCCTCTCACACCAATGGACAGATCAACAAAACAGAAAATTAATAAAGAAACACAAGCCTTAAATGCCACACTGGAAAAGATGGACCTCATCGATATCTTTAGGACGTTCCATCCAAAAGCAGAAGAATACACTTTCTTCTCAAGCGCTCACGGAACATTCTCCAGGATAGACCACATCTTGGGCCACAAATCTAACCTCAGTCAGTTCAAGAAAACCGAAATTATATCAACCATCTTCTCGGACCACAATGCAATGAGACTGGAGATCAACTACCAGAAAAAAAACCCTAAAAACAGAAACACATGGAGATTAAACAATACATACCTAAAAACCAACTGATCGTTGAGGAAATCAAAGGAGAAATTAAACAATTCCTAGAAGAAAATGACAATGAACACACGACAGGGCAAAACCCATGGATAACGGCAAAAGCAGTTCTAAGAGGGAAATTTATAGCAATACAATCCCACCTCAAGAAACTAGGAAAATATGAAGCAGATGACCTAACCCTCCGCTTAAAACAGTTGGAGAAAGAAGAACAAAAACATCCCAGAGCCAGCAGAAGAAGAGAAATCATAAAGATCAGAGCAGAAACTAAAAGAATTCTGTACCACAAAACCAGCCCTACAACAAGTGTTAAAGGGCCTGATATAGCCAATAAATACAAGAGTAGGAGAAGCCTTACAAATCAAACCCCAAATTTCTAAGAAGATGACAATAGGAACATTCGTATCAATAATTACTCTGAATGTAAATGGATTAAATGCTCCAACCAAAAGACACAGGCTGGCTGAATGGATCCAGAAGCAAGACCCATATATATGCTGTTTACAAGAGACCCACTTCAGACCTAGAGACACTCATAGACTGAAAGTGAAAGGCTGGAAAAAGATATTTCATGCAAATGGAAATCAAAAGAAAGCTGGAGTAGCAATCCTTATATCAGACAAAATAGACTTTAAAGTAAAGAAGATTCTAAGAGACAAGGCAGGTCACTACATCATGATTAAGGGATCTATCCAAGAGGAAGACATAACAGTCATGAATATCTACGCACCCAACACAGGGGCACCTCAATACATAAGACAGGTACTTTCAGACATAAAAGAAGAAATCAACAATAACACAATAATAGTAGGAGACTTTAACACTCCTCTCACACCAATGGACAGATCAACAAAACAGAAAATTAATAAAGAAACACAAGCCTTAAATGCCACACTGGAAAAGATGGACCTCATCGATATCTTTAGGACGTTCCATCCAAAAGCAGAAGAATACACTTTCTTCTCAAGTGCTCACGGAACATTCTCCAGGATAGACCACATCTTGGGCCACAAATCTAACCTCAGTCAGTTCAAGAAAACCGAAATTATATCAACCATCTTCTCGGACCACAATGCAATGAGACTGGAGATCAACTACCAGAAAAAAAACCCTAAAAACAGAAACACATGGAGATTAAACAATACATACCTAAAAAACCAACTGATCGTTGAGGAAATCAAAGGAGAAATTAAACAATTCCTAGAAGAAAATGACAATGAACACACGACAGTGCAAAACCTATGGGATACAGCAAAAGCAGTTCTAAGGGGGAAATTTATAGCAATACAATCCCACCTCAAGAAACTAGGAAAATATGAAGCAGATGACCTAACCCTCCGCTTAAAACAGTTGGAGAAAGAAGAACAAAAACATCCCAGAGCCAGCAGAAGAAGAGAAATCATAAAGATCAGAGCAGAAATAAATGAGAAAGAAACAAAAGAAACAATAGTAAAGATAAATAAAACAAAAAGCTGGTTCTTTGAAAAGGTAAACAAAATTGACAAGCCACTGGCCAGACTCATTAAGAAAAAGAGAGAGAAGAACCAGATCAACAAAATCAAAAACGAAAAAGGAGAGATTACAACAGATCATGCAGAAATCCAAAGGATTCTAAGAGACTATTATGAGCAACTCTATGGCAACAAACTGGACAACTTGGAAGAAATGGACAGTTTCTTGGACAGGATTAATCTCCCAAGACTGAGTCAGGAAGAAACAGAAACTTTGAACAACCCAATCACAAGCTCAGAAATCAACTTTGTGATTAAAAATCTACCCAAAAATAAAAGCCCAGGGCCAGATGGCTTCACAGCCGAATTCTACCAAACATTTAAAGAAGAGCTAATGCCTGTCCTTCTAAAACTCTTTCAAAAAATTGCACAGGAAGGAAAACTCCCAAACACATTCTACGAGGCCACCATCACCCTGATACCCAAACCAGGCAAAGACAACACAAAAAAGGAAAACTATAGGCCAATTTCACTGATGAACTTAGATGCCAAGATCCTCAACAAAATCCTAGCAAACAGAATTCAACGACATGTCAAAAAACTCATACATCACGATCAAGTTGGGTTCATCCCAGGCATGCAAGGCTTCTTCAACATCCGCAAATCAATCAACGTGATACACCACATCAACAAGTTGAAAGACAAAAATCACATGATCATCTCAATAGATGCAAAAAAAGCCTTCGACAAAGTACAACATCCATTTATGATAAAAACTCTTCAGAAAATGGGCATAGAAGGAACCTATCTCAACATAATAAAAGCCATCTATGAGAAGCCCACAGCGAACATTATCCTCAACGGTGAAAAACTCAAAGCATTCCCTCTAAGATCAGGAACAAGACAGGGGTGCCCACTTTCACCACTGCTATTCAACATAGTCCTGGAAGTCCTAGCAACAGCAATAAGACAAGAGAAATAAATCAAAGGAATCCAGATTGGAAAGGAAGAAGTCAAGCTCTCTCTTTTTGCAGACGACATGATATTATACATAGAAAATCCCAAAGACACGGTTACAAAGCTACTAGAACTAATCAATGACTTCAGCAAAGTTGCAGGATATAAAGTCAACACACAGAAGTCACTGGCATTCCTATACACAAACAATGAAAAATCAGAAAATGAAATCAAAGAGGCAATCCCCTTCACCATTGCAACCAAAAGAATCAAATATCTAGGAATAAACCTACCCAAAGAAACAAAAGAATTGTACACAGAAAATTACAAGACACTCATGAAAGACTTTAAAGAAGACTTAAACAGATGGAGAGATATTCCATGTTCCTGGATTGGAAGAATCAATATTGTGAAAATGACCATACTACCAAATATCATCTACAGATTCAATGCAATACCTATTCAACTACCACTGACATTTTTCACAGAACTAGACCAAATAATAACACAGTTCATATGGAAACACAGAAGACCTCAAATAGCCAAAGCAATCCTGAGGAAGAAAAATGGAGTTGGAGGGATCAGCCTCCCTAACTTCAGACTCTACTACAAAGCAACAGTTATCAAGACAGTATGGTACTGGCACAAAAACAGAACTATAGATCAATGGAACAAGATTGAGAACCCAGAGATCAACCCACGCACCTATGGGTACCTTATTTTTGATAAAGGAGGAGAAACTATAAAATGGGACAAAGGCAGCCTCTTTAACAAGTGGTGCTGGGAGAATTGGACAGCTACCTGCAAAAAAACGAAATTGGAACATTCCCTGAGGCCATACACTAAGATCAACTCAAAATGGATTAAAGACCTCAATGTAAGACCAGAAACCATCAAACTCTTAGAGGAGAATATAGGCAAAACCCTCAAGGACATCAATCAAAGCAAGATCTTCTTTGAAAAAAAACCAAACCAACTAAAATTTAGCAAAACTAGAAGCCCACAGCGACTTTCCTCAAGGAAACTCAAAGATCTCTAAGATCAGGAACAAGACAGGGGTGCCCACTTTCACCACTGCTATTCAACATAGTCCTGGAAGTCCTAGCAACAGCAATAAGACAAGAGAAATAAATCAAAGGAATCCAGATTGGAAAGGAAGAAGTCAAGCTCTCTCTTTTTGCAGACGACATGATATTATACATAGAAAATCCCAAAGACACGGTTACAAAGCTACTAGAACTAATCAATGACTTCAGCAAAGTTGCAGGATATAAAGTCAACACACAGAAGTCACTGGCATTCCTATACACAAACAATGAAAAATCAGAAAATGAAATCAAAGAGGCAATCCCCTTCACCATTGCAACCAAAAGAATCAAATATCTAGGAATAAACCTACCCAAAGAAACAAAAGAATTGTACACAGAAAATTACAAGACACTCATGAAAGACTTTAAAGAAGACTTAAACAGATGGAGAGATATTCCATGTTCCTGGATTGGAAGAATCAATATTGTGAAAATGACCATACTACCAAATATCATCTACAGATTCAATGCAATACCTATTCAACTACCACTGACATTTTTCACAGAACTAGACCAAATAATAACACAGTTCATATGGAAACACAGAAGACCTCAAATAGCCAAAGCAATCCTGAGGAAGAAAAATGGAGTTGGAGGATCAGCCTCCTAACTTCAGACTCTACTACAAAGCAACAGTTATCAAGACAGTATGGTACTGGCACAAAAACAGAACTATAGATCAATGGAACAAGATTGAGAACCCAGAGATCAACCCACGCACCTATGGGTACCTTATTTTTGATAAAGGAGGAGAAACTATAAAATGGGACAAAGGCAGCCTCTTTAACAAGTGGTGCTGGGAGAATTGGACAGCTACCTGCAAAAAAACGAAATTGGAACATTCCCTGAGGCCATACACTAAGATCAACTCAAAATGGATTAAAGACCTCAATGTAAGACCAGAAACCATCAAACTCTTAGAGGAGAATATAGGCAAAACCCTCAAGGACATCAATCAAAGCAAGATCTTCTTTGACCCACCAACTAAAATAGCAGAACTGAAAAGAAAAATGAACATATGGGACCTTATGAAACTTAAAAGCTTTTGTACAGCAAAAGAAATTACAAAAAAGTTCAACAGACACCCCACAGAATGGGAGAAAATCATAGCAAATGAAACAACAGACAAAGAATTAATCTCCAAAATCTACAAGCAACTCAGACAACTCAGCACAGGGAAAATGAACAACCCAATCCAAAAATGGGAAAAAGATCTAAAGAGACGCCTCTCCAAAGAGGACATACAAATGGTCCAAGAATACATGAAACGATGCTCAACCTCGCTTATTATTAGAGAAATGCAAATTAAAACCACAATGAGATACCACTTCACACCTGTCAGAATGGCCATCATCAACAAATCGACAGACAACAAATGCTGGAGAGGGTGTGGAGAAAAGGGAACTCTCTTGCATTGCTGGTGGGAATGTAAATTAATACAACCTCTATGGAAGACAATATGGAGATTCCTTAAAAAACTAAAAATAGAAGCACCCTATGACCCAGCAATCCCACTATTAGGCCTATATCCTGATGAAATCAAAACTGAAAGAGGCACCTGTACCCCAATGTTCATTGCAGCTCTCTATACAATAGCCAGAACATGGAAGCAACCTAGATGTCCATCGACAAATGAATGGATTCAGAAGCTCTGGTACATATATACAATGGAATACTACTCAGCTGTTAAAAGAAATGCAGAAGACTCAGTCCTAATGAGGTGGCTGGCTCTAGAACCTATCATAAAAAGTGAAGTAAGTCAAAAAGGGAAAGACAAGTATAGTATACTAACTCATATATATGGGATCTAGTAAGATGGTCATGATAACACACACAGTGAACTCATGAAAAAACAGAGAATAGACATAAAGACATTGTGGAGACCGAACAATGGGAGGGAGTAACATGGGAGCCTATACTGTCATGTGTAGAAAAGATAGCTATTGTCATTGTGCTAGGGGAATAGGAGTACCTACAACCACTTGGAGCAATGGTCTGGAGGGATGGGGGGGGGGGATCCTGGGTGGGGGGAGGGTCAAGGAATATGCATCTGATTGATCCGGGAACATACATGTACAAAAATAAATAAATAAAAAAAAAAAAATTTCACTGCACAAAGCTCTGAGTAACCATCACTGAGTCTTTGTGATCCCACTGTGAAATCTTCGTTGGAGATCAAGAATCTAACACCATTCATGGTAACTTACCATTGTCTATCACCTATCAGGCCCCAGGAGCCAAAAATACCTTTTCTGGCTGGAGCATTATCTAGGTAGAACCTAGATTGTTGGCTTCCCTTCCATCAGTTCATCTGGACAGCCATACAAGGTAATTACCTTAAAAGAGCAGTGGTCAGTGGGAGTCATGTCTGGGTATATTGGTTAAAAAAAGAATTCCGATTAATCAATTATTGTTCATGGTATAAAATTTATAATCACCGAGGAGAAACCAAGCTTAAAAACATCGTGCCAGTGAATGAAGTATTCTCTGCTCTTGATGCATGATGGGCCGTTTCAGGAGTACACTTTGGAGCTAAGAGCACTGGCCAAACAGAAGGGAACAGTACTATGTCCTCATGTTGTTCTCCATCTGTTCTATTTTGTAGGTCTGCCAGAATTTTCCCAGCATGACTTCGCCAAATTTCCCATTTCATCGCAGATTACACACATCTCAGTCCTGGCAGGAAGGTCCTCATTCAGAGCCAGTTTTGAAAATAGTGGAGAAGCTTGACATAGATTCCATTTTCAGCACTCATTATCCTGCATCTAGTGACAAAGCAGAGAGGTAGTGGTCTTGTGGTGAAGAGGTGAAGCCATGGGACAAGCAGCCTGGATTTGAATTCTATTAGACTTGAAATCTTGACTTAACCATCCTAGGATGAATTACCTCGTTTATGAGAAGAAGCATAATAGTCACAGAGTCATAAGTTGTTGTCAAGGTTAAGTGAAATAATCTTGTAAAATACCTTGCCTCCCAGGCCCATGGTAAAGATTCAAGATGTATTACTTGAAGATTTCTTGGTTTGTTTTCATATTTCAGTTTTTTTTTTTTTAAACGTTTACAGAGTTTTGTTGTTTACGGCCATACATCAACCCAAATCAGCCAGAGGTATACACATATCCCCTCCCATTTGATGAGGTAGATGAACCTAGAGTCTATCATGTGGAGTGAAGTAAGTCAGAAAGGGAAAGATAAATATTGTATATTAACACATATATATGGAATCTAGAAAGATGGTACCAATACATGTATATGCAGAACAGCAGTGGAGTAACAGACATAGAGAACAGACTTATGGGAGAGAAACGTATCTGTCAATCTTTTTTTTTTTTTGAGAGGGAAGTAAAGTTTATTAGTGTGGTGGAAGAGAGAACTAACATGGTTAGAATGGGAGATACTGTACGAACAGTGGGTTGGCTTAAGGGAGAGCTGACCTTCAGTCATTTTTAAAAGAGTATTTTGTCAACTCCCAAGTGATGCATGCAGTTTGAAACAAAATTATCTAAAATGAGTAAATTTATTTTGTGGGAGAGTTAAAGTACAAAAATGATTAAGTCACTGGAAAGTGGAAAACTTCCATATGGACACTAGCAAAGTAGTGTATTTAAGTCAATACCTAAAATGATTGGTTTATTTATTACTTATTTTGTTAAAATATCTTAGTGAAAATAGCCATGTTATTTTTTTTCTAATTAGAAAAAGTTACTGCAAACTTTTCAGAAAATTATGAAGAAAATAAATATCACCTTTCGCCCTCTCTACCTGGAGATAACTACTACTGGTATTTTAGGTGTACATCTAGATAGGCATTACTTACAGTTTTTATTTATTTTATTGCTTTTTTAAAAGCTGGAGAATTCTCATCTAGGTCAAGAGTCTTTATTTTACCTGTTTCTGGTATGCTGACCTTCTGTGTCATCATCTGTAAAGCTGATGTTTGGATTGTGATCTTTAAGATTCTTCCTGCTCTAAAATGCTAACATGAATAGAATGAGGCATATTTGGCATTGTAAGAAAATTGACATTTTTTCTAAAATATTTAAGAACTCTTGAGCACTGGTTGCCCCATATTCTAAAAAAAATATTAATAGCTATTCTTACTCAGTTACAAAACAGAAACCAGAAAGCTAGTATGCAGGAAAACTCTAAAGTAGTGGTATTTCTAGGAAACCTAGACTTTATTACTCTTCATCCTAAGATGTCTCTCCTGCATTTTCTGTCCTTCTTGTGCTCTGCTTCTCTCTCCTCCTACTGGCCTGGATCTCCAAATCATACACTTTCTCTCTAAGTGTAAAATGATAATTTTTGTTTCCTATTAGTAAATTTGATGCTCTGAGAAGTGCGGTGGGAATGTATTTCAATGAAGTTCTGTTATTGTACCATACTTTCCAGGGATCTGATATAAATCCAATTAAGTGGCTTTTTCTTTTTCTTTCTTAAAGCATATTTGACAGATCAAAGAATTATGACACCCCTTCTCAAACCAGTGATATGACCAGTTCTTTAACCTTCATGTGTAACTGGTTCTGGCTTCAACCACTGACCAGTAATACATCTTGTTCTCAGGGATGCTTGCAACTTCTCTTTCACACTTAAAGAAACTATCTTAGAATTATTCTAAATTCTCATTTTACTAATGGATAAATGGACAGCCCAGAGAGATGACATGATTTGCTTTATGTCTCCACAGTGAATAAATGACAAAGCTTTCTGTAATAATACCCACAATATCATTACATGATACATTCCTTGGAGCATTGCTGCTTTTTGATTATCTGTCTTTGTTTTTAATAAAAGCCTGTTATTAAGTTTGTATTTCTCTAGGATAAGGAGTGTGCTAAATTGGAGGTATTGGTACTTCATTCAAGTTCATTGAAAATCAGTTGTTACTGAGGTCACAACAAGATGCCTAAGGCGTAAGAGGGACCAGAATGGGTGGAAGGGGTATGTGTCACAGACTGGAGTTAAGAACTAGCCCTGGGTTTGGCAAGATGGAATTTGTTGGTGATTTTGATTATAGTAGCTACTGTGTGATGATGGGAGGAGAACTTGCCCAAAGTGGGTTAAAAGGAGCACAGAGTGTGAAGGACTAAAAGGATACAAATGTTTTATAGACTTTCCCTTAAAGTGAGTAGAGAAATGAAATAACTAGACAGAGACATGTGGCCAATGAAGGGATCTTTCAAAATACAGGTACTGTTGGGAATGAGCCCATATTTAGGGAACTGATAATGAGGAGAAAGAAATGATGGTCCCAAGGGCGAAGTCTTGAGTCTGTGAGAAGGGACATGATCCAGTGCCCACACAGAGGGTTTGGTTTTATACAGATGTGAAAGAAAACTTTATGGGGGAAGCAGGAGATGGCTTGAGAGACTAGTGGAAAGAGGAATTGTTTCTCTTTTGCTTTGGTTTTCCCAATGAAACAAAACATCAAAAGGTCAGAGACAGGAAATGGAGAAAGTGCTGAAGATTTCAGAAGAGATGAAAACATGTGAGCATTCATCTCAGAGGTTGGAGGTGTGGGTTACTTAGGGGCCTAGAGTGAAATTTCTGGGTAGTATGAGAGACCCACTTAAGTGCATTGGTCATATATTTAATGAGAGACAAGGTAGACCTTTAGTGAACTTTTTTCCAGTCCCTTTCATGTGCTTGAGTGCTGTTGCAAGATGGGAGGATTGGATGAATAAAGTTGAAGATTTGCCAAACTAGGGTAAAGGAAAAGAATAATCAGGATTTGGGGAATTATATAAAAGGTGTGATTGTAGAGAGTGATCACTGAATTGGAGAAAAGGAAGGAAGGAACTGAGGACATCAGACAGGTACTGGACAATGAAAAGTGGTGGGCCCAGTGGGCTGGAATCATGATGGGGTCAATGATTTGTGGAGGGGAAGAAGGCAGGGTATAAAATTAGCTTAGTTGCAAAATTAAGAGGAAATGGGGTATTGGTACTTCATTCAAGTTCATTGAAAATCAGTTGTTACGGGTCACAACAAGATGCCTAAGGCGTAAGAGGGACCAGAATGGGTGGAAGGGGTATGTGTCACAGACTGGAGTTAAGAACTAGCCCTGGGTTTGGCAAGATGGAATTTGTTGGTGATTTTGATTATAGTAGCTACTGTGTGATGATGGGAGGAGAACTTGCCCAAAGTGGGTTAAAAGGAGCACAGAGTGTGAAGGACTAAAAGGATACAAATGTTTTATAGACTTTCCCTTAAAGTGAGTAGAGAAATGAAATAACTAGACAGAGACATGTGGCCAATGAAGGGATCTTTCAAAATACAGGTACTGTTGGGAATGAGCCCATATTTAGGGAACTGATAATGAGGAGAAAGAAATGATGGTCCCAAGGGCGAAGTCTTGAGTCTGTGAGAAGGGACATGATCCAGTGCCCACACAGAGGGTTTGGTTTTATACAGATGTGAAAGAAAACTTTATGGGGGAAGCAGGAGATGGCTTGAGAGACTAGTGGAAAGAGGAATTGTTTCTCTTTTGCTTTGGTTTTCCCAATGAAACAAAACATCAAAAGGTCAGAGACAGGAAATGGAGAAAGTGCTGAAGATTTCAGAAGAGATGAAAACATGTGAGCATTCATCTCAGAGGTTGGAGGTGTGGGTTACTTAGGGGCCTAGAGTGAAATTTCTGGGTAGTATGAGAGACCCACTTAAGTGCATTGGTCATATATTTAATGAGAGACAAGGTAGACCTTTAGTGAACTTTTTTCCAGTCCCTTTCATGTGCTTGAGTGCTGTTGCAAGATGGGAGGATTGGATGAATAAAGTTGAAGATTTGCCAAACTAGGGTAAAGGAAAAGAATAATCAGGATTTGGGGAATTATATAAAAGGTGTGATTGTAGAGAGTGATCACTGAATTGGAGAAAAGGAAGGAAGGAACTGAGGACATCAGACAGGTACTGGACAATGAAAAGTGGTGGGCCCAGTGGGCTGGAATCATGATGGGGTCAATGATTTGTGGAGGGGAAGAAGGCAGGGTATAAAATTAGCTTAGTTGCAAAATTAAGAGCAGATGTTTGAAAAATATTTCACATCAATACAGTTATTAATAACAACAAGGCCTGGTGTATGGTGATGGTATTGGGTGAATGAGGAGGTGAAAGAGAAGAGTGGAGGTGAGAGAGTAAAGGGTGTAGAAGCTCAGGCATTGGAGGGTGCCCATGACATTGGTGTGGAAGAGGTAAAGCCTGCAGGATAGTAGTAGAGTAGAGTAGGTGAAGAGTAGACATATGGCAGTGAAAGAGTAGGAAGGGAGCAGAGTAAGACAGTGAATGGAGATAGGTCTTCAGTGGTTACAGAAGCCAAGGAGAGTGCCCTGTGACTGCATTGAATCTGGGTGGTGGCTGTACAGCTTGATGGCACATCCTTCAAAAATGACGGGGTTTTTACAGGGAGGAGGAGGAAATACTGACTACAAATGATTCTTAGGAATGCATTAACAGAGAGCACCCAGTCTCCCCTCCAGACTCTGTGCAATATGGGAGGAAAACACCCTTCACTTGAGAGCCTGCAGGCAATGGAATGCCACAGGAAGGAGCCTATGGTTTCATAATGAGCACACAACTCATTATGGGATAGAGAAGATAAAAAGAAATTTGAATAACCGTGGTTTTTCCTAGGATAGTTCTTAAGTTCTAGAGAACTCAGAGGAGAAGCTCAGATGGGTGCTGGTGGTGGTTAATACTGGCTGAAAAGTCATCAGAGGAGAATGATCAAATATCCAGAGTAAGCCTTCTCAAACTTTAATGCACTTACTCATCTCTTGGGGATGTTGTGAAAATTCAGACTGAGAAAGTGTTTGGGAGAAGAGGCAGAAGAGGGTTGAGATCCTGCTTTTCTAATGTGCACCAAGGTGATGCTGAGACTGCTGGCTTGAGGGTCTGTGGAGTGAGGCTCTGTGGGCTTGGACTAGTGTGAGAGCATCCAGGTTGGTTGGCGGGGGGTGGGGGGGTGGTTGAAGTCAAAGCTGCATTTGATCAAGGTGTTCAGAGCCTCCTTTCTTACAGAACTATTGGGTGGTTGCCACCATTTTTGGAAGGTCATTTTGTACACTTTCGATCCTCCCCTTTCCTTCCTGGAGTTTAAAGAAGTACCTGTGTTTGATATACATTTGCTCCACTTAGTATGTGGTGCTTCATAGGTGTGAATATACATTATTCCAACAGGATTGTTTCTTAAATCCAGAGACTGTGGAGAACAGTAGACTATTTGTGGATCATTGAGTCATAACACCTGACACAATCCCCATTTCTACCATTAACTATTTGTTAAAAAAAAAAAAAGCAGTGGAAAAAATCATTTGTCTTTCTGATCATTTTTATATGTGAAGTGGGAATAATCATGCCTAGCTGCCTTTTATGAAATTCAAATGAGAGACTTGATGTAAAAAAGTCTTGTGATCTGAAAAACAATATGATAATATGATAATGCTTACTGCAGAACTTTTATTTCTCTGATACATATCAGCATGGCATTCTGGCAGGCACTGGTCTGATTGATCAGTGCCCGTTGTCATACCAGTGTTTAAATATTTTTAATAGAACCCATGAATCTTATGTTTCACAATTGTTATTATATATCCTGTGTATTTTTTACAATGCTAGCATGAAAATGGGCATAAAATAGTTCTTGAATTAAGGAGCTGATACAGCACAGTGGGTTGAATATATGAACATCTTCCCCAGGGTACCCTGAGTGCAGATGAAGGTAAATTCAAAAGGCTGTGGAATAAGTTGTTTCTAAGGACAGTTATGTCACATTTACCAGGAAGCATTAAGATGTCAGTTTTTGTTCTCTCTACATATTTTAAAGTGCCCTCATCACAGTTTCTTACATCGTCTTTCTCTTGATATTATACCTTTCATCAACATTGCTGCGGATTGTTGGTTGATTGCTGTGGGCGTCCTCAGCTAAGGGAACAATGTTAAGCACAGCCAAGCTATGATTAACCTTAGCCATTTGTTCTGGAACAGAACTCTCTGTTCCAAAATGGATTACAGGTACTCAGCTCCAAAGTTCTTCAAAGCCCTACTAGATATGTTAGGAGAAGACTTCCTAGGTATATGGGAAAATAGTTTTACAAACAGTTTGTTCTCTGATGGTGAAAGTATATCAGTTTTTTCTTTTTTTCTTGGAAAGCTTGCTTAAGCAAGGATTGATTTTCCTATGTCTCTGGAGATGACATAAAAAGTATGGATTTTGGAGTTCATGGTCTGGTTCCACCTTCTGACCATTATCTAACCTGTTCAGGCCTTGGGTTTCTCACCTACAGCACTGGGATAATTATGCTATCTTCCTCACGAAATTTTTGGAAATGTTTAGACAATGTGCTTGAAGTGAGTAGCATAGTGTTAGCTCTAAATAAATGCTAATTCTTGGTTACTGTTGTTACCATTACTATGGCTCCTTTAAAAATGAAACCTGGATAAAGGGCTTGATTCCAGAATTTATTAAAAATAGTAAATTTATTCAATAGTAAAATAATCAGACAACTCAATTAAGATGAACAAAAGATTAAAGAAGACTTTATAAGGTATATAGATGGAAAACAAACATATGAAAAGATGCTCAACATCATTATTCACTAGGGAAATGAAAATCAAAACCACAATGTGATATTACTTTAGCCCTTTCAGAGTGGCTAAAATTTTAATATCAATTAGCAGTAAGGTGCTAAGCAGTAAGATGACCATAGTGTTAGCAAGGATGTGGAGCAACTGGAGTTTGCATACACTGCTGGTGAGAATAAATATTGTAAAGCCACTCTGGAAAAGAATTTGACATGCTCTTAAAAATCTAAACATACCACTACCACATGACCCAACTTTGTTTCTCCTTTTTACCTAAGAAAAATAAAATATATGTCCCAATAATGCTGTGTATACAAATTTGCATATGTTCACTAATAATAAACAAAGACTGGAAATAGTCCAAATTTTTCCCATCAGTAGTTGAATGGATAAACAAATTGTCCTATATCTATACAATGCAGTACTACTCAGAAATAAAAAGAATTTAATTTACTGATGCAAACACCAGTATGGATGCATCTCAGTGTAATTGTGCTGAGTGAAAAAAAAGCCAAAGAAAAACACTTGCTGCATATTCCGTTTATATAAAATTCTAGAAAATGCAAGCTGTAGTGACCAAAAGCACAGCAGTACTGTCTGTGGATGGGGTGAGAAAGGAATAAGAAAAGGCAGGAAAGAGGAATTAGAGAGAAATATGGGAAAACTATTAGGAGGATAGATAAGTTATTGTCTTGACTGTGTTTATTATAGTGATAGTTTTACAGGTGTATACATTTGTTAAACTTATCAAATTGAAGACATCAAGCATTGTGGCTGATAATACCATTAACAAGAGCTTAACAAAAAGGAGCATATGCTGGCTGCTCCCTCCACTGTCTTTCCTAAGTTTCTGAGGCTGGAAGTTGAATTAAGTTGGCTCTATCTAGTTAATTAGCTTCATCTGTTACTGAACATTCTGCTCACTGAGATCATTTTCATCGTCCCTTCCCCTATAAGTTCTTGCCCTTCCTGCCTCTCTCTGACCATGATAGTACCCCTATGTAGAAATCCTGCTTCTTCTTCTTCTTCTTCTTCTTCTTTTTTTTAATTCTTTATTTTAAAGGTTTTACAGAGTTTTGTTGTTCACAGACATGCATGTTCCCAGATCAGTCATATGCATATCCCTGGTCCCCTCCCTCACCCTAGTTCCCCCTATCCCACCCCTCTGGGTCATTGCACCAAGCCTTTTTAAGTACTCCTATTCCCTTAGCACAATGACAATAGCTATCTTTTTCACACACAACAGTATAGGTTTCCATGTTACTCCCTCTACGCCTCCCACCCACTGTTCCTTCTTCACAATGTCCATATGTCTATTCTCTGTCTGTTTTTCCATGAGTTCACTGCATGTGTTATCATGACCATCCTACTAGATTCCATATATATGTGTTAGTATACTGTACTTGTCTTTCTCTTTTTGACTTACTTCACTTTTTATGATAAGTTCTAGCTCCAGCCACCTCATTAGGACTGAGTCTTCTGCATTTCTTTAAACAGCAAAGTAGTATTCCATTGTGTATATGTACTAGAGCTTCTTTATCCATTCATTCGTTGATGGACATCTAGGTTGCTTCCATGCTATGGCTATTGTATAGACAGCTGCCATGAACATTGGGGTACAGGTGCCTCTTTCAGTTTTGATTTCATCAGGATATAAGCCTAATAGTGGGATTGCTGGGTCATAGGGTGCTTCTATTTTTAGTTTTTTAAGGAATCTCCATGCTGTCTTCCATAGAGGCTGTATCAATTTACATTCCCACCAGCAATACAGGAGGGTTCCCTTTTCTCTGTACCCTCTCCAGCATTTATTGTCTGTTGATTTATTGATGATGGCCATTCTGACGGGTGTGAGGTGATATCTCATTGTGGTTTTAATTTGCATTTCTCTAATAATAAGCGAGGTTGAGCATCGTTTCATGTGCTTTTGGGCCATCTGAATGTCCTCTTCTGGAGAGGCGTCTCTTTAGATCTTTTTCCCATTTTTGGATTGGGTTGTTCATTCTTCGGGTGCTGAGTTGTCTGAGTTGCTTGTAGATTTTGGAGATTAATTTTTTGTCTGTTGTTTCATTTGCTATGATTTTCTCCCACTCTGTGGACTGTCTGTTCACCTTTTTTGTAATCTCTTTGGCTGTACAAAAGTTTTTAAGTTTCCTTAGGTCCCACATGTTCACTTTTGTTTTCAGTTCCACTATTCTAGTAGGTGGGTCAGAGAAGACCTTGCTTTGATTTATGTCCTTGAGGGTTTTGCGTATATTCTCCTCTAAGAGTTTGATGGTTTCTGGTCTTACATTTAGGTCTTGAATCCATTTTGAGTTGATCTTAGTGTATGGGGTCAGGGAATGTTCCAACATCATTTTTTTTCCATGTAGCTGTCCAGTTTTCCCAGCATCACTTGTTGAAACGGCTGTCTTTGTCCCATTTTATAATTTCACCTCCTTTGTCAAAAATAAGGTACCCATAGGTGAGTGGGTTGATCTCTGGGCTCTTGATCTTGTTCCATTGGTCTATAGTTCTGTTTTTGTGCCAGAACCATACTGTCTTGATGACTATTGCTTTGTAGTAGAGTCTGAAGTTACGGAGGCTGATCCCTCCAGCTCCATTTTCCTTTCTAAGGATTGCTATGGTTATTCGAGGTCTTCTGTGTTTCCATATGAACTGTGTTATTCTTTGGTCTAGTTCTCTGAAAAATGTCATTGGTAGTTGGATAGGGATCGCACTGAATCTGTAGATAATACTTGGTAGTATGGTCATTTTCACAATATTGATTCTTCCAATCCAGGAACATGGAATATCTCTCCATCTGTTTAGGTCTTCTTTAATTTCTTTCATGAGTGTCTTGTAATTTTCTGTGTACAGTTCTTTTGTTTCTTTGGGTAGGTTTATTCCTAGATATTTGATTCTTTTGGTTGCAATGGTGAAGGGGATTGCCTCTTTGATTTCGTTTTCTGATTTTTCATTGTTTGTGTATTGGAATGCCAGTGATTTCTGTGTGTTGACTTTGTATCCTGTGACTTTGTTGAATTCGTTGATTAGCTCTAGTAGTTTTGTAATAGTGCCTTTGGGATTTTCTATGTATAATATCATGTCATCTGCAAAAAGAGAGAGCTTGACTTCTTCCTTTCCAATCTGGATTCCTTTGATTTCTTTCTCTTCTCTTATTGCTGTTGCTAGCACTTCCAGGACTATGTTTAATAATAGTGGTGAAAGTGGACACCCCTGTCTTGTTGCTGATCTTAGAAGGAATGCTTTGAGTTTTTCACCGTTGAGGATAATGTTCGCTGTGGGCTTCTCATAGATGGCTTTTATTATGTTGAGATAGGCTCCTTCTATGCCCATTTTCTGAAGAGTTTTTATCATGAATGGGTGTTGTACTTTGTCAAAGGCTTTTTCTGCATCTATTGAGATGATCATGTTATTCTTTTTCTCTCAATTTGTTGATATGGTGCATCACATTCATTGATTTGCAGATATTGAAGAATTCTTGCATGCTTGGGATAACCCGATTTGATCATTATGTATGAGTTTCTTGATGTGTCGTTGAATTCTGATTGCTGGGATTTTGTTGAGGATCTTGGCGTCTAAGATCATCAGTGAAATGGGCCTACAATTTTCCTTTTTTGTGTTGTTTTTGCCTGGTTTGGGTATCAGGGTGATGGTGGCCTCATAGAATGTGTTAGGAAGGTTTCCTTCCTGTGCAATTGTTTGAAAGAATTTTAGAAGCACAGGCATTAGCTCTTCTTTAAATGTTTGGTAGAATTTGGCTGTGAAACCATCTGGCCCTGGGCTTTTATTTTTGGGTAGATTTTTAATCACAGATTCGATTTCTGAACTTGTGATTGGGTTGTTCAAAGTTTCTGTTTCTTCCTGGCTCAGTCTTGGGAGATTGATCTTCCCCAAGAAACTGTCCATTTCTTCCAGGTTGTCCAGTTTGTTCCCATAGAGTTGCTCATAATAGTCTCTCAGAATCCTTTGGATTTCTGCATGATCTCTTGTAATCACTCCTTTTTCGTTTTTGATTTTGTTGATCTGGTTCTTCTCTCTCTTTTTCTTGATGAGTCTGGCCAGTGACTTGTCAATTTTGTTTACCTTTTCAAAGAACCAGCTTTTTGTTTTATTTATCTGTACTATAGTTTCTTTCATTTCTTTCTGATTTATTTCTGCTCTAGTCTTTATAATTTCTCGTCTTCTGCTGGCTTTGGGGTGTTTTTGTTCTTCTTTCTCCAATTGTTTTAAGCGGAGGGTTAGGTCATCTGCTTCATATTTTCCTAGATTCTTGAGATGGGATTGTATTGCTATAAATTTCCCTCTTAGAACTTCTTTCGCGGTATCCCATAGGTTTTGCACAGTCGTATGTTCATTGTCATTTTCTTATAGGAATTTTTAAATTTCTCCTTTGATTTCCTCAGTAATCAGTTGGTTTTTTAGGTATGTGTTGTTTAATCTCCATGTGTTTGTGTTTTTAACAGTTTTTTTCCCTGAAGTTCATCTCTAGTCTCATTGCATGGTGGGCCAAGAAGATGGTTGATATAGTTTCAGTTTTCTTGAATTGACTGAGGTTAGATTTGTGGCCCAAGATGTGGTCTATCCTGGAGAATGTCCCATTAGCACTTGAGAAGACAGTGTGTTCTTCTGCTTTTGGATGAAAAGTCCTATAGATATCCATCAGGTCCATCTTTTCTAGTGTGACATTTAATGCTGTGTTTCTTTATTAGTTTTCTGTTTTGATGATCTGTCCACTGGTGTGACAGGAGTGTTAAAGTCTCCTAGTATTACTGTGTTATTATTGATTTCTTCTTTTATGTCTGAAAGTATCTGTCTTATGTATTGAGGTGCCCCTGTGTTAGGTGCGTAGATATTCATGACTGTTATGTCTACCTCTTGGATAGATCCCTTAATCATGA
The DNA here is from genome assembly GCA_022376925.1 of Tragulus kanchil. Lineage (NCBI taxonomy): Eukaryota > Metazoa > Chordata > Mammalia > Artiodactyla > Tragulidae > Tragulus > Tragulus kanchil. The sequence continues at coordinate 6,792,434 of JAIOJX010000004.1, forward strand.
TGTAGTGACCTGCCTTGTCTCTTAGAATCTTCTTTACTTTAAAATCTATTTTATATGATACGAGGATTGCTACTCCAGCTTTCTTTTCATTTCAATTTACCTGGAATATCTTTTTCTAACCTCTCACTTTCAGTCTGTGAGTGTCTCTAGGTCTGAAGTGGGTCTCTTGTAAACAGCATATATATGGGTCTTGCTTCTGGATCCATTCAGCCAGCCTGTGTCTTTTGGTTGGAGCATTTAATCCATTTACATTCAGAGTAATTATTGATACAAATGTTCCTATTGTCATCTTCTTAGAAGTTTGGGGTTTGATTTGTAGGACTTCTCCTACTGCTGTATTTATTGGCTATATCAGGCCCTTTAACACTTGTTGTAGGGCTGGTTTTGTGGTACAGAATTCTTTTCATTTTTGCTTGTCTGTGAAGCTTTTGACTTCTCCATCAAATCTGAATGAGATTTTTGCTGGGTAGAGATTTCCTGGTTGGAGGTTATTCTCTTTTAGCTGTTTAAATGTGTGTTGCCATTCTCTTCTGGCCTGCAGGATTTCTGTTGAAAGATCAGCAGTTAGATATATGGGGTTTCCTTTATATGTTATTTGTTGTTTGCTCCTAGCTGCTTTTAGTAATCTGTCTTTGTATTTAGTCTGTGTCAGTTTGATTAGAATGTGCCTTGGTGTGTTTCTTCTGGGGTTTCTCCTGTATGGAACTCTTTGTGCTTCTTGGACTTGGTTGACTATTTCCTTTCCCATGCTGGGGAAGTTTTCAACTATAACCTCTTCAAGAATTTTTTCATAGCCTTTCTTCCCCTCTTCTTCCTCTGGAACTCCTATAATTCTAATGTTGGTGTGTTCTTCTGCTTTTGGATGAAAAGTCCTATAGATATCCATCAGGTCCATCTTTTCTAGTGTGACATTTAATGCTGTGTTTCTTTATTAGTTTTCTGTTTTGATGATCTGTCCACTGGTGTGACAGGAGTGTTAAAGTCTCCTAGTATTACTGTGTTATTATTGATTTCTTCTTTTATGTCTGAAAGTATCTGTCTTATGTATTGAGGTGCCCCTGTGTTAGGTGCGTAGATATTCATGACTGTTATGTCTACCTCTTGGATAGATCCCTTAATCATGATGTAGTGACCTGCCTTGTCTCTTAGAATCTTCTTTACTTTAAAATCTATTTTATATGATACGAGGATTGCTACTCCAGCTTTCTTTTCATTTCAATTTACCTGGAATATCTTTTTCTAACCTCTCACTTTCAGTCTGTGAGTGTCTCTAGGTCTGAAGTGGGTCTCTTGTAAACAGCATATATATGGGTCTTGCTTCTGGATCCATTCAGCCAGCCTGTGTCTTTTGGTTGGAGCATTTAATCCATTTACATTCAGAGTAATTATTGATACAAATGTTCCTATTGTCATCTTCTTAGAAGTTTGGGGTTTGATTTGTAGGACTTCTCCTACTGCTGTATTTATTGGCTATATCAGGCCCTTTAACACTTGTTGTAGGGCTGGTTTTGTGGTACAGAATTCTTTTCATTTTTGCTTGTCTGTGAAGCTTTTGACTTCTCCATCAAATCTGAATGAGATTTTTGCTGGGTAGAGATTTCCTGGTTGGAGGTTATTCTCTTTTAGCTGTTTAAATGTGTGTTGCCATTCTCTTCTGGCCTGCAGGATTTCTGTTGAAAGATCAGCAGTTAGATATATGGGGTTTCCTTTATATGTTATTTGTTGTTTGCTCCTAGCTGCTTTTAGTAATCTGTCTTTGTATTTAGTCTGTGTCAGTTTGATTAGAATGTGCCTTGGTGTGTTTCTTCTGGGGTTTCTCCTGTATGGAACTCTTTGTGCTTCCTGGACTTGGTTGACTATTTCCTTTCCCATGCTGGGGAAGTTTTCAACTATAACCTCTTCAAGAATTTTTTCATAGCCTTTCTTCCCCTCTTCTTCCTCTGGAACTCCTATAATTCTAATGTTGGTGTGTTTGATATTGTCCCATAGGTCTCTGAGGCTATCCTCAGTTCTTTTCATTCTTTGTGCATTGTTCTGTTTTTCAGCAGTTATTTCCACCATTCTGTCTTCCAGCTCTCTTGTCCATTCTTCTGCCTCTGATATTCTGCTGTTGAGACCTTCTGTAGTATTTTTGAGTTCAGCAATTGAGTTGGTATTTTCTATTTGCTTATTTTTCATTTCGTGCATGTCTTTTCTCAGTGCACTAATTTCCTCTAATATTCTGTTTTCAGTGTTTTGAATCCTCATTAGTATCGATTTTCTGAATTCTCTTTCAGATAATTTGTCTATCTCCTCTTCTGTACTTTGAAGCTGTGTTTCTCTAGCTTGGTCCTTCATTTGTGCAGTGTTTCTCTGTCATTTCATTATTAGGTTAATTTTTGTTTCTTTGTGTGTGTGTCTGTGTGTGTGGAGTTCTTTTTCCCACCAGGCTTCTTGGTTGAATTCTCCGTTCCTTTTGGTTTCTGTCCTTGTAGAAGGGTTCAGTGGTTTGTGTCTTGGGTGGTCTTTGGTCTTGTTTACAGGGGAATAATCTCTAGTGTTGTATGTTCTTTGATAATGTGGAGTCCTGGAACAGGGCTTCCACGCCAAGGTTCCTTGGTTTGATGATTGGTCAGGGGATGTAGGCTCTATGTCTGGTTTGCTATGGTGTTTAGTGATACTAGTTCAAATACTAGCATATGAGGAGCAAGAGGTGCATCCCTGATGGTTGACAGTCTAAAAGCATGCAGATATTTTGTAACAAAGTTGTAAAATATACATGCATACACAGCAATAACCACAACTGAACAGTGTTACAGAGATAAACCACCGAAAAATTTTCTGGCAAACAGTACAATCAAAGATGATACCTGCCTGTTAAGCTCTAAATTAAATAAAATACTGCGTAGAAAAATAGATCCAGGGCAAGGTCCCGGCTTGGACTATTACAATGAAGGCAATTTTTAACTAAGACATGTGTTGGGGGTGAGGAGGACGAGATTGTATGGGTAATGAGAAGGAATAGATTCGTCTTGCAAGGATTTTGTAGGGCTAGGTAGCAAAGATTAGTGTGTTGTATTGTTTAGTGCAGCTGGAAGAGAATAGTGGAGACAGGAAGATAGGAAATATTTATCTAGAGGATGGTGGTAGATAGGAAAAGATATTACATTTAGACCATAGAGGGAGGAAGTAGTGGCAAATAGGAAAGAAAATTAAAATTTTCCAAAAATTAAAATTTAACAAAAAATTTAAAAATTAAAAAAAATTAAAAATTAAAACATTAAAAATTAACAAGAAGAGACACAAACAAACAAACCAGACCAATCAATTGAATAAACAAAACAGTCCAAAACAAACAAACAAAAAATGGTAAATACTGTCCCTGGTTTTTACCTTCTCATCTGCTTGGTGGAAACCAGTCTACTCTTGGTGTTGTCTTGATGATCTTTCCCTTACAGCACCGGTTGCTATGGTTTCTGTTTTTGTTTTCAGCAAAACAAAGGCTATTCCGCGAGCTCAGGTGCTGGCCGGGGCAGCCGGGCTGTTCTCAGTCAATCGGGCGCGGGCCGCGGCACACGCTGTTCCGTGCTGGAGGGGGGAGCCCCGGTCCCACTGTTCACCCGCTGGTAGCCTCCAATCTCTGCTCTTCTCCTGGTTTCCTCTGCCACAGCTGCAGCTCTGGGGGTGCACAGACTCTTCAGGTTGCTGGTGCATGCACACTGCCAGATACGGGATCAAGTTCCAAACGCGGACACGAGCTTCCCCGTCCGGCTCAAGCCAGTTCCCTGGTCAGCAACCCGTGGGCGGCTTCTCATCTCTGTTCAGCAAGCCCCCCACTAGCAGTGTTTGAACTTACCCAGCGCCCGGCGGAAAGGCGGGATTTTGGTGCTAACCACTGCCTTCTGTCCTTGCGGCGCACTTCCCAGAGCTCTCTCCACCAGTCTCCCCTTCCGGCTCAAGCCAGGGCCCCCCTTCTGGCTCGAGCCAGGTATCTGGGCAGCACCCCGGGGGAAATTCCCAGCTGCATTCAGCACGCCCCTGCTAGCAGTGTCTCAACTCCGCCGGCCACCCAGTGGGATTTTTGGGATTTTCGCGCTGAGTGCTGCCTTCTCTTCTCCCAATGTTCTGCTCAGGCTCTCTTTTAGGGCACTTTCCAGCACTCTCTCCACCTGTCTGGTGTGGGGTTTGGGGTACAGGGTTCTCAGAACAGGAGCTCTGGGACAGTTCTGGCTGTTCACTCTCCGACCCTCACAGACCTAAGGAGTTATTTTGTCATCTAGCCTCTGGTTTGTTGGTGTTGTTTCATTTCTTGATTAGTTCTGGTCATTCTACTGGGGAGCTGGTGAAATCTTCCCCTCATTCCTCCGCCATATTGGCTCCCCTCACACACATTTCTCACTTGCCCAAATTTTACTTAAAACTTAACCTCCATTTTAAGTGATCAGGCATCCTTCCTTAAGACTCCATTACATTCCAGTGTAGAGTTGAAAAAAGTAAAAAACTAAATAAAAATGTTCTATTTCTTCTAAGATTCTTAACATACACTGCAGGAAATAGAAATCATTGTGCCATTGATCTTCAGAAGTCTTCTTAGAGCCACCACTTAGTCCTGTTACTTCAAATTTTTCTCAAGGTGTTCTTTGAGTTAGTTTTCCAGTCTGTGGGATAAAGGAGTCTTCCTTCTTCATATTTGACATAGTATTCTTCCTAAAGAAGGTGGTGATCCAAGCCCCATCTAAGGTCACAGTCTACAAGCTTTAGAATACCAGAAGAGGCAGTTTGTTACACTGCATTTAAGTCCACCGCTTTTGTCCTTTCTAATTTTATTCCCTTATTTTATTGCTAACAGGTTGCACCGACGAGGCTCTTCTGGGGCTCAGAGCCGGTCTCTTGGCTGTGCCAGAATTTCAGAGATCGATCGAGGAACCCTCAGGTCCTCAGGGGCCTCAGCACCTCCTCAGCTGGAGACCTGCACAAACCTTGCCCTGGGCAAGCTGCCTCCTCAGCTGAGCCCACTCCTGCTTCTTTCTTATCCTGATCCATATACCTGCTTCTAGAAACCACCCTCAAAACATTTCTTTTGTTCATTAATCACACATTTTGGGGTACTTTTTTCATATTTTTAATTTTATTCTGTTTTTAACTTTTTATTTTATATTGGAGTGTAGCTAATTAAACATTCTGTGGTAATTTCAGGTGAACAGCAAAGGGACTCAAGCACACATATAACCATGTATCCATTCTCCCGCAAACTTCCCTCCCTTCCAGGCTGCCACATGACATTGAGCCAAGTTCCCTGGTCCTGTTGCATGTCCATGTTAAAAATAGCACTGTGTACGTGTCAATCCCAACCTCCCTACCTATCCCTTCTACCCATCCTTGCCCCAGCAACTACAAGTTCCTTCCAGCTAAGTTGTTTCATTTCTTGATTAGTTCTGGTCATTCTACTGACTGGTGAAATCTTCCCCTCATTCCTCCGCCATATTGGCTCCCCTCACACACATTTCTCACTTGCCCAAATTTTACTTAAAACTTAACCTCCATTTTAAGTGATCAGGCATCCTTCCTTAAGACTCCATTACATTCCAGTGTAGAGTTGAAAAAAGTAAAAAACTAAATAAAAATGTTCTATTTCTTCTAAGATTCTTAACATACACTGCAGGAAATAGAAATCATTGTGCCATTGATCTTCAGAAGTCTTCTTAGAGCCACCACTTAGTCCTGTTACTTCAAATTTTTCTCAAGGTGTTCTTTGAGTTAGTTTTCCAGTCTGTGGGATAAAGGAGTCTTCCTTCTTCATATTTGACATAGTATTCTTCCTAAAGAAGGTGGTGATCCAAGCCCCATCTAAGGTCACAGTCTACAAGCTTTAGAATACCAGAAGAGGCAGTTTGTTACACTGCATTTAAGTCCACCGCTTTTGTCCTTTCTAATTTTATTCCCTTATTTTATTGCTAACAGGTTGCACCGACGAGGCTCTTCTGGGGCTCAGAGCCGGTCTCTTGGCTGTGCCAGAATTTCAGAGATCGATCGAGGAACCCTCAGGTCCTCAGGGGCCTCAGCACCTCCTCAGCTGGAGACCTGCACAAACCTTGCCCTGGGCAAGCTGCCTCCTCAGCTGAGCCCACTCCTGCTTCTTTCTTATCCTGATCCATATACCTGCTTCTAGAAACCACCCTCAAAACATTTCTTTTGTTCATTAATCACACATTTTGGGGTACTTTTTTCATATTTTTAATTTTATTCTGTTTTTAACTTTTTATTTTATATTGGAGTGTAGCTAATTAAACATTCTGTGGTAATTTCAGGTGAACAGCAAAGGGACTCAAGCACACATATAACCATGTATCCATTCTCCCGCAAACTTCCCTCCCTTCCAGGCTGCCACATGACATTGAGCCAAGTTCCCTGGTCCTGTTGCATGTCCATGTTAAAAATAGCACTGTGTACGTGTCAATCCCAACCTCCCTACCTATCCCTTCTACCCATCCTTGCCCCAGCAACTACAAGTTCCTTCTCTAAGTCTGTAAGTCTATATCTCTTTAGTAAATAAGTTCATTTGTATTATTTCTTTTTAGAAGGGATGTCACATGACATTTCTCCTTTTTTTACTTCACTCAGTATAATAATCTCCAGGTCCATCTATGATGCTGCAAATGGCATTATTGCCTTCTTTTGAACGACCGAGTAATATTCCATTGTGTATATGTACCATGTCATCTTTATCCACTCCTCTTCCGACGGACATCTAGTTGCTCCCATGTCTTGGCTTTTATAAACCGTGCTACAATGAGCTTTGAGGTGCATGTATCCTTTCATACCATGATTTTCTCTTCATATATGTCCAGAAGTGGGATTGCAGGGTCATATGGTAGGTCTATTTTTAATTTTTAAAGGAACTTTCATACTGTTCTCTGTAATGGCTGTACCAATTTATATTCCCACCAACAGTAAAAGGAGGATCCCCTTCTCTCCACACCCTCTCCAGAATTTTTTGTTTGTAGATTTTTTGGTGATAGCCCTTGAGTAGCTGTTATGATATGGAATTTAGATTAGGAGTTAGGCATTCCTTCATTGACCAGAACAGCCCACCTCGTGCACTCATGAGGCTCACAATATGCCCAGAAACAAAATCAATTGCTGTAGAGTTACAAATATGTTTATTATTTTTGGCCATTCAGCCTTCTTCATGTTATGGGAGAATTCTTTAGGGGTTGTTGATGGAAAGTAAGACACATTTCTTCCTAAAGATGCTAGTAGTGTTCCATATTCCCTGAGTATAGGCATAGAATTTCGGATTGCTAGTTAAGCACTCATGCTTACTGGGAAAGTTTGAGAGAGTAAAGCAGAGAGGCAAGAACAGTTTAGCAGCAGAGCAAATGCCTAGTGGTGCATTTCCCTGTGTCAGTGTCTCAAAGAGATCATGCCTGTTCACATCCATCTGAACCATCTTCATGTCCTGGTTCAGATCTTTTTGGACAACCCAGTAATTACAATGGTAGACTTTACTGTTGGCCAGATCCCAACTAGCATCCCCTGTGTTAGGATGTCGCCTCCAAACAAGTGCTGAGAGATTTGATAGCATCTGAGAGCAGTAAGAGTAGAGAAGGAACTGGCCGCCACCGTGAGAGGAGTGCTGTTAGAGAAAATCATTAATGTTGAGGTCAGAACAAAAGCTGAAAGTTCAATGGGATCAACATTGCTCAAAGTAGACCCTGGAATCCTCTAGGGGAGCCTTTCTTCCTGCCTTTGATTCTTCCTCCTTTACTCCATATGTTCATCCTTTCCCTCATTATCTCCCTGGAGAACTAGGTGCTTGCAAGTTTGCAGGATGAGTCAGACTCAGTTCCTCCCATGAAGGAGCCCTGAACTTAGAGTTACAACAGTACCTTCTAATGATCTAGATGACTTTGAGTAAAGTTGTTTTTTTTTTTTTTTTTTCCCCTCACTTCTGGATCCTCTAGCTTTATTTCCTTATTTAATTCAGGAACTAGAGATGATTTTTAAGGTTTGCCTGCCTCTTAAAGTTTGCTAGTTTTTAAAAATCATCACTTCATGGGCTCAGCATTCGGCTAAGAATATAATGCAATCCTCATGAAACTGACAAGCACTATTATTGTGTCTCATATTTTACAGATGAGGAAACCAAGGCTTAATAAGATTAAAGAAATTGCAGAAGATAGCAAGCTAGTAAGTGGAAAAGTTAGAATGTGAGCCCAGCATATCTGACTCTACATATCATCCTTATGTTATATTGCCTTTTACTGAAGTCAGCGACTATTCTATGGCTGGCTTAGCTAGAACTAATTGAAGCTGCAAAGGTGCCTGGGTTTTGGAAACAAAATTGCCTCTGTTCTAATGAAAGTGCCATTACACTATGAGGGTCTTAGGGCAAATTACTTAACCCCCTCTCAGACTATCAATGCATTAATAACAAATTTTGTACTATAAACTATTGCCATATTAAGCTTTGCTTTAGAAATCAATAGCCATTGATTTCCTAACTCCCAGAATATCACTACCTTCCTTATTTCAGTGCCTGAGATTTCACCATTATAATGTAGCTTCCTTCAAGAAACCATTATGTTTTTAGTAAGGTCCTCTTCTATTAATAACAAAAATGTTGATTGGGATTATATTATGCCAGGCCATTATCTCATTATTCCTCATGACAACCATGTATTTTATGCACACAGAATATGAACAGTAATTATTCCCATGTTATATATGGGAAAATGAAATTCAGAGAGATGGTGAAGGTCACACAACTTGTAACTGGTAGAACTGTGATTCAATCCAGACTCCTATGCTTCTGACTTACTCTTAGCCATCTGTCACCAATAGATAGCTCTGAAAGAATTAGGATAGAGTCATTATTACATAAATATGGATTCATTTGTTTCTCCTGTCATTTTCTCCACAAGAAGAAGGGCCAGAACAGCATGAAGAACACAGTTGTGTGGGAAGGGCAGCCAATTAAAATAAAAGAGAAAAGCCGTGAAAGCCAACTTCCCAGAGCTGGGGAGGGCTGATTATGGAGATTAATTTGCCTTTACTTGTTTGGCTTTGCCCTCATGCTGGGATTGCTGCTGGGAGACAAGGCAACTCTGATTCCAATTAGAATTACAGAGGCTCAGGGCTGGGAAACCAAGACAGCTTATTAAAAAGCAAAGACATCACTTTGCCTACAAAGGTCCGCATAGTCAAAGCTATGGTTTTTCCAGTAACCATGTATGTATGTGAGAGTTGGGCTATTAAGAAGGCTGGGCACCAAAAAGTTGATGCCTTTGAACTGTGGTGCTGCATTAGACCCTTGAGAGCCTCTTGAAAGCAAAGAGCTCAAACCAGTCACTTCTGAAGGAAATTAGCCCTAAATATTCATTTGAATCACTAATGCTGAAGCTCCAACACTTTGCACACCTGATGCAAAGAGCCGACTCTCTGTTAAAGACCCTGATGCTTAGAAAAATGGAAGGCATTAAGAGAGGGCGTTGACAGAGGTTGAGATGGCTGGATGGCATCACTGCCTCAGAGGACATGAGTTTGAGTCAGCTCTGGGAGATAGTGAAGGACAGGCAAACCTGCCGTGCTGCAGTTCATGGGGTTGCAAAGAGTCAGGTACAACTTAGTGACTGAACAACAACAAGGGCTGGGAAAGAATTTGGAGAGTAGAGCCTTCAACTCTCCTCTATTGAAGGCACCCCCTCTATAACAACAGAAACTGTTAATTTATTCCCCTTGCCTCTGCTATACCATCTTTGTGACCAAGAATTCGCTACAGCCTTCTCATCCGCTCCATGTTTCAGCGCTCCTCCCTGTCTCAAGTTTGAATTTGTTTTGTTCTTTTCTGTTGATCAACAAATAATGAATGTACTGTTGTTGTTGTTGTTTCTTTTTTTTTTTTTCTGTAGAATTGTAAAATATAATTGTACATCTTTTAGGAATAAATAATCACGTCACATACTCTGCCTCCCAGTCTTGGTACTATCCACTGACCTGGTTCCTCTTACTTATTCTTCTGATTTTAGGTCACACATCACTTTTCTGAAAAGACCTTCTCTCACACCTTAAACAAAGCCAGTTTCTCCTGTTTTTTTTTGCAGCCGCAACATCTATGGCAACAATTACATAATGATATGTTGAACACTTACATTTCCTCCAAGAAAAAGTTCTGTTAAGGGCAAGAACTTATTTGTCTTGTTAATATATGTTTATTGGGCACCGTGTTTATTTGTTCCATTAAGAACATTTATGGATAATCTTCCACATACCAGTTTCTGTACTTTTGAACAAGAGAGATTCAGTTCTTTACCTGATATACTTTAGAGTCTAGTGGACTTTTTCATCCTTTTTCTTAACTTCTCCTTCTCATAGTATTACTGAGTACAAGTTTGTGTCTCCAACTCACAGTGAGGCCAAACAAACTTACAGATTGGAGTTTGGAACAGGGAAAACTTTAGTGCAGGGCTATGAAAGGAGAATGGGTGACTCAAAAAATGTATCCCAAACTCCCCAAAGGGCTTCAACAGAGCTTTTTAAAAGGGTGAGATGGTGGTGGTGGTGGGGTTCCCAGGCCCAGTGGTAAAGACTCTGCCTGCCAATGCAGGAGACTCAGATTTGATCCCTCAGTTGGGAAGATCCCCTGGAGAAGGAGATAGAAACTCACATCAGTATTTTTGCCTGGAGAATCCCATGGACAGAGGAGCCTGGTGGGCAACAATCCATGGGGTTGCAAAGTGGTGAATATGACTGAGCAACGAAACACGCATGAGGGAGGGGGATCACAGGATGTGTGATTGGCTTGCCAACAGTTCTCTGATGGTTGATGGTGAGGTAACAGGATAGTGCTACAGGAGTTAAGATTGTCAGTCCTTAGGATCCTGGAGGCCTGGGGGCTATGTGCTCACAGGCATCAAAACGTTAACATTTTCCGCTTGGTGGGGGTGGGGGTTCATATCTGTAAAAAAATCTTGAATTGTGCTTCAGATACTGTTAGCTAGGTACTTCAGAGAGGAGCTAAAGCAGAGGAAATGGGGAATCTACCCCCTCTTCCCTAGGAAGGCCCCATGGGGTCCTGCTAAGTTACAATAACAAGTGGTAATAAGAGAATTTTGCTGTGTGATTGCTCTGTACGCTATTTCTCTAAGTTAAAGTGATTTAGATGTGTGCTCACTGCCATGTTTTACTGTCTGAACTGCATTTCTCCCAATTTTGCAGATTCCAGAAACTGAGGCTAGGCAGTTCACCTGATGATTGCACAGTAGGCCTTCATCAGAGGCATCATTGTTTTCCTTCATTCATCTTTTCAGCTCCTGCTTCCTTTTGCAGTTCTGGTTCCACTTGTCTCAGCATTTGTAATGAAATGCTTCAGCCATAGTATAGGGTGAACTACAGGGTTAGAATGACTTCAGTTTTAAAGTGCTCTGGCCCTGACTAGTTGTGTGACCTTGTGCTAGTCAGTTACATTCTCTAATTCTCAGGTTCCTGAAGAATTTTAATTCATACTTCATAATTTTTAGGGGATTAACACAAAGTAGTAGTAATACTAGCAGCAGAAGCATCACTCCCATTAGTACCACCAGCAGCATCTGATAATTATGTGATACTTCTTATGAACCACCGGGCTTCCCTGGTGGCTCAGATGTTAAAGAATCTGCCTGCATTGCAGGAGACCCAGGTTTGATCCCTGGATTGGGAAGACCCTCTGGAGAAGGAAATGGCAACCCACTCCAGTATTCTTGCCTGGAGAATCCCATGGACAGAGGAGCCTGGCGGGCTATAGTCCATGGAGTCGCAAAGAGTTGGGCACAACTAAACCACTAATACTTTCTTATGAGCCAATAACTGTTCTAAGGACTTCATATATATATTAATGCATTTAATCACACCTATAAGATTGATGTTAGAATCATCCCTATTTCTCAAGTGAGGTAAAGGAGACATATAGAGGTTAATCATACCCAGTATCATTCACTAGTGAGAAGAGACCCAGAAGATAAGTCATTGTCTGGATCTGCAGCCCACACCCTCAACAACCTGACTGTAACTGTCTTCAGGACAGTTCCTGCAGGAGGTCAGCTCTGTTCTCAATACAAGGTGGGTTTGCCTGGCTAAGACAGGTTTGGGACAGCTCTAAATTGGTTTGCCCCACTTTTCCTAGGAGATCTCATCAGATAAGAGAAACATTGTGAACATGAAGCACTGAGTATCCACTCTCAGTCTCCAATGAGCCCTAAAACTAGGCTTGTACCAGCTCAAAGTGGTCAGATTGACATAATAAAAGGAATAGGAAAAGAAAGGAGCGAGGTATGGAATCTAATGAGGGGAAATGAGCTTCTGATGTGAAACTCTCTGCAGGATAACAGACTTGATTCCTCGGTTTTCCTCACAAGGTCCCTGGGCTCTGAAGGTAGTAGAACTGCCTGTCAGCATCAGTGACGAAAGAAGTCAGTGCTGTTTTGGTGCCAGTCATACCAAGAGCTCTGAGAATTTAGTTCTCTTAGGAAGAGGACTGACTTACCCTTTGTTTCCAGGCTCCCACTCTGCATGTCAGGTGTTTCTTCAAAGTAGAATAAGGAGGATTTTGGTGCACCCAGACCTCATCCGCTGGTGCCCTGTCTTGTGCAGGGCTGAATCCTTTCCTACTCCCTGTGTCACCGCTGAAACATTGTCCCCTTTCCAGACATTTCCCTATGCTGCCCTTTGTGATAAACTTCTTATGAACCACCGGGTTTCCCCTGGTGGCTAAGTTGGTAAAGAATCTGCCTGCATTGCAGGAGACCCAGGTTTGATCCCTGGGTGGGGAAGATTCCTTGGAGAAGGAAATAGCAACCCCCTCTAGTATTCTTGCCTGGAAGATGTCATGGACAGAGGAGCCTGGCGGGCTATAGTCCATGGAGTCGCAAAGAGTTGGGCACAACTAAACCACTAATACTTTCTTATGAGCCAATAACTGTTCTAAGGACTTCATATATATATTAATGCATTTAATCACACCTATAAGATTGATGTTAGAATCATCCCTATTTCTCAAGTGAGGTAAAGGAGACATATAGAGGTTAATCATACCCAGTATCATTCACTAGTGAGAAGAGACCCAGAAGATAAGTCATTGTCTGGATCTGCAGCCCACACCCTCAACAACCTGACTGTAACTGTCTTCAGGACAGTTCCTGCAGGAGGTCAGCTCTGTTCTCAATACAAGGTGGGTTTGCCTGGCTAAGACAGGTTTGGGACAGCTCTAAATTGGTTTGCCCCACTTTTCCTAGGAGATCTCATCAGATAAGAGAAACATTGTGAACATGAAGCACTGAGTATCCACTCTCAGTCTCCAATGAGCCCTAAAACTAGGCTTGTACCAGCTCAAAGTGGTCAGATTGACATAATAAAAGGAATAGGAAAAGAAAGGAGCGAGGTATGGAATCTAATGAGGGGAAATGAGCTTCTGATGTGAAACTCTCTGCAGGATAACAGACTTGATTCCTCGGTTTTCCTCACAAGGTCCCTGGGCTCTGAAGGTAGTAGAACTGCCTGTCAGCATCAGTGACGAAAGAAGTCAGTGCTGTTTTGGTGCCAGTCATACCAAGAGCTCTGAGAATTTAGTTCTCTTAGGAAGAGGACTGACTTACCCTTTGTTTCCAGGCTCCCACTCTGCATGTCAGGTGTTTCTTCAAAGTAGAATAAGGAGGATTTTGGTGCACCCAGACCTCATCCGCTGGTTCCCTGTCTTGTGCAGGGGCTGAATCCCTTTCCTACTCCCCTGTGTCACCGCTGAAACATTGTCCCCCTCTTTCCAGACATTTCCCCTATGCTGCTTTCCTTCATTTTAAGGCCAGCCCAGATATCTTGTTGTATATTCTCTCATCCACTCACTCACTTACTCATTTATTTAATTATTCAAGAAATATTTGTGTTTGGCCCTAGGGGTGGATACAATAGAGAACAAAACAAGCATGGCCATGCCTTTTAGTTCAGTTCAGTTCAGTCACTCAGTCATGTCCAATTCTTTGTGAACCCATGGACTGTAGCACACCAGGCTTCCCTCTCCTTCACCGTCTCCCAAAGATTGCTTGAACTCATGTCCAATGACTCAGTAATGGCATCCAACCACCTTGTCTTCTGTTGTCCCATTTTGCTGCTGTTTTCTATTTTCTCCAACATCAGGGTCTTTACCAGTGAGTCATCACTTCACATCAGGTGGCCAAAGTATTGGAGCTTCAGTTTCGGCTTCAATATCAGTCCTTTCAATGAATATTCAGAGTTGATTTCTTTTAGGATTGACTGGGTTGATCTCCTTGCTTTCCAAGGGACTCTCAAGAGTCTTCTCCAGCACCACAGTTCAAAGGCATCAATTCTTTGGCAGTCAGCCTTCTTTATGTTCCAACTGTCACATCCATACATGACCACTGGAAAAATCATAGCTTTGACTGTATGGACTTTTGTTGGCAAAGTGATGTCTCTGCTTTTTAATATGCTATCTAGCTTTGTCATAGATTTTCTTCCAAGGAGCAAGTGTCTTTTTAATTCCATGACTGCAGTCACCATCTGCAGTGATTAGGTCATAGTAAGGAATTTAGGTTGTAGGTTCAAGGTGAAGGCTCTAAAGTGTTCTATGTGGGGACTGTAGACAGATGTGCATTTTGAGAAGATGACTCAGATTGCAATGTGGCAAATGAATAGGAAAAGTCAAGAGTAGATGTTATAATAGTAATTATGTGTATTCCTGGGCTCTGGTCTAGACCTGTCAATTCAGAATCTCTGGTTCTCAGATTTGGCATTTTATCCTAGTAATTTTCATGTGCACGTAGGTTATGTTGTTGTTGTTATTCAGTCACCAAGTCGTGTCCATCTCTTAACCCCATGGACCATAGCATGTCAGCCTTCCCTGTACTTCACCATTTCCTAGAGTTTGCCAAGTTCATGTCCATTGAATCAGTGATGCCATCCCACCATCTCATCCTCTGTCACCCCTCTCCTTCTGCCCTTAATCTTTCCCAGCATCAGAGTCTTTTCCAAAGAGTCAACTCTTCCAATCAGGTGGCCAAGGTATTGAAGCCTCAGCTTCAACATCAGTTCTTCCAAAGCATAATCAGGGTTGATTTCCTTTATGATTCACTGGTTTGATCTCCTTGCTTTCCCAAAGGGGCTCTCAAGAGTCTTCTCTAGCACTACAGTTCAAAAGCATCAATTCTTCAGCTTTAAGCCTTCTTTATTGTCCAGCTCTCATATCCATACATGACTACTGGAAAGACTCTGGCTTTGATTTTGTGGACATTTGTCAGCAAAGTGATTTCTTGGCTTTTTAACAGACCGTCTAGGTTTGCCATAGCTTTCCTGCCACTAAATCGTTTAGAACCTCCGTGATGGCTCAGGAGGTAAAGAATCTGCCTGCAGTGCAGGTGACACAGGAGACACGAGTCCAGTCCCTGGGTTGGGAAGATCCCTTGGAGAAGGAAGTGGCAACCCACTCCAATATTTTTACCTGAAAAATCCTGTGAATAGAGGAGCCTGGCAGACTTTATAGTCCAAAGGGTTGCAAAGAGTTGGACATGACTGAGCAACTAAGCACACGCAAATGATTTAGAAAAATGCTTTATACAGTGTATAAATGCAGTTTTAAGAATATTTATTTTTGCACCAAAATGGTCCTTTTTTTTTTTTTTGCCTCTCGGCCCCAGAATCCCTCTTGAGAAGCACCTCTACAGGGTCAGCATCTAAATATTCTAAGGACACATGGATAAATCTGACTGGAAATTTTGCAGTCTGCTTAAGGCTTGATTTACCAACCTTTTAAAGAAAATTCTGTCATGTTGTTGAGTGTGTGTAATAACTGAATGGGGATTCAGGCAGGAAGGGATTTGGCATTTTATCCTAGTAATTTTCATGTGCACGTAGGTTATGTTGTTGTTGTTATTCAGTCACCAAGTCGTGTCCATCTCTTAACCCCATGGACCATAGCATGTCAGCCTTCCCTGTACTTCACCATTTCCTAGAGTTTGCCAAGTTCATGTCCATTGAATCAGTGATGCCATCCCACCATCTCATCCTCTGTCACCCCTCTCCTTCTGCCCTTAATCTTTCCCAGCATCAGAGTCTTTTCCAAAGAGTCAACTCTTCCAATCAGGTGGCCAAGGTATTGAAGCCTCAGCTTCAACATCAGTTCTTCCAAAGCATAATCAGGGTTGATTTCCTTTATGATTCACTGGTTTGATCTCCTTGCTTTCCAAGGGACTCTCAAGAGTCTTCTCTAGCACTACAGTTCAAAAGCATCAATTCTTCAGCTTTAAGCCTTCTTTATTGTCCAGCTCTCATATCCATACATGACTACTGGAAAGACTCTGGCTTTGATTTTGTGGACATTTGTCAGCAAAGTGATTTCTTGGCTTTTTAACAGACCGTCTAGGTTTGCCATAGCTTTCCTGCCACTAAATCGTTTAGAACCTCCGTGATGGCTCAGGAGGTAAAGAATCTGCCTGCAGTGCAGGTGACACAGGAGACACGAGTCCAGTCCCTGGGTTGGGAAGATCCCTTGGAGAAGGAAGTGGCAACCCACTCCAATATTTTTACCTGAAAAATCCTGTGAATAGAGGAGCCTGGCAGACTTTATAGTCCAAAGGGTTGCAAAGAGTTGGACATGACTGAGCAACTAAGCACACGCAAATGATTTAGAAAAATGCTTTATACAGTGTATAAATGCAGTTTTAAGAATATTTATTTTTGCACCAAAATGGTCCTTTTTTTTTTTTTTGCCTCTCGGCCCCAGAATCCCTCTTGAGAAGCACCTCTACAGGGTCAGCATCTAAATATTCTAAGGACACATGGATAAATCTGACTGGAAATTTTGCAGTCTGCTTAAGGCTTGATTTACCAACCTTTTAAAGAAAATTCTGTCATGTTGTTGAGTGTGTGTAATAACTGAATGGGGATTCAGGCAGGAAGATTGAGACACATTGCTAAACAAAAAAGAAAATCTCTGCAGCTGGAAAAAAGTTGAACTCAAAGTTTCATATAAGACCTGTTTACAGTATTTGAAATATCTTATATGCTCACACAGAGAAAGTGAAATCTATATATTTATCATCTATTGACCAGATTTCTATTAATCTCTCAATTATTGTCTGTAAAGTGAAAGTGTTAGTCACTTAAGTCATGTCCAATTCTTTGTGATCCCATAAACTAGCCTGCTAGGATCCTCTGTCCATGGGATTCTCCAGGCAAGAATACTGCAGTGGGTTGACATGCTCATCCTCCAAGGGATCTTTCCAACCAGGGATGAGACCCATATCTCTTATTTCTCCTGCATTTGCAGGCAGGCTCTTTACCTCTGGCACTATCTGGGAAGCCCCACAATTATAGTCTAGTTAGAAAATTTTTCTTGTATCACTTTGTACCTCATCATGGGGGAGGAGAACTCGAGCTAAATCATTTCCTTGTCCCCAGCAAGAGGATGTTGGCTTGGTTAAGATGGACTGTGCTTTACATGATGCCAGTGAGCAAGAGGACCTGGGCGGGTGCCATCATCACCTGGTCTAGTGTTGCCTTTCTCTTTGGGAAGTATTGACCTCAACATTGGCCTGGATTCTGCACTGCATGAAAACCCAGAGTACTCCCAGACAGATTTTCTGGAAGCTCGAGAGAGAGCCATATGGAGTTTCACAGCCCTTGAATAGTGTTGTCCTAATAGAAACTCTACGGTCTACTTTTGCATCCTGAACTTTAAAAAAAAATGTATTTTCACTAAATAAATTAGATTTTTCTCCCCCAACAAGCTAAAGAGTAGAATAGAGAAAGCTGTAAGATAGCTGAGATTTATGGTCTAGCTCAGAGGTGAGCTTTTCAACTCATCTAAGATGAAATTACTGCAGTCTTCCCCTTAGAGCTTCTTTGGAATTTATTTTCAATTTAGACTGCATACCTGTAAAAATAAGATGCAGAATGGTACTGCAGTTTCTGAAGAAGCGTTTGGAAACCTTGAATTTACCAACCTTTTAAAGAAAATTCTGTCATGTTGTTGAGTGTGTGTAATAACTGAATGGGGATTCAGGCAGGAAGATTGAGACACATTGCTAAACAAAAAAGAAAATCTCTGCAGCTGGAAAAAAGTTGAACTCAAAGTTTCATATAAGACCTGTTTACAGTATTTGAAATATCTTATATGCTCACACAGAGAAAGTGAAATCTATATATTTATCATCTATTGACCAGATTTCTATTAATCTCTCAATTATTGTCTGTAAAGTGAAAGTGTTAGTCACTTAAGTCATGTCCAATTCTTTGTGATCCCATAAACTAGCCTGCTAGGATCCTCTGTCCATGGGATTCTCCAGGCAAGAATACTGCAGTGGGTTGACATGCTCATCCTCCAAGGGATCTTTCCAACCAGGGATGAGACCCATATCTCTTATTTCTCCTGCATTTGCAGGCAGGCTCTTTACCTCTGGCACTATCTGGGAAGCCCCACAATTATAGTCTAGTTAGAAAATTTTTCTTGTATCACTTTGTACCTCATCATGGGGGAGGAGAACTCGAGCTAAATCATTTCCTTGTCCCCAGCAAGAGGATGTTGGCTTGGTTAAGATGGACTGTGCTTTACATGATGCCAGTGAGCAAGAGGACCTGGGCGGTGCCATCATCACCTGGTCTAGTGTTGCCTTTCTCTTTGGGAAGTATTGACCTCAACATTGGCCTGGATTCTGCACTGCATGAAAACCCAGAGTACTCCCAGACAGATTTTCTGGAAGCTCGAGAGAGAGCCATATGGAGTTTCACAGCCCTTGAATAGTGTTGTCCTAATAGAAACTCTACGGTCTACTTTTGCATCCTGAACTTTAAAAAAAAATGTATTTTCACTAAATAAATTAGATTTTTCTCCCCCAACAAGCTAAAGAGTAGAATAGAGAAAGCTGTAAGATAGCTGAGATTTATGGTCTAGCTCAGAGGTGAGCTTTTCAACTCATCTAAGATGAAATTACTGCAGTCTTCCCCTTAGAGCTTCTTTGGAATTTATTTTCAATTTAGACTGCATACCTGTAAAAATAAGATGCAGAATGGTACTGCAGTTTCTGAAGAAGCGTTTGGAAACCTAGAATGTGCCATGCTTATAAACAAACTCAAATATATTTGTGATAAAGCCTTGCTTGAATTGAGACCCCATTTTTCCATCCACTTTAGCCAGGGGATTCTATTATTAACTTATTCAGTGTGTCTTAATAGAATCCCCCCACCATGCTGATTTTAAGGAAACTTTTAGGTGGAGTGTAAAAGAAAGGTAATTATGAATAAACCTAATTTTTATTTCTGATTCTACTTCTCTGTATATTTCTTTATGATGAAGTTATAATTTCCTGGGCTTCAGCTTTCTCATCAATGAAATGGGAAGAGGTTGAACTAGATCAGTGTTTCTGGGGTATTATTTCCTAGAACACAACTAAAGTAGCTAAGCTTGCTTGCAGGACTCAATCATTTATATATTTTTAGTATACTGGATATCCCCTGATTTGATTTCAGGATTAAACACTTGGAAAATCTGTAATATCCCACATCATGGAGTGCATGTGTTCAAAAGCTTGTTATTTGATTGCTAATGAAGGGACTGAGTAAGAACGAGGAGACCTAGGTTTGTGGGAAATTACTGTGTAACCTTGAATGTATCATTTTCACTCATTTCCTTGTCTCAGTTTTCTTATTTGTCAAATGAAGTTTGAACACATCTAAGTTCTCTTCATCATGTTAATTTGATAATGATCCACAAGCAGGCTGCAAAAAAAAAAATTTTTAAAAAAGGAAACTTCTAAGGAACTTTAACTTTTATTATAAGACTTTATTGAGATGGTAAATTTAGATTGAATCAATGTAAAAAAAAGGAAAGTGACAAGATGTATTGAACTGTCTTCTTGTCCCTGGCAGAGTAAGGTCAAGAGTGGCAGGTTGGGGTTTCATCCCTAGGGCTGATTCTAATAGCTTCCAGGGGCTGTTGAATGGGAAGACATCTGAGCAAGATATGTATGAGAGTTGGGATCTGTGAGCCATGGCTGGCATGCAGCTTAGAGTGGGTCATAACAGCGTGTATTCCACATGTAAGTTGACCAATACTTGACACGTCCACCTTTTTGAGGGGATATAAGCATGCAGGTAAAGTTGATCCAGAGATTGTGATATCCTGTCTGACATATGTATCTTTGGAGCATCTGGAAAATCCTCAGCCAAAAACAGTGAATAAAGGGCTTCCATAGTGGTCCACTGGGTAAGCAGTCCACCTTGCAGTGCAAGGGGCACTGGTTCGATCCCTGGCATGGGAAGATCCCGCATGTCGCAGAGTAGCTGGACTGGTGTGTCTGATTATAAGCCAGCGCTCTGGACCGCATGTGCCCAGCACCAGTGCTCTGCAACTAGAGAGGTCACTGCGATGGGAGGCCCACACAGGCCAAAGAATAAAGATGGATGAAGACAAATGAAGGATCAATAAAAGAGGCCAAAATTAAAAAAAAAAAAACAGTGAAAAAGATAAACTCAAAGTTGCCATATGTAAGAAACATATGCTATGATAGAAATACATGAGCTTCTGAACTATTTCTTAGCCTAGAATTTCTTATGCATTTTTTAGGTTTGAAACTTTCCCCCTGGTTTCTCTCTTTCATAGTCCAGTTCATGTTCAGCCTTTCTAGGAAGCTCTTAGAGGAGACCGTAGCTTAACTTTTATACCCAGGTAAGATGTCTCATGACATCTTGCACAGGGATATTCATACAGTAAGTCTTAAATAAACAATAATCAGGTCAAGCAGTAGATGAATTTCTACCCATACTGTAAGAAATAAGCAGTGGGCTTCCCCTGGTGGTCCAGTGGGTAAGGACGTCGCCTTGCAGTGCAAGGGACACCGGTTGAGTCCCTGGAGATCCCGCATGTCGCAGAGTAGCTGGACTGGTGTGTCTGATTATAAGCCAGCGCTCTGGACCGCATGTGCCCAGCACCAGTGCTCTGCAACTAGAGAGGTCACTGCGATGGGAGGCCCACACAGGCCAAAGAATAAAGATGGATGAAGACAAATGAAGGATCAATAAAAGAGGCCAAAATTAAAAAAAAAAAAACAGTGAAAAAGATAAACTCAAAGTTGCCATATGTAAGAAACATATGCTATGATAGAAATACATGAGCTTCTGAACTATTTCTTAGCCTAGAATTTCTTATGCATTTTTTAGGTTTGAAACTTTCCCCCTGGTTTCTCTCTTTCATAGTCCAGTTCATGTTCAGCCTTTCTAGGAAGCTCTTAGAGGAGACCGTAGCTTAACTTTTATACCCAGGTAAGATGTCTCATGACATCTTGCACAGGGATATTCATACAGTAAGTCTTAAATAAACAATAATCAGGTCAAGCAGTAGATGAATTTCTACCCATACTGTAAGAAATAAGCAGTGGGCTTCCCCTGGTGGTCCAGTGGGTAAGGACACCGCCTTGCAGTGCAAGGGGCGCCGGTTCGATCCCTGGCCTGGGAAGATCCCACGTGCCGCGGAGCGGCTGGACCGATGTGTCCAATCACCGAGCTGGAGCTCTGGAGCGCATGCGCCCAGAGCCGGTGCTCTGTGAGGACAGACGCCACCGCGATGGGAGGCCCACAGGAGCCAAAGAACAAAGACGGATGAAAATGGAGAAATGAAAGACCAATAGAAGTGGCCCGCCTGCTCCCCTCCCTCCCCAACCCGACCCCCGCCCCAAAAATAAAATAACTAACTAAATAAATAAATTAATCAATTTTAAAAAAAGGAAATAAGCAGTGTATGCTGATATGTAACATGTAAATATATGTTAACATTATAAGTAGTCTTAAATGGTCACTATTTTTTATTTTTGATTGAGTTTATTATTAAATAAAATATAGAGAGAAAATGAGCAAGCAGAGGGTCATATTAATGTCCAGATAGCTTTTCTTTTCTTTATATATATATACATATATATATATACATATACACATGTACACATGTACATGTATATATATATAATTATTTTTATTTTACTTCTACAGAGTTTTTTTTTTTTTTTGCCATTTTTTAAAATTTTGCTTTTGTGCTTTTACAGACTTTTGTTGTTTACAGCTATGCATAAATCCAGATCAGTCATAGGTATACCCTTGATCCCTCCCACCTGACCCTCCCCCCAGGCCCTCCCCATCCTACCTCTCCAGGTTGTTGCAGAGCCCCCATTTAAGTCCCCTTAGTCTTACAGCATATCTGCAATGGTTGTCTCTTTTACATATGGTAGTGTAGGTTTCCATGTAATTTTATCCATACTTCTCATTCACTCACCACCCCCCCCAACAATGACCATGTCTATTCTCTATATATGTTACTCCACTGCTGCTCTGCATATGCATTTATCAATACCATCTTTATAGACTCCATATATATGTGTGAGTATACTATATTTGTCCTTCTCCTTTTGACTTACTCCACTTTGTATGATAGGTTCTAGATTCATTCACTTAGTTAGGACTGATTCAAATACATTTCTTTTTATGGCTAAGGAATATTCCATTGTATATATGTACCATAAGTTCTTTATCCATTCATTTGTTGACGGAGCTCTAGGTTGTTTTCATGTTCTAGCTACTGTAAAAAGTGCTGCAATGAACATTGGGGTACATGTGTCTCTTTTAATTTTGACTTCCTCAGGGTATATGCCTAGTAGTGGGATTGCTTGGTCATATGGTGCTTCTATTTCTAGTTTTTTAAGAAATCTCCATACTGTCTTCCATAGTAGCTGTATCAATTCACATTCCCACCAACAGTGCAAGACTGTTCCTTTTTCTCTATACCCTCTCCAGCATTTATTGTCTGTGGATTTTTTTGATGATGGCCATTCTGACTGGTGTGAGGTGATATCTCATTGTAGTTTTGATTTGCATTTCTCTAATAATGAGTGATGTTGAGCATCTTTCCATGTATTTTTTTGGCCTAGATAGCTTTGATTTTCTTGAATCCTATAAAAAATTCATAGCATGCAAAAGAGAAATAAAGAAGTTCACAGGGAGGGATGAATGAGGACTTACCTGAGTGTTACCAGGAGATGCTGGTGCCTAGAGTTTGCTAGTTACCCAGCGTGCCATTCAGAGGTCAGGGAAAGAGTCTCAACACAAGAACGTGGACACCCAGAAAATTACAGTTGTGTAATCAGTTTTCATGTTCAAAAACTGGGAGTCAGGAAAGAAAAAGACTTTAAATAGAATTAGGTCAGATAACATATTTTGTTTTGAAATTCATTTTCTGACCTTACAAAGAATTGCTGCGGACCTCTGGAGGAATAGTCAAAGAACTCCATGTGGACCAAATGTACTATCTCTTCTTTTCCATTGAGCACATTACTGTGTGCTTCTTAATCTATCCACTTTGCTTCTTTTTTATTTGTTTATGCTCAGTTTCCTCCTCTAGAATGTTAGGATAATAATAAGTACTATGTAGCGTTGTTGAAAGAATTCAATGAGATAATATACGTGGATATTATAGGCCATGTTGAAAAAGTTGGGTTTTATATTAATTATGGTGGGAAGCTACTGGAGCATTTTGAGTTAGTGATTGAGAAGATCTGTGAGAGAAAGTACTTTCTAAAGCTGTATACTCTACAAATATTTAGTCCTTTTGACATGGAAGACAGGGGGGGCCCCCGCAGTGAAGTTTTCTCAGGTGAATCCTATGTCTGCGTCTGCCTTCACAACCATAACCTCTTCTTCCCTTTCCTTCTTCAGTGTGGGAAGGTGATGGAAGAAATAAGTCTTGACTTTGACAACTGAGAGAGTTGAGAAAAGCATACTATACTGACTTAACCCAAAGACTTTACATCTTTGACATTCCTCTTCTTGAGATCACGTTAAGAGGTACAGTTTTAGATCGGTCAGTCTATTTACTATTAGAAAGTCTTTAATTTTTACAACTCCACGTTGGATCTGAAGTTTTGTTTAGCAAACCTCCATCTCTCTTCATATTTGCCTAATCTAGGAGTTCAGATCTTTATTCTTCTCCTACAGAGACTGTCGGCACACAGTACTTTTCGATTCTCATTTTGTTTATCCACAGAGGACTCTGGGTTATCTATACCCTTTTTCCTAATAAAAGGCATTCTTTCACATGCACAAGATTTTCTTTGTGATGTTTAACAAATGAAATTGAACATCGATCACTTAATACTGTATTGACAGGGTTTACCAACCTTTCAAGACATGCTTACATGAACAAACTTTTATAATTACAATAATGGCAGATACCCAGAGGACCCCAAAAGTATGCCCTGTTGCTGTGGGTCATGTTTGGAGAGTAAGCTCTTACTGAGCTGTGTTCTAATTTCTCAGGGTAGTGATCACTCCCTCTAGAATGAATCATTTATTAAATGGCCATTTTGGGTCAATCTCTAACCTGAGTGTTGAGGATACAGTGGTGATGACCTGAATATATACATTCCCTACCCATGAACCTTGGTATTTGGCAGAACAGAAAAAATTAAGGAAGTAATAAGAAAGCCTGAGCGGGACACCTGCATTCAGAACTTTATAGCTATAGTGCTTTGGGAAAATTCCTGACTCTCTTTTCATTCTAAAGCTCCTCATCAGTTAAACAGGGATGTTGAGAACTCCCCTGATGCCATTGTGGTCGTTGTAAGGGTCACATGAAGTAACAAGACCCTACAACTGTGCGGCACATTAGATTCTTATTTGTTTTATGTTGAGTTAAGTAAACTTTTTAGAACAGTTTTAGATTTATAGGAAAACTGAGAAGGTAATGCAGAAGGTACCTGTATTCTTCAGCACACAGCTTCTCTACAAGTAACATCTTACATTAGTATGGTAAATTTGTTATATTAATGAACGAATAATGATGGATTATTATTAACTAAAGTTCATACATTATTTGTGGCTCAGCAGTAAAGAATTTGCCTGCCAGTGCAGGAGATGTGGGTTTTATCCCTGGGTTGGGAAGATCCCCTGGAGAAGGAAATGGCAACTCACTCCAGTGTTCTTGTCTGGGAAATCCCATGGACAGTGAAGTCTGGTGGGCTACAGTCCATAGGGTCCCAAAGAGTCAGACATGACTTAACAAAGACCAACAATTTCCTTTGGATGGTTGTCCATCCAGGATGTCATATTATGTATGGCTATAATGTTTCCATAAGTTCCTTTTGGTTGTAAACATTTCTCAGACTTTCTGTGTCCTTTATAACCTTGAGAGTTTAGAGTCAGAATATGATGTCCCTCTATTGGAATTTGTCTGTTGCTTTTCTCAAGATTAGACTACAATTACGGATTTTTTGGAGTAAGATTGCAGCCATAAAATTACATTTTTATCACATAATATTCAGGCTTCATCCTGTGAGCATGATTTATGACTGTTGATGTTGCCCTCAATCACCTGAATGAGATAGTATTTGTCAGATTTCTCCACTATAAAGTCATTTGTCCCCACCCTCCTTCCTTACCATACTGTGTGGAAAGTAGTCACTATATACACCTACACTTATGATGTAGGGAAATCTTTTTCACCTCTTTGAAAACAGAGTATTTATATAAACCTTTTGGAACTTTTCCGCATAGGAAGTCTATCTTTTTTCCCCATCTATTTATCCAGTCATATATATATATCAGTATGAACTCATGGTTATTTATTTTCTTATTTGGGTTATTCTCCAATAATACTATATTATATTATTCAAACTGTTTGAGCTTTGGTCATTGGTTGAAACTGTTGCATTCTTTAAGCATACCCAATCACTGTGGGTGTTTTCCCTTTTTCCCTCCTTTTCTTCTTTCCATTCTCCTTTGCTTTCTTTCTCTTTCTGACACTACAAGATGCCACACATTTAACTTGCACATTTCCTGCCTCAATTGTAGAGTTTGTCATTTCCTCAGTGAACTCTGTACCCTTTTATTGGAGAATGATATTAGCAAACAAGATCAGTGCCAGTTTATCTATTAACTAAAGTTCATACATTATT
Source organism: Tragulus kanchil (assembly GCA_022376925.1). Taxonomy (NCBI): domain Eukaryota; kingdom Metazoa; phylum Chordata; class Mammalia; order Artiodactyla; family Tragulidae; genus Tragulus; species Tragulus kanchil. Next base: position 6,818,383 of record JAIOJX010000004.1, read on the forward strand.
TGTGGCTCAGCAGTAAAGAATTTGCCTGCCAGTGCAGGAGATGTGGGTTTTATCCCTGGGTTGGGAAGATCCCCTGGAGAAGGAAATGGCAACTCACTCCAGTGTTCTTGTCTGGGAAATCCCATGGACAGTGAAGTCTGGTGGGCTACAGTCCATAGGGTCCCAAAGAGTCAGACATGACTTAACAAAGACCAACAATTTCCTTTGGATGGTTGTCCATCCAGGATGTCATATTATGTATGGCTATAATGTTTCCATAAGTTCCTTTTGGTTGTAAACATTTCTCAGACTTTCTGTGTCCTTTATAACCTTGAGAGTTTAGAGTCAGAATATGATGTCCCTCTATTGGAATTTGTCTGTTGCTTTTCTCAAGATTAGACTACAATTACGGATTTTTTGGAGTAAGATTGCAGCCATAAAATTACATTTTTATCACATAATATTCAGGCTTCATCCTGTGAGCATGATTTATGACTGTTGATGTTGCCCTCAATCACCTGAATGAGATAGTATTTGTCAGATTTCTCCACTATAAAGTCATTTGTCCCCACACCCTCCTTCCTTACCATACTGTGTGGAAAGTAGTCACTATATACACCTACACTTATGATGTAGGGAAATCTTTTTCACCTCTTTGAAAACAGAGTATTTATATAAACCTTTTGGAACTTTTCCGCATAGGAAGTCTATCTTTTTTCCCCATCTATTTATCCAGTCATATATATATATCAGTATGAACTCATGGTTATTTATTTTCTTATTTGGGTTATTCTCCAATAATACTATATTATATTATTCAAACTGTTTGAGCTTTGGTCATTGGTTGAAACTGTTGCATTCTTTAAGCATACCCAATCACTGTGGGTGTTTTCCCTTTTTCCCTCCTTTTCTTCTTTCCATTCTCCTTTGCTTTCTTTCTCTTTCTGACACTACAAGATGCCACACATTTAACTTGCACATTTCCTGCCTCAATTGTAGAGTTTGTCATTTCCTCAGTGAACTCTGTACCCTTTTATTGGAGAATGATATTAGCAAACAAGATCAGTGCCAGTTTATCTATTCACTTGTAAAGGACATTTGGTGGCTTCTATAATCTCTGGGAAATTATGAATAAAGCTGCTGTAAATATTCATGTGTAGGGTTTGTGTGTGTATTCTTGTGTATATGTGGAGGGAGGGCAATTAAGTGTTTGAGGCATTTCTAGCTTCAGCTATTCATTTTTATTTTCAAAACATTTATTGTTGTTCAGTTACTAAGTCGTCTTTGACTCTTGCGACTCCATGGTCTGCAGCATGCCAAGCCCTTCTGTCCTTCATATCTCCTTGAGTTGTTCAAATTAGCATCCATTGAGCCAGTGATGCTATCTCACCGTCTCATCCTCTGCTCCCCCCTTCTTTTTTTTTTTCCTGTAAATCTTTTCCAGTATCAGGATCTTTGCCAATGAGTCAGCTCCTTGCATCAGGTAGCTTCAGCATCAGTCTTTCCAATGAATATTCAGGATTGATATCCTTTAGGACTGAGTGGTCTGATCTCCTTGCAGTCCAAGAGACTCTTAAGAGTCTCCTCCAGCACTGCAATTGAGGGGATATATTACAAGAATCAGTGTGTCACACATTGGAAAAGACTCAGAAAAACTGAAGTTCTTGCCTCAATTTGTACAGTTGGTGAAAGGCAGAGCTGAGACTTGAAAGTACATCATCTAACCCCAAAATCTGATTCTCTATTTACTTATAATTCATAAATTTTATAGCTTCCAGTAAGTTATTTGAGGAAATAATTAAGAAACTCTTATATACCATCCACACATTCATTATTTTATTAAATCAGAGTGTGCTCTTCTTACTGTCTTTGTCACTGCATCTATCCTCCCCTCTACAAATCATAGACAATTAGAGTAATCTTCTACTCAAATTCTTGTCCATTGACTCAGTGATGCCATCCAACCATCTCATCCTCTGTCATCTGCCCTCAATCTTTGCTAGTATCAGGATCTTTTCCAGTGAGTCAGCTCTTTGCATCAGCTGGCCAAAATATAGGAGCTTCAGGTTCACCATCACTTCTTCCAATGAATATTCAGGGTTGATTCCTTTAAGACTGACTGATTTGATTTCCTTGCAGTCCAAGGGACTCTCAAGAGTCTTCTCCAGCCCCACAGTTTAAAGGTATCAATTCTTCAGAACTCAGCCCTTTCGTATTGTCCAGCTTTCACATCCATACATGACTTCTTTGCTACTTCTCATTTTATTGTTTTTTTTTAGAGAATGTGGGCAAGTCATGTTTTCTTCATGTTTTGTCATTACCCATAATTTTCATTTCCCACTGTTTTCTCGAATTTTGGGTGGTATAGAAAATGTATTTTAAATGAATAATTTAAATGAACACTCATATTTTAATTAAAAATCATAATTTGTCACAATTGTGTGTTTACTACATACTAGACACAAGGTTAATCTATTCACTTTCTTCATTTATTCCTCACAACCATCAGAGATAGCTTATATCATAATACCCACTTTACAGATGAAGAAACAATTTCGAGAGAATTATGTAACTTGAGCAAGAACCTACAATGAGTAGGAGACAGTATTAGGATGCAGGATCTTTTGAAGTATTCTGTTTCCCACATTTTGTTAATGACTCCCAGAGATGCAGAATAGCCATTCCACAGATAAAAATTTGAAATTCAGGTCATGGGAGCAAGAAAGCTATAGTGAGTGTCTGCCACCTGACCTAGAGTGGCAAACCAGACAGGAGTGTCCTGTAAGCACAGTTACTAAACAAAAGAAGTTGAACCTAAGGAAAGAGGAAATACTGTGTCCCCCTGGTGACACCTTCTAATAAGAACAGCAGCTGCGCTGAGGCGCTGGCCTAGTGTATTAAAGTGATAATGGTGCAATTAGTTCTTTCTTCATTTTCCCGTGTTAACCCAGGGGTAAAACATCGTACTGAGCAAATATGCTAAATTATATTAAACTTCGCATTCAATTTGAAAATCTTAGCTGCTGGCTGCAGAGAGATTAGCAGACTCTAGCAACTCTTTTTCTTTCTTTTTTATTTTGTACTGTACCTCCCTGCCCTAATGAAAATCAGCCTTAGCACTGATTGTTTTTATCAGATGCAACACAGGTTCCTGCAGGCAACTCTTGAGCTGGCACTGTGAGGTTTCCAGGGAGAACTCTTGGCATGGGTTACTAGAGTGAATCTTATATAATAACAAATAAATATTTCTTGGCAAGAATGTTGGCATAGTGCTGGGCATGAGGATGATGGGTGTTTGTACCAAACACAGTGTGCCTCTGGGATCCTGATCTGGACAGCAATGCTGGTATCAGGAAGGCAGTGCTAGTCAGGAACTCAGAAGTGGAACCTAGTGTTTTGGTAGCCTATCCCTACAGAACTCCACCGAAGTTTCAGCACTGTGATGGTCAGTGAGTTCCAGAACTTGCTAAGTGTTTCTAACACATGGTTCTGTTAGTCAAGCCAAGCTGTGAAGACTGAGCTCATGTGCCTATTAAGGTCACATTTAAACGTTTGCTAGGTTTTTACTGATGATGTATACTAGGAGGCAGACACTGTATTTTCTGTTCTGGGTTCATGAGGAAAAATACCAAGCAATCCTAAACTCAAGGAAATCACAGGGTGGAACTGAGACAAACATAATCATGTATGAAGTATTATAATGAATTAGAAAAGGAGACCACATCAACTTACTGCTTTATCATGATCTTTTCCAGCTACAAGGGACCAAAAATGTATGTGTGTGTGTGCGTGAGAGAGAGACAAACAGACAGGGTGAGGGTACCCCCTTCCCACATGCATAGAAACCTTTGAGCCTACCATCCTGTCAAGGATTTTTTTCACCTTGAAGTATAGCTGATGCAGTATGTTTCAGATGCAGAGCAGAGCAACTCAACAATGCATATGGCTGGTATATGACAACAGCACAATAAACCATCAAGATATTTTTATTATTTGTACTGCTTCTGTTGTTATCACCTGTGATCTGTGTGTGCATGCTCATTTGTGTCCAGCTCTTTGAGACACCTATGAACCAGGCTCTTCTGTCCATAGAGTTTTCCAGGCAAAAATACTGATGTGAGTAGCCATTTTCTGCTCCTCAGGATCTTCCTGACCCGGGGATCAAACCCATATTTCTTGCATTTCCTGCCCATTCTCCCCCAACTCTCCTCCCATCCAGGCTGCCACATAATGTTGAGCAGAGTTCCTTGTTTTATACAGTAGGTCTTTATTGGTTATCTATTTTAAATATAGCAGTGTATACATATTGATCTCGATTGTCAAGGATTTGATAAACACACACAGAGACAAAAAAAGCACTGTTTTTTAGGACTAAAAGTGTTTTCAGACACAGAGTAGAACTTGCCTGTCCCTGAGAAAAGTGGTTTAGCTCCTCTAGAATGAATCAGTAGGGCAATGAAATCATGCATATCTAAATTGTACCATTGTGTCTTTCCTCAAAGTACCCAAAGAGGAAATGGGATCTCTCTTTAGGATGTACATTGGGTGATGATGGGAGGTGTCCAGTGAACATTACAAGATGTACCCACATTAGCACTGGCCAGTCTTCAAATAGATCAGATAGTCATGGACAGTGAGCAGTGGCCACAGTAATGAACTGAAGACTAGACGTCTCTCCCCTCTATTTTGTTGGTAATGTGAAGTCCCCTGTGGTTTACCACCACCTCAATGAATAGATGGTACAATGGAGGTACTCAAGTGTGACAATTTTCAATTATTTTTCCATCCTGACATTTAAAGTTTTGATATTAAACTATTTTTCATTAAATTAGGTAAAATTTAATGTAAATAAAGAGACAATAAGAGTGTAAACATTAAAAAAAAATAAACTCTGTTTTGGAGTGACTTTAGATTTACTATAAAGTTGCAAAGAGAGAACAGAGTTCCCATAATCCCTTACCTAAATTTGTATCACCTGGTTAATTTCCCTAATGTTATTGGCTTGTATTATCTTGACACATTTGTCAAAAATGAGAAGCCAACAAGGACACATTGTTATTAACTAAATTGTGTTTTTAGATTTCACCATTGTTTGCATTCATGCCTTTTCTGTTCCAGGAACCAATTCAGGAAGCAGCACTGAGTTGTCATGGCCCCCTAGCTTCCTCTGGTTTATGACAGCTTGCCAATCTTTTTTTTTACTCCATGAACTTGAGAGTTTTGAAGCATACTGGCCAACTGTTTAGCAGAATATCCTTCAAATTGGGTTCATCTGATGTCTCTCTCATGATTAGACTGGGATTATGGGTTTTGGGAAAGAACACCACAGGCATAAAGTTCATTTCTTATCATAGCATTTCAGGTGTTGATGACATCAAGGATATTAACTGTGATCAGTTGGTTAAGTGCCTGCCAGATTTCTACATTCTGAAGTTACTGTTTATTCCTTTAAGACCTGCATTCACTAAATTCAAGTCTATACTCAAAAGGTGAGATCGATTGTGAAGGCAGAGGCCTTCTGAAAGGAGTGTTTCTACATGTATTTGGAATTCTTCTGTAAGGAAGATTCTGTCTTCTCTCCCATTTGTTTAATTAATTAGTCATTTATTTATTATGTAAGTATAGATTCATGGGCTATAATCTGAATATTTGTCTCTCCCCAAATTCATATGTGGAAATCCCAACATCCAAAGGTGATAGTATTAGGAAATGAAGCCTTAAGAAGGTTCTCAGAGCATGAGGGCTCCCTCATGGATGAGGTTAGTGTGTTTTTATAAAGGAGACTTCAGAGAGAGTCCTAGTATCTTCTACCATGTAAGGAAACAGTAGGGAGCTACCAGGCAGGAACCAGAAAGAAGGCTGTCACAAGAATACGACAATGCTGATGACTTGACCTTTGACTTCTGGCCTCCAGAAGTGTGAGTGTGTTGTTGATAAGCCACCCAGTGTGTTGTTGTAGCAGCCTGAATTGACTGAGACACCATGCATATAAAGTCATGATCCAGTACGTTGTTACTGATATTGCTGCTTAATGTTTTCCAGTCTTGGTCACTGAGAGTTCTATTAGTTTAGTTCTTGTGTCCCTTTGAGATGGCCTCCTTGTTTTATTTCTTGAGCTTTTTCTAACTTCCTGATTCAATCAAATGTGTCAGGTTTAGCTCTAAATCTCCTTGCCATGGCCCTAGAATCAGTCATTTTTTCAAGGAGGCTTAGTTTGATTCAGCTTGGGGGCATCCAGGATACTTGAATTTTTTACTCCATGAACTTGAGAGTTTTGAAGCATACTGGCCAACTGTTTAGCAGAATATCCTTCAAATTGGGTTCATCTGATGTCTCTCTCATGATTAGACTGGGATTATGGGTTTTGGGAAAGAACACCACAGGCATAAAGTTCATTTCTTATCATAGCATTTCAGGTGTTGATGACATCAAGGATATTAACTGTGATCAGTTGGTTAAGTGCCTGCCAGATTTCTACATTCTGAAGTTACTGTTTATTCCTTTAAGACCTGCATTCACTAAATTCAAGTCTATACTCAAAAGGTGAGATCGATTGTGAAGGCAGAGGCCTTCTGAAAGGAGTGTTTCTACATGTATTTGGAATTCTTCTGTAAGGAAGATTCTGTCTTCTCTCCCATTTGTTTAATTAATTAGTCATTTATTTATTATGTAAGTATAGATTCATGGGCTATAATCTGAATATTTGTCTCTCCCAAATTCATATGTGGAAATCCCAACATCCAAAGGTGATAGTATTAGGAAATGAAGCCTTAAGAAGGTTCTCAGAGCATGAGGGCTCCCTCATGGATGAGGTTAGTGTGTTTTTATAAAGGAGACTTCAGAGAGAGTCCTAGTATCTTCTACCATGTAAGGAAACAGTAGGGAGCTACCAGGCAGGAACCAGAAAGAAGGCTGTCACAAGAATACGACAATGCTGATGACTTGACCTTTGACTTCTGGCCTCCAGAAGTGTGAGTGTGTTGTTGATAAGCCACCCAGTGTGTTGTTGTAGCAGCCTGAATTGACTGAGACACCATGCATATAAAGTCATGATCCAGTACGTTGTTACTGATATTGCTGCTTAATGTTTTCCAGTCTTGGTCACTGAGAGTTCTATTAGTTTAGTTCTTGTGTCCCTTTGAGATGGCCTCCTTGTTTTATTTCTTGAGCTTTTTCTAACTTCCTGATTCAATCAAATGTGTCAGGTTTAGCTCTAAATCTCCTTGCCATGGCCCTAGAATCAGTCATTTTTTCAAGGAGGCTTAGTTTCAATCATTGGGGGATAATCTTCTGAAACCAAGGTCTGGGCCCTGGGAGTGATGGTTGCTTTTGGAGTGACGTAGCTTGGTAGGGCTTGGTAGCATAGATACGTACACTAACCCATGCACTTACCTACAGCTGTTTCTCTATCCATCCGTCTCTATATGCATATTTAGCTAAACACAAATGTATATTGATGTACAACACTGTTTTCAGCCTTCTATCCTTGTTTAACGGGAAGTTCTCTTTGCAATAATGAGAATTCTGACACTGACCATCCATCATCCATTTATTTTTTCAACCCCAATAAAGCAGTTTCATGTGTTCCCATGATAAAAAAAACCTTTGACAACTAGAATATACTCTTCATGCACAATTTGTTCTTTCTTTGCCCTTATAGTTTTCAGTCTAAACACAGTGTTCAAAGTGAATTAGGTCATCTCTATTTATCCCTATGTCTTAAGAGTGCATTTACATTATATATTTATAATATATAGTTAGAATAACATACTCAGTCTGTACTTTATCTTTGGAATCCCCTGACATTCTAGTTAATTATTTTTATTGTATAATTTACGTACATCAATGTTTACTCTTTGTACAGTAAAATCACATCTCAGTCTTTGTGATGTAAATTCTGTGAATTTTGACAAATACATAGAGTCATATATCCAGTATTCAAGTAGCATATAGAACAATTCCATAAAATTTCCTCTGAAGAGTACAGTAATTTAATATTTCATGAAACTTAATGTAAAATTACCAAATATTCCTGAGACAGTTACTATTTGTTGGCTCATTTTTTATCTATCCAGTCCCTCCCTGTCCCAGTTCTCATTTGTACTCATCCGTTTCTGCATCCACCATTTCTGTGTAGGCACTGATCTGGCTTTCATTCCTTTAGTCTTGCCTTCCTGAAATGTCATATGAATTGGAATAACCATATGCAGCTTTGGGGGTTTGGCTTTTTTTTTTTTTTACTTAGCAATATGCCTTTAATATTTATCTATGCCATTGAATAAATAAATGACCAATCTAATGGAAAACATAATGGATGGAAGATTTCAGGCTTTTACTCTGTCATTATGGTACCATATATGTTTACCCCTAGGGACTTCCCAGCCTGCCAGTTAAAGAGAATGCAGAGACATGGGTTAGATCCCTGGGTCAGGAAGCTTCCTGGAGTAGAAAATGGTAACCCACTGTAGTATTTTGGTCTAGGAAATCTCATGAACCGAGGAGCCTTGTGTGCCAAAGTCCATGAGATCACAAAGAATCAGACAGGAGTGAGTGACTGGGCATGTATGCACATCCCTACCCAACCCTTCAGCCCTTAGGACTCTAGAGAGAGACTCCAAAATGTGATTGATTTGTAAGTTTTTACCACCCTGGCAAGTTAGGATTTTAAACCACATCTAAAATTATCTTGATAAAAGAGGAATACTATAATTTGGTATTTTGTGTAACTTACTATAAAACAAATTTATCATATATTCCTGAGGCAGATAATAATATATGTGTGACTCACTCTATACCTGTCTGATTCCTCTATCTCCTGATTTCTTTTTTGTCTTATTTACAACACTAAAGTCTTCTAATATCTGTATCCAAATCTTTATCTACATCTGTCTATAACCCATGCCTCCCTTGCAACTAGGAATGGCCAATAATACAGTAGTTATTTATACATCTCTCTTTGTTTCTCTCAGCCTGGATTATGGATCTGTGGGTGTAGATATTGGCTCAAGGTTCAATAGCCATGTTAAGACAATGAAAGCAAAAAGATAGAGCCTGATTCCCTTAAAGCACTGTTGTGCTTTGGTACAAATCCTGGGCCCCCTGAGTCCATTCTTTCCTGCACAGGATAAATAATCTCCTGTGCATTTAAGGTACTGTTGTCTTGCTTTCTGTTGCTCGTATCCAAATACAATCATAAATAATACTTCAGTAGTATATATGAGGTATTCTGGGACATTAAACTAGTGAATAAAGATGCCTGGCTGTTCAGTAAAATAATTATTTGTCTTTAATTAACCATTTTGAGACTTTATTAATTGAAAAAATACTGTGCAAAACCTTCCCGTAGATAAAAAGATGCCTTAAAAGAATTTTTTGCCCTTAAGAAGGTTATGGTATAAAACACTCAATGTAGGGTGTATCTAAGAGATTTCTGGACTTCGAGTTGAGATCTGGGTTCAAGATATGCCTTTTAATTAGCCATGTAATACACCTTCTTTATTGATTTATTCCTATGGTTTGTTAACTAATTATCAATCACTTTGTGGTGAGCTCTGTAATATACTTGATATTCACAACTGTAAGTAAAACTTAAAATTATCCACCATTTTCAGGTAGCTGAGGCTCAGAGTAATAACATGAGCATTCAGGGTTACATGGTTAGTAAACAGCAGGTTGGAATTCAAATCTCGGGCTGTCAAAACCCAAATTTTTCCAGTATTAATGTTCTTATCTGCACTCCAGCTATGACTATATCAATCCTTCCTGTCTCAGAATTTTTTCCAAGACTGGAAAGAGAATGAAATTGGGGGTTGGACCTATTTTTTTTCCTTTTAAATGTAAAATACTGTAATATTATAAGGTGTCACAACCAGACATGTACTGAAAACTAAATTTAATGTAAGCTAGAGATCAGTCAAGGTAAATGGGGGAAAAGGACAGAGCAAACAGAGGAAAGATTAATTCCAAAGTGATGGTGATTCAAATGTATCTTCAAAGATGGTTAAGACTTTGAGCATCTGTGAGGACTGTTAAGTGAGCATCAGCTCTTTGTGATCATTTCCTCATCGCCAGCTACACTGGAGTCATCAATGGCCTGAGCCATTTCTCATCTCTCTCTTCAGGTCTCTCTGTACACAGCACAGGACTGGATATGGTGTGTGCCAGTGGTGTGGTAGTCAGATTATTTTGATTAGGGGTGCTTTTCTTTGGCAAGATTCCTTTGCTTCTTAGGGACAGATTCGTGATAGGTTACCTTCTAATTTATTTACTTAGAAACTCCTTAAGTACTTCACCTAGAATCTCAAGAATCAAATTCTGGATCTCAGACAGTTCAAGCACTACAAGGACCTCAGAGACATTTTGTCAAGGGTTGTGTTAATCCCAGAATGAAATGTTGAGAAATGGCATCAACAACATAGAAAATAAAGGTTAAGTTTAGAGTCTTCCATTATATCTGTGTTGGTTCTTGGAATTTTGACCTAGAGTGCATGCAAATACATTGAGAGAATGAGGAAAATCCATAGAACTGAAGACTCCAATTCCTTCATGCATCCATTTTGCAAACATTTATTGAGTTCCTACCATGTGTCAGGCACTGTTACAGGCAATAGGGATATACCAGTTAAAAGAAAAAAATCTGGTGTTTTGTGCATTATTAACCAAATAGCTGGCTAATTTTCTCTTAGTCCTTCTCCCTCACTCCTACTCTATAAAGGCTCTTTGCAAATCATACACAGTGCCCCTGTACACTTAGCTTTCTTGAGAATAAGAACCATGGTTCTTTTTATCTGATTATTGCATGTGACTACCACAGAATAGCCCTGTGTGTGTGTGATATGGGGCAGTGGGGAAGAAACATGGGATAAAATGAAAATGGGTTCTGGAATCAAAACGAAAAGAGTACTGGAGCCAAACCTTTATTTAATGATGTTCACCTGATTCTTATAGAAGTTATCATGTGGTGTCTTGGATTGTTATTAAAGATTAGACGTCTTGTAAGTCTTATTTGTAGCAGGTTGGCTTCCTGGGCTGTTTATTGTAGATAAGGGTATTGGTTTCCTGGGTAGGTTGCTGCACTTTGTGGGTCAGAGTTCTGTTTTTATATGTGGTCCTGACTTATCCAAGTACATCATCAGTCTCACGTAACTTTTCAGTTTCTTTGAACCTTAGCTTTCCAACTCTACGTACAGATACTAGTAGGACTGTAGTCAAGATAAAATGAGGGCTCTTAGACTCTCACAGGGAGTGAGGGCTGAGTAAGTATTTCCTACCTTTGTGCTCCACAGTTTACTCCAGGGGCTGAAATCCCACACAGCTCTAGGCCAAAGGTTCAGAAACTCTCTAAAAACACAGAAAAGCACAGAGTTTAGGGGAAGTAGCTGCCAGCAACGGGCTGTTCACGACATGTCTCAGTATTTTTCAGTGACACAGAGGAACATTACCAGGATATGAGAGTTACTGTTAATAGAGATCAGGGACTTGAGTCAGACCAGTAAGAGTCCTGCTTATTGCTAATTACTTACAGCTGTGTAGCCTCAGGCACGTAGCCGCCAATCTTGCCCTCTTTTATAAAATGCGGGTGACATTACCATCTTAGTGAAGATGAACTAAATAATGCATATTGAGCACCCCACATAGAACCTGGCAGAGAGCAAGTACTCTGTAAAAGATAACTTTATTATTGTTATCATTGACTCAGTCAGAGGCCAAAGCCACTCTTTCCTTGGGAACAGAAAGCTCCCATAAAGTAGAAAGGTCTGTCCTCTTGGATTATCCTCATTCTAGGCCTGGCCTCTTCAGTGTTGGCAATGAATATGCACTAGGCATACCTAAAGTGTCTATCACTGAACAGAATCTTTGTGTCTGAAGCCCAGACTATGGATTTTAACCATTCTCAGGTGGTTTTACACACAGTAGAGCTTTGAAAACCAGCCCTATGATCTCCTATTGCTCTCTTTTGTGCTCATGTGTTTCTCTGAAGCAATCCTCCATCCTCCTCACACCTGCTGTAACTTACAAGAAACTCACAGCATGCTTCTCACTTCACAGAGAGGAGAGGCTGCGAGATCTCCATCAAGAGGGCGGGACTTGCTCTCAGACCTGGAGGTCAGTGTCTCTTCTCCTGGCTTGGGGTAAGTACTGGTCCATCTTATCCTGTTTGGGCTTTCTGATTAGACAAGTTTTTCCAAGATAGCCTAACCACTGACAGGCAGGCAGGTGAAGGAAAGACTGAATGTCTCTAAAAGCAGAATACATTTTCAATGAAGAGCCTTGGTATCTGACAAACTTTTCAAAATGCACATATCTTTAACACTTTTATTAATTTATTTATCTATTGCTGTGCTGGTCTTTGTTGCTGCTCATGGACTTTCTCTAGTTATGCTGAGCAGGGGCTACTCTCTGGTTGTGGTGTGAGGGGCTTCTCATTGAAGTGGCTTTCCTTGTGAAACACAGGCTCTAGGCTGTGCAGGCTCAGTAGTTGTGCCTGTGGTTAGTTGCTCCATGGTATGTGGAATCTTCCCAAGACCAGGGATTGAATCTGTGTCCCCTGCATCAGCAGGCAGATTCTTAACCATTAGACCACCAGGGTAGTCCTTGAAATGCTTATACTTATGTGCCCTCCAGAGTTGGAGATCTAGTTAGGTCTAGAGAAGAAGGTCACTGCGACCAAGGAGGATGGAGCCGACTGCAGCCAGTGAAAGTTTTCATTGAAGAGGAATGCCCGGTGTCAGTTTGGCTAGACTGGGAAGAGAAAGGCAAGCATGGATGATCCAAGGGCTCTTATTTTCTGTCTTTGATGGTACCTTCCTTGCCTTGAGGTAGATGCTTCAAAACTTGTTAGGCAAGTTTTGAACCTGGCGGGCAAGTACTCTGTAAAAGATAACTTTATTATTGTTATCATTGACTCAGTCAGAGGCCAAAGCCACTGGAAAATATGGGCCCACTAGGCCTGGCCTCTTCAGTGTTGGCAATGAATATGCACTAGGCATACCTAAAGTGTCTATCACTGAACAGAATCTTTGTGTCTGAAGCCCAGACTATGGATTTTAACCATTCTCAGGTGGTTTTACACACAGTAGAGCTTTGAAAACCAGCCCTATGATCTCCTATTGCTCTCTTTTGTGCTCATGTGTTTCTCTGAAGCAATCCTCCATCCTCCTCACACCTGCTGTAACTTACAAGAAACTCACAGCATGCTTCTCACTTCACAGAGAGGAGAGGCTGCGAGATCTCCATCAAGAGGGCGGGACTTGCTCTCAGACCTGGAGGTCAGTGTCTCTTCTCCTGGCTTGGGGGTAAGTACTGGTCCATCTTATCCTGTTTGGGCTTTCTGATTAGACAAGTTTTTCCAAGATAGCCTAACCACTGACAGGCAGGCAGGTGAAGGAAAGACTGAATGTCTCTAAAAGCAGAATACATTTTCAATGAAGAGCCTTGGTATCTGACAAACTTTTCAAAATGCACATATCTTTAACACTTTTATTAATTTATTTATCTATTGCTGTGCTGGTCTTTGTTGCTGCTCATGGACTTTCTCTAGTTATGCTGAGCAGGGGCTACTCTCTGGTTGTGGTGTGAGGGGCTTCTCATTGAAGTGGCTTTCCTTGTGAAACACAGGCTCTAGGCTGTGCAGGCTCAGTAGTTGTGCCTGTGGTTAGTTGCTCCATGGTATGTGGAATCTTCCCAAGACCAGGGATTGAATCTGTGTCCCCTGCATCAGCAGGCAGATTCTTAACCATTAGACCACCAGGGTAGTCCTTGAAATGCTTATACTTATGTGCCCTCCAGAGTTGGAGATCTAGTTAGGTCTAGAGAAGAAGGTCACTGCGACCAAGGAGGATGGAGCCGACTGCAGCCAGTGAAAGTTTTCATTGAAGAGGAATGCCCGGTGTCAGTTTGGCTAGACTGGGAAGAGAAAGGCAAGCATGGATGATCCAAGGGCTCTTATTTTCTGTCTTTGATGGTACCTTCCTTGCCTTGAGGTAGATGCTTCAAAACTTGTTAGGCAAGTTTTGAAAACTAGCTGTGTCTCTAAGTCATTAAGACAACTTGATCTCCCCTGGGTTCCACTGGCAGGACTCTTCCCAGAAGCTTGGACCGAGGCTGAGGCTTACAGTCCACAGAGGGCTGAGGGAGAGGGAGGGGTTAACTGGGGCATCACCAATGCAGTGAGTTCCAGTAGTGGCTTTTCAGTCAGGAGTAGAAACTGATGAAAATAAGAACAGGACACGTGGTATCCAACTCTGAGACTGTTCTGATTTCTCCACAGTTGAAGTAATTCTCACCCACTTTCCCTGTGTATTGCAAGCACTTGAATTTATCAGATGTCCATGTGTTTTGACTGTGATAGAGGTGCTTCAGGAAAGGGAAACAGCACACCTGGGGTCATTCTTGAGATCAACAGCCAGGTGAAGTCCTTGGTTTCCTGCGGGAAAGAATCCAAGAATGAGCCAAATAGAGTGAAAGCAAATTTGTATAGAGAGACACACACTCTATAAGCAGAATGCTCTCCATCTCAGAGAGTAAGCACAGATTTGGGGCATGGGGTCATTGGATATAATGGACTGAAGAATTTGATATGCTAACAAGTGGGAGAAATATTCCTGATTTTTTTGAGTTCAAATGTATTTATTGAAGTTTGACAGATGAAACAAAATGCCAGGTGGTGGACATTTTATCTATAGTACCGAAAGACAAAAATTTAAGTAAAGTGAGAATTACTCTTTCATTTTTATGTTTTAAAAAATATTTTAATTGGAGGATAATTGCTTTACAATGTGTTGCTTTCTGCAGTAAAACAATGTAAATCAGCCATAGTTATATATATATATATATATATATATATATATATATATACCTCAGGTGTGCAGATGACACCTCTCTTAAGGCAGAAAGCCAGGAGGAACTAAAGAGCCTCTTGATAAAGGTAAAAGAGGAGATCTCATGAAAAGGCTGGACTAAAGTCAACATTCAACAAACAAAGGTCATGGCATCTGGTCTCATCACTTCATGGCAAATATATCATCAAACAATGAAAACAGTGAAAGATTTTATTTTCTTGGCTCCAAAATCACTCCCCTCCCTCTTGGGCCTCCCCCATCACCCCTGCTTCTATCCCTCCCCCCCCCCTTCTCTATATATGTATATATCACAGAGTCCCAGGTTGGGTTCCCTGTGTTATACAGCAGCTTCCCTCTATAATGCTACGGGGTAAATTTTTGAAGCAGGATTACCAGATATTGGCCAGACTGTTTTCACAAATCCTTCCCCCACCATGAGGATCACATCTTTATTAGAAAATAGGCCTCTTTAAGAAAACTTCCCCAGAGTCTTCCAGTTTGATAGTCAGTTTAAAACACCTCTCTAGCTCCTGATGAGTGGTCAGCGAGTGGGTTTGGTTGAGAGTAAGTCACTGAGGTGGCCACTGCCTCTTGTGGGTGAGAGTCTATAGTTTAGTAGAACCAAGAAGAAGGTGTCTACATTTTTATTCTTGTTTATGGTACCGTTTGACTGGTAGAATGTGTACCTATATCTTTAGATAAGAATGCTATTTTTTGTGAGTGTGCTGTGCTAATAAGAACAAAAAAGATAAATTCCTTTAAGAACCTAGATGTACGTTTGGGGAAGATAATGGTGGAATGGTCCCTGAGCCCTGGAAAGATGTGTTGAACTGAATTCATTGGTCCCTGAACCCTGGAAAGATTTGTTGAACTCAATTCTCATCAATGACCAAATCAAAGATATGTGAAGAGTTACTCCACATTAATAACTACTAAGTTAAGCAGGGGAACATTGAACTGATAGGTCACCCCTTAGTCAAGTGGCTTCCTTTTATTTCATTAAGGAAAAGAGGACATAGCATAGCAAGACTGAAAGGTCATTTATAAAGATCAAATGCAAAGTAAGGGAAGATTTCTTTGCAATTGAACTTGCAAGTATGTTAGAACAAATACATAATTTAGCTTGCGGCTTCACAAATGAAGATGAGAGCAAAGGTCATGCTCTTTTCTGTCCTTATGATGTGCCAGAACCCTTGGCAGAAAGCCAGGAGGAACTAAAGAGCCTCTTGATAAAGGTAAAAGAGGAGATCTCATGAAAAGGCTGGACTAAAGTCAACATTCAACAAACAAAGGTCATGGCATCTGGTCTCATCACTTCATGGCAAATATATCATCAAACAATGAAAACAGTGAAAGATTTTATTTTCTTGGCTCCAAAATCACTCCCCTCCCTCTTGGGCCTCCCCCATCACCCCTGCTTCTATCCCTCCCCCCCCCCTTCTCTATATATGTATATATCACAGAGTCCCAGGTTGGGTTCCCTGTGTTATACAGCAGCTTCCCTCTATAATGCTACGGGTAAATTTTTGAAGCAGGATTACCAGATATTGGCCAGACTGTTTTCACAAACCCTTTCCCCCCACCATGAGGATCACATCTTTATTAGAAAATAGGCCTCTTTAAGAAAACTTCCCCAGAGTCTTCCAGTTTGATAGTCAGTTTAAAACACCTCTCTAGCTCCTGATGAGTGGTCAGCGAGTGGGTTTGGTTGAGAGTAAGTCACTGAGGTGGCCACTGCCTCTTGTGGGTGAGAGTCTATAGTTTAGTAGAACCAAGAAGAAGGTGTCTACATTTTTATTCTTGTTTATGGTACCGTTTGACTGGTAGAATGTGTACCTATATCTTTAGATAAGAATGCTATTTTTTGTGAGTGTGCTGTGCTAATAAGAACAAAAAAGATAAATTCCTTTAAGAACCTAGATGTACGTTTGGGGAAGATAATGGTGGAATGGTCCCTGAGCCCTGGAAAGATGTGTTGAACTGAATTCATTGGTCCCTGAACCCTGGAAAGATTTGTTGAACTCAATTCTCATCAATGACCAAATCAAAGATATGTGAAGAGTTACTCCACATTAATAACTACTAAGTTAAGCAGGGGAACATTGAACTGATAGGTCACCCCTTAGTCAAGTGGCTTCCTTTTATTTCATTAAGGAAAAGAGGACATAGCATAGCAAGACTGAAAGGTCATTTATAAAGATCAAATGCAAAGTAAGGGAAGATTTCTTTGCAATTGAACTTGCAAGTATGTTAGAACAAATACATAATTTAGCTTGCGGCTTCACAAATGAAGATGAGAGCAAAGGTCATGCTCTTTTCTGTCCTTATGATGTGCCAGAACCAAGCAGTTTGCATCTCAGAACTTGTGCCTGGGAATTAAAAAGAAAGTTAGAGATAGTACTCTATATTAAAGGATTCAGACACTGAAGTTAAAATTATCCAGGTTCTGTATAGCCTGGGGAATCAACTTAAGGATTAAACTGAGATTCAATGAAGTTGAAAGACTGGAGTCAAATTTTCTTTGACTCTTTGCTCTTTCAAGTTTGCTTCAGATAGCAGTTTCTATCATGCTTTAAAAATCCACATGGGGATCTGATTACAGTACCTTAAAATAACATATATACTTTTTCATCAGAACTCTTATAGAAAGCCCCAATGTAGGTAACTTGTTATTTACTTTCTGTGTGTACACTAAGAAGTACAACATACAGACAGGCTATGTTCAGTGACTTCTAATGGGAGAGGATCCAAATTTCACCTACAGAGCAAATCAGCCTGGAAAGGGCATGGCTTAAAAAGTGAATTTTATTAAGAGATAACAAAACATGAAGTTATTGATCTCATTTTGGAATTACTGTCTCCTAGGCAGGGTGCAAGAGTTACCAAATTGCTTTACACTTAAGTTTCTGCTGTACAGTGAAGTAAATCAACTGTATGTATAAATCTCCATTTTGGACTCCTTCTCACTTACCCACACCATCCCGCCCCTTTGTGTGCATGTGTGCTAAGTTGTTTCAGTCCTGTCCAGCTCTTTGCAACCCTATGGACTGTATCCCACCAGGCTCCTCTGTCCATGGGATTCTCCAGGAAGAAAATACTGGAGTGGATTTCTGGGCCCTCCTCCAGGGAATCTTCCTGACTCAGGGATTGAATCCTCATCTCCTGTGTCACAGGCAAATTCTTTTGAGCCACCTGGAAGCCCTCTCATCCTTTAAGGTCATCATGAGTATGGAGCTGAGGTTCCTGTGCTGTACAGTAGCTTCCCATTCGCTCTATTTGAAACATCATCGAAATTTAAGTCTGCTTTCAGTTGGGTGAAATCTTCCCATTCTAAATGGTGGAGACAGGAAAGAAAGAAACAACATAGAAGTAAGAATCTCAGGGTTTGGATTCCATATTTTCTGTTTCCTTGATTTTGCCCATGAGAAAATACTTTAGTTTATTCTGTCGAGTCTTGGTGTCTGTCTTTTTTTTTTTTTTATCC
The DNA here is from genome assembly GCA_022376925.1 of Tragulus kanchil. Taxonomy (NCBI): domain Eukaryota; kingdom Metazoa; phylum Chordata; class Mammalia; order Artiodactyla; family Tragulidae; genus Tragulus; species Tragulus kanchil. The sequence goes on from JAIOJX010000004.1 coordinate 6,836,686, forward strand.
TGTTATCTTCACTCAAATATCCCATGTGTCAAACGAACATACCTTGTAGTTCAGCCCTTCTCTAGTGTCCCAAAATCCTTTGTCACCCATCACTTTGGTACTCAAAGTGTGTTTTTAGAACCATTACCACTGACCTGAGGTGTTTATTACCATTCTTATTTCTGGGGACCACATCTTTCCTCTCGAAAATAATTTCATGAGGAAGGAAAGGGTATGTATAGCAGTCATAGAGTTTGTATTCTTAATGAACTACCCTGGCCACATTCCAGGCAATAGAGATAGAACCATAGGAATCAATGTATTTCTTTAAAAAATTGCCTGATGATACCACAGTGCAACTCAGATTAAAACCCATTACCTGGGCTTCCCTGGTGGTCCAGTGGGTAAGGACACCACCTTGCAGTGCAAGGGGCGCTGGTTCGATCCCTGGCCTGGGAGGATCCCAGGTGCTACAGAGCAGCTGGACCAATGTGTCCAACCACTGAGCCAGAGCTCTGGAGCTCATGTGCCCAGAGCTAGTGCTCTGCAGCGAGCGGCCACTGCGATGGGAGGCCCCCACAGGCCAAAGAACAAAGATGGATGAAAATAAATAAATGAATGACCAATAGAAGTGATCAAAACCCAGTTGTTTCAGTCCTGTCCAGCTCTTTGCAACCCTATGGACTGTATCCCACCAGGCTCCTCTGTCCATGGGATTCTCCAGGAAGAAAATACTGGAGTGGATTTCTGGGCCCTCCTCCAGGGAATCTTCCTGACTCAGGGATTGAATCCTCATCTCCTGTGTCACAGGCAAATTCTTTTGAGCCACCTGGAAGCCCTCTCATCCTTTAAGGTCATCATGAGTATGGAGCTGAGGTTCCTGTGCTGTACAGTAGCTTCCCATTCGCTCTATTTGAAACATCATCGAAATTTAAGTCTGCTTTCAGTTGGGTGAAATCTTCCCATTCTAAATGGTGGAGACAGGAAAGAAAGAAACAACATAGAAGTAAGAATCTCAGGGTTTGGATTCCATATTTTCTGTTTCCTTGATTTTGCCCATGAGAAAATACTTTAGTTTATTCTGTCGAGTCTTGGTGTCTGTCTTTTGTTTTTATCCTGTTATCTTCACTCAAATATCCCATGTGTCAAACGAACATACCTTGTAGTTCAGCCCTTCTCTAGTGTCCCAAAATCCTTTGTCACCCATCACTTTGGTACTCAAAGTGTGTTTTTAGAACCATTACCACTGACCTGAGGTGTTTATTACCATTCTTATTTCTGGGGACCACATCTTTCCTCTCGAAAATAATTTCATGAGGAAGGAAAGGGTATGTATAGCAGTCATAGAGTTTGTATTCTTAATGAACTACCCTGGCCACATTCCAGGCAATAGAGATAGAACCATAGGAATCAATGTATTTCTTTAAAAAATTGCCTGATGATACCACAGTGCAACTCAGATTAAAACCCATTACCTGGGCTTCCCTGGTGGTCCAGTGGGTAAGGACACCACCTTGCAGTGCAAGGGGCGCTGGTTCGATCCCTGGCCTGGGAGGATCCCAGGTGCTACAGAGCAGCTGGACCAATGTGTCCAACCACTGAGCCAGAGCTCTGGAGCTCATGTGCCCAGAGCTAGTGCTCTGCAGCGGGTGAGGCCACTGTGATGGGAAGCCCACACAGGCCAAAGAACAAAGATGGATGAAAATAAATAAATGAATGACCAATAGAAGTGATCAAAAAAACCCAGAAACCCCATTATCCAGAAATTAGCAAAATATTAGGTTCTCAATGTATGTTAAATGACAGTCTCCTGGGGATCTCCAGAATGTCACGAATGTATGAAGTTATAGTTTGAAGCATAACTTCACACTCTCTAAACCCCCTTGTGCTTGACTAAAGAGTGAGAATGACATCGTTTTCTGTGATTGAAGTATACAGTGTAACCGCTAAAAGGAGGATGGAGAGAGTGTGGAAGAGCTAGAGACTTGAATGTAGGAAAAGGAAGAGTGGCTTTGAGGGTAAATGTCACCTCTCTGTCAATGTGATCAGCACAGCAGAGATCTGTGTGGAGGGCATGCAGAGAGCAGAGATTCTAGAGCTCCTAGGGGTTTCAGCTCCTATTAGGAATGATGAGACTCCTTGATTCAGGGTTGTGGCATTGTCTTGAGCAACTTATTAATGCAAAAGAACTATTTGACTAAGAGACTTGACATTTTTACCCTCAGGAACTTGAGTTACCAGTTTGTTTTCCAAAAAATTGTGTCAGGTTGCTCAACCACTTAAGGACATGTGTTTTCTTGGCAATGAAATTCACATTTTGCATGAGATGAATCCCAAATAAATTATATGTCATAGTATGCAATCTTACTTCTAACTTGCTGAGTCCTTACATTAAAATCTACATGATAGTTTTTTTAGAGAAATACTCCTAATATCCCTTTATTGCTCAAATTATAAACCCTGTAACAATAAAATGTCTCTTTTATAGAATTGAAACTCTGAGAACATACAAAAAGAACATAGGTGAGCCTAATGTAATCACATGAGTTTTTTAAAATTTGTGTATTAATTGGAGGCTAATTGCTTTACAATGTTATATTGATTTCTGCCATATATAGCATGGAGCAGCCATAGGTATACAAAAGTCCCCTTCATCATAAAGGTCCCTCCTGCCACCTCCTCCCCACCTCTAAGTTGTCATAGAGTGCTAGATTGAGCTCCCTGCATCACAGGGCAAATTCCCAATGGCTGGCTGTTTTACATATGGTAGTATATGTTTCAATGCCACTCTCTCAGTTCATCCCACCCTCTACTTCCCCTGCTGTGGTCATAAATCTGTTCTTTATGTCTACATTTCTATTGCTGCCCTACAAATAGGTTCATCAGTACTATTTTTCTAGATTCTATATATGTGCATTAATATAGGATATTTGTTTTTGTCTTTCTGACTTCACTCTGTATCAGAGGCTCTGGAATCATCCTCCTCATTAGAACTGATTCAAATTTATTCCTTTTTATGGCTGAGTCCATTGTTCATATGTTCCACAGCTTCCTTAGCCATTCATCTGTCAGTGGACATCTAGGTTGCTTCCATGGCCCCACTATTGGAAATAGTTGCTACAATTCATACTGGGGCACATGCATCTTTTAAAATTGTGGCTTTCTCAGGAAATATGCCCAGTAGTAGGATTACTGGGTCCTATGGTAGCTTTATTCCTAGTTTTTAAAGGAATTTCCATATTCTTCTTCATAATGACTGCATCAGTTTACATTCCCACCAGCTGTGCAAAAAGGTTCTCTTTTCTCCACACCTTCTCCAGCATTTGTTATTTGTAGATTTTTTGATAATGGCTATTCTGACCAGCATAATCACATGAGTTTTTAAAAGTGTAAAACCTTTCCTGGCTGTGCTTAGAAGGCAAAAAGACTATGGAAGAAAGAACCAAAGAGATAGCAGCATGAACAGGACTCAACCAAACGTGACCTGCTTTAAATGAAGACAGAGGGAGGGGACACAAGCCAAAGGATGTGGGCAGCCACTAGAGGCTGCAAAAGCATGAAGCCATTCTCCCCTAGAGCCTTCAGGAAGGAAAACAGTCTCGTGAGACCTATGTCAGACTTTTGACCTCCAGGATTGTATGATAATAACTGTGAGTTGTTTTTAAACTGCTAATGCTGTGGTAATTTGTAATAGCAGCAATGCAACGGATACATTGACTGTCTTGGACTATCGGTTGGGGTCTTGGGCCCACGTTCTTCTTTATGCAGGAGGCTGTACTCCACGAGCTTCGACACTCTGTGAGCTACTTTTCCTCATCGTATAAATAAAGGAGTTGGTTTTAATGAGTTATTTTCAAATGTTTTTTCTCATATAACTTATCTTCAAAAGATATGTTGTGTAGAAGATGGACCTCCTTTGAAGCAGGTAGGCCTGGAGTCTGGTGGGCAGGAGCAAGGCAGAATTCCATGAGGGCTCATTTAGGGCCATAGCTCCTGTTTAGGGAAGGCAATGGGCCCTTGAGATCACAGATCTGGGTTTCTTGAAAGACACGCATGGGAAAATTATTATTTTTAAGTTTTTATTGGAACAGAGGCACACCTGTTCCTTTCCATATTTTTATTTAATGGCTAATGCCTTTGGTTTTCTTAAAAAAGAAAAATCACTGTTTTTGCCAAGGTCATAAAGATACTATTCTTTTTTCTTTTCTTTCCTAATTTTTACAGAGTTTTGTTAGTCACAGACATATATGTGCCCAGATCAGTCATATGCATATCCATGGTCATCGCCCCCCTCCAGGTCCGACTCCCAGTGACCCCCCATCCCACCCCTCCAGGCCATCACACAGCACCCCTGCAGGATCTCCTATTCCTGCAGCACAATGACAATAGCTGTCTTTTTCACATATGATAGTATAGATTTCCATGTTACTCCCTCTATGCCTCCCACCCACTGTTCATTCCCCACAATGTTCACTTTGTTCTCATGTAGAAGCTTTGTAGAAATAGCCATCCTGTGTCACCTGGGATCTTAGTTCCCTGACTAGGGATCAAACCTGCACCCCCTGCAAAGAAAGTGTGGAGTCTTTAACACTGGCCTGCCAGGGAAATCCTTGGAAAATCATTTTTATTGATGTATAGTTGATGTATATAATATGTTTCAGGTGTACAATATAGTGATTCACAGTTTTAAAGGTTATACTCCATTTATGGTTATTATAAGATATTGGTTATATTCCCTGTACTGTACAACCTATCCTTGTAAGGTTATTTCACACATGATAGTTTGTACCTCTTAATACTACATGGGACAACTTTTTAAATTAATTAATTATTTTTTTTTTAACATGTATGTTCCCAGATCATTCATATGCATATCCCTGGACCCTCCCCCCACCCAGTTCCCCCCCTCCCATCCCTCCAGACCATCGCCCCAAGTGGTTGTAGGTACTCCTATTCCCCTAGCACAATGACAATAGCTATCTTTTCCAAACATGACAGTATAGGCTTCCATGTTACTCCCTCCATGCCTCCCTCCCACTGTTCGGTCTCCACAATGTCTTTATGTCTATTCTCTGTTTTTTCATGAGTTCACTGCGTGTGTTATCATGACCATCTTACTAGATCCCATATATATGAGTTAGTATACTATACTTGTCTTTCTCTTTTTGACTTACTTCACTTTTTATGATAGGTTCTAGAGCCAGCCACCTCATTAGGACTGAGTCTTCTGCATTTCTTTTAACAGCTGAGTAGTATTCCATTGTATATATGTACCAGGGCTTCTGGATCCATTCATTTGTCGATGGACATCTAGGTTGCTTCCATGTTCTGGCTATTGTATAGAGAGCTGCAATGAACACTGGGGTACAGGTGCCTCTTTCAGTTTTGATTTCATCAGGATATAGGCCTAAGAGTGGGATTGCTGGGTCATAGGGTGCTTCTATTTTTAGTTTTTTAAGGAATCTCCATATTGTCTTCCATAGAGGTTGTATCAATTTACATTCCCACCAGCAATGCAAGAGGGTTCCCTTTTCTCCACACCCTCTCCAGCACTTGTTTACATGGGACATTTTTAAGGGAAGTATATTCGGTAATATTGATGATCAGAAAAAGCACTCTGAAATTTGTACTGTCAGCAAATTGAAACTAGTGCATTTCTGTTTTGAATGAGGTATTTATCTAGCTGAGAAGGCATATTCTGTATTTATTTAGCAAACTAGGATAAAATGAGAGAGGAAAGCTTATCTGAATCTTTATTAACATAGAAAGTAATTTCGCTAAATCACGTTTGTAAAAAGTTCAGTGACACAACTCTCAGTTGTATCAAATGAAGCCCAAATGGTTTATTTCACTATACTTTTAACACTCAAATGGATGTGTTTGGATTTAGGAGCTAGCTTCTGATTCACCTGCAGTATTTTTGTTTGTTTGTTAGCAACCTTATTTCTTTGGTAAGCCTTAGGATTCTAGTGCTTCTTTTTTTCTTTCTTTTTTCTTAATTTTTATTTTTTAATTTATTTTTAAAATTTTATTCAAGTATAATTTATTTATACTGTTTTGTTAAATTCTTATATTTCATATTATGGTTTATCCTAGAATATTGAATGTAGGTCTCTGTGCTATTTAGTAAGACCTTCTGATTTATCCATCCTGTGTATGCTCATTTGAATCTTCAAATCCCCAAATCCCAACCCATCCCTCCCTCAACCACCTCTCCCCCTTGGCAAGCACCGGTCTGTTTTCTATGTCTGTGATTCTGTTTCACAGGTAGGTTCATTTCTTTCATAGATTCCGATACACGTGGTATCATATGATACCTACCTTTTTCTGACTTACTTCACTTATGATAATCTCTAGGTCCATTCATGTTTCTACAAATGGCATTATTTCATTCTTTTTTTGACTGAGTAGCATTCACATCATCTTTATCCATTCCTCTGTTGATGAACATTGAGACTATTTCCACGTCTCAGTTACTGTGTGTACTGCTGCAGTGAACATAAGTGTATGTGTATCTCTTCCAATTATGGTTTTCTCTGGGTGTATAGAGAGCTGCAATGAACACTGGGGTACACCTCTTTCAGTTTTGATTTCATCAGGATATAGGCCTAAGAGTGGGATTGCTGGGTCATAGGGTGCTTCTATTTTTAGTTTTTTAAGGAATCTCCATATTGTCTTCCATAGAGGTTGTATCAATTTACATTCCCACCAGCAATGCAAGAGGGTTCCCTTTTCTCCACACCCTCTCCAGCACTTGTTTACATGGGACATTTTTAAGGGAAGTATATTCGGTAATATTGATGATCAGAAAAAGCACTCTGAAATTTGTACTGTCAGCAAATTGAAACTAGTGCATTTCTGTTTTGAATGAGGTATTTATCTAGCTGAGAAGGCATATTCTGTATTTATTTAGCAAACTAGGATAAAATGAGAGAGGAAAGCTTATCTGAATCTTTATTAACATAGAAAGTAATTTCGCTAAATCACGTTTGTAAAAAGTTCAGTGACACAACTCTCAGTTGTATCAAATGAAGCCCAAATGGTTTATTTCACTATACTTTTAACACTCAAATGGATGTGTTTGGATTTAGGAGCTAGCTTCTGATTCACCTGCAGTATTTTTGTTTGTTTGTTAGCAACCTTATTTCTTTGGTAAGCCTTAGGATTCTAGTGCTTCTTTTTTTCTTTCTTTTTTCTTAATTTTTATTTTTTAATTTATTTTTAAAATTTTATTCAAGTATAATTTATTTATACTGTTTTGTTAAATTCTTATATTTCATATTATGGTTTATCCTAGAATATTGAATGTAGGTCTCTGTGCTATTTAGTAAGACCTTCTGATTTATCCATCCTGTGTATGCTCATTTGAATCTTCAAATCCCCAAATCCCAACCCATCCCTCCCTCAACCACCTCTCCCCCTTGGCAAGCACCGGTCTGTTTTCTATGTCTGTGATTCTGTTTCACAGGTAGGTTCATTTCTTTCATAGATTCCGCATACACGTGGTATCATATGATACCTACCTTTTTCTGACTTACTTCACTTATGATAATCTCTAGGTCCATTCATGTTTCTACAAATGGCATTATTTCATTCTTTTTTTGACTGAGTAGCATTCACATCATCTTTATCCATTCCTCTGTTGATGAACATTGAGACTATTTCCACGTCTCAGTTACTGTGTGTACTGCTGCAGTGAACATAAGTGTATGTGTATCTCTTCCAATTATGGTTTTCTCTGGGTGTATGCCCAGGAGTGAGACTTCTGGATCATATAGCAACTCCATTTTTTGTTGTCTGAGGAATCTGTATACTATTTTCCATAGTGGCTATACCACTATGATACAGTCCATACTTTTGGTGTACATTCCCACCAAAAGTGTGGGAGGGTTCTGTTTTCTCCATGCCCTCTTCAGCCTTCGTAAATTGTGGACCTTCTAAAGATGGCTGTTCTGACTGGTGAGAGGTGATACCTCATTGTGGTTTTTCTCTCTCTCTTTTTTAAGAGATACTAAAGGTTTTTAAAGTTATTATTACAAAGCAATAAATAATTATGGTGAAACATCGAAAGTTACAGGAAGAAATAAGACAAAAATTATCAGCCCCAGGGCTTCCCCTGGTGGTCCAGTGGGTAAGGACACCTCCTTGCAGTGCAAGTAGGGGGCGCCGGTTCGATCCCTGGCCTGGGAAGATCCCACATGCCGCAGAGCGGATGGATGGATGTGTCCAATTACCAAACCGGAGCTCTGGAGCCCATGCGCCCAGAGCCGGCGCTCTTCGACAACAGACACCACCGCGATGGGAGGCCCACAGGAGCCAAAGAACAAAGACGGATGAAAATAGGGAAATGAAAGAGCAATAGAAGTGTCTCGCCCGCTCCCCACCCTCCCCGACCCGACCCCCGCCCAAAATAAATAAATAAATCTTAAAAAAAAAAAAAAAAATTATCAACCCCATTCTATTCCTCCCCAAAACCCAAGATTCTTTTCTAGGGTAACAATGCAATAGACTCATGTGTGTGTATAAATTTTCATTTCAAAATCAAAGTTTATACCCATAATCTGTCATTAAGTAAACTGAGTTGTCTTTTAGGTGGCATAGATAGCCTGCCAGGGCAGTGGTGAAGTCTTTTTCTAGAAAGAGGGAAAGACCCTCAAAACTCACAACAAAAATTATTTGGTCAGCTATCTTTAAAAGAGAGAAAACTGTGCAGAAGAGAGAATTTTACAGTTTTTATAAAAAGATTTAATTTCTTATCTCTATCTTTAATATTAAGTTGTCTTAAAGAATTATCAACATGTAAATCAAGTCGTTATCTTGTCTTTGTCTCATATTCCTTTAACTCATGTTTTGTTTAGTTCCATGCCTCAAAGTCACAAAAATCACTTCCTTTTCTAGAGGAAATTATCATCGTAAAGTATATAACAACTTAGAGGAAATACATGTCACCACAGTCATTAAATAACCCAACATTTTCTTCAGGCATTGTCAGACCCACATGCCCTGAAGGGCTTGCATGTGTGGACCCTGGCTGAGGTGGTACCTGATAGGTGTTTGACAGTTCATGAGTGACTGAATATCTGAGCTAGAGGTTTTGTTTTGCCCAATATTGTTTGTATAGTACAACTGTTTGCTTTGTGTCATACGTTACAAATGAAATACAGTCCCTACTGTCAAGGAGCATAGAACCTAGCAATTTTTGTGACTTTGATCTATTTATAAATGGAGGGATGTACTGCTTTGTATGTAAATTCACATGGATTTGGAAAGAAAACCTGATACCCTGATAGCTTTTTTTTAAAGTGAAGAATAATTGCTTTACTAAAGCAATTAGTAGAGCTGTCGTGTTGGTTTCTGCCTTATAACATCATGATTCAGCAATAAGTATATATACACACACATATATTCTCAGTGTAGTTTTGATTTGCATTTTTCTAATTATTGTGCTGCTTGTTTATATATATAAAATTTGGACCTCTTTTGTTGATTTTTTATTTATTTGTTGTCATCCATCTTTATTCTTTGGCCTGTGTGGGTCTCCCATTGCAGTGGCCTCTCTTGGTGTAGAGCACCAGCCCTGGGCACCTGCTCTCCAGAGCACTGGCTCATAATTGGGCGCACTGGTCCAGCCACTTCACCGCACTTGGGATCTTCCTAGGCCAGGGATTGAACTGGTGCCTCTTGCATTGCACGGTGGACTCTTCATCCACTGGACCACCAGGGAAGCTCTGCTTGTTTTGGGTTTTTTTTGATGGCTATTTTCAATACAGATGGAAATGTTGCCTTGCAACTCAAAAGGAGAGTCTTGAGAAACTGAGGTTAGTGGACAATTTGATATTCAGAAGAAACATAATTTAGGAGAAAAGGGGTGCTATTCTGGACAGCTGTGTTATGGATGAACTATAATAAGGGGCAGAGATGTGGAAGAGCAGTGAAATGCTGGTGACACAGCAGGGATCCTGACATGGTGTATCCATAGGTATATGGAAAAAAAGAAAGTGTGAGTCACTAAGTCATATCCGAAAAGGGGTTGCTATTTGGAAGTTCTTTCAGAATACATCTAAATAACCTTAGAGGAAATACATGTCACCACAGTCATTAAATAACCCAACATTTTCTTCAGGCATTGTCAGACCCACATGCCCTGAAGGGCTTGCATGTGTGGACCCTGGCTGAGGTGGTACCTGATAGGTGTTTGACAGTTCATGAGTGACTGAATATCTGAGCTAGAGGTTTTGTTTTGCCCAATATTGTTTGTATAGTACAACTGTTTGCTTTGTGTCATACGTTACAAATGAAATACAGTCCCTACTGTCAAGGAGCATAGAACCTAGCAATTTTTGTGACTTTGATCTATTTATAAATGGAGGGATGTACTGCTTTGTATGTAAATTCACATGGATTTGGAAAGAAAACCTGATACCCTGATAGCTTTTTTTTAAAGTGAAGAATAATTGCTTTACTAAAGCAATTAGTAGAGCTGTCGTGTTGGTTTCTGCCTTATAACATCATGATTCAGCAATAAGTATATATACACACACACATATATTCTCAGTGTAGTTTTGATTTGCATTTTTCTAATTATTGTGCTGCTTGTTTATATATATAAAATTTGGACCTCTTTTGTTGATTTTTTATTTATTTGTTGTCATCCATCTTTATTCTTTGGCCTGTGTGGGTCTCCCATTGCAGTGGCCTCTCTTGGTGTAGAGCACCAGCCCTGGGCACCTGCTCTCCAGAGCACTGGCTCATAATTGGGCGCACTGGTCCAGCCACTTCACCGCACTTGGGATCTTCCTAGGCCAGGGATTGAACTGGTGCCTCTTGCATTGCACGGTGGACTCTTCATCCACTGGACCACCAGGGAAGCTCTGCTTGTTTTGGGTTTTTTTTGATGGCTATTTTCAATACAGATGGAAATGTTGCCTTGCAACTCAAAAGGAGAGTCTTGAGAAACTGAGGTTAGGGGACAATTTGATATTCAGAAGAAACATAATTTAGGAGAAAAGGGGTGCTATTCTGGACAGCTGTGTTATGGATGAACTATAATAAGGGGCAGAGATGTGGAAGAGCAGTGAAATGCTGGTGACACAGCAGGGATCCTGACATGGTGTATCCATAGGTATATGGAAAAAAAGAAAGTGTGAGTCACTAAGTCATATCCGACTCTGTGACCCCATGGACTGTGGTCCACCAGGCTCCTCTGTCTATGGAATTTTCCAGGTGAGAATTCTAGAGTGGCTTGCCATTCCCTTCTCCAGGGGATCTTCCTGAACCAGGGATCAAATCCCAGGTATCCTTCATTGCAGACAGATTCTTTATCATCTGAGCTACCAAGGAAGCCCTATACATAGGTGTATGTATACATACATTTACATGTATGTGTAAACATGTGCATGATACATATAACTGTATATATCTTTATAATACAGAAGGATCTGAATATTAAAAATGATTTTTTCGATCTATTAGAAAGAAAGTCTAAACTATTTATAATGTCACCTCTGAGAGATACAACACTGCTGCATGTCTTCTGATCTGTGTGTGTGTGTGGTACCCAAAGTCCTCACGTAATCCCACTCATTCACTAAAAGACATTTAAATGTCATCATCACGATCATTATTTTCTAATTAGATATCCCTGAGTAGAGTTTGGTTTCTTCCATGTTACAGGAACCTAGTCATTTAACCTTTCTAAGATTTCCTTAACTGTACAAGCAATACAACTACTATGCAGATAGTACTAAGAGTGCTGTCCCTGGAATGAGCTAATATTATGATTCTCAGTTTTGAATGTGCATTAGAATCACCCAAGATCTTTGAAATATTCTGATGCACCCCACTTCCCCAGAACATGAGATTTCATTGTATTTACCTGGCTTGTCATTTTTTTCCCCTAAAGTATTATCTAGATGACGTGATCATGTGATATAACCAGGACTGAAAAGCACTGCAATAATATGTGAAAAATTCTACTTAGAATTCAAAAAGGCATGAGCACCATTATTACACTATGATTTTTTAAAACAATGAATTAATAAAACATGCTAGCACTGTACCTCTGTTTTTGCATTCTGCGTAAGGTGCAGCGTTTATTGCCAAGTATGTGTCACTACCTTTTCTATCAATTTTCATGGCTGCTTGGTATTCCGTAGTATCCTTGCAGTCCAGTTTACTTCATTAGCTGCACATTAGAAATTTAAGTCCTTCTAAGTATTTGACTATTCTAAAGAATATTGCAAAGAGGCATGTGCTTAAAAATCTTCATAGCTGTTGAGCTATTTCCTTAGGAACTGCTGGCTCAGAGTGTACATCCATTTTTGAGGCTTCTGAACATTACCAAACTGCCCTGCTTAATGGAATGATCAATATCATTTAGGATGCATTAGGGCTACAAATAAGAAAAAGCATACTTCAAATTGACTTAAACAATAAAGGAGATTTATTGGCTCAAATAACTGGCAAATCTAGAGATTAAGTGAATTTCAGGGCTAGTTGGATTTAGCATTTCAATGATACCATCAAAGATCTGTCTACATCACTTCATCTCTTGCCTTAGCCCTATTCCATACCAGCTTTTTCTGTGGTCAGAATAAGGCTGCCAACAGTTCTCAGGGAAGCAAGATTCTTCATCCAGATACAGGAAGAGAAACAGTCTCTTTAAGACATTTTCCTAGAACAAGGAAGCTGTTTTCTTTAAAATTTTGTCAAAGCATGCCTCACATCTTACTGGTCTGATTTTGATTTATCAGAGATGTGAATATGCTAATCAGTTTATGCCTGGGTCCCATGTTCTGCCCTTAAACGAGGGAGTGAAGTAAACTTTGCCCAGAGCTCCTAGGGTGCAGGAGAGAGGCTTCAGTACCTTGAAGGGAGAATGCACCTTGAGAAGACAAATGCAGTGACCAAGATCAAAAAAGTCCCAAAGAGAATCAGAGCAGGATGCTGTTCACAAGGTTGAAATGAGGGGAAGAAAATGAGTCAATGAGAAATAAAGCTTTACAAAGAATTGAGACTACCAAAATCAACTGCTGACAATTTAATTTCTGTAGCTGTAGAGGCCCATCAGTTAACATGCTGTTGACCTAAGAAGGGAATTACTCCCAGCTGCCCATTCCCACCAGGATGTGGCATGACATGTTATGTCCATACTCACCTGATGAATTTTACAGTGTAGTAGGCTGTTGGGTTAATCTGCAACCAGAGTAGCCAATTCAGTTTCCTATAATATTTTATCACTCAAGTAAACAATTTCTTATAACAAACATAAACCCCAATCGTAAGTAGTGAAACCATTTACCAAATAATTAAGCAGGGCTGTGGTAGCAATAGAGGATTTGTAGTTCTAACAAGTTTGCAGGAGAGATTGATGTTGCTTGTTAATGGTCTCATCCTTTGAGAAACACTGCCACACTGCATGGACATAAGAGGTGACCCCAGGAGCAGGAGAATCCTGGGTTTGAGTCCACATGCTCATCAGCTCTGAGAACTAAGAAAAGTTCCTTAACTGCTAAGCCTCAATTTCCCTAATGTAGAAACAGGGTAAAAGAGTAACACTATCTCATCCTGTTGTTGGGAGGGTTAAATTGGGAGAGAGAATGAATGAACTTCTTACCCTTAGCTCAAGTGTCACCTACGCAGGGAAGCTTTCTTGATATGTCTTATTGAGCCAGTTTCCTTTTGTACGTGCTCAAGTACAATGTAACTCTTCTTTTAAGGGCACTAATCCCAATTTTTTTTAAACATTCATGCATGTGTGCTAAGCCACTTTAGTCATGTCTGACACTTTGCACCCCTGTGGACTGTAGCTCACCAGCCTCCTCTGTCCATGGGATTCTGTCCATGGGCAAGTCTACTGGAGCAGGTTGCCATGCCCTCTTCCAGGGGATCTTCCAGACTCAGGGATTGATCCCGTGTCTCTTAGGCCTCCTGTAATTGCAGGTGGGTTCTTTAACACCACATAGTAGGGTTATACTTGATTGATATCTATCTTACCAACCAAAGTGTGGATTTCAGGCAACAAGGATATCTAATATATTTTAAGCTAATCATTGCATGTTCAGATCCCAGCACAAAGCATGACCAAATCAATGCTGACAAGGTTGAAATGAGGAAGAAAATGAGTCAATGAGAAATAAAGCTTTACAAAGAATTGAGACTACCAAAATCAACTGCTGACAATTTAATTTCTGTAGCTGTAGAGGCCCATCAGTTAACATGCTGTTGACCTAAGAAGGGAATTACTCCCAGCTGCCCATTCCCACCAGGATGTGGCATGACATGTTATGTCCATACTCACCTGATGAATTTTACAGTGTAGTAGGCTGTTGGGTTAATCTGCAACCAGAGTAGCCAATTCAGTTTCCTATAATATTTTATCACTCAAGTAAACAATTTCTTATAACAAACATAAACCCCAATCGTAAGTAGTGAAACCATTTACCAAATAATTAAGCAGGGCTGTGGTAGCAATAGAGGATTTGTAGTTCTAACAAGTTTGCAGGAGAGATTGATGTTGCTTGTTAATGGTCTCATCCTTTGAGAAACACTGCCACACTGCATGGACATAAGAGGTGACCCCAGGAGCAGGAGAATCCTGGGTTTGAGTCCACATGCTCATCAGCTCTGAGAACTAAGAAAAGTTCCTTAACTGCTAAGCCTCAATTTCCCTAATGTAGAAACAGGGTAAAAGAGTAACACTATCTCATCCTGTTGTTGGGAGGGTTAAATTGGGAGAGAGAATGAATGAACTTCTTACCCTTAGCTCAAGTGTCACCTACGCAGGGAAGCTTTCTTGATATGTCTTATTGAGCCAGTTTCCTTTGTACGTTCTCAAGTACAATGTAACTCTTCTTTTAAGGGCACTAATCCCAATTTTTTTTAAACATTCATGCATGTGTGCTAAGCCACTTTAGTCATGTCTGACACTTTGCACCCCTGTGGACTGTAGCTCACCAGCCTCCTCTGTCCATGGGATTCTGTCCATGGGCAAGTCTACTGGAGCAGGTTGCCATGCCCTCTTCCAGGGGATCTTCCAGACTCAGGGATTGATCCCGTGTCTCTTAGGCCTCCTGTAATTGCAGGTGGGTTCTTTAACACCACATAGTAGGGTTATACTTGATTGATATCTATCTTACCAACCAAAGTGTGGATTTCAGGCAACAAGGATATCTAATATATTTTAAGCTAATCATTGCATGTTCAGTAACTCCCAGCACTGAAAAGAGCACCTGTTGTATACATATATTAATATACACGTTAATATATATAATATAAATATTAATCCACTTAACATGTAAGGTGATCAGTGCAATTTCTGAAACAATAAGGATTAAACTTAGGTTGTTAAAAATAATTTTCTATTCCTTTTTTTTAGAATTTATTTATTTATTTATTTATTTGGCGGGGGAGTGGGTTAGGGAGGGAGGGAGGCAGGTGGGCCACTTCTATCAGTCTTTCATTTATTCAGTTTCATCCATCTTTGTTCTCTTGCCCGTGTGGGCCTCCCATCGCAGTGGCCTCTGTTGTAGAGCACCGGCTCTGGACGCATGCGCTCCAGAGCTCCGGCTCGGTAGTTGGACACATGGGTCCAGCTGCTCCGTGGCACGTGGGATCTTCCCAGGGCAGGGATCGAACCAGCACCCCTTGCACTGCAAGGCGGTGTCTTTACCCACTGGACCACCAGGGAAGCCCTAATTTTCTATTCTTATTTTGTATTTTCACTTGACTGTTTTAGGGGCATTCATCATCTATTTTCACTCTCCCATCCACAATCTAGTCCTTAAATTTCTTAAAGTACAGAAATAGAATTTGGTGCTGTCTGAGAGAGAGACGAGAGGGAGAGAGAAACTGACTTGTAAATGGTAATACGTCCTAAAACATTCCATGTGTGATTGATTATAACTTTCTAGTGACTGTTGCAGGGTTAAGTAGGTCATCAGTTCCTAATCAGTGCCTGATGCTCAATCGTAACTCTTTTAAGGGCACTAATCCCATTTTTTTTAAACATTCATGCATGTGTGCTAAGCCACTTTAGTCATGTCTGACACTTTGCACCCTGTGGACTGTAGCTCACCAGCCTCCTCTGTCCATGGGATTCTGTCCATGGGCAAGTCTACTGGAGCAGGTTGCCATGCCCTCTTCCAGGGGATCTTCCAGACTCAGGGATTGATCCCGTGTCTCTTAGGCCTCCTGTAATTGCAGGTGGGTTCTTTAACACCACATAGTAGGGTTATACTTGATTGATATCTATCTTACCAACCAAAGTGTGGATTTCAGGCAACAAGGATATCTAATATATTTTAAGCTAATCATTGCATGTTCAGTAACTCCCAGCACTGAAAAGAGCACCTGTTGTATACATATATTAATATACACGTTAATATATATAATATAAATATTAATCCACTTAACATGTAAGGTGATCAGTGCAATTTCTGAAACAATAAGGATTAAACTTAGGTTGTTAAAAATAATTTTCTATTCCTTTTTTTTAGAATTTATTTATTTATTTATTTATTTGGCGGGGGAGTAGGTTGGGGAGGGAGGGGGGCGGGTGGGCCACTTCTGTTGGTCTTTCATTTATTCAGTTTCATCCATCTTTGTTCTCTCGCCCATGTGGGCCTCCCATCGCAGTGGCCTCTATTGTCACAGAGCACCGGCTCTGGGCGCATGCGCTCCAGAGCTCCGGCTCGGTAATTGGACACATGGGTCCAGCTGCTCCGTGGCACGTGGGATCTTCCCAGGGCAGGGATCGAACCAGCACCCCTTGCACTGCAAGGCGGTGTCTTTACCCACTGGACCACCAGGGAAGCCCTAATTTTCTATTCTTATTTTGTATTTTCACTTGACTGTTTTAGGGGCATTCATCATCTATTTTCACTCTCCCATCCACAATCTAGTCCTTAAATTTCTTAAAGTACAGAAATAGAATTTGGTGCTGTCTGAGAGAGAGACGAGAGGGAGAGAGAAACTGACTTGTAAATGGTAATACGTCCTAAAACATTCCATGTGTGATTGATTATAACTTTCTAGTGACTGTTGCAGGGTTAAGTAGGTCATCAGTTCCTAATCAGTGCCTGTGGATGAACAGACTCTCATTTAGAGACATTGAGCTAAGGAGCATTCCATTTCTACCAGCCCCAAAGCTGAAACCCTCCTTACCTTCTGTCAGAGTCTGGATATAGACATCTGGAAAGGTCATGTGTTGATTTACTCGAAAATCATTACCTGTGTGGCCAGGTTCTAATTGGATTTCATCCTATCATGAAAGAGATTGTACAGTGTTTCCTCAGGTGCTGTCTGCCTAGCAATTACCGTAGCAACATTCTGTCTCACTACCAGGCTTTCAAACCCAGACCCAGAGGAGTCTGGGATGTGGAAGTATTAACATTTAGATTAATTTCTCACAGCCATTGGGTTATTGGATTTCTCTCTCTTGGTAACATACCTTAAACTGGTGTGACTAGCAGAGTCTCCAATGGTCCTCTTAAGTAGAAAGCATTGGTGGAATAATGTCTACTGAGAGGGATTGTATCAATTGCATCTACTTCCAGCATTTGGTACAAAAATATTACCCTGAAATATATTTGCAAAGATGTCATT
Organism: Tragulus kanchil; assembly: GCA_022376925.1. Taxonomy (NCBI): domain Eukaryota; kingdom Metazoa; phylum Chordata; class Mammalia; order Artiodactyla; family Tragulidae; genus Tragulus; species Tragulus kanchil. The sequence continues at coordinate 6,854,269 of JAIOJX010000004.1, forward strand.
ATTTGTATTCCAGGGACCTTTGAAAGATCATTTAGTCCTTCCACATCTCCAAGTGGAACAATTCTTGGCCAGGTCGGAAATCTAATTGTCATGACATATATGAGACAAATTGTCCTCTTGTGCTTAAACCTTTTCTGCTGAAATCAAACATATATTTAATCAAATAAAATTATTTTAAAAATAAGGTTTGGAGAAAATTGAGAATTTATACTTTTGTTATTAGATGAATTATTCCCTAATATATTAGTTGAAATTCATTTATATATAATGAGCGAGAATTTCTTTCCACATATCTTAGTAAAAGAAATACCACATCAGTTTGTTTCTCTGTATGAAACTGAATTTATATGTGAGACCCACCTTTCCAGCTGCTAAGATTTGATGCACCTTCCCTGTCCCTAATTTTACTCAATAATCAGGGTATCTGGTGTGTCTATGGGTGATGGTCAAAGAGCATCCATAAAATTCACTTCACCTTGGTCATGGAGGGAGCTCACTGCCCAAATGTGATGACCCATCAGTGGGGGGTAACTAGGTCACTGGGTACTGAGTGTTAACCTGTGGACCATTTACGACAGCTCCCAAGTAATGATGAAAGAGTCACTAAAATGCTAACAAAAAAGTAGACTCTTCCCTCATACCTGTCTCAAGTTTTAAGACCAATAACTACTGAGACATAACTTGAAAACTGCTGTGATAACCAGATGTTAGAGCTGAAGAGCAAGATAGTGAGAAGGTAGATAAAGACTGCTACTCATTAAAAACCTTTGCTCTTCCATTGAATCAATAGAGTAGGTCTCACCTGCCAAGTTAGATCCTGGCCACCTTCACCATTCCCTTTTCCCACTCCGTCCTCATCCTTGACAGGGCCTCTAGTGAAAGACATATAAAATAGAAGCTACTATGTAAGTAGAGGGTTCTCCACTTTCAGAATTGCATCCCTCAAAAGGAAGTAAAAAGTAAAATAAAAGTTAAAAAAAAAAAAGAAAACCACAAAAAAATGTAATTATAATTTCCATGTTTAGAGTCAACAATGCTTACTAAAATTTTCTCTTTACAAAAACTGCTTTAAAAGTGTGGGTGTTCCAGTAAACAAAATAATTGGAGCAAAGAGAAAAAAAAAAAAAAAAGGAAATGCCAAACCCGTTTCCTTCTTCCACTTGAAGAAGCTTGCTTAGGAATTCAGTCACACTGGACATTTGTGGTTGTCCCTCTTGTAAACATGTGCACCATTGGCATCAGCTTCTGATTCCTATTTGCAGATTCATGCTGTCCCAGGGAACCTGACCCAATCCTCAGAAAAGCCTCATCTCAAATTGAGAATTTATATTTTTAGATGAATTATTCCCTAATATATTAGTTGAAATTCATTTATATATAATGAGCGAGAATTTCTTTCCACATATCTTAGTAAAAGAAATACCACATCAGTTTGTTTCTCTGTATGAAACTGAATTTATATGTGAGACCCACCTTTCCAGCTGCTAAGATTTGATGCACCTTCCCTGTCCCTAATTTTACTCAATAATCAGGGTATCTGGTGTGTCTATGGGTGATGGTCAAAGAGCATCCATAAAATTCACTTCACCTTGGTCATGGAGGGAGCTCACTGCCCAAATGTGATGACCCATCAGTGGGGGGTAACTAGGTCACTGGGTACTGAGTGTTAACCTGTGGACCATTTACGACAGCTCCCAAGTAATGATGAAAGAGTCACTAAAATGCTAACAAAAAAGTAGACTCTTCCCTCATACCTGTCTCAAGTTTTAAGACCAATAACTACTGAGACATAACTTGAAAACTGCTGTGATAACCAGATGTTAGAGCTGAAGAGCAAGATAGTGAGAAGGTAGATAAAGACTGCTACTCATTAAAAACCTTTGCTCTTCCATTGAATCAATAGAGTAGGTCTCACCTGCCAAGTTAGATCCTGGCCACCTTCACCATTCCCTTTTCCCACTCCGTCCTCATCCTTGACAGGGCCTCTAGTGAAAGACATATAAAATAGAAGCTACTATGTAAGTAGAGGGTTCTCCACTTTCAGAATTGCATCCCTCAAAAGGAAGTAAAAAGTAAAATAAAAGTTAAAAAAAAAAAAGAAAACCACAAAAAAATGTAATTATAATTTCCATGTTTAGAGTCAACAATGCTTACTAAAATTTTCTCTTTACAAAAACTGCTTTAAAAGTGTGGGTGTTCCAGTAAACAAAATAATTGGAGCAAAGAGAAAAAAAAAAAAAAAAGGAAATGCCAAACCCGTTTCCTTCTTCCACTTGAAGAAGCTTGCTTAGGAATTCAGTCACACTGGACATTTGTGGTTGTCCCTCTTGTAAACATGTGCACCATTGGCATCAGCTTCTGATTCCTATTTGCAGATTCATGCTGTCCCAGGGAACCTGACCCAATCCTCAGAAAAGCCTCATCTCTTGAATGTGGCAGACTGATGTTGATCACTACTCAGTGAAAGCCTTGCGATGGGCAAGAGATGTCCTCACTCTGTTCTAGCCTCTCTCTTATGTCCTGTGCATTTGAGACTCGAGTGTGGGAGTTTTTTGAGTGTTCCCAATCCTCCCTCTGAGCTGCCAAATTGTGCCTTGTTATCTGAGTCACTTGTGAGCAAGTTTCCTATGCCTCCTGCAATGGTAATGGTTCAGGAGTTTGGACCTGAGTTTCCTGACTTGCCTGGGACTGGCACATGAGGGTTCCTCATCCTTTTTTAGAAGAAAAAAAATTATTCCACCAAGATTCCATTCTTACTTATCCAACTATAAAGAAGAAAAGTACACATTTAACAAAATTCTTTAATTATTTTTTTTGTTTGTTATTTGTTGAGGTTATGGCAAAACAGACTCTCTTCAGTTTTGCTGGACAAAGTGCTAATAGAAGAAACATCTATGGAGGGGAAATTTGATGACATGAAATGTGTTTTCTCAATTGTAAACTGAGAAATAAATTTTAGGAATCTATTCCTAAAATATGCTGGACCAAATAAGAAACAACTTATAAGGAAGTTTTTTTATTGTACCATATTTATAAAACAATGAAACCATCGGGTTACATAAAGGATATATCTATACAATGGAGTGTTAAGCTGCCACCTGAAAAAGTGAAGGACAATATCTTATATACATAACTACATAAATGGAGATATTTCCTGGCTAGATTATCAAATAGAAAAGCAAGAATGATAGGAAGGTAGGTAGATGCTTAATATTTACAATGGTATCTTGGCTAGGCTGTGGTGCCCACTTGATTGATCAAATACTAATCTAGATGTTACTGTGAAGGCATTTTGTAGACACGACACTACATTTATCATTTTTGGCCTTAAGTAAAGCAGAGTATTATCCATAATGTGGGTGGAGCTCATCTGATCAGTTGAAACACACTGGAGCAAAAACCAGGTTTCTCAGAGAAGGAATTCTGCTTCCAGACTGTAACATAGAATTCCTGCCTGATTTTCCAGCCTGCTGGCTTGCCCTACAGGTTTCAGTCTCAAGACTGTAGCATCAGTTCTTTGTCGAATTTCTAGCCTGTGAATTTTATGTGTCCCATTGTTTCTATTTCTCTGGCTAACCCTAGTTGATACAGTAGATAAATAAAATGTTAGATATAGCATGCTGCCTTTTCTATATAAGATAAAATATCAGAAACATAATCCAGAAACTACCTCTATTCCTCCCTTTCCCCAAAATCAATCAGTCACAGGAGACAAGGGTACAGACAGAGAAAAAATGGAAATGAGACTGATTAAGTATACCTTAATAAACTTTTCTGTCACTTAAAATACAATTTTTGTGTTTATTGTTTATTTTGGAATCAGACAAAGTTTGATCACTTCATGAACATAGCATTCTTTTCTTTTTAAAATGCATAATTATTACTATATAAATAATAAATATCTAGTTTAACATTTTTTGCATTTTATAAAGATGGAATCATACTTTCTTGTTTTGCAACTTGAGGTTATGGCAAAACAGACTCTCTTCAGTTTTGCTGGACAAAGTGCTAATAGAAGAAACATCTATGGAGGGGAAATTTGATGACATGAAATGTGTTTTCTCAATTGTAAACTGAGAAATAAATTTTAGGAATCTATTCCTAAAATATGCTGGACCAAATAAGAAACAACTTATAAGGAAGTTTTTTTATTGTACCATATTTATAAAACAATGAAACCATCGGGTTACATAAAGGATATATCTATACAATGGAGTGTTAAGCTGCCACCTGAAAAAGTGAAGGACAATATCTTATATACATAACTACATAAATGGAGATATTTCCTGGCTAGATTATCAAATAGAAAAGCAAGAATGATAGGAAGGTAGGTAGATGCTTAATATTTACAATGGTATCTTGGCTAGGCTGTGGTGCCCACTTGATTGATCAAATACTAATCTAGATGTTACTGTGAAGGCATTTTGTAGACACGACACTACATTTATCATTTTTGGCCTTAAGTAAAGCAGAGTATTATCCATAATGTGGGTGGAGCTCATCTGATCAGTTGAAACACACTGGAGCAAAAACCAGGTTTCTCAGAGAAGGAATTCTGCTTCCAGACTGTAACATAGAATTCCTGCCTGATTTTCCAGCCTGCTGGCTTGCCCTACAGGTTTCAGTCTCAAGACTGTAGCATCAGTTCTTTGTCGAATTTCTAGCCTGTGAATTTTATGTGTCCCATTGTTTCTATTTCTCTGGCTAACCCTAGTTGATACAGTAGATAAATAAAATGTTAGATATAGCATGCTGCCTTTTCTATATAAGATAAAATATCAGAAACATAATCCAGAAACTACCTCTATTCCTCCCTTTCCCCAAAATCAATCAGTCACAGGAGACAAGGGTACAGACAGAGAAAAAATGGAAATGAGACTGATTAAGTATACCTTAATAAACTTTTCTGTCACTTAAAATACAATTTTTGTGTTTATTGTTTATTTTGGAATCAGACAAAGTTTGATCACTTCATGAACATAGCATTCTTTTCTTTTTAAAATGCATAATTATTACTATATAAATAATAAATATCTAGTTTAACATTTTTTTTGCATTTTATAAAGATGGAATCATACTTTCTTGTTTTGCAACTTGATTGTTTGCCTCTAAAGTGTTCTTTCCTGATATCCATTCATGTTGATATCTGTTTATTCCTTTTTCTCTATTGTATTGTATTGTGTATTGTGTTAATACGCCACTATTTTTCAATTCTCTCGATGATACTTCTGTAGAAACTATTGTGCAAATCATATTTTAGAAAGGTAAGAGTTTTTCTAGGGTATTTGATGAAGAGCAGAATCAGGAGGGGATAAATGAATGTGAACACATTCCATTTACTAGGTAATAGCAGTTGGACCCATGTGGTAGTGCTAATTTGTATTCCTAACTTGAAGTATGAGTTTCTACTCTGCATTCTTCTACATCCTTACCAACACTTGTTATTGGCAGTGTTTCTAATTCTTGCTGACCTGATAATTAGCAAGAATGTCTGCTAAACTTCAGTAATGTTATTTGGCTTTAGGTCTTCCATTAGTTACTCCTTGGGATTCTATTTCTCTCAAGTTTTTGTTCTTTTATATTTCTTATGTTTTCAGTGTCTTAAGAATTACCTTATATTTTCTTTAGATTTCCTGTTATATGAAGTTTGGGGGTATTTTAGCCATACTATTATGCTTAACTCACTTACTATGGAGAGTTTCCAGTGTATTTTACACTTTTAAAATTTATGTTCTTGTTTCAGTGGTGCTTTGTAATTCTGAGGCTCCTATGTCTTGGTCCACAGTGTGTTTGCTCTGACTTCTGGTGAGCAATCTAAGAATGGGCACTTATATAGCATGCTGCCTTTTCTATATAAGATAAAATATCAGAAACATAATCCAGAAACTACCTCTATTCCTCCCTTTCCCCAAAATCAATCAGTCACAGGAGACAAGGGTACAGACAGAGAAAAAATGGAAATGAGACTGATTAAGTATACCTTAATAAACTTTTCTGTCACTTAAAATACAATTTTTGTGTTTATTGTTTATTTTGGAATCAGACAAAGTTTGATCACTTCATGAACATAGCATTCTTTTCTTTTTAAAATGCATAATTATTACTATATAAATAATAAATATCTAGTTTAACATTTTTTTTGCATTTTATAAAGATGGAATCATACTTTCTTGTTTTGCAACTTGATTGTTTGCCTCTAAAGTGTTCTTTCCTGATATCCATTCATGTTGATATCTGTTTATTCCTTTTTCTCTATTGTATTGTATTGTGTATTGTGTTAATACGCCACTATTTTTCAATTCTCTCGATGATACTTCTGTAGAAACTATTGTGCAAATCATATTTTAGAAAGGTAAGAGTTTTTCTAGGGTATTTGATGAAGAGCAGAATCAGGAGGGGATAAATGAATGTGAACACATTCCATTTACTAGGTAATAGCAGTTGGACCCATGTGGTAGTGCTAATTTGTATTCCTAACTTGAAGTATGAGTTTCTACTCTGCATTCTTCTACATCCTTACCAACACTTGTTATTGGCAGTGTTTCTAATTCTTGCTGACCTGATAATTAGCAAGAATGTCTGCTAAACTTCAGTAATGTTATTTGGCTTTAGGTCTTCCATTAGTTACTCCTTGGGATTCTATTTCTCTCAAGTTTTTGTTCTTTTATATTTCTTATGTTTTCAGTGTCTTAAGAATTACCTTATATTTTCTTTAGATTTCCTGTTATATGAAGTTTGGGGGTATTTTAGCCATACTATTATGCTTAACTCACTTACTATGGAGAGTTTCCAGTGTATTTTACACTTTTAAAATTTATGTTCTTGTTTCAGTGGTGCTTTATCTGATAGAATCTTGCGCAGTTGAGGCTCCTATGTCTTGGTCCACAGTGTGTTTGCTCTGACTTCTGGTGAGCAATCTAAGAATGGGCACTTGAGTAGCCTGGGATTAAGTTTCTATCAGTTACTCAACATGGAGGTTTCAGAAACACTGTGATAAATTTCAATCTCATATCTAAGGTTTTGATGCCAAGAGTATTTTAATGTTGTAGAAAAAGAAAGATGTTCATTGAGCAAGTACTGTTGACCTACAGTTGTCCCAAGTCTGTTCTGAGAGAAAATCCTGAAAAACTTTTGATCCTAATTGAAAAAAAACAAACCATAAAAACTGTGTCTTAAATGCTGTTCCCTTAAAAATACTTACATCTTAAGTCTGGAGTTAAATATACCTTCAAGATAATTAACTTGTACTGATTTATTTTTGTTTCTTATTAAAGGTCCTATATGTTCAAAGTATTGTAGACATGAAACATATAGCTACAATGTCTTTTACTTTATTAATTTTGTGATTTTATTTTTAAGCAAAGTAGATGTGTGTTAATCACTCATTCCTGTCTGACTCTTTGCTACCCTATGGACTGTAACTTGCCAGACTTCTCTGTCCATGGGGATTCTCCAGGCAAGAATATTGGAGTGGATTGTCATGCCCTCCTCCAGGGAATCCCAACCCTGGGATCGAACCCAGGTCTCCTGCATTGCCTGAGGATTCTTTACCATCTGAGCCACCAGAGAAACCCAAGACTACTGGAGTGGGTAACCTATCCCTTCTCCAGGGGATCTTCCTGACCAGGGTCTTCTGCATTGCAGGTGGATTCCTTACCAACTGAGCCACAAGGGAAGCCCTTTAAACAAAGTATGTAGTGGTTAAATAAACTACATTCTCACTTTCTCTTAGGTGAGTGAAGAAATGCTGGATAGTTATTTCAAAAATTATAACTCAGTAATTCACCTAGCAAAAAAATATCTAAAATGTATATTTTTTATAATTTTTTAATTAAGTTGAATGAAATTTAAGCAAAAAAAAAAACAACAGAAAAAACAAACCCCCCCCCAAAACAGCAAAACTATCCCAAAAGTAATTATTTTTTTTCAAATCAAATGTATGATATACACTTTACAATCAAGGCTGGCTTTGTCTTGTTACTGTTAATTCTCTGGCACTATTTCTATTCTTATGTGTCCTATTTTTGGCAAAAATTACTTCTCTAACAGGCTGTGTAGATCTTTCTCATTTGTCCTCATTAAAAACAAAATTCTACCTTGTGTGATAGAATTTTTATCAGGCTTTTTTCTTAGACTTAGACATATTAACTTAGACATTAAGTTCCTAATACTTCTACTAGATATTGTTATGGAATATTAAGGAATATATGTAAGGAATATTTCCTTCAAGAAAATTAAGTGTGACTCTGTAATATCCAATTTTTACCTAAAGAAGTGGGATAAATGTCTAATTGATTTTCTCTGTCTCTCCACCTAGCCTAAAATTAAAAAAAAAAAAAAAAAAACAGAGTAAATATTTGCTTATCCGCAGTCAATGATATAGTAAACTAACAATGAAAACTCTTTTAAAAAAGTAAAATATTCTTGAATAGCTCATCCAAAATATATTCCCTCTAAAACTCATTTTTAAATACACAATTTCAGGAAAAATAGTCATTTGATTTCATTACCCACAGCAAGTAAATGCAACAAATTGGGGTTAGAGTCAGACTCATTCTTACTCACAAAAGATCTCTGGCAAAAGAAAATAAAAGAAAAACTTCCCTGGTGGTCCAGTGGTTAAGATTCCACTCTTCCAGTGCAGGGGGTACAGGTATTGATCCCTGATAGGAGAACTAAGATCCTACCTGCCATGTGGCACAGCCAAAAAAATAAAAATAAATGATTAAAATGAGAAAATCAAGGAGAAATAGAGCAGACACAAGGAAAATGACCTTAGATTATCTGAAGAAGAGGCAAGCAGTGGTCCACATTGTGGTTATCCCCTTTTTTTGAGAGTAGGTCCTACATATCATTTCTTAGTTCAGAAGTTATTTCTGCTGGGAGACCACCATAAGCTTTTCCGAGCCTCTTTCCCCACCAGCACCTTGAAATTCTCTTATTAGAGTATGAATTGCACTGCATCATGACCTCCTGGTAGTTTGCAGTTGTCCCAGCTACATCACTGACAAGTACATGCCAGTCTTTCCAGTGTGCTTCCCCCAGTCTTTAACAGTGATTGTTACGATCAGTGTGTCAAAAGAATAAAAGGACCACTGATATTCACTAGTAAGAAAAGATTCAATGGAACTAAGAATTTCAGAGCTAAAATAACTCAGGAAAATTGGACTATTATAATAAACTATACTTCAGTTAAACATTAAAAATAAAATTGGTCTATTGATTCACATGTATGACTGAGGAAATTGAAAACTAGGAAAGTTGTTGACCAATGGAGGGGGTCAGTGATCCACCTAGGTAAAAGCAAGTATCTCCTGAGTTTTACTTCAGGCTATTTTTCATGACGTAGTTGCTGCAGGTGACAATAAATTGAGTCTTTATCACAAAGCAGGCATGGTGCTAAATGATTGACATTTTCTTTCTCACTTAGTCCTTAAAACAACCTGATAGCATTGATGCAAATGTTAGCCATCTCATACAGGCCATAAAACATTGCTCATACAAGTTGAGAATCTTGTCAACAGATAGAAGCAGGATTTCTGTTTCTAACTCCAAAATCTACTTTCCACTCTGCACCCCAAATCCCCCCATACAGGCCATAAACATTGTTCAAAACAAGGAGAAAATACATTTGATTTCATTACCCACAGCAAGTAAATGCAACAAATTGGGGTTAGAGTCAGACTCATTCTTACTCACAAAAGATCTCTGGCAAAAGAAAATAAAAGAAAAACTTCCCTGGTGGTCCAGTGGTTAAGATTCCACTCTTCCAGTGCAGGGGGTACAGGTATTGATCCCTGATAGGAGAACTAAGATCCTACCTGCCATGTGGCACAGCCAAAAAAATAAAAATAAATGATTAAAATGAGAAAATCAAGGAGAAATAGAGCAGACACAAGGAAAATGACCTTAGATTATCTGAAGAAGAGGCAAGCAGTGGTCCACATTGTGGTTATCCCCTTTTTTTGAGAGTAGGTCCTACATATCATTTCTTAGTTCAGAAGTTATTTCTGCTGGGAGACCACCATAAGCTTTTCCGAGCCTCTTTCCCCACCAGCACCTTGAAATTCTCTTATTAGAGTATGAATTGCACTGCATCATGACCTCCTGGTAGTTTGCAGTTGTCCCAGCTACATCACTGACAAGTACATGCCAGTCTTTCCAGTGTGCTTCCCCCAGTCTTTAACAGTGATTGTTACGATCAGTGTGTCAAAAGAATAAAAGGACCACTGATATTCACTAGTAAGAAAAGATTCAATGGAACTAAGAATTTCAGAGCTAAAATAACTCAGGAAAATTGGACTATTATAATAAACTATACTTCAGTTAAACATTAAAAATAAAATTGGTCTATTGATTCACATGTATGACTGAGGAAATTGAAAACTAGGAAAGTTGTTGACCAATGGAGGGGGTCAGTGATCCACCTAGGTAAAAGCAAGTATCTCCTGAGTTTTACTTCAGGCTATTTTTCATGACGTAGTTGCTGCAGGTGACAATAAATTGAGTCTTTATCACAAAGCAGGCATGGTGCTAAATGATTGACATTTTCTTTCTCACTTAGTCCTTAAAACAACCTGATAGCATTGATGCAAATGTTAGCCATCTCATACAGGCCATAAAACATTGCTCATACAAGTTGAGAATCTTGTCAACAGATAGAAGCAGGATTTCTGTTTCTAACTCCAAAATCTACTTTCCACTCTGCACCCCAAACTCAGGACCCTTCCCTAGGTGGGAGACTGATGGACTGGCTGTTTTAATTTGTTTGTTTTATTTGTTCATAACTCCACAAGCCCCAAATTTCTGAACAGATGGGATTTAATTCAAAATCATGAGGAAGAAAAAACTGAAATAAGCAGAGGACTACCTCAATTGTAGTAATAATCAGAAAAAAAAATGAATACATTTGACAAGTCATTAAGGATTTAACTTAGTATAATCTATGAATATTAAAAAATACATAATATGTACATTGAACTGTTGGACTCTGTCAGAGAAAATCATTCTTGGAAGAGGATCTGTTTTTCATGTAAAATACTTCTGAATATGAGAAATGCTTAAGTGTTGTGCTTACAAAACTTGAAATATGACTCTGCCTTGTGTAAATTTTTGTGAGCAGTTTGTGCAAAGCAGTAGCAATCTCTCAGGTAGTCTGAGGTATAGGGTATAAAGGTTTGGAGGGATTAAACAGGGTCTGGTGGCTGGCGGGCTTGTGCCTGGTAATTGAGTGACTGGAAGTTGAAGAGACAAGCAGGTCACCCTCCCATCCACAGATGTGAAGCCTGTCTGTAGATGCCTGAAATGAACACGCCACTGGCATGGGTCTTAACTCCTTCGATGCAGTCTCCACAGATGGTGTTGCCCTGACATAGGAGGAAATTTCTCTTCCACAACTTGGGAAGAGAAAAATAAACAATAGGGGGTGGGGGAGGGCAGAGAAAAATAAACAAATATGGCTTATTTATAGTCCTGTTCCCTATAGTTATTCTACAGGTTGAGTAAATCAGAAGGTATTCAAGTCCAGAAACCTTCTCCAAGTGAAGCTATTAATATGCTACTTAAAATGACAGGAAGTGCCAGTTCTTCCTGTAGGTTTGTCATGCGTGTGTGACTTCATTAACCCTCAGAGTCATGTATGAGGTACATGTCTCAGTTGCCTCCTTTTTACCAATAAGGAGACTGTAAAGTTTAATATGCTTAGTATTCCACAGCTGATAATTTTCTTTGTAGTATCTGAGTTACTTGGAACCTTTTTAATGGTGCATTAAAAATATTCACTTTTGAAGCTTTCCTGGTGATTCAATGGATGAAGGGACCACCTTGCAGTGCAAGGGGCCCCAGTTTGATCCCTGGCCCAGGAAGATCGCACGTGCAATGGAGCAGCTGAATTGGTGTGTCCATTTGTGAGCCAGAGCACATACACCTGGAGCTGGTGCTCTGCAGTCTGAGAGGCCACTGCAATGGGAGGCCCACACATGTCAAAGAATAAAAAAGATGGATGAAAATGAATATAAATAAAAGAGGCATGATGAGGGGAAAGAATAGGGAAGAAAGGAAAGAGAAAAAATGTTTAAAAGATTAAAAAAATATTCCCTTTTGCATTAAGGGAAAGGAAGCATCTTTGAAAGGAAAAAGAAACTCCAGAGAAATTATTTAGAGGGAAAAATGTGGATTGTGGAAGATGAGGAATTAGGAAAAACAAGAGGGGAATGTTGAAGAGGGCTGTAACTTTAGACTTTGAAATGTAACCTCTGTGTGTGTGTATGATATTAATAACATCTAGGTGAGTGAGGCCATATACTATGGTGTTTAAGAGCTCCATCATTTGCTAGATTTAGAGACTCTGTATATTCTTTTGAGGATCTCCTCAAAGATATTGTAAGTTCTTACACTCAAAACATTTGCTGTATTCTCTCATCACACAACCTATATTTCTTACTAGACTGAACTACAGATATTGTATTAGAAGATACACCCACACACTGACAGTAGGAAAATTGTCATGAGAACCCAGAGTTTCAAGGAACCCACAGGCCTGTTTGTTCCTGAGAACATGATTCAAAATGGTAAGATGCCACTAAAAACAACAGGAGTGAGACCATTAAAATGAATAGGAATCTGGCAGAATTCAGTTCAGTTGCTCAGTCATATCTGACACTTTGTGACCCCATGGACTGTAGCACTCCAGGCTTCCCTGTCCTTCATCATATCCCGGAGTTTGCTCAAACTCATGTCCATTGCATCAGTGATGCCATCCAACCATCTCATCCTCTGTCATTCCCTTCTCCTTTTGCCTTCTGTTTTCCCCAACATCAGGGTCTTTTCCAGTGAGTCATCTCTTGGCATCATGATGGTGGCCAAAGTACTGGAGCTTCAGCTTCAGCATCAGTCCTTCCAGGGAATATTCAAGATTTATTTCCTTTAGGATTGACTGGTAATCCTTGTAATCCAAAGGACTCTCAAGAGTCTTCTTGAACACCACAGTTCAAAAGACATCAATTCTTTGACTCTCAGCCTTCTTTATGGTCCAACTCTCACATCCACACATGATTACTGGGAAAACCATAGCCTTGACTGACTATGTGGACTTTTGTTAGCAAAAGGTTTGTGATAGCTTTAGCAAGTGTCTTTTAACTTCAGAGCTTCAGTTACCACCCACAGTGATTTTGAAGCCCAAGAAAATAAGATCTGCCACTGTTTCTATTGTTTTCCTACCTACTTGCCATGAAGTGATGGGACCAGATGCTATGATATTTGGTTTTTGACTGTTGAATTTTAGGTGGGGAAAGAATAGGAAAGAAAGAAAATGTTTAAAAGGAAAAACAAAAAAGAACTCCAGAGAAATTATTTAGAGGAAAAATGTGGATTGTGGAAGATGAGGAATTAGGAAAACAAGAGGGGAATGTTGAAGAGGGCTGTAACTTTAGACTTTGAAATGTAACCTCTGTGTGTGTGTATGATATTAATAACATCTAGGTGAGTGAGGCCATATACTATGGTGTTTAAGAGCTCCATCATTTGCTAGATTTAGAGACTCTGTATATTCTTTTGAGGATCTCCTCAAAGATATTGTAAGTTCTTACACTCAAAACATTTGCTGTATTCTCTCATCACACAACCTATATTTCTTACTAGACTGAACTACAGATATTGTATTAGAAGATACACCCACACACTGACAGTAGGAAAATTGTCATGAGAACCCAGAGTTTCAAGGAACCCACAGGCCTGTTTGTTCCTGAGAACATGATTCAAAATGGTAAGATGCCACTAAAAACAACAGGAGTGAGACCATTAAAATGAATAGGAATCTGGCAGAATTCAGTTCAGTTGCTCAGTCATATCTGACACTTTGTGACCCCATGGACTGTAGCACTCCAGGCTTCCCTGTCCTTCATCATATCCCGGAGTTTGCTCAAACTCATGTCCATTGCATCAGTGATGCCATCCAACCATCTCATCCTCTGTCATTCCCTTCTCCTTTTGCCTTCTGTTTTCCCCAACATCAGGGTCTTTTCCAGTGAGTCATCTCTTGGCATCATGATGGTGGCCAAAGTACTGGAGCTTCAGCTTCAGCATCAGTCCTTCCAGGGAATATTCAAGATTTATTTCCTTTAGGATTGACTGGTAATCCTTGTAATCCAAAGGACTCTCAAGAGTCTTCTTGAACACCACAGTTCAAAAGACATCAATTCTTTGACTCTCAGCCTTCTTTATGGTCCAACTCTCACATCCACACATGATTACTGGGAAAACCATAGCCTTGACTGACTATGTGGACTTTTGTTAGCAAAAGGTTTGTGATAGCTTTAGCAAGTGTCTTTTAACTTCAGAGCTTCAGTTACCACCCACAGTGATTTTGAAGCCCAAGAAAATAAGATCTGCCACTGTTTCTATTGTTTTCCTACCTACTTGCCATGAAGTGATGGGACCAGATGCTATGATATTTGGTTTTTGACTGTTGAATTTTAGGTCAGCTTTTTCACTCTTCTTTTCACCCTTCATCAAGAGGTTCTTTAGTTCCTCTTTGCTTTCTGCTCTAAGGGTGTTGTCATCTGCATGCCTGAGGTTATTGACATTTCTCCAGGAAATCTCAACTCCAGCTTGTGCTTCATTCAGACCAGCATTTTGCATGATGTATTCTGCATGTAAAGTAAATAAGCAAGGTGACAATATGCAGCCTTGATGTACTCCTTTCCCATTTTGGAGCCAGTCTATTGTTCCATGTCCAGTTCTAACTACTGTTTCTTGTCCTGCATGCAGGTTTCACAGGAGGCAGGTAAAGTGGTCTGGTATTCCCATCTCTTTCAGAATTTTCCACAGTTTGTTGGGATCCACACAGTCAAAGGTTTTGGTATAGTCAATGAAGCAGAATTAGGTGTTTTCCTGGAATTCCTTGTTCTTTCTATGATTCAACTTATTTTTGCCTAGTTTTGTGTAGTTAAGAGTATTGAGGAGCTTGGTTGATGCAGTGGAGTTGCTGAATCAAACCTTTCATGCCTAATTTGATTTATGTAGGCTATGTAGAAACAGCCACACTGATGGAACTTACAGGTGCAAAACATTTCGTGTTTCTATAGAGAATGTGTATCTAGAAGTGACATTGCTGAGCAAAGAGATTCTCAATGCCATTTTGTCTAAGGCTGCCAAGTTGCCTCTTCATAAATGCCACTCTACTATCCCATCAAAAGTGAAAGAAATGTGTTCATAAAATGGATCAAATGCTTTATCCCTTATTTTCTAATTGACTGGTATCTTGTAATCCAAAGGACTCTCAAGAGTCTTCTTGAACACCACAGTTCAAAAGACATCAATTCTTTGACTCTCAGCCTTCTTTATGGTCCAACTCTCACATCCACACATGATTACTGGGAAAACCATAGCCTTGACTGACTATGTGGACTTTTGTTAGCAAAAGGTTTGTGATAGCTTTAGCAAGTGTCTTTTAACTTCAGAGCTTCAGTTACCACCCACAGTGATTTTGAAGCCCAAGAAAATAAGATCTGCCACTGTTTCTATTGTTTTCCTACCTACTTGCCATGAAGTGATGGGACCAGATGCTATGATATTTGGTTTTTGACTGTTGAATTTTAGGTCAGCTTTTTCACTCTTCTTTTCACCCTTCATCAAGAGGTTCTTTAGTTCCTCTTTGCTTTCTGCTCTAAGGGTGTTGTCATCTGCATGCCTGAGGTTATTGACATTTCTCCAGGAAATCTCAACTCCAGCTTGTGCTTCATTCAGACCAGCATTTTGCATGATGTATTCTGCATGTAAAGTAAATAAGCAAGGTGACAATATGCAGCCTTGATGTACTCCTTTCCCATTTTGGAGCCAGTCTATTGTTCCATGTCCAGTTCTAACTACTGTTTCTTGTCCTGCATGCAGGTTTCACAGGAGGCAGGTAAAGTGGTCTGGTATTCCCATCTCTTTCAGAATTTTCCACAGTTTGTTGGGATCCACACAGTCAAAGGTTTTGGTATAGTCAATGAAGCAGAATTAGGTGTTTTCCTGGAATTCCCTTGTTCTTTCTATGATTCAACTTATTTTTGCCTAGTTTTGTGTAGTTAAGAGTATTGAGGAGCTTGGTTGATGCAGTGGAGTTGCTGAATCAAACCTTTCATGCCTAATTTGATTTATGTAGGCTATGTAGAAACAGCCACACTGATGGAACTTACAGGTGCAAAACATTTCGTGTTTCTATAGAGAATGTGTATCTAGAAGTGACATTGCTGAGCAAAAGAGATTCTCAATGCCATTTTGTCTAAGGCTGCCAAGTTGCCTCTTCATAAATGCCACTCTACTATCCCATCAAAAGTGAAAGAAATGTGTTCATAAAAATGGATCAAATGTCCTGTTTCCATTAAGACATTGTGGTTCCTTTATTTGTCTCTAAACTACATTTTTATTCTCATATTTTTTTTTTATCTCTTTGACTTGAGGGTGGCAAATTATACTCAGAGACCGAGATTGACTTTGATGTTTTAAGCACAGGTTTTTTCTGAGACTTAAGATAATTTCACAAGCTAGTAGCATACAGAATGATGGCCTAACAAGTCAGTAAATAAACAACATACATAAAAAAAGATAGATTAGTTACATTATTGTTCCCAGCAAGGGGAGATGAGGGGATAAGGCCCAAATTTAGTTCAACAACTACCTTTATTGAACTGGTTCTTGGAGAGAGATGACTTGACTATCTGCTGGCCAAATAAAAGTGAAAACTTCAGAGTTGCTAGAGTATGGTGCTAGGGAATGATGTTTTGGTGGTGTTGGCTGGCAAGTTACTTGTCTTCATGAAGCAATGACACCAGCTTTCACCAATGTCAGTAGAAGAGTTGTCTTTACCATGGTGGGAGCTCATGCCCCAGGGTCTCTGGAGAGCTATTTAGATCAGCAAATGGTGTCCTTATCCAAACCAACCACTCTCTAATAGTCCTCACAAACTGTGGACACTTATAGTCTAAATGACCCCTCTCTGTAGTTGCTTTTTCAAGTATTCTTTCTGATAAGCCCCTAGCAGGACCCTTCTGTGCCTCAGCTACTGAGTGCTTATCAGCAAACACAGATGTGGTGATACAATTTCCCTTTTTATCAAAATGCTACTTCATTCTTGAAAACAATTTCACACTTGAAAACACGATCATTTTTGTCATAACCGAATGCATTTGGAATCATGTTAAACTACTACACAGCACTGTTACTCCTGTTTGGTGAGTGAAACAGTGGCATCTGTGTATGGGTTCTCGCTGCCAGTCTCTCCTTCCAGGAGCTGAGGTTTGGATTAGAGAAAGGTGAGACTGTGGAGAGGAGTATTTCCCTGGATAACTCAGAGGGCAAAACAGCTGCGGATCGGCACATTCAGTGACCTATACAGCATTGTTCCATACTGCTTTTAATACCCACTCTTGTTCTTTTGAGAATCTCTTCTCTAATACACTAGAGGTTGCAGAATGGAAACATGGCTTCAAGCATATATAGGCATACCTCAGAGATACTGTGGGCTTGGTTCCAGGGTTAATGACTTTCAGAAATAAAACAAATAATATCCCTTTTAACCATATGCCTCAAATATTAACACTTTAATACATGTGCTTTGTTTTCTCTTTTGTTCCCTTTTATAGATATATATTTATAAAATGTAATATTGTATAATGTAACAAATATAAATTTCTGGACTCTTTACTTGGTACTGAGTAAATAGTAGATATTTAACTCTTTAACCCTAAATTCATCAGTGTGTGTTTCCTAAAAACAAAGACATTCTCTTTTATAATACAATTTTCAAAATCAGGAAATTGACATTGGTACAATACTATTACCTGATATACAAAATTTTTTCAAATTTTGTTAGTTCTTTCACTAAATGTCTTTCATAATAAAAAGAAAAAAAAATCAACAAAAGCAAAAGCTCTCTGTTCCAAGTTTCAATGCACACATTTAAGCGTTAAGTCTCTTTAGTCTGCTTTAATTGGCTAGTTTCTTAGTCTTTGTTTCTCAAAACCTTGACATTTTTTGTAGAATGTCCTTCAATTTCTGTCCTAAAAAATAATTTTCTTGTTACTAAATTTGAGATACAAGTTTCTGTCAGGAATATCTCAGAAATGATGTTGTGTCTTTTCCAGTAAATCAAATCAATAGGCATATGATATCTACTAGAATTGTTTATGGTGTTGTCAACTTCAATCATTTGACTTGTCAGTGTTTTCATTTTCTCCACCATAAAGTTACTACTTTGCTCTTTGTTAGAAAGTATTAATACTTTGAGACTATGAAAATAATCTGTTTCTTAGTAAATACTCTTAGTTTTAGCATCAATCAGTGGTTCTACGCCGAGACAACTACTACTATGTGTGTGTGGTGATTAACAAATTGTGACTTTTAAATCTCATCATTCCCTTCTCTATTTTAGTTGGCATTGTACTGTAGAAAGGGTTTTTTTGCATATCTCCCATTTAATTTTTTCCTTTATGTAATGGTCTCTTGGATTCTTATTTACTGGATAAGATCTGTTGATCTAATTGATCATTTTTGCTCAAATTTTCCTCGAGTTGACCAGGGACACTCACTTTCAGCTAGTTTCTGTCTCCTTTGCTGTATACTAATCATCCTTTGAGCACTTGCTTGCTCATGGAAAGCTCCAGCTTCATAGTAACTTGGTCTGCCCCAGCCCTGGAGTCAGCCTTTCTTCAGGTCCTTTAATTAAGAATGATGCTTAGAAATTATGATCTGGGCATGACAAATTACTTAGTATCAGTGCTTCTAAGTCCCCTAAGTAGACTGAGATAAATAACCGTATAGATATCCTAGGTAGACTGAGATCAGAACTACTTAGATATGTGTGTGTGTATACATTAATAGACATATACACATCTGTATTTAGAACTACGACTTCATACTGTTGTTTCCAATGCTGTAGAATTCTCTCCAGCCCTACCTCTTTTTAAATTTGTAATTTTTCTTCTCTGACATCGAGAAACTTCACTCTCATCATCCAAAATATATTACTTCCTCAGTCCTAGAGTACATACAATTTTAGTATTTCTAACTAGTATTTGTATTTTGTAATGCTAAATTTGGTCAATTTAGTTTGGCTAAAAGTGAAGAACATCTATTGTCTAGAATCTAACCTTTGCTTACAGTTCTTGTTTTTAGCTTGAGGGTATAGAGCAAAAGTAGGTATTCAATAGTTGACTTGGAATGGTTACTTTTCTTCTTCATTGGCATTATGTTATTCACTTGAATTAGTTATGGTTATTTGTGTTTCTGTTTAATTTTATCTCCCCATTCTTGTTGATTTTATTTATGTCTTTATGGATATTAAAATATACATTTTAATAGTCAGGACTATACAAGAAGTTATACTCAAAAGTGTCCCTCCTCCACCCTCTACCATTCCTTCTGTTTAGTTCCCATTCCTCCATCCCCTTCACCCTGAACCTACACCACAGGTAACCAATCTCCTTCATTTCTAGGTTCTTTTCTATGTTTCTCCTTATAAAAATGAGATTTCTACAAGTTTTTACCCTCCTCTTCTTTCTTACCCAAAGGTATTCTGTAACTTCCTTTTTACACTTTGATTTTTTCCCCTACATTACACAGTATTTTTATCATTCTTTCCAGTAGCTATAAGGTTGTAGTGATGTTCCCTCTTTCATTGCTGATGGTGATAATTGTGCTTTTCACTCTTATTTTCTATAATTTTTGAGGGAGTTGATTTTTTTTAAATTAATCTTTTGAAAAACTGCTTTGGGCTTTAATCCTATCTACTTCTTTAAAAAATCATACTTATTTCAGGTCTTATCTGTAGAAGTTCCTTTCTTCTCCTTATGTTGGATTTAATTTGCCTGACTTCTTAGGATAGAAGCAGATTGTTGATTTAAAAAACACATCTTTTCTAAAATAAGCATTTAAGGCTATACATTTCTCACTAACCACTATTTTAGATACATTCAACACATTTCTGTGTGTTGTGTTTTCATGGTTACTCAGTTTGAAATACTGTTTAAAAATCTCTTAACTTCTTTGATCCATGTGTTGCTTCTATATGTATTGTTCAATTTCCAAATGCATAGGGTTTTATAGTTCTTTTCTATTGATTTGTGATTTCATTCCACAATGGTCAAGGAATACAGACACAGAGTCTCTTTTTTGGAACATTTTCTGTATGCTTGAAGAGACTGTGTTTCCTAATAATTGCTATTTGCTGAGTGTAGTGCTCCGTCAATGTTATCTAGGTCAAGGTGGTTAATAATGATCCGATTTTCTGTATTTTTACTGATCTTATTTCTGGGTCCTCAATGAGTTACTCAGAGAGGAGAGGAATGTTAAAGATGCTAATAAGTATTAAGGATTTGTCTATCTCTCCCTTCAGGTCTTTCAATTTTGCTTGATGTTTTTCAAAGATCTCATAATAGGCACATGGATTTCTGATTGTTGCCTTCTTGAAACACTAACAGTTTTGTCATTATGAACTGTTTTTCATTATCTCTTAAAATGCTGCTTGCCTTAAATTCTACTTTGCTGTTATGTTTATTACATGTATGAAAAATCATCTTTCATTTTTTTGCTTTTAGATAATTTTTACCTTTTAATTTAAATAACACTATTTTGCAGTCTGGTCATCTTTCACTTAAATACTTAAATTCAAAGTATTCAGGGCTTTCCTGGTGGTCCAGTGGGTAGAGTTGGCCTTGCAGTACAAGGGCACCTGTTCGATCCCTGGCCCAGGAAGATTCCATGTGCAGCAGAGCGGTGAGGCAGGTGTGTCCAATTATGATCCAACACTCTGGAGCACATGTGCCCAGAGCCGGTGCTCTACAACAAGAGAGGCCACTGCAACGGGAGGCCCATACAGGCCAAAGAATAAAAAGTTGGATGAAAATAAGTGAATAGAAGACCAATAAAATAGGCCAAAAATTAAAAAGAATAAAAGAAAAATTCAATCCATTTTTGTTAGTGTAGTTATTAATCTATTAGGTTTAAGGCTATACATTTCTCACTAACCACTATTTTAGATACATTCAACACATTTCTGTGTGTTGTGTTTTCATGGTTACTCAGTTTGAAATACTGTTTAAAAATCTCTTAACTTCTTTGATCCATGTGTTGCTTCTATATGTATTGTTCAATTTCCAAATGCATAGGGTTTTATAGTTCTTTTCTATTGATTTGTGATTTCATTCCACAATGGTCAAGGAATACAGACACAGAGTCTCTTTTTTGGAACATTTTCTGTATGCTTGAAGAGACTGTGTTTCCTAATAATTGCTATTTGCTGAGTGTAGTGCTCCGTCAATGTTATCTAGGTCAAGGTGGTTAATAATGATCCGATTTTCTGTATTTTTACTGATCTTATTTCTGGGTCCTCAATGAGTTACTCAGAGAGGAGAGGAATGTTAAAGATGCTAATAAGTATTAAGGATTTGTCTATCTCTCCCTTCAGGTCTTTCAATTTTGCTTGATGTTTTTCAAAGATCTCATAATAGGCACATGGATTTCTGATTGTTGCCTTCTTGAAACACTAACAGTTTTGTCATTATGAACTGTTTTTCATTATCTCTTAAAATGCTGCTTGCCTTAAATTCTACTTTGCTGTTATGTTTATTACATGTATGAAAAATCATCTTTCATTTTTTTGCTTTTAGATAATTTTTACCTTTTAATTTAAATAACACTATTTTGCAGTCTGGTCATCTTTCACTTAAATACTTAAATTCAAAGTATTCAGGGCTTTCCTGGTGGTCCAGTGGGTAGAGTTGGCCTTGCAGTACAAGGGGCACCTGTTCGATCCCTGGCCCAGGAAGATTCCATGTGCAGCAGAGCGGTGAGGCAGGTGTGTCCAATTATGATCCAACACTCTGGAGCACATGTGCCCAGAGCCGGTGCTCTACAACAAGAGAGGCCACTGCAACGGGAGGCCCATACAGGCCAAAGAATAAAAAGTTGGATGAAAATAAGTGAATAGAAGACCAATAAAATAGGCCAAAAATTAAAAAGAATAAAAGAAAAATTCAATCCATTTTTGTTAGTGTAGTTATTAATCTATTAGGTTTAAGTCTTACCATTTTGCTATTTGTTTTTATTAATTTATTTGGCTGGTTTATTTATGGTTTCGCTACATCTCCTTTCATGTTGTATTTTACTTATTTATTTTTTGGCCACTTCTATTGGTCTTTCTTTTTTTTTTAACATCTTTTTTAAAAGATTTATTTATTTATTTATTTTGGGCGGGGGTCGTGTTGGGGAGGGAGGGGAGTGGGCGGGCCACTTCTATTGGTCTTTCATTTCTCTATTTTCATCCATCTTTGTGCTTCGGCTCCTGTGGGCCTCCCATCGCGGTGGCGTCTGTCGTTGCAGAGTGCCGGCTCTGGGCGCATGCGCTCCAGAACTCCGGCTCAGTAACTGGACACATCGGTCCAGCCACTCCGCGGCACGTGGGATCTTCCCAGGCCAGGGATCGAACTGGCGCCCCTTGCACTGCAAGGCGGTGTCCTTATCCACTGCGCAACCAGGGGAAGTCCCTCTATTGGTCTTTCATTTATTAATTTCCATCCATCTTTGTTCTTTGGCCCGTGTGGGCCTCCCATCGCAGTGGCCTCTGTTGTCGCAGAGCGTCAGCTCTGGGCTCATGCGCTCCAGAGCTCCGGTTCAGTAGTTGGACACATCCGTCCAGCCGCTCTGCGGCACATGGGATCTTCCTGGGCCAGAGATTGAACTGGCACCCCTTGCACTGCAAGGTGGTGTCCTTACCCACTGGACCACCAGGGAAGTCCTCATATTGTATTTTACATTAATCAAATACAGATAGTTTTAGTGATTCATTTTATTGGCTTTTTAAGCTATGCTTTGTTTTGTTAACTTAGAGATTATAATTTTTATTTTTCCTAGCTCCCTGGTATTTTTTTATTTTATTGGCATATAGTTAATATAAAATATTATGTAAGTTACAAAACAATGATTCACAATTTTTTGTTTGTACTTCATTTATGTAATGATAATATATTGACTATATTCTGTGTGTTGTATAGTGTTATTCTTGTGTCTTATTTTATATATAATAGTGTGTACCTCTCAATCCCTTACCCTTATATATCCCTCTCCATAGGTAACCACTAAGTTTGTTTTATTTCAGTCTGTTTCTTTTCGTTATGTGCACTAGTTTGTGGTACTTTTTAGATTCCACATGTAATTGATACCATCGAATATTTGTCTTTCTCTGTCTGATTTATTGTCTGTCTGACTTAGCATAATGCCCTCTAGGTATTTACCCATATATTTATGACTGTCTATGCTCTGCATTAGTTTATAGAATCCTAATCTGTTGTCATTTTCCTTCAGTTTGAATAACTGCTTTAGTATTTCATGAAGTGCAACTCTACCGTACTTCCTATTTACATGAAAATGTCTTTATTTTTCTATCATTTTAAAGTTATTTTTACTGGACCTAGGATTCTGGGTAAAATAGTTTTTCTTTTAACAGTTTATGCACTGTTCCCCAGTCTTCTCACATCTTTAATTTTCAGTATCATTTTTATTGATAGGGGACTATAATGTTCCTTATTTGTAGGTTTTTAATTTTTCCTTTTATATAATATTCTGCTTATTTTTGGCTTTCAGAAATTGGACTATAGCGTGCCTCATGGGAATTTAATGAACTTCTTAGATCTACACATTTGTTTTTCCCATCAATTTTGAGGAATAGTTGACTGCTTTACTCCTGCCTTTCTTTTTATTTTCTGTCTTAGCTCTTTTGTACTCCAGGTCTCTCTCTACTGTATATATTATTAATATATTGATGTATAATACTATGATAATATGTATTTACACAATTGTATTCATGATTATTAATATATTGTTGCATAATACTATGATAATATATATTTATATGATTGTCTTCATGGTTATTCATATATTTTTGTATAATACTATGATAATATGTATTTGTCTAATTGTCTTCATGGTAAAACAAATGATGGGGCTAGAAGTAGATCACTTGTCCCTTTCTCTCGTCTCCTCCCAGCTCACAATGCTTGCCTCTCTTAATAACCAACATTGTCTTGGATCTGAAGTCTTAATGTATTCAAACCCCAGCACAATCTTCTTTGGAGATATAGACTTTTCCTAGAAAATTTTAGTCAGCCCACCACAGTCACTCTGCTTTCTGTCATAATGTCACTTGCCCTGGGCAGGTGTAGAATCCTTACCCTTCTTGTACTATGTCATTTTGTTTGGAGTGGTGTTTATCACATGACTTTGAGAAAGGCCAGCAAGTTTCAGGAATATGCACAAATATTTGTAGGTGTGTAATTGCTATGGATTCCATTGTTGCTGTTGTTTAGTCACTAAGTCGTCTGCAACTCTTCTTTTGTTTGTTTGCCTCTAAGTCATCATTTATTTTTCATCCATCTTGACTATTCTTTGACCTGTGTGGACCTCCCATCATAGTGGCCTCTCTCATTGCAGAGTGCTAGCTCTGAGTGCATGGACTCCAGAGTCCTGGCTTGTAATTGGACACACTGGCCCAGCCATTCCTTGGCATGTGGGATCTTCCTGGGCCAAGGATCGACCAAGTGCCTCTTGCACTGCAGGGCGAACTCTTTACCCACTGGACCACCAGAGAAGCCCTTATCTCTAGCTCTGTTGTGACCCCATGGACTAGAGCCCACCAAGGTCCTCTGTCCGTGGGATTCTCCAGGCAAGAATACTCAAGTGGGTTGCCATTTCTTCCTCCAGAGGATCTTCCTGGCCCAGGGAAGAATTGGTATCTCCTGCATTGGCAGGCATTTTCTTCACCACTGAGTTATCAGGCAAGCTGTGTGGATGATATTACTTATATTTTCTATCTCTTGATGTTTTCACATGAGCCTCTGAAGTTCTTAGTTTTAATCTTAATTTGCTTCATTTTTCATATTGGGTAACTTTTATTGACATTCTACTTCAGAAAATCATATTTAGAAGATGATTTATCTTCAATTTCATGGATTCCCTCCTTTCTAATATCTCCAATCTGCTTCCAGAGACTTTTCAAGGAAACTTTCATTTCAATTGCTTTAGTTTTAAAACTTTTATTCTTTAATTCAGTTTTTGTTTTTCTGCCTAGTTTTCCTCTTTATTCATTATGATATGATTTTTGTTATTCTGGCATGTAGATTTAATTGATGCTTTCGAGTCCTTGCCTGCTAATTCCAACATCTTGTTCAGGGTCAGTAACTATTGACCACATTTTCTCTTGACTGTATTCAAACCCCAGCACAATCTTCTTTGGAGATATAGACTTTTCCTAGAAAATTTTAGTCAGCCCACCACAGTCACTCTGCTTTCTGTCATAATGTCACTTGCCCTGGGCAGGTGTAGAATCCTTACCCTTCTTGTACTATGTCATTTTGTTTGGAGTGGTGTTTATCACATGACTTTGAGAAAGGCCAGCAAGTTTCAGGAATATGCACAAATATTTGTAGGTGTGTAATTGCTATGGATTCCATTGTTGCTGTTGTTTAGTCACTAAGTCGTCTGCAACTCTTCTTTTGTTTGTTTGCCTCTAAGTCATCATTTATTTTTCATCCATCTTGACTATTCTTTGACCTGTGTGGACCTCCCATCATAGTGGCCTCTCTCATTGCAGAGTGCTAGCTCTGAGTGCATGGACTCCAGAGTCCTGGCTTGTAATTGGACACACTGGCCCAGCCATTCCTTGGCATGTGGGATCTTCCTGGGCCAAGGATCGACCAAGTGCCTCTTGCACTGCAGGGCGAACTCTTTACCCACTGGACCACCAGAGAAGCCCTTATCTCTAGCTCTGTTGTGACCCCATGGACTAGAGCCCACCAAGGTCCTCTGTCCGTGGGATTCTCCAGGCAAGAATACTCAAGTGGGTTGCCATTTCTTCCTCCAGAGGATCTTCCTGGCCCAGGGAAGAATTGGTATCTCCTGCATTGGCAGGCATTTTCTTCACCACTGAGTTATCAGGCAAGCTGTGTGGATGATATTACTTATATTTTCTATCTCTTGATGTTTTCACATGAGCCTCTGAAGTTCTTAGTTTTAATCTTAATTTGCTTCATTTTTCATATTGGGTAACTTTTATTGACATTCTACTTCAGAAAATCATATTTAGAAGATGATTTATCTTCAATTTCATGGATTCCCTCCTTTCTAATATCTCCAATCTGCTTCCAGAGACTTTTCAAGGAAACTTTCATTTCAATTGCTTTAGTTTTAAAACTTTTATTCTTTAATTCAGTTTTTGTTTTTCTGCCTAGTTTTCCTCTTTATTCATTATGATATGATTTTTGTTATTCTGGCATGTAGATTTAATTGATGCTTTCGAGTCCTTGCCTGCTAATTCCAACATCTTGTTCAGGGTCAGTAACTATTGACCACATTTTCTCTTGACTGAATCAAATTTTCTTGCTTCTTTGTGAGTCTATTAACTTATTATTTTATGCTGTATATTGTGGATGAGACATTATAGAGACTGCTGACTGAAAAACACAACATGAGTTGCAGATTAAGTTTTAATTGGGGCAATATGAGGATTGGAACTTAGGAGACAGCACCTCAGATAGCTCTGAGAAACTGTTCCAGAGAAGTAGGGAGGAAGGTCAGTGTGTATGTCATTTGGGAAAGGGGGAGTACATGCAATTAAGCATGTTTATTTTTTAGAAAGTTTTTTGCTGGTCTTGTGAAGCTGCTGCTAGTCACAAGAAACTGTCATCACCATGAAGGATTTTAGTGCTTTTCTAGATATAAGGAGACACAAGAAGAATTTATGTTTGGGCTCATAAAATCAGCTCCAGAGAATATCTAGCTGTCTGAAGACCTGACCTTCCAGTTTTCTCAGGGCACAGAATGCTTCATTTCTGCTCTCCACAGTAAACTTCTTCAGGAGGTGTCGAAGGTCAGCAGCTGCAACAGGACATGGTTTAATCCTTGGAGAGGTAGATGACTAGCTCCCATGGCAAGTGCCAATTTGTGGTTGAAAAGACTATGATTCTTTTTTCTTTTAAAGAGTGTTTATTTTTAAGTAGGCATCCGCTTAAGCACCAAACTGCACTCCTTGCAGTGGGTTCAAGTGGTGATTTCTGCTCAGTTCCTTCTATCTTGTAGCTATTGCTTTATACCATGAGTCTAGGTTTTGCCAGGCACTGTTCCTGGATAAGTGAATGATTTGTGTGGTATCCATATACAGAGTTAGGGACTTTCTTCTTTCCTAGATTTTTTCCCACTTCATTGTGTAGCTGCTCTGTCAGCCCTAAACTCCATCATCTAACTTATTTCATTATGGCTATGCTAATACTGCTTATATTTTCTACATCCCATTTCCCTGAAAATTATAAAATGCCCACAGGCACAAAGTTTATTGTCGGTGAATCTTATCCAAGTTTCCTTCTTTCAGTGGCCACTTTCCTCCCCACACCCCCAACTTTTTGTTGTCCTCTGGGCCTGTTTTGTCCAATGTTTATAATTGTCATCTCTGGCAGTGTTAGTAACATATAAGCATCATTGCCCTTGTAGAAAGTAGCATTTGAGGAGATAGATACATTCAACTTGCAAGAACAGTACCATTCTATAGAAATAGAGTATAATGTAATATAACATAATATATAATATAATACAACCTTCATAATTAAAACTATTCTACTAGTCACATAAAAAAAAGTAAAAAGAAATAGGGAAATATAGGGCTTCCCCTGGTGGTCCAGTGGGTAAGGACACCGCCTTGCTGTGCAAGGGGCGCCAGTTCGAGCCCTGGCCTGGGAAGATCCCACGTGCCGCGGAGCTGGAGCGATGTGTCCAATCAACGAGCCCGAGCTCTGGAGCGCATGCGCCCAGAGCCGGTGCTCTGCGACGACAGACGCCACCGCGATGGGAGACCCACAGGAGCCAAAGAACAAACAGATGAAAATAGAGAAATGAAAGACCAATAGAAGTGGCCCGCCCGCCCCCCTCCCTCCCCAACCCGACCCCCGCCCAAAATAAATAAATAAATAAATCTTTAAAAAATAGAAAAAGAAATGGGGAAATATGATTTTATTTAGCCTAATGTATCCATACATTGCAGGAGACATGGGCTCAATCCCTGGGTTGGGAAGATTCCCTAGAGAAGGAAATGGTAACCCACTCCAGTATTCATGCCTGGAGAATCCCATGGACAGAGGAGCCTGGCCCAGTGGGTTACAGTCCATGGGGTCGCAAAGAGAGGAATATAATTTGGTGACTAAACAACAACAATCCAAACATTACCATTTCAACAAATAATCAACATAAAACTAACAGTAAGATGCTTTTTATTTTCATTTGTTAAGTCTTTGAAATCTAGTGTGTTTGTACTTTTGGTACAGCTCCATATAAATGCTAAATTTATAACAGTTAAAGACAAATGTAGTATAATTGTATTCATAGTTTTTTTAAATGTAAAAGGATTTTATACTTTTTTTTTTAAGCAGGTGTAGCCACTGTGGAAAACAGTATTGTCGGTGAATCTTATCCAAGTTTCCTTCTTTCAGTGGCCACTTTCCTCCCCACACCCCCAACTTTTTGTTGTCCTCTGGGCCTGTTTTGTCCAATGTTTATAATTGTCATCTCTGGCAGTGTTAGTAACATATAAGCATCATTGCCCTTGTAGAAAGTAGCATTTGAGGAGATAGATACATTCAACTTGCAAGAACAGTACCATTCTATAGAAATAGAGTATAATGTAATATAACATAATATATAATATAATACAACCTTCATAATTAAAACTATTCTACTAGTCACATAAAAAAAAGTAAAAAGAAATAGGGAAATATAGGGCTTCCCCTGGTGGTCCAGTGGGTAAGGACACCGCCTTGCTGTGCAAGGGGCGCCAGTTCGAGCCCTGGCCTGGGAAGATCCCACGTGCCGCGGAGCTGGAGCGATGTGTCCAATCAACGAGCCCGAGCTCTGGAGCGCATGCGCCCAGAGCCGGTGCTCTGCGACGACAGACGCCACCGCGATGGGAGACCCACAGGAGCCAAAGAACAAACAGATGAAAATAGAGAAATGAAAGACCAATAGAAGTGGCCCGCCCGCTCCCCTCCCTCCCCAACCCGACCCCCGCCCAAAATAAATAAATAAATAAATCTTTAAAAAATAGAAAAAGAAATGGGGAAATATGATTTTATTTAGCCTAATGTATCCATACATTGCAGGAGACATGGGCTCAATCCCTGGGTTGGGAAGATTCCCTAGAGAAGGAAATGGTAACCCACTCCAGTATTCATGCCTGGAGAATCCCATGGACAGAGGAGCCTGGCCCAGTGGGTTACAGTCCATGGGGTCGCAAAGAGAGGAATATAATTTGGTGACTAAACAACAACAATCCAAACATTACCATTTCAACAAATAATCAACATAAAACTAACAGTAAGATGCTTTTTATTTTCATTTGTTAAGTCTTTGAAATCTAGTGTGTTTGTACTTTTGGTACAGCTCCATATAAATGCTAAATTTATAACAGTTAAAGACAAATGTAGTATAATTGTATTCATAGTTTTTTTAAATGTAAAAGGATTTTATACTTTTTTTTTTTAAGCAGGTGTAGCCACTGTGGAAAACAGTATGGAGGTTTCTCAAAAAACTAAAAATAGAACAACCATATGACCCAGTAATTCCACTCTTGCATATAGATCTGGAAGCAATGTAACTGTCCACCGACAGGTGAAGGGATAAAGATGATATGATATATATAGTCATAGCACTACTACTCAGCTATAAAGAGAATGAAAATTTTGCCATTTATAGCAAAATGGATGGACATGAGGGTATTATGCTAAGTGAAGTAAGTCAAACAAAGACAAATACTATATGATATCACTTACATGTGGAATTTTAAAAATACAGCTGCGAAACAACAGCTGTATTTTTAAAAATAAAGTTGCGAAACAACAAAAAAAACAGATTCACAGATAAAAGAGAACATGCTGGTGGTTACCATTAGGGGTGGAGAGGGACAGTATAGAGATGGGAAAATGGGTGTAAGACAGGCAATTGGGTATAGAAAGTACACAATATAGGGTATATAGCCAATATTCTGTAATAGCTCCAAATAGAAAGTAACCTTGTAAAGTTATATAAAAAATGAAAAAATAAAAGCTACTATGTATAAATTTTTTTAAAAAAAGATATATTGTATAGTCATTATCTTGTAATAGGTGCCAGTGGTAAAGAATCCACCTGCCAATGCAAGAGGGTGAAGGAGATGTGGGTTCAATCCACGGGTCAGGAAGATACCTTGGAGGAGAAAATGGCTACCCACTCCAATATTCTTGCCTGGAAAATTCCAGGACAGAGGAGCCTGGTGGGCTCCATAGGATCACAAAGAGTCAGATAAGATTGAGTGACTGAGCACACATCTTGTAATATATTTTTTTTTGACAGAGATAAGCAGAAAGGGTGGGAGTGGGGGACTCCCTATCTTGTGGATCAAGAGCCCCAAACACATCACATCTTGTAAAAACTTTTAAATAATCAGAATCTTTAAAAATACTAAGTCACTATGCTATAACTAATTAGCTTCACCCCTGAAATTAACATAGTATGAATCAACTATATTTTAGTTAAAAAAAAATTAATAAGTCCAACCAAACAAACCAAACCAAACAAAAACAAAGACATAAATTAAAAATTCATTTCCTTGCTCTTACTAGACATGTGCCATGCATCCAGTGGCTACAAGTGACTAATGGCTGTCATGCTGAGCAGCATATATATGTCCACATGGTAAGAAAGTATTTCCATATTTTCACTAGAGGAATTGAAGTTAATAATGTGAGCTATACAATTTTACAGGGAATAAAAAAATACATACAGTTACATCTATTTTGGAAAAAATAGTAAATTTTGTCAGTATTTTCAGTGACATAAAATATGTTTAAAAGTTATACAAATAGACATTAGAAACCACAAAGCCAGATAAGTTTGCATAATGTGAAATTTGTCAAGAGATTACTATTTTTAATAGAACACATTGTTCTTCTATTGAAATTATCTTTTGGTGTTTCATATTTAATCATATCCTGGCTATAAAAGTCTCTTTATTTTGGAAGTATCCCTTTTTGTTGCTAAATAATTATAATGAGAATGTAGATTATTTAAAAAGTAGTCTTTTGGTATTATGGTTATAATTGTCTTGATTCCCAAGGCAAAAATGTGTCTAAATTGACTTGTGTAAAACTCCAGTTCTGTAAACTAGCATAAAAATCTCACAAGTGGTGATTGACTAGGTGGAAATTATATCTACAAACCGGTTGTACTAAGAGAAATAGTGGTGTATCTTGAGAGCCTATGTTTTAATTCTAATGACTTTTTAAGATTTTTTTTATCGAATCCAGGATATATAACACTGTCCTAGGATAGTGTTATGTATCCTGGATTCCTCAGGATAGTATTCTAGATACTGTACTCTGGGCTTTAGTAGCTTTTGAGCTTGTAGGAGTGATCCAGGCTTCTAAGGTGAGGATTGTTTTACTTCTTTGAATTAAAATAACAGGATTCTGACCTAGAAGGGCCCTTGGATGATCTTTCCCAGCTCCCTAATCTTTTAGGCATTTATTCAGATTTTAAAGCGATACCAGTGTGTTCAAGAGCTCAAAGTCAGTGTCAGTCATCAGACCAGAGCTCGCCTCTCTTGACTCCCAGTTATTAGTTATTTCTTTCGTATCACAGGTACCTCTTGCCTCACAGATACCCCTTACTTTCTCAAAATTGTGGACCAAATAGGAATATAAATAGGAAAACTTTTCTGACAGAACTTCCAGGTCACCCAGGAGCTACAATGCTCCTGTCCAACAACGATGCTTCACTGTTCTGAGCTTTCCAGTGGTGTGGAATGGGAGGTGGGTATGGGTGAAGACCTCTCAATTTAATTATCCATGAAGCATCTGGTGTTCACAGACGGTGAGATGATTTTGCTTACTTTGTTAGCCAAGCTTTTTCATTAAGCAACTTGCTTATACACTGCTGAATGGGAAATAAATATTTCAGAATCACACAATTGCTGTTTATCATGCAACACAAGGGCTGTTTATCATGACCATCCTTTGCTCTTTCCAGTGATTAAACCTTACTTTAATATACTCACCAAAGAGAGTATTCTAGCATCTTCACCAGACAGTCATATGGAGTTTCTCTTTTGTTATTTGCAACCCTATTAGAGAAATATTAATATTAACCCCATTTTATAAATGAAGACTTGATTCATAAATATTAAGAAACAACAATGGATAATTCCACAGCAACAATTAAAACTTAGTTCAGTGAAAGTCCTGATGCTATTCTATATTCTATGTTCTCTCACATCAAGTTTTCAGCGCACGTGCCCAGCGTCAGGAGAGTCACTAGTGTTCAGGGTATTTCTGCTCATCTTTGGCTTATTGTGATGATGGGAAAGCTCCTCCTTCAATGATCCGGACTAGTATTCTAGACTAGCTGAAAACTCTTTGGGGGCCTGGATTCTCAGATAGTATTCTAGATACTGTACTCTGGGCTTTAGTAGCTTTTGAGCTTGTAGGAGTGATCCAGGCTTCTAAGGTGAGGATTGTTTTACTTCTTTGAATTAAAATAACAGGATTCTGACCTAGAAGGGCCCTTGGATGATCTTTCCCAGCTCCCTAATCTTTTAGGCATTTATTCAGATTTTAAAGCGATACCAGTGTGTTCAAGAGCTCAAAGTCAGTGTCAGTCATCAGACCAGAGCTCGCCTCTCTTGACTCCCAGTTATTAGTTATTTCTTTCGTATCACAGGTACCTCTTGCCTCACAGATACCCCTTACTTTCTCAAAATTGTGGACCAAATAGGAATATAAATAGGAAAACTTTTCTGACAGAACTTCCAGGTCACCCAGGAGCTACAATGCTCCTGTCCAACAACGATGCTTCACTGTTCTGAGCTTTCCAGTGGTGTGGAATGGGAGGTGGGTATGGGTGAAGACCTCTCAATTTAATTATCCATGAAGCATCTGGTGTTCACAGACGGTGAGATGATTTTGCTTACTTTGTTAGCCAAGCTTTTTCATTAAGCAACTTGCTTATACACTGCTGAATGGGAAATAAATATTTCAGAATCACACAATTGCTGTTTATCATGCAACACAAGGGCTGTTTATCATGACCATCCTTTGCTCTTTCCAGTGATTAAACCTTACTTTAATATACTCACCAAAGAGAGTATTCTAGCATCTTCACCAGACAGTCATATGGAGTTTCTCTTTTGTTATTTGCAACCCTATTAGAGAAATATTAATATTAACCCCATTTTATAAATGAAGACTTGATTCATAAATATTAAGAAACAACAATGGATAATTCCACAGCAACAATTAAAACTTAGTTCAGTGAAAGTCCTGATGCTATTCTATATTCTATGTTCTCTCACATCAAGTTTTCAGCGCACGTGCCCAGCGTCAGGAGAGTCACTAGTGTTCAGGGTATTTCTGCTCATCTTTGGCTTATTGTGATGATGGGAAAGCTCCTCCTTCAATGAGGCTGAAATTTGTTCCTTTTGGGTTTCTGCCAGGTAACTTTATTACCTTGATATATGTGTGTACAAGGGTGATAATTTTCTCACATGATCACCCTTAAAGAGTATGAAGAGAAATCCCTCTGGTATCTCTTTTTTTTTTCTCTGTTCCTCAAGTCATATCTTCCTATGTCTTTCAAATGGTCTTTCTTGGGACAAGATTTCTAGTTACCTGGCTATCCTGTTCCTCTCTTGTGAACTCATTTCATTTTAAATGAACCTTAAAGTGAGGCTACTTATTGACTGAAGCTGGAAAAACAGATCACACAGTACAGTGGCTTAGATACCCACAAGTTTCCTTCTCTAGCATGTGCACGGTCAGAGGTGAGTGGTCTGAGGCTGGTAGCATTACTCCATGATCTTCCACGCAGGCTTCCCGCATTTCACCAGTCCTCACTTCCCAGCCAGCAGTGTAGGGAACAAAGGGCTTTCAGGGAGAGCAGATCCCTCTTAAAGACCAGGATTGGAGGTTTTGCATATCACTTCCAGTATTATTTAGGTGACTACACCTAGCTGTCAGGGAGATGGAAAAATACTACCTCAGTCTGCACAACCACATTCCTGGTGAAAATTTGGGATGTTCTATTACCTAAAAGGAGGAAAGGAGTAAGGGACCCTGGAGGATCCTTAGCAGATTCTGCCACCTAGAGGCAAATGAAGATAAAAAGGCAAGGAAGACAGTATCTTATTCATCAGAGCACGGAAATAAGAACTAGGAAGTTTTAGTTCTGTGATTTGTCTGACCTCTACCCAGTCATTTAATTGTTAACTTTACTGTTAGTTCTAAAAAGAATATCAATTATATTCCATTTTTTCTTGTTTCACAAAAGCATGGTGATTTAATCATAAAAGCGATTTTACTTATTGAATTAAATATTTTATAATGGAATTATAGATAATATGATTATTCTTTAAGTGATCTCTTTGGAATTAACCCATTATTGGGACCTAGTGAGGTGGAATTGTAGAAGACAGAGCATTCCCAAATTCCAGAAATGGTAGACAGATGAAAATGCCAAGGGCCATCATTTGGGGTTATTTTTATTTATAAATTTGTTGTGCAAATTTTTAAAGAGAATTATTTCTATGATGATACTCCTGTTTTGATGAAAAAGCCCTCTAGTAGTAAGCAGTAGTGTGATTGCAGGCTACTTTTAATTGCTGGCAAATACTGTTAAGTGCACTTGCTTTGATTACACTAACATTTTTTGTTAAACTTGAATTTTCTGTAGCCTTTTATATACCACCAAGCAAATAACTTTAACTTTTAATCCTCTCTTGTGAACTCATTTCATTTTAAATGAACCTTAAAGTGAGGCTACTTATTGACTGAAGCTGGAAAAACAGATCACACAGTACAGTGGCTTAGATACCCACAAGTTTCCTTCTCTAGCATGTGCACGGTCAGAGGTGAGTGGTCTGAGGCTGGTAGCATTACTCCATGATCTTCCACGCAGGCTTCCCGCATTTCACCAGTCCTCACTTCCCAGCCAGCAGTGTAGGGAACAAAGGGCTTTCGGGGAGAGCAGATCCCTCTTAAAGACCAGGATTGGAGGTTTTGCATATCACTTCCAGTATTATTTAGGTGACTACACCTAGCTGTCAGGGAGATGGAAAAATACTACCTCAGTCTGCACAACCACATTCCTGGTGAAAATTTGGGATGTTCTATTACCTAAAAGGAGGAAAGGAGTAAGGGACCCTGGAGGATCCTTAGCAGATTCTGCCACCTAGAGGCAAATGAAGATAAAAAGGCAAGGAAGACAGTATCTTATTCATCAGAGCACGGAAATAAGAACTAGGAAGTTTTAGTTCTGTGATTTGTCTGACCTCTACCCAGTCATTTAATTGTTAACTTTACTGTTAGTTCTAAAAAGAATATCAATTATATTCCATTTTTTCTTGTTTCACAAAAGCATGGTGATTTAATCATAAAAGCGATTTTACTTATTGAATTAAATATTTTATAATGGAATTATAGATAATATGATTATTCTTTAAGTGATCTCTTTGGAATTAACCCATTATTGGGACCTAGTGAGGTGGAATTGTAGAAGACAGAGCATTCCCAAATTCCAGAAATGGTAGACAGATGAAAATGCCAAGGGCCATCATTTGGGGTTATTTTTATTTATAAATTTGTTGTGCAAATTTTTAAAGAGAATTATTTCTATGATGATACTCCTGTTTTGATGAAAAAGCCCTCTAGTAGTAAGCAGTAGTGTGATTGCAGGCTACTTTTAATTGCTGGCAAATACTGTTAAGTGCACTTGCTTTGATTACACTAACATTTTTTGTTAAACTTGAATTTTCTGTAGCCTTTTATATACCACCAAGCAAATAACTTTAACTTTTAATAGAACTGATTTCTATCTATCTTTATTATATTTCTGATTGGTAAAACCAAACTTTCTAAACTTAATTTCAGTCCTCAGCTATAGCTAGGAAACTGTTACAAGATAGAATCAGTTGCTTTTTTTTCTTCCTATATCTGATTAAGTGCTGATTTTAGTACTCTATTGCCTTTACATTGCTTATTCTTATTGACTGAATCCTGTCCTTTATTCACTTTGTTTTGTTTGAAACTTAAAGTTGTTCTATACTGTACTTATCATACCTACTTTTAAAATAATCTGCGTTCTTTAAATGCAGTAAATCCTAAGTGGATTGCATATTCTTTATTAAAAAAAATTGTTCAGAAAAATGCTTTTAGGGATTTCCCTGGTAGTCTAGTGGTTAAGACTCCCTGCTTCCAATGCGGGGGGTGTAGTTTTAAATCCCTGTTTGAGAAACCAAGTTCCCAGATGCCATGTGGTGTGACCAGAAAGAAAGTTGGGAAAACATTTTTATATGTTAAAAGCAACTATTTTCCTCAAGGTTTAATGAACCTTCTGGGGAGAAAAGCAGTTGAGAGTTAACACTTCCATTTTGTTTTGTTCAGCAGAAATTTAATGTGACTATTTCCCCTAATGAGTGATTTTGGAAGATGCAAATTGATTCTGATTTTTTTTCAGAAATTTCACTGCTAATCGGTTATACCACGGATGAATCTAAGCATTTAGAAGTTGCCTGATAAATTAGCTGTAAGCTCTTGGGAGCCCTGGGCATTTTTGTTAAGCCTTGATCTTGTGACTTCTACTCACAGACTGCAGGGTGTCACCAGAGGGAAAAAAATGTGACTTCTGGAGGAAGGCTTCAGAATCAAAAAATGTCTACCCTCTCTCCATCCCCCAGGGTTCTTCGAAAATTTGAATATGTGAACATGTGAATAGGCCCCAGACTGCCCCTGAATCATATGTATATTGTTATTACTTTACTTCTGCCAGGCATATCATTCCTCCACATACTTCTTGTTTGGTTTTAAACTGTATCTAATGAAGTGGTCTCTGACAGGCTCCTATTTTAGAAGATTTGGATATCCGTTTCAAACCCCATTGGCACAGTCAGGGCCTGTAGAAGACACTATGACAACCTCAGCCCTTTCTTCTTCCTTTTGAGCACTCTGCTCCTGAGTATGGTCCTGTACCCAGCCAAACTTCTCCCTTTCCCAGTTTCTTTTACAGACAAGGGTGGGGCCACTAGCCAGGAACAAAAGTCACTGGATAGTCCCTCCATGAGAGCCTTGAGGCAGGACTAAGCATGACAGGATTTAGTATTGTGTTGAGGTCGCTTCTTCTCTTTTACCCATAATGTGGACACAGTGGCCGTAGCCACCCGCGAAGGATGAAACCTGTATGCAGGACAAGGAGCACGTATTTGCCTACCGGATCCTTAAGAATGATGGTGAAGAGACTCACTTATAAGTTCATTCCTTGATTATTAGAGTATTTACTGCCTTGTTGCTGGGTTTTTTTCCCCCCTGTTTGACAGGAAGACTGATTCCGAATGCCTGCGATAGCCATAAAAGTGCATTTTAACCTGTTGACTAGGGTGGTATTTTAATGTTAATTTAGTCAGCATTATTTCTCAAGTGATCTGTTTGGAATGAGCTTATGTGAAATGCCTATTTTTTTCCGAAATATAATTGCTTTACAATGCTGTGTTTAGTTTCCGCTATTCAATATTGTGAATCAGTCATATGTATACATATAATCCCTCAGATTTGAGATTCCCTCCCACCGTGCCCCTCTGGCTGAGCTCCCTGTGCTATATGGCAGGTTCCCGCAAGCTCTCTGCTTTACACCTGGTCGTGTATATGTCTCAGTGCTGCTGTCTCAGTTCATCCGTCCCTGTGTCCACAGGCCTACTCTCTATATTCACGCCTCTATTCTTGCCCTGCAAATATTTTCATCAATACCTCTTCTCCAGATTTCATGCATATGCATTAATATATGATATTTGGTTTTCTTTCTTTGACTCACTTCACTCTGCATGACAGGCTCCAGGCTCATCCACATCACTTCAACTGACTCAACTCTGTCCCTTTTTATGGCTGAGAAATGTTCTTTTGTATACGTGTACTACATCTTCCCCACCCATTCATTTATTGGCAAATATCTAGGTTGCTTCCATGTCCTAGCTATTGTAAATAATGCTTCAATGAGCATGGGGGAACATGCGTCTTTTTGAGTTATAGTTGCCTCAGGGTATATAGAGCCCACTAGTGGGACTGCAGGGTCATAAAGCAGCTCTGTGTTTAGTCTTCAAGGAACCTCCATATTGCTTCCCGCAGTGACTGGACCAGTCACATTCCCATTCGTTAAGAGTAGAATGCCTCCTGAAGGGAGATGCTCCATCCTCAGGCGTCGTCTACGTGGTTTTCTATTCACGTAATGCACCAGGCAGGTTTCTATTCCAAGGTGTTAATCTTGGCCTTTTCCTCTGTCTGGAGGATTCATCCCCTCGATGTCTGTGTGGCTCACTGTCTGTCCCTTCAGGTCCCTTCAGGTCTCTCTTCAGCCATCACCATCTCAGAGATTTCTTCCTTGGCCTTTTGATGTAATATGTTAATTTCATTCAGAACACTTTTTATTCACTCTTTATGCTCTGTTTTGTGTACTTAGCACCCAACATTATCTGTTTACTGCATATTTTACTTATGTATCTTATTTACCATCTCTCTCATAAACTAGAGTAATGAAAACTCTATCAGAACAGGACAATGCCTGGTCCTAGGTGCTCAGTAATTATTAGAATTTGTGAAAACTCTGTTACTCAGTTCTTGGTCACTTCTCCATTTTAACCTAGGGAGTTCTTGATTTATGTTGTAAAGGTGATGAAAGAAATTTTCTTCCTAAAAGGCCCCCCAAAACAGTGGATTGCTGAGAGTTAAAGAAGATTGAATATTATAATCAAACCTCTGACATTAGCAATCAGAATGCAAACGCTTTCAAGGATCTTGAATATCATTTAGTCCACTCTTATATTTTGCAAATGAGAAAGTTGAGCCTCAGAGCAAAGAAGCAACTTGCTTTGGATCACTCAGGGTGAGTGGCATGTGCTAATGTAGACCTTGGTCACCTGAGCTGCAGTACAGCACTCTGCATAATGCCTTTCTTGGCCTGCTGTTCACAAAATAAGTTTCTGAAAACTTTTGAACTGAGATGTTTTAAAATAATAATTGTTGTTCTTGAGAAGAAAAATAGCTATTAGCAAAACTTTGCTTAGCTTTTCATAGGTAATTATTTCATACCTAAGAAATGACTGTTTCATTTCATTAATATATGTATTTTTACTACATATAAACATAGTAAGCTCTGTGTTTAGTCTTCAAGGAACCTCCATATTGCTTCCCGCAGTGACTGGACCAGTCACATTCCCATTCGTTAAGAGTAGAATGCCTCCTGAAGGAGATGCTCCATCCTCAGGCGTCGTCTAC
The DNA here is from genome assembly GCA_022376925.1 of Tragulus kanchil. NCBI lineage: Eukaryota > Metazoa > Chordata > Mammalia > Artiodactyla > Tragulidae > Tragulus > Tragulus kanchil. The sequence goes on from JAIOJX010000004.1 coordinate 6,893,628, forward strand.
GTGGTTTTCTATTCACGTAATGCACCAGGCAGGTTTCTATTCCAAGGTGTTAATCTTGGCCTTTTCCTCTGTCTGGAGGATTCATCCCCTCGATGTCTGTGTGGCTCACTGTCTGTCCCTTCAGGTCCCTTCAGGTCTCTCTTCAGCCATCACCATCTCAGAGATTTCTTCCTTGGCCTTTTGATGTAATATGTTAATTTCATTCAGAACACTTTTTATTCACTCTTTATGCTCTGTTTTGTGTACTTAGCACCCAACATTATCTGTTTACTGCATATTTTACTTATGTATCTTATTTACCATCTCTCTCATAAACTAGAGTAATGAAAACTCTATCAGAACAGGACAATGCCTGGTCCTAGGTGCTCAGTAATTATTAGAATTTGTGAAAACTCTGTTACTCAGTTCTTGGTCACTTCTCCATTTTAACCTAGGGAGTTCTTGATTTATGTTGTAAAGGTGATGAAAGAAATTTTCTTCCTAAAAGGCCCCCCAAAACAGTGGATTGCTGAGAGTTAAAGAAGATTGAATATTATAATCAAACCTCTGACATTAGCAATCAGAATGCAAACGCTTTCAAGGATCTTGAATATCATTTAGTCCACTCTTATATTTTGCAAATGAGAAAGTTGAGCCTCAGAGCAAAGAAGCAACTTGCTTTGGATCACTCAGGGTGAGTGGCATGTGCTAATGTAGACCTTGGTCACCTGAGCTGCAGTACAGCACTCTGCATAATGCCTTTCTTGGCCTGCTGTTCACAAAATAAGTTTCTGAAAACTTTTGAACTGAGATGTTTTAAAATAATAATTGTTGTTCTTGAGAAGAAAAATAGCTATTAGCAAAACTTTGCTTAGCTTTTCATAGGTAATTATTTCATACCTAAGAAATGACTGTTTCATTTCATTAATATATGTATTTTTACTACATATAAACATAGTAAGCTATGTTCTATGTTCTGTTTTGACAGGGTGCCCATGTTCTGAGAATGTTTGAAAGGCAAAGTGTTGTCATTGTATTTATTCATTGATTTCACATGTATCTATTGAGTAGCTGCTGGGTGCTAGAAATTCTAGCTACTGAAGTTTCAGGAATAAAAAATTCAACAGAGGCCTTTGTAGAGGAGACAGATCGGAAACAATTAACAAAAATAATCTCAGATAATGTTAGGTACTTTGAAAAAAGCAAAATAGGCATAGAGATTGGATCAGGAAAACTTTGCTAAGAAGCTGACATCTAAGGAGACCTGAAGGGAAAGAATCAGTCAGTCACTTGATGATGCGGGGCAGAGGGATATAGAAAGACACTAGCCAGGGCAGAGATCCTTCAGCTAGAAGGGGCTTCTCATGTTGACGAAGCAGAAGGAAGGACAAGTAGATGGTAGCATTGCAAGCAAAAGGAAGGATGCTAGAAGAAGAGGTCAGAAAAAAAGCAAGAACTTGATCACTGAATGTCATGGCCCTGTTGAAGATCTCAGGAAGCCATAGTGGGAAGTGGCTTCAGGGGTTTAACCTGTTCTGCTGTCAATTTTTTTTAAACTTGGTTGTGTTAGGTCTCTGTTGCTGTGTTAGTCTTTGCGCTAGGTCTTTGTTGCTGTGCACAGCCTTTCTCTAGTTGCAGAGAGCAGGGCCTTGCTTCTCACTGGGGTGGGTTCTCTTACTGCAGAGCACAGTCTCTAGATGTGTGGGCTTAATACTGGCAGCACCACATAGACTCAGTATTTTGCAAATGAGAAAGTTGAGCCTCAGAGCAAAGAAGCAACTTGCTTTGGAACTGGTGGGATGTTTTGACCTTGGTCACCTGAGCTGCAGTACAGCACTCTGCATAATGCCTTTCTTGGCCTGCTGTTCACAAAATAAGTTTCTGAAAACTTTTGAACTGAGATGTTTTAAAATAATAATTGTTGTTCTTGAGAAGAAAAATAGCTATTAGCAAAACTTTGCTTAGCTTTTCATAGGTAATTATTTCATACCTAAGAAATGACTGTTTCATTTCATTAATATATGTATTTTTACTACATATAAACATAGTAAGCTATGTTCTATGTTCTGTTTTGACAGGGTGCCCATGTTCTGAGAATGTTTGAAAGGCAAAGTGTTGTCATTGTATTTATTCATTGATTTCACATGTATCTATTGAGTAGCTGCTGGGTGCTAGAAATTCTAGCTACTGAAGTTTCAGGAATAAAAAATTCAACAGAGGCCTTTGTAGAGGAGACAGATCGGAAACAATTAACAAAAATAATCTCAGATAATGTTAGGTACTTTGAAAAAAGCAAAATAGGCATAGAGATTGGATCAGGAAAACTTTGCTAAGAAGCTGACATCTAAGGAGACCTGAAGGGAAAGAATCAGTCAGTCACTTGATGATGCGGGGCAGAGGGATATAGAAAGACACTAGCCAGGGCAGAGATCCTTCAGCTAGAAGGGGCTTCTCATGTTGACGAAGCAGAAGGAAGGACAAGTAGATGGTAGCATTGCAAGCAAAAGGAAGGATGCTAGAAGAAGAGGTCAGAAAAAAAGCAAGAACTTGATCACTGAATGTCATGGCCCTGTTGAAGATCTCAGGAAGCCATAGTGGGAAGTGGCTTCAGGGGTTTAACCTGTTCTGCTGTCAATTTTTTTTAAACTTGGTTGTGTTAGGTCTCTGTTGCTGTGTTAGTCTTTGCGCTAGGTCTTTGTTGCTGTGCACAGCCTTTCTCTAGTTGCAGAGAGCAGGGCCTTGCTTCTCACTGGGGTGGGTTCTCTTACTGCAGAGCACAGTCTCTAGATGTGTGGGCTTAATACTGGCAGCACCACATAGACTCAGTAGTTGCAGCTCACAGGCTCTGCAGTATGGGATCGGTAGCTGTGGTGCACAGGCCTAGTTGCCTGGCAGCAAGTGGAATCCTCCTGGACCAAGGATCAAACCCATCTGCTCTACACTGGCAGGCAGATTCTTATCCACTTACCACCAGGGAAGTCCTGCTGTAGATGTATTGAATCCTGTGATGGTCGATGAGTAGAGTGCATGTGTCAGAGGAACAAAAGTAGAAGTAGGGAAACCAGTAAGATTACTGGGGGAAAAAAAATCAGTCACAAGAAATGCTGTCTTGAGGAAAGGATGTTACTATGGAGGTGGAGAGATCACATCATATATTTCTAGGTGTCACACCAACCACTGTTTAAAACCAGATTCTACAGGGCTTCCCTGGTGGCCCAGTGGTTAAAAATCCACCTTGCAACTTGAGGGATGCCAGCTTGACCCCTGGCCCGGGAAGACCCCACATACCACAGAGCGACTAAGCTGGTGTGTCTTAATTACTGAGCCAGAGCTCTAGAGTCCATGAGCCACAACGACTGATGGTCCAGCACCCAAAGCCTGTGCTCTGCAACAAGAGAAGTCACCATAATGAGAAGCCCACACACAACAATGAAGAATAGCACCCCCGACTTGCCTCAACTAGAGAAAACCTGAGTGCAGCAATAAAGACACCAACAGAGTCAAAAATAAATAAATAAGTTTAAAAAAAACCAGATTCTATGAAGTGTGTGGGTACATACCAACTCTTACTAGTATGGGAAATTCACAATGGTTGGTCGATGGTGTCAATTCTATCAAAAGAGAATTACATGTGTTTCAAATTCAATTTATTTCATGGACTACTGGTTTAATAGAATGTTATTTTAAAAAGGTGCGAAGAGGATTGTTCTGTAGTCAAAGTACAGGGAACAGATCCAATATTTCAGTATTCTCATTTAGAGATTCACAGTGCACAAAGGCATACTAAAATTTTTGAGAAGTTTAGCAGTAAAGGAAAATATTAACTTTGTCCTCACATTTCTTAAGATCCTTTGATCAAGAAATCCTGTTGCTTTTTTTGGTTTGTTTTTAGCTTCTCACAGAATACTGGTTTGTGAACTGAGGGACATGGTTTCTGAACAAACTGATACAGTGGCAAGAGAACCAGAATAAGAGACCATTGTGGTCTACTGCCATCAAGTGCATTTGTTCTGTGTGCTAGGAAAGGGCATACCATTGTTCCTATTGGAACCACAGTTTCCTCATTAGTCAAAGAGGAAGTCACAGCAATTGACCACTAACTTCTCTTTCTTTTATCAAGCTGTTTTGTGTAAAATGGTTTTTATATAAATCTGGGTTCAGTTCCTGGGTCAGGAAGATCCCCTGGAGGAGAAACTAGCAACTCACTGCAGTATCCTTGCCTGGAGAATCCCATGGACAAAGGAGCCTGGCAGGCTATAGTCCTTGGGGTCACAGGGTCAGACACAACTTAGTGACTAAAACCAAACCACATCAAAGGTCAGTGACTTTGCATAAAGATGCCAGTTCAGTTTAATGACAGTTTGATGGTATTCCTTCAGCCCACTCTCTGACTCCCTCAGCTGATATGACTTCCTCTTTTTATACTCATCTGAGTTCTTCTAGTCAAAGCTATAGTTTTTCCAGTAGTCATGTATAGATGTGAGAGTTGGATGAGAGGCTGAGTGCCTTTGAATTGCCGTGTTGGAGAAGACTCTTGAGAGTCCCTTGGACAGCAAGGAGATCAAATCAGTGAGTCCTAAAGAAAATAACCCCTGAATATTCATTGGAAGGACTCATGCTGAAGCTGAAGTTCCAATACTTTGTCCACCTGGTTCAAAGAGATGGCTCACTGGAAAAGACCCTGTCATTGGGAAAAATAGAAGCCAGATGGAGAAAGGGACAAGAGAGGATGAGATGGTTGAATGACATCACTGAGTCAATGGAATGAATTTGAGCAGGCTCCAGGAGATGGTGAAGGACTGGGAGGCCTGACGTGCTGCAGTCCAGAGAATTGCAAATACTGGACATGATTGAAAAACTGAACTGAAATGAGCATTTGTACCATCTTCACTTGGAAAGAAGACAGTTCCTAGCTATATCAGAAATGCTGTTGGCCCAATGTCTGAAGCTCCTTGGAGAAGAGTTATAATACTGAGAAGGTGAGCCAGAGAATGATTGGATTTAGAGTACAGCTGTGATACTCACTTAGTGGTTACTAGGCAACTATACAGGGCAGGATGGAGTGAATGTTGATACCCAGTCTGTGTCTTGTTAACCATGCTTCACATCTCAAGGGCTACATTTCTTAGCAAGAAAGGACTGTTGGGAAAACATTCTCTTGTTGTTCAGAATATTTTCTGGAAATGAGGAAAATACAAGGCATGTTTCTGCCTACTGAAGACTTGCTTATCTCTCTTTACCAAAGGATCTATCCTTCTTTCCTCTCTTCACCCCTTTCTCCCTTCATTCATTCCCTCTCTTCTTCCTTCCTAGCTTTCCTTATTCCTTTCTTATTTTGAGAAATGGGTAAATCATTCTCCATTTCTTAGGGCCTTGAACATTCTTTAGTTGTGACTTTGGGAAGCACCAGCAAGCCTGAGAAATAGGCAGAAAAGAGGTAGAACATCAAGAGGCTGATAGAAGAAAGGGGGTTAAAAAAGCAATGAGCGTGTGGAGGTAGAAGAGAGGATGAGAGAGAGAAAAGTTAAGAGACAGATGGATGGAGAAGTAAAGTCTTCAGTGTGGAGTAGGTAATTTGAAAAGAAGGAACGTTTTCAAACTGGTGCTAATTCTTTCAGTTAGAAGAGATATAAGGGCTGTTAACTCAAGTCCACTGGGGTCTGTATACCTTTCCTTGTTACCTGATATGGTGGTATTAGAAGAAAATGTATTAAACAATGTATTAAACATTCTGTCTCCATATAAGAAAACTTTGAGCTTTTCCTCAGACCCTGGCAATTCATTTTGGGAAAGGAGGTGGACATACGATGAGAAGCAGGAGAGGTGAAGAGTGAATTGGAAGAAGAATATCTTGCGGGGGATAGAAGAAACAAATGAATTGGAAATGAAAAATGAAGGGTAAAAGAATCGAGGGTCATGGGGAAGGTTAATGATGGTTAAGAATTTTAGTAAGATTGAGAGTGAGTTGGGACAGAAAAGATACTTTTGAGTACATGTGAGGCAATGACGGGAAAGATGATTTGAAAGAGAATTTTCATGAATTGTGAACTGGAGTTCCTTGTATGTTACTAAGGGATATCAGTTAAAACTGTGGTTGCTGTAATTGCTTATGATCACTGTCTATTGAACACAACACTGAGCAAAGACAAGGGGGGTGGGGCAGCCACAGTTTATGCAAAGATTACACAGAACGTGGAAAGCAGGAGAAAAACTGAAAGGGGAAATTGAGAAGAGAGTATAGAAGTAAGTGCAAAGTAAAACAACTGTGGAATGTTTCCTATTTTCTACAAAGACTTGAAATATTTGAATATTTAAATCTACATGTACTTCTTGACTTTAGACATGTACTGTGAATATTTTTTAATATTCACATACCTTGACAGATTTGATTTCCCATTTTTAAGAACCTATTGACTGTGCCGTCTTTCTGACTGACTCTCAGAACCCATCTTCTGAGAGAGAAGAATAAGTGGAACAGATTTCTTGGTCTTAACCTTTGTGATGCAATGACTCCATACCTTTGAAGTAAACTTTAAAATAGCCAATATCAGTTCTCCACCCTGATGCCAGCACACCGTTGTCACTGGCTCTGCCCTCCTGGCAGTTACTTCTCATCACATTGCTTGCTGTCTTATTTCCTAGACTGCATCCAAAGAGGCTGCACATAATGAAACTGTTATCCTGTTTATGTCAAGATCCACCAAAACTTTGCACTGCCAGTAATCATCACCCTAGAACTAACAGCCAGCATGCCAGTTACACTGGTAAAAAATTCAATATTGTTTGAAGAAAAGTATCAGCTTAGGGGATTGTTTCACATGTGTTCCAAGGGACACCGAGCATGCAAGGTACTGTTTGGCAAAAAAGTTCCATAATCACATTCAGCTGTTTGATGCATATGTGAAGTGATGCTGACATAAGATAGATGACACTGGGTTAAGCATGAAGGGACTTGATTTCTAGCATTTGGCACGCACTTATCCCTCTGCATGTCCTTGGCAAGCCTTTCTGGCTGAGGGTCATGGGAAGGTTAATGATGGTTAAGAATTTTAGTAAGATTGAGAGTGAGTTGGGACAGAAAAGATACTTTTGAGTACATGTGAGGCAATGACGGGAAAGATGATTTGAAAGAGAATTTTCATGAATTGTGAACTGGAGTTCCTTGTATGTTACTAAGGGATATCAGTTAAAACTGTGGTTGCTGTAATTGCTTATGATCACTGTCTATTGAACACAACACTGAGCAAAGACAAGGGGGGTGGGGCAGCCACAGTTTATGCAAAGATTACACAGAACGTGGAAAGCAGGAGAAAAACTGAAAGGGGAAATTGAGAAGAGAGTATAGAAGTAAGTGCAAAGTAAAACAACTGTGGAATGTTTCCTATTTTCTACAAAGACTTGAAATATTTGAATATTTAAATCTACATGTACTTCTTGACTTTAGACATGTACTGTGAATATTTTTTAATATTCACATACCTTGACAGATTTGATTTCCCATTTTTAAGAACCTATTGACTGTGCCGTCTTTCTGACTGACTCTCAGAACCCATCTTCTGAGAGAGAAGAATAAGTGGAACAGATTTCTTGGTCTTAACCTTTGTGATGCAATGACTCCATACCTTTGAAGTAAACTTTAAAATAGCCAATATCAGTTCTCCACCCTGATGCCAGCACACCGTTGTCACTGGCTCTGCCCTCCTGGCAGTTACTTCTCATCACATTGCTTGCTGTCTTATTTCCTAGACTGCATCCAAAGAGGCTGCACATAATGAAACTGTTATCCTGTTTATGTCAAGATCCACCAAAACTTTGCACTGCCAGTAATCATCACCCTAGAACTAACAGCCAGCATGCCAGTTACACTGGTAAAAAATTCAATATTGTTTGAAGAAAAGTATCAGCTTAGGGGATTGTTTCACATGTGTTCCAAGGGACACCGAGCATGCAAGGTACTGTTTGGCAAAAAAGTTCCATAATCACATTCAGCTGTTTGATGCATATGTGAAGTGATGCTGACATAAGATAGATGACACTGGGTTAAGCATGAAGGGACTTGATTTCTAGCATTTGGCACGCACTTATCCCTCTGCATGTCCTTGGCAAGCCACTGTTACTCTGGCTCTGTAGGAATAGAAAACAAAGCTCACATTATTTGTCTTCCCTATGAGAGAGGGCTGTAGCCCATCACTTGGTTATAGTCTATGGGTTAAAGTCTTGGCTCTATGGGCAGAGAGCCTTTATTCGTTTTCTGGCTCTGCTTCCTAAATCTTTGTGACTATGTCAAGTTACTAAACTTATCTGAGAGAATCCTTTGGTGTGAATAATATATTTATCCCATAGAGTGTTAGATGTCAAAGAATTAATGATCGTTGTATTACTGTTGATACTTAAATACTTATTAGGTCAATCATAATAGCAATACTATAACTAGTAGCAAGAATGATTATAATTATCAAACTTAACTTTAAAAAAAATGATAATAAGTGGCAATAATGTTGTAGGGAGGAAGCCAGTCCTGACCCATGATGAAACTGTTTCTTTGACTTACTTTTGGTTGCTTTTGTTATTATAATCATACAGAATGGTTTGCCTCAGAGAATCTTGCCCTCCTTCCCCCCGCCTGACTGTTAAACTAAAGTGCCTTTGTTCAGTACTGGGTCCACCTGTGGATGGCAGAAAGGGAGAGACTAACACATCCCCTGCCTGAGACTTGCCATTCTAGGAGATGTTTGCAAGATTAATGGCCTTTGGGCTTCCCCTGGTGGTCCAGTGGGTAAGGACACCGCCTTGCGTGCAAGGGGCGCCAATTCGATCCCTGGCCTGGGAAGATCCCACGTGCCGCGGAGCGGCTGGACCCATGTGTCCAATTACCGAGCCAGAGCTCTGGAGCGCATGTGCCCAGAGCCGGTGCTCTGCAAAAACAGAGGCCACCGCAATGGGAGGCCCATAGGGGCCAAAGAACAAAGACGGATGAAAATAGAGAAATGAAAGACCAATAGAAGTGGCCCACCCACTCCCCTCCCTCCCCAATCCGACCCCCGCCCAAGATAAATAAATAAATAAATCTTTTTTTTAAAAAAAAAGATTAATGGCCTTTTTACTTTGCTTCCTCACCTCTCTGCATCTCTGATCTATAAAAGAACCTGGGAGCCAGACCCTGATCAGATGGTTATTTTGAGGCACTAGCCTGCCATCTTCTCAGTCAGCTGCTTTCTGAATAAAATTGCTGTCCTTGCCTGAACACCTCATCTCTCAGATTCATTGGCCTGTTGTGCCGTGAGCAAAGTGAGCTTGGACTCGGTAACAACAGAGTCAGTCAAGTAGCTCAGTGTGTTCAACTCTTTGTGACCCATTGGATAAGCCGTGGAATTCTCCAGGCAAGCATACTGGAATGGGGTACCCTTCCCCTTCTCCAGGGGAGATTCCCAACCCAGGGATCGAACCCAGGTCTCCTGAATTATAGGTGGATTATTTATTGTCTGAGCCACCAGGGATGTCCACAAATACTGGAGTGGCTAGCCTATCCCTTCTCCAGGTGATCTTTCTGACCCAGAAATCGAACTGGAGTCTCCTGCATTGTAGGCATATTCTTTAGCAGCTGAGCTACAAGGGAACAGCAGAGTAGATATGGTTTATTGAGAACTTTCCTGTCCCGCCCAAGCGACTAGTCAAAAGCTTTGCTTCCATTATCCTACTTAATTCTCAGAAAATCCTCTAAGGCAGGTATCTAAGTGTGTCTATTTTATGGAGAAGGAGGCTGTGGTTTGTAACAGTTAAAGTTGCACAATGGCAATCAGTAAACAGCAGTGAGATATGCCACTCTTCTGTCCAGTGTCAGAGACTTATAACCTAACCTCTCACCAAGTTCAGTATTCTTATAGTCTGCCCTCTGGCACTGTTAGCCTCTCTGCCCTCCATCCAAGTAAGGGACCTGAAGGGAGCAAACTTGGCATTCTCTTTAGAGTTTGCCAGCAGATCATTACAATGAAAATTTAAAATGTGCGGTCTGGATAAGAAGTTCTATGGAGCTCTGGAAGTACTTAGATTTCCCTATTGACTTTTTTTCCTTTCTCAATGGCAATATTTATTTAAATGTCTAACTGTAATTGAAAAGATAGTGCCATTACTTGAATATAAAAAGAGTATTTAAGTACTGATTATTGATTTAAAAAGTAAAGTGGATGGCACTGAGTTCTCAGAGAGGTTATTGCATTGTGAAGTTAGTGAAGGCAGGTTCTGAGTCCTCTGTGTTTGAGGCATATAGTACAGGTTCAGAGAAGGTTTTAAGAGGGGCTGAAGCATTGTAGGCCTTGGAAGAAAAGTGGATAAGACTGCCATCTAGTGGACTCTGAATCAACTTCCGGTCAAAAAATACTAGCAACATTTGAGTGAACTTTATCTCAAGTGGTAACACGAATGGATAATCCATTTAGATATACGTTGGAGAAATATAAATTGAGTCAGACCAGTACTCCGGCTGAACTGTGAGTTGGCAAAAATCAGAAGACTAAGGGGCATTTTAGGGGTTCGGAAGTATAGGACTTAGCACAAAAGAGAGTCTGAAATTTACATCTTTAATCTCCTCCTTTTACAGCCCAGGGAAGGACGGCAACTCACTTAGGGTCACAGAAGTCACCAGGCTTCTTAATTTCATGCCCAGTGCTTAGATGCTTATATCCATCTCAAATTCTGTAAGTTCTTCCCATCAGCCACTACACATTCCTAGTTAAAGAAGACAGGTGTCCCTGAGAGGTCAGAAGTGTTTGTATCTGCCATTGAGGGATTCGCTAAGTACACACACCTGAAGAGCATATTATGGAACTGTGTTGTGATTTTTGTCGACTTTCATTCTATTCACATTCAGCCAGGGGAAAGAGATGACAAAGAGCATTATCCCGTGTAAATTCGTATGTACGGTCCTGAGGAGGAGTGTATCCCTATTGTGACTCATGGCTGTGCTCCCTCTAGGCTGTACATTAATAATATAGAACAAGCTCCTTGGTTTCCCTCTGGAATGAAGATGGTGTTTAGCTCAGAGGCCTCTTGAGATTTAAGAGGTGAATCCCCCTCACTCTTCCCTGTGACAAATGTTTCATTTTAAAATTGTTTTCCTTGCCTTTTCTCCTTAACTTCCTTGCCTGTGAAAGAGTTGAAGAAACAATTGACCTTAATGGAATTTGATAGTAACTTAGAAAAGAAAAATTTTTTTGGGCCATTACTTGAATATAAAAAGAGTATTTAAGTACTGATTATTGATTTAAAAAGTAAAGTGGATGGCACTGAGTTCTCAGAGAGGTTATTGCATTGTGAAGTTAGTGAAGGCAGGTTCTGAGTCCTCTGTGTTTGAGGCATATAGTACAGGTTCAGAGAAGGTTTTAAGAGGGGCTGAAGCATTGTAGGCCTTGGAAGAAAAGTGGATAAGACTGCCATCTAGTGGACTCTGAATCAACTTCCGGTCAAAAAATACTAGCAACATTTGAGTGAACTTTATCTCAAGTGGTAACACGAATGGATAATCCATTTAGATATACGTTGGAGAAATATAAATTGAGTCAGACCAGTACTCCGGCTGAACTGTGAGTTGGCAAAAATCAGAAGACTAAGGGGCATTTTAGGGGTTCGGAAGTATAGGACTTAGCACAAAAGAGAGTCTGAAATTTACATCTTTAATCTCCTCCTTTTACAGCCCAGGGAAGGACGGCAACTCACTTAGGGTCACAGAAGTCACCAGGCTTCTTAATTTCATGCCCAGTGCTTAGATGCTTATATCCATCTCAAATTCTGTAAGTTCTTCCCATCAGCCACTACACATTCCTAGTTAAAGAAGACAGGTGTCCCTGAGAGGTCAGAAGTGTTTGTATCTGCCATTGAGGGATTCGCTAAGTACACACACCTGAAGAGCATATTATGGAACTGTGTTGTGATTTTTGTCGACTTTCATTCTATTCACATTCAGCCAGGGGAAAGAGATGACAAAGAGCATTATCCCGTGTAAATTCGTATGTACGGTCCTGAGGAGGAGTGTATCCCTATTGTGACTCATGGCTGTGCTCCCTCTAGGCTGTACATTAATAATATAGAACAAGCTCCTTGGTTTCCCTCTGGAATGAAGATGGTGTTTAGCTCAGAGGCCTCTTGAGATTTAAGAGGTGAATCCCCCTCACTCTTCCCTGTGACAAATGTTTCATTTTTAAAATTGTTTTCCTTGCCTTTTCTCCTTAACTTCCTTGCCTGTGAAAGAGTTGAAGAAACAATTGATACCTCCCTTCTCCTAAGTTCACAAGCTGTTAACATTTGAAAGTTATATTTATTATACTTTTTGCTTACAAGTTATTCTCTATACGTCACCTAAAATAAGGACATTTTTCAATAAAAGCATAATATCATTAACATAACTAAAATCTTAATTCTATAATATTGTCTAATATTTATATTCAAATTTCTTTAATTGTCCTGTGTTTTTACATTATTTTTTCAACTCAGGATCGAACCAAGGTTAGTGTACTACATCTTTTTGTTGTATCCCTTTGGTTTCTAATAATTTACCATGATACCCCTCAAACTAAACGTTTTGTTTTTCATGATGTTGACTTCTTGAAGATTTCAGGAGGCAGATTATAACTACGGTGTACTAAATTTTAAAACTTAAGTTGGTAATTGCTAGGTATTTCTGTTGTAAAGTTACACTTTTATCGTTATATTAAGTATTTGTGGGTTGATATTTTGAGTCTGTATAAAGGTTCTGTTTTCATATATATTGTGACATCAAAATTTTATGTCCGCATTGATGAACTGTAGTTGAATCATTATTACAGTGGAGGTGGTAAAATGATCACTTTCTATATTTTCTACACAATTTCCCATTCTTTTCAAAAGAAGAACTGTTTTCCCCCTTCTCTCTCATGTGTGTGACTGTGGACTCACAGTTTTTAAAATCCAAAGTGTTTACACCCATTGTCATAATTTTCCTTTTACTGAAGCCCAGATGTTGCATGTTTGGTCAATGGGAGCTCCTTAAAGCTGGTTCCTCTTTTCTTGCGGGTACTTGGTCACCTCCTTTCTTCCTGGCGCAAACTGTTTCAGGCTTGTCTTGTACTTTGTTCCCTTACCCTGAAAACTGCAATAAAAGAAACAGAGCCCAATATTTAGTACTAGATGAAGTACTATGCAAATGGTTTTAAAGTCCTGAGATGAATATAATATGTCGACAAAAAATGCAGCCAACTTAGTGAACTTTGTCCCATAAACCCTCTGGTTAAATCATCCCTCAACCTATTTTACTTATTGTTTCCTCAGAAAATACCAAGAAAGTCTGAGGTCCCTCAGGGTAGTCATCTCTAAATATTGAAAGTATATCTCATCTGAAAACTCAACTAGGGAAGAATTCTTTTAAGTTTCTGTGTTGTTGGTCATGTTCAATTTCTCACAGGCTGTCAGCCCACGGGCCTCAGTTTCCCCCTGGTCACTGGCCAGAGTCCATCCTCAGTTCCTTGCCATATGGCACTCTCCAGAGGGTATCTTAACACATGGCAGCTTGTGTCTTCAAACTTACAGGGGAGAGGGAGTTCTAGCAAGTGATACGTTATGTTAGCAACAAGCTGACATCTTTTTGTTGTATCCCTTTGGTTTCTAATAATTTACCATGATACCCCTCAAACTAAACGTTTTGTTTTTCATGATGTTGACTTCTTGAAGATTTCAGGAGGCAGATTATAACTACGGTGTACTAAATTTTAAAACTTAAGTTGGTAATTGCTAGGTATTTCTGTTGTAAAGTTACACTTTTATCGTTATATTAAGTATTTGTGGGTTGATATTTTGAGTCTGTATAAAGGTTCTGTTTTCATATATATTGTGACATCAAAATTTTATGTCCGCATTGATGAACTGTAGTTGAATCATTATTACAGTGGAGGTGGTAAAATGATCACTTTCTATATTTTCTACACAATTTCCCATTCTTTTCAAAAGAAGAACTGTTTTCCCCCTTCTCTCTCATGTGTGTGACTGTGGACTCACAGTTTTTAAAATCCAAAGTGTTTACACCCATTGTCATAATTTTCCTTTTACTGAAGCCCAGATGTTGCATGTTTGGTCAATGGGAGCTCCTTAAAGCTGGTTCCTCTTTTCTTGCGGGTACTTGGTCACCTCCTTTCTTCCTGGCGCAAACTGTTTCAGGCTTGTCTTGTACTTTGTTCCCTTACCCTGAAAACTGCAATAAAAGAAACAGAGCCCAATATTTAGTACTAGATGAAGTACTATGCAAATGGTTTTAAAGTCCTGAGATGAATATAATATGTCGACAAAAAATGCAGCCAACTTAGTGAACTTTGTCCCATAAACCCTCTGGTTAAATCATCCCTCAACCTATTTTACTTATTGTTTCCTCAGAAAATACCAAGAAAGTCTGAGGTCCCTCAGGGTAGTCATCTCTAAATATTGAAAGTATATCTCATCTGAAAACTCAACTAGGGAAGAATTCTTTTAAGTTTCTGTGTTGTTGGTCATGTTCAATTTCTCACAGGCTGTCAGCCCACGGGCCTCAGTTTCCCCCTGGTCACTGGCCAGAGTCCATCCTCAGTTCCTTGCCATATGGCACTCTCCAGAGGGTATCTTAACACATGGCAGCTTGTGTCTTCAAACTTACAGGGGAGAGGGAGTTCTAGCAAGTGATACGTTATGTTAGCAACAAGCTGACATCTAACCAACCTTGATTAGATTCTACTAGACGGAGTGAAGCAATTGGGGTGGACAGATTTAGGAACCTGAGTTGCAGACCTTGTTCTGTGATTTCCACCCTCAGGGAAGATCCCATTCTGTTCCTTGGCATTGGTTAATATCAAGCCGTATTGCTTCTGAGGTACCACCAAGTTCTGAAGTGTGCTGATGATATTTACCTGGGGTGCTCAGTGTTTGGTTCTGAGAGTTGAATAATACGAAAACACCTGAACTTATAGAACCCCAACCCTTGAGAATGTATGTTGAAGTGTAAGGATAATATAATGCACTCCTAACTGATCCCATCTCTTTCCTGGTTTCCATGTGGGGTGGGAGTTACAGCTGCCCTCTGTGGACAGCTCTGTTGCTAGCGTCGGGGCAGAGGTGGTGCTGTGCATTCGAACAGCGTCGGGGAGTCAGCTCAGTGAGAAGGGCCGTTGTGGAAGGCTCACTATCCTTGACTCCCTCTCCCTCACCACTCGAGTCTACGGGGCCCTATTGAGAGGACTCCCCATGCCCTCCTGAATCTACTGAAGCTCTGTTGAGTCTCTACACACTTCTTTCGAGTCTGTTCAGAGTGCTCCTTCTCACCATCTTTATCCTAGCTTAGGACATCGTCCTCATCCTTGAGAACACTACAACAGCTTCCTGACAGGCCTTCCAGCCTCTAGTACAGCTCCTTCCCATCTGTTTTGCACTCTGTGGGTGAGGAATCTATCCCATGGAATTCTTCTGCTGATACCCATCCAGTGGCTTTTCACAGTGCACTTGAGTGGAGTACCTGCATTTCCTATTCTGAACACCGCTTGCCTTCCAGCCCAGGCCACACCAGTCTCTGTTAAATTTTACCTTTTATCTATTTCTTGTTGTGTATTTTTTGCCCTCCAGGCTTCTACACAGGCTCTTCTGGAATCAGCCCCTCCATAATCCCCTCCATAACATCCAAACCCCACCCGTACACATTGCACCTGATACTAGGTTTCAGCTGAGATCCGCTGTAATTGTGAAGTGCCCCTGACTTCCAGCCTTGTTGCAGGTGACCCTTCTGTATGTCTCTATTGTATGTAAACTGTACATACAATAGACATCCTGTACATACTCTATGACATCCTGCAGTGGACAGGTCCTAGCACTTACTATATGATGAATGCTGTTAACTTCATTGACTATTGGACTGTGATGGTTTAGTCACTAAGTTGTGTCTTACTCTTGCGACCGCGTGGACTCTTCAGTCCATGAGATTTTTCAGGAAAGAATACTGAAGTGGGTTGCCATTTCCTTCTCCAGGGTTTTTTTGTGTGTGTGACTCAGGAATCAAACCTGGGTCTCCTGTATTGCAGGCAGTTTCTTTGCCCATTGAGCTATGAGGGAAGCCTACTGGACTCTAAGAACTTAAAAGAAGTACTTAAAAGAGCTGTACCTGCCTTTTTCACAGCAGTGTTTCCTGTTTGAGAACAATGCTCATTACAAAACAGTTGCCTAATGAACGAATGAACAAACATAAGAAAGGATCAGTCCACTGGATAATCAACACTTAAATATGCCTTGAAGATTTACAGAAGGTCAGGGTTGCATAGGGACTTCAGATCATATAGCCATGGGAATGTAGAGCCTGCCTATTTTGTACATCTAATCAAACTGCACCCAGAGTCAGCTGGTCATAAGCATGGTGAACCCCAGAGTTATACAAGAGCTTTAGCTTCTGCTGGTCTTTGGAGCGTTCTCCCCACTGTTGACCAAGACTCCCTACTGAACTGCTGAGTAACATCACCTAGACCTGTGAGCCCCTTCTGATCCCCTCCCCCAGGAACATCTCACCTTCTTCCCCTCTGCTTGATGCTCTTCTATGTGGTGGCCATTGGAGTGTCTCTTGCTTTGAGGGACTTTCCCCCAGTCCCTTTCTCTCATTCAACCCGTCTGGTTAAAGGAGGACAAGCACATGTGTGCTCAGTCATATCTGACTCTGTGACCCCATGGACTGTAGCCCACCAGGCTCCTCTGTCCATGGGATTTTTCCAGGCAAGGATACTGAAGTGGATTGCCATTTTCTCCTCCAGAGGACCCTCCCATCCCAGGGATTGAACCTGTATCTCTTGCTTCTCCTGAGCTGGCAGGTGGATTCTTTACCATTGTACCACCTGGGAAGTTTTCATCCCTAAATAAAGCGTGTCATACTGCTGCCATCTTGTGGTCACTTCTCCCCATCATCAGCCATGAAATCCCTGAAACCCATTACAGTTTACATAATGGGGTTGAGTTTTATCTTAAGTTAAGTAAGGGCAAGTAACTGGAGAGTTGTAATCAATGGGATAACACGATCTTACATTCTAAATGGTGCCTGGGTTGGAGAAGACCAAGAGGAGAGCAAGATCAAGTAAGAGGCTGCTGCTGTGATCTGGGTGAATGGAGATGGGACTAGAAGTAGAACAACAGTAGGGAAATGGAAGAGGAGACAAAGGCAAGGTACGTTTTGGAGATGGAGTCAGTAGGACTTAGCGGTGGATTAGAAGTGGGAAAATACAGAATTAAGGATAATTATTTGAGCAACTACATGGACGCCATGCCCATTTAAAAGATGTTCAAGGTGGAAAAGAACAGATCGGTAGATATGAGAAGTGGTTTTATTTATACATTTAATTCACAAAGTTTAATTTTTGTGTTGGCGTATGATTGATTAACAATGTCATATTAGTTTCAGGTGTATAGCAAAGTGACTCAGTTATTCATATACATGTATGTGTTCTTTTTCAAATTCTTTTCCCATTTAAGTTGTTACTTAACGTTCAACAGACTTCCCTGTGTTATACACTAGATTCTTCTTGGTTATCTGTTTTAAATACAGCAGTCTGGAGGAGCCGCCGGAACCCGCCCGCCGCGAGGAGCCGCCGGAACCCGCCCGCCGCGAGGAGCCGCCGGAACCCGCCCGCCGCGAGGAGCCGCCGGAACCCGCCCGCCGCGAGCCGCGGAACCCGCCCGCCGCGAGCCGCGGAACCCGCCCGCCGCGAGCCGCGGACCCGCCGCGCGAGCCGCGGAGACGGCGCGCGAGCCGCGGGCGCGAGGAGCCGCGGACGCCGCGAGGAGCCGCGAGGCGGGTAAGTTCAGCCACTCCAACTGGAGGGCTTGCTGAACGGAGAGAGGAAGTCGTCCACGGGTTGCTGACCAGGGACTGGGCACGAGTTGGACGGGAAAGCTCGCGTCCGCCTTTGGTACTTAGAGACATAACCGGCAGTGGTGGAGGAGCCCGCGCTCCCCTAGAGCTGCAGCAGCAGCGGAGGAAGCCGGGGAAAGAGCAGGGATTGGAGACGACAGGCGGGCGCACGGTAGAGCCGGGGCACCCCCTCCAACACGGGACTGCGTGTGCCGCGGCCTCCGCCCGACTGACCTGGATCAGCCCACCGTCCCGGCCAGCACCCAGTATGGCAGCAAAGCCCTCATTTTGCTGAACACAAAAACAGAAACCACAGCAACCGGCACTGTAAGGGAAAGACCACGCCATCAAGACACCACCATCAAGAGCAGATTGGTTTCCAACAGGCAGATATGAAGATAAAAACCAAGGACAGTATTTAACTTTTTTTTTCTTTTTCATTTTTTCTGCTTGTTTGTGGTGGACTATTTTGCTTATTCAATTGATTGGTTTGGGGTTTATTAGTTTCTTTGTTTATTGGGGTTTTTTTATGTTTGTTTTTTTTTTTTTGTAGTTTTTATTTGTTTGATTTATACATTTAATTCACAAAGTTTAATTTTTGTGTTGGCGTATGATTGATTAACAATGTCATATTAGTTTCAGGTGTATAGCAAAGTGACTCAGTTATTCATATACATGTATGTGTTCTTTTTCAAATTCTTTTCCCATTTAAGTTGTTACTTAACGTTCAACAGACTTCCCTGTGTTATACACTAGATTCTTCTTGGTTATCTGTTTTAAATACAGCAGTCTGGAGGAGCCGCCGGAACCCGCCCGCCGCGAGGAGCCGCCGGAACCCGCCCGCCGCGAGCCGCTGAACCCGCCCCCCGGGGAGCCGCGGAACCCGCCCGCCGCGAGCCGCGGAACCCGCCCGCCGCGAGCCGCGGAACCCGCCCGCCGCGAGCCGCGGACCGCCCGCCGCGAGCGGGCGCCGCGAAGCCGCGGCGCCGCGAGCCGCGGAGCCGCGGCGCGCGAGCGGCGGGAGTCAGCCACTCCAACTGGAGGGCTTGCTGAACGGAGAGAGGAAGTCGTCCACGGGTTGCTGACCAGGGACTGGGCACGAGTTGGACGGGAAAGCTCGCGTCCGCCTTTGGTACTTAGAGACATAACCGGCAGTGGTGGAGGAGCCCGCGCTCCCCTAGAGCTGCAGCAGCAGCGGAGGAAGCCGGGGAAAGAGCAGGGATTGGAGACGACAGGCGGGCGCACGGTAGAGCCGGGGCACCCCCTCCAACACGGGACTGCGTGTGCCGCGGCCTCCGCCCGACTGACCTGGATCAGCCCACCGTCCCGGCCAGCACCCAGTATGGCAGCAAAGCCCTCATTTTGCTGAACACAAAAACAGAAACCACAGCAACCGGCACTGTAAGGGAAAGACCACGCCATCAAGACACCACCATCAAGAGCAGATTGGTTTCCAACAGGCAGATATGAAGATAAAAACCAAGGACAGTATTTAACTTTTTTTTTTTCTTTTTTCATTTTTTTCTGCTTGTTTGTGGTGGACTATTTTGCTTATTCAATTGATTGGTTTGGGGTTTATTAGTTTCTTTGTTTATTGGGGTTTTTTTATGTTTGTTTTTTTTTTTTTTTGTAGTTTTCATTTGTTTGATTTATTCTATGTGTTTTTTCTTTGTTTTTCGGTCTCATTAATTTTTTTTTTTTTTTTTTTTGCTCTTTAATTTTTAACCTTCTTTTGACTTTTATTATATTTTTTTAACTTTAATTTTAATTCTTGGAAACCTCTAATTCTCTTTTCTCTTTCCTCTTTCCCACTGCTTTCTTTCTCTATGTTCTAAATGTAAAACATCTTCCTAGCTATCAATATCCTCTAGACAAATTATTTCCTATCTTTCTGTCTGCACTATTCACTTCCAAATGCACTAAACAGTACACACACTAATCTTTGCTACCTAATCCTATAAAATACTTCCAAGACAAATCTTTTCCTTTTTATTACTTATAGACTCTCCTCCTTGTCACCCCGAGCACATGTCCTAATTTAAAATTGCTTTCATTGTAACTATCTAAGCCAGGACCTTGTGCTAGATCTATTATTCAGGCACTATTTTAATTAATTCAAAGCTTAACGGGCAAGTATCATCTGTGATTGCATGAGTTGCTAGAAAGATTTCCTGTGCCTTATCTCTGTAAAACTGGTCAGTTGTGGGGATTGCTGTATATGTATGTGTATCTTATGATTATGTTAGAAAACATCTGCATGCTTTTATGACTGTCACCCATCAGGGATGCACCTCTTGTTCCTCAGATGCTAGTGTGTGAACTAGTATCACAGAACACCATAGCAAACCAGACATAGAGCCTACACTCCCTGACCAATCATCAAACCAAGGATCCTCGAAGCGGAAGCCCGGATTCCAAGACCCCACACTGATTATCAAAGAACATACAACACTACAGATTATTCACCTGTAAACAAGGTCTATCACCACCCAAGACACAAGCCACTGAACCCTTCTACAAGGACAAAAACCCAAAGGAAGGGAGAATTCAACCAAGAAGCCTGGTGTGAATAAGAACTCCATACACACAGACACACACAAAGAAACAAAAATTAACCTAATAATGAAACGTCAGAGAAACACTGTACAAATGAAGGACCAAGCTAGAGAAACACCACTTCAAATGACAGAGGAGGAGATAGACAAGCTATCTGAAAGAGAATTCAGAAAAACTATACTAATGAGGATGCAAAACACCGAAAACAGAATATTAGAGGAAATTAGTGCATTGAGAAGAGACATGCAGGAAATGAAAAATAAGCAAATAGAGACCACCAACTCAATTGCTGAACTCAAAAATACTATAGAAGGTCTCAACAGTAGAGTATCAGAGGCTGAAGAACGGATAAGTGAGCTGGAAGACAGAATGGTGGAAATAAGTGCTGAAGAACAGAACAAAGCCCAAAGAATGAAAAGAACTGAGGATAGCCTCAGAGACCTATGGGACAATATTAAACGCATCAACATTAGAATTATAGGAGTTCCAGAAGAAGAAGAAGAGAAGAAAGACTATGAAAAAATTCTTGAAGAGGTTATAGTTGAAAACGTCCCCAGCATGGGAAAGGAGATAGTCAGCCAAGTCCAGGAAGCACAAAGAGTTCCATACAGGAGAAACCCCAGAAGAAACACACCAAGGCACATACTAATCAAACTAATGCAGACTAAATATAAAGACAGATTACTAAAAGCAGCTAGGAGCAAACAACAAATAACATATAAAGGAAACCCCATACGTTTAACTGCGGATCTCTCAACAGAAACCCTACAGGCCAGAAGAGAATGGCAAGATACATTTAAACGGCTAAAAGAGAATAACCTGCAACCACGAATTCTCTACCCAGCAAGAATCTCATTCAAAATCGATGGTGAAGTCAAAAGCTTCACAGACAAGCAAAACTAAAAGAATTCTGTACCACAAAACCAGCCCTACAACAAGTGTTAAAGGGCCTGATATAGCCAATAAATACAAGAGTAGGAGAAGCCTTACAAATCAAACCCCAAATTTCTAAGAAGATGACAATAGGAACATTCGTATCAATAATTACTTTGAATGTAAATGGGCTAAATGCTCCAACCAAACGACACAGGCTGGCTGAATGGATCCAGAAGCAAGACCCATATATATGCTGTTTACAAGAGACCCACTTCAGACCTAGAGACACTCATAGACTGAAAGTGAAAGGCTGGAAAAAGATATTTCATGCAAATGGAAATCAAAAGAAAGCTGGAGTAGCAATCCTTATATCAGACAAAATAGACTTTAAAGTAAAGAAGATTCTAAGAGACAAGGCAGGTCACTACATCATGATTAAGGGATCTATCCAAGAGGAAGACATAACAGTCATGAATATCTACGCACCCAACACAGGGGCACCTCAATACATAAGACAGGTACTTTCAGACATAAAAGAAGAAATCAACAATAACACAATAATAGTAGGAGACTTTAACACTCCTCTCACACCAATGGACAGATCAACAAAACAGAAAATTAATAAAGAAACACAAGCCTTAAATGCCACACTGGAAAAGATGGACCTCATCGATATCTTTAGGACGTTCCATCCAAAAGCAGAAGAATACACTTTCTTCTCAAGCGCTCACGGAACATTCTCCAGGATAGACCACATCTTGGGCCACAAATCTAACCTCAGTCAGTTCAAGAAAACCGAAATTATATCAACCATCTTCTCGGACCACAATGCAATGAGACTGGAGATCAACTACCAGAAAAAAAACCCTAAAACAGAAACACATGGAGATTAAACAATACATACCTAAAAAACCAACTGATCGTTGAGGAAATCAAAGGAGAAATTAAACAATTCCTAGAAGAAAATGACAATGAACACACGACAGTGCAAAACCTATGGGATACAGCAAAAGCAGTTCTAAGAGGGAAATTTATAGCAATACAATCCCACCTCAAGAAACTAGGAAAATATGAAGCAGATGACCTAACCCTCCGCTTAAAACAGTTGGAGAAAGAAGAACAAAAACATCCCAGAGCCAGCAGAAGAAGAGAAATCATAAAGATCAGAGCAGAAATAAATGAGCAAGAAACAAAAGAAACAATAGTAAAGATAAATAAAACAAAAAGCTGGTTCTTTGAAAAGGTAAACAAAATTGACAAGCCACTGGCCAGACTCATTAAGAAAAAGAGAGAGAAGAACCAGATCAACAAAATCAAAAACGAAAAAGGAGAGATTACAACAGATAGTGCAGAAATCCAAAGGATTCTAAGAGACTATTATGAGCAACTCTATGGCAACAAACTGGACAACTTGGAAGAAATGGACAGTTTCTTGGACAGGATTAATCTCCCAAGACTGAGTCAGGAAGAAACAGAAACTTTGAACAACCCAATCACAAGCTCAGAAATCAACTTTGTGATTAAAAATCTACCCAAAAATAAAAGCCCAGGGCCAGATGGCTTCACAGCCGAATTCTACCAAACATTTAAAGAAGAGCTAATGCCTGTCCTTCTAAAACTCTTTCAAAAAATTGCACAGGAAGGAAAACTCCCAAACACATTCTACGAGGCCACCATCACCCTGATACCCAAACCAGGCAAAGACAACACAAAAAAGGAAAACTATAGGCCAATTTCACTGATGAACTTAGATGCCAAGATCCTCAACAAAATCCTAGCAAACAGAATTCAACGACATGTCAAAAAACTCATACATCACGATCAAGTTGGGTTCATCCCAGGCATGCAAGGCTTCTTCAACATCCGCAAATCAATCAACGTGATACACCATATCAACAAGTTGAAAGACAAAAAACACATGATCATCTCAATAGATGCAGAAAAAGCCTTCGACAAAGTACAACATCCATTTATGATCAAAACTCTTCAGAAAATGGGCATAGAAGGAACCTATCTCAACATAATAAAAGCCATCTATGAGAAACCTACAGCGAACATTATTGTTAATGGTGAAAAACTGAAAGCATTCCCTCTCAGATCAGGAACAAGACAGGGGTGCCCACTTTCACCACTGCTATTCAACATAGTCCTGGAAGTCCTAGCAACAGCAATAAGACAAGAGAAATAAATCAAAGGAATCCAGATTGGAAAGGAAGAAGTCAAGCTCTCTCTTTTTGCAGACGACATGATATTATACATAGAAAATCCCAAAGACACGGTTACAAAGCTACTAGAACTAATCAATGACTTCAGCAAAGTTGCAGGATATAAAGTCAACACACAGAAGTCACTGGCATTCCTATACACAATGAAAAATCAGAAAATGAAATCAAAGAGGCAATCCCCTTCACCATCGTAACCAAAAGAATCAAATATCTAGGAATAAACCTACCCAAAGAAACAAAAGAATTGTACACAGAAAATTACAAGACACTCATGAGAGACATTAAAGAAGACTTAAACAGATGGAGAGATATTCCATGTTCCTGGATTGGAAGAATCAATATTGTGAAAATGACCATACTACCAAATATCATCTACAGATTCAATGCAATACCTATTCAACTACCACTGACATTTTTCACAGAACTAGACCAAATAATAACACAGTTCATATGGAATCACAGAAGACCTCGAATAGCCAAAGCAATCCTGAGGAAGAAAAATGGAGTTGGAGGGATCAGCCTCCCTAACTTCAGACTCTACTACAAAGCAACAGTTATCAAGACAGTATGGTACTGGCACAAAAACAGATCTATAGATCAATGTAACAAGATTGTTGGGTTCATCCCAGGCATGCAAGGCTTCTTCAACATCCGCAAATCAATCAACGTGATACACCATATCAACAAGTTGAAAGACAAAAATCACATGATCATCTCAATAGATGCAGAAAAAGCCTTCGACAAAGTACAACATCCATTTATGATCAAAACTCTTCAGAAAATGGGCATAGAAGGAACCTATCTCAACATAATAAAAGCCATCTATGAGAAACCTACAGCGAACATTATTGTTAATGGTGAAAAACTGAAAGCATTCCCTCTCAGATCAGGAACAAGACAGGGGTGCCCACTTTCACCACTGCTATTCAACATAGTCCTGGAAGTCCTAGCAACAGCAATAAGACAAGAGAAATAAATCAAAGGAATCCAGATTGGAAAGGAAGAAGTCAAGCTCTCTCTTTTTGCAGACGACATGATATTATACATAGAAAATCCCAAAGACACGGTTACAAAGCTACTAGAACTAATCAATGACTTCAGCAAAGTTGCAGGATATAAAGTCAACACACAGAAGTCACTGGCATTCCTATACACAATGAAAAATCAGAAAATGAAATCAAAGAGGCAATCCCCTTCACCATCGTAACCAAAAGAATCAAATATCTAGGAATAAACCTACCCAAAGAAACAAAAGAATTGTACACAGAAAATTACAAGACACTCATGAGAGACATTAAAGAAGACTTAAACAGATGGAGAGATATTCCATGTTCCTGGATTGGAAGAATCAATATTGTGAAAATGACCATACTACCAAATATCATCTACAGATTCAATGCAATACCTATTCAACTACCACTGACATTTTTCACAGAACTAGACCAAATAATAACACAGTTCATATGGAAACACAGAAGACCTCGAATAGCCAAAGCAATCCTGAGGAAGAAAAATGGAGTTGGAGGGATCAGCCTCCCTAACTTCAGACTCTACTACAAAGCAACAGTTATCAAGACAGTATGGTACTGGCACAAAAACAGATCTATAGATCAATGTAACAAGATTGAAAACCCAGAGATCAACCCACGCACCTATGGGTACCTTATTTTTGACAAAGGAGGCAAAACTATAAAATGGGACAAAGACAGTCTCTTTAACAAGTGGTGCTGGGAGAATTGGACAGCTACATGCAAAAAAATGAAGTTGGAACATTCCCTGACACCATACACTAAGATCAACTCAAAATGGATTAAAGACCTAAATGTAAGACCAGAAACCATCAAACTCTTAGAGGAGAATATAGGCAAAACCCTCAAGGACCTAAATCAAAGCAAGATCTTCTCTGACCCACCAACTAAAATAGCAGAACTGAAAAGAAAAATGAACATATGGGACCTTATGAAACTTAAAAGCTTTTGTACAGCAAAAGAAATGACAAAAAAGTTCAACAGACACCCCACAGAGTGGGAGAAAATCATAGCAAATGAAACAACAGACAAAGAATTAATCTCCAAAATCTACAAGCAACTCAGACAACTCAGCACGGGGAAAATGAGCAGCCCAATCAAAAAATGGGAAAAAGATCTAAAGAGACGTCTCTCCAAAGAGGACATACAAATGGTCCAAAAGCACATGAAACGATGCTCAACCTCGCTTATTATTAGAGAAATGCAAATTAAAACCACAATGAGATACCACCTCACACCTGTCAGAATGGCCATCATCAACAAATCGACAGACAACAAATGCTGGAGAGGGTGTGGAGAAAAGGGAACACTCCTGCATTGCTGGTGGGAATGTAAATTAATACAACCTCTATGGAAGACAATATGGAGATTCCTTAAAAAACTAAAAATAGAAGCACCCTATGACCCAGCAATCCCACTATTAGGCCTATATCCTGATGAAATCAAAACTGAAAGAGGCACCTGTACCCCAATGTTCATTGCAGCTCTCTATACAATAGCCAGAACATGGAAGCAACCTAGATGTCCATCGACAAATGAATGGATCCAGAAGCTCTGGTACATATATACAATGGAATACTACTCAGCTGTTAAAAGAAATGCAGAAGACTCAGTCCTAATGAGGTGGCTGGCTCTAGAACCTATCATAAAAAGTGAAGTAAGTCAAAAAGAGAAAGACAAGTATAGTATACTAACTCATATATATGGGATCTAGTAAGATGGTCATGATAACACACACAGTGAACTCATGAAAAAACAGAGAATAGACATAAAGACATTGTGGAGACCGAACAGTGGGAGGGAGTAACATGGGAACCTATACTGTCATGTGTAGAAAAGATAGCTATTGTCATTGTGCTAGGGGAATAGGAGTACCTACAACCACTTGGAGCAATGGTCTGGAGGGATGGGGGGGGGGGGCGAACCTGGGTGGGGGGAGAGCCATGGGATATGCATCTGATTGATCTGGGAACATACATGTACAAAAATAAATAAATAAATAAAATAAATACAGCAGTCTGTACATGTCAATGCTTTCTGTTTACTCTCCCATTGGTTCTGCATTCTAGTTTCTGTTACTTTATTTTTTTACTCCTATTGTGAGACTGTATTTTCTGCTAAACTTTTTAATATGTAAGAACTCTGACTTTCAGAAGCATATCTCTGTTCACATCCTACTCATGTTTTATCAATGAAAAATCTGCTGTTTAATGCTCTGGAAGTCTGGGGGATATCATTATGATTTTATTTAAGCTTCTCATTTCTTTTCTTTCTATTGGTTGCATTTTATATTGGAGTCTTAATGTTTCCTAAAAATGATTTTCTAAGATGTTTGTGCTTCTTGGTGTTTTTTCCTTATTGAATACCAGGGCACTTGAAATCTAGCAGAATTTTGGGTGTGAGATTGGTGCTCCTCCACAGATGATTTTACTGAGGGTAATTTGGAGGAGACATTTTATTGGGGAGTGTCCCCAGTATGTGACTATCTTTAGGTTTTTTCTCTTACACTCATCAGATTCTTAGAGGAGATGGTCCTAATGAAGGAATAGGCCAGGGTGCTAGTTTTCTGAGACCAAGTGGGGCAGAGGACACCAGAACTCAATATTCAATTGTAACTATTGGCATTCTGGAAAAGAAAAAACATCCACAGAGAAAAGAGAAAAAGAACCTAGTACCCTGTCATTTGCAACCAAAATGCGGTCAGCCTACAACTGAATCAGGAAGGGGGCAGAGAATTCACTTTTTAGTAATTAAGGTGTTAATTGCTACATCTGACTGGAAACTGCAGGTTACTGAATTGAGACCCATTATGTATAGTGTATGCTTAGTCTCCTAGTTGTGTCCAGTTCTTTGAGACCCCATGGGGACTGCAGCCCACCAGACTCCTGCCCATGGAGATTCTCCAAGCAAGAGTACTGGAGTAGGTTGCCATGCCCTTCTCCAGGGGATCTTCTCAACCCAGGGATCAAAACCAGTTCTCCCACATTGCAGGCAGATTCTTTACCATCCAAGCTACCAGAGAAGTCCTTTATATAATATACTTTTATATCTTAAAGATTGCCTGACTTTTTGTTATGTAAAAGTGATAAAAAAAAGTCTTGACGACTATAAGAATTTTCTTCACAGATAGACAAAGGTCAGCCATTGAGCAGGATAAAAAAGGAAATTACAGCTTTATGATAAATCCCCATGGTTTCTATTTATTTTGGTATCTCAGCAGTGAAAAATCTAAGCTCAACTAGCATATTAACCTTTTGTATTCAAATTACAAGGGACTTATTTTATCTCTGACCACTCTCGATTTAATACAGTTTTTCTATAGTGTTTATCATTTTCTGAAGCTGACAACTGATACTATTTTACTATAGTGTTTATATGTTCACATTTACCAACTTCTTTTCTCCCTTTTAACTTCTATCTAGGTCATCTTTTAATTTTTCACAATCATGGAATACACTCTTTGGGAATTTCTTAAGATTATGCTGGTGGCAAGCTCTCAGAATTATTTTCTAAAAACATTATTTTTAGATAGTTTTTTATCAGGTACATATTTCTAGATTGACATTTATTCTCTGGCTTCAACTTTTGCTGTTAAGAAACCTACTGTAGTTGGATTGTTCCTTTTTGCAGAAAATCCATCTCTCTCAGTTCTAAATGCTTCTTTTTGATGTAGTGCTTTGTACTTAGACTGTGCCTAGATGAGCCTGGGTTTCTTGTGATCTTTCCTATTTTGATGGCCTTGGTGCTTAACCCTCCTGTTTGTGCTGTGGGAGCACTGCTTTTAACTGAGTCTGGTGTTGACTCTCCCAGAGGGTAGACCTTGAATACTTAGCCAAAATGGGTAGAGGGAAAAAGCATTTGCCTGCATTTGCGGAATTAGAAAGGGAACTGGTTTAATTGCTAGAAGAAACAGGCCCTGGAGCTTGAGTCGTGCCTGGAAAAAAAAGCAAGTGGGAGAGGTCCCTCTGAAGTCCCCTCAGAGGACACAGAGACATGAATCCCTGGGTCTGACTACAGAACCCATGATAGATGTCGAGGCATGGAGCCGTTTTTTCAAAAATGATGCTGCCCAGGAGTATAGACTGGCAGGGTAAAGGAGGTATGACATTAAAAGGCTGTGGGGTGTGTTTCTAAGAGTAGAAGATGAAAGTGGAGTGGGGAGCAGCCAGGTGGAGAAACACAGCTGAGGTGGCCAGGCCAGTGTGAGAGATGAGAGAACTCCAGGAAGCAGCCTCCCCCACCCTCCTTGCTATACCTGTTGTCCCCTCTCCTGTCCTCTTTGTTCTCCTGGCTTGATTCATATCTTTAAAAATATTGAAAATATTTTATGAAGCTTCAGGAGGAAACAAAATGTACACAAAGATTCTTAAAATTTTTAAAGTATTTAAGTTGCATTTCATGCAGTATTCAAAGCAAAGGTTATTTGTACGATTGAATGTGTTACAGTGCATGATAATAACCAACACCTGTGACTCCACCCTCAGTCCTGAGAAAGGGGACAATGTCCATTTTGTCAAGATGCCTGCATGAACTCCTATGGCATCCCTTTGTCCATTCAGAGACTCTTTCTCTTATATTTGCATTTTCTTGTTCACTTTCAGTTCATCTCATAGCTGTGGAAAATTATTATGTTGAGATGTATCCTGTCCAGTGGTAACTTCAGTACTTGAAATCCTCTGGGGTCAAAAATCTTCTGACTCCCCTTCATGGTTTCTTTATTTTTTGTTTTGTATTTTAATGAGCACATTTAAGCGTAAACTTGGTCATGGACCATCACAGTCTCTGTGATAGGAAGGTTTGGGTTCATGTCATACTTGTATTTGCTTCTGATAGAAGCCCGGAGGTGCTGCCAAGCAGGAACTCTTTTATTTTCTTGGCTTGGGCTTTCTCTGACCAGGCGGTTGTTATCCATTTTGACTCTAGATCCAGATGAGAGCAGGCTAAGAGTTAACATTCTCAAAGGATGCTGGGATGTGGAGACACTCAGCCAGAATTCCTGGAAGGTTCCCTTGGCTGGTGGGCAGACTTTTCCAGTGTGTAGCGCTGCCTTGTGGTTTCTGGCTTAATGGGGAAGCCGAAGTTGAGCTCCAGAATTTTACATGTTCCTGCATGCATGCTTGATCATTTGGTCATGTCAGACTCTATGCAGGCTACCGTGTCCCACCAGGCTACTCTGCCCATGGGATTTCCCAGACAAGAATACTGGAGTCGGCTGCCATTTCCTTCTCCAGGGATCACATTCATTTCTATCAAAGATAGTCATAGTTAGACTAATTTATTGCAAAATAAGCCTAGTCTCGTTAACTTGGATCGATTATTTACATAACAGCAGTAGGAATCAGTCAGTTCAGTTCAGTCCTCAGTCATGTCTGGCTCTTTATGACCCTATGGACTGCCACATACCAGGGTTCCCCGTCCTTCTCCATTTCCTGGAGCTTGTTCAAATTCTGTTGACTCAGTGATACCATTCAACCATCTTGTCTTCTGTCATCACCTCTTCTTTCTGCCTTCTACTTTTCCCAGCATCACGGTCTTGTCCAATGAGTCACTGCTTCAGATCAGGTGGCCAAAGTATTGGAGCTCTAACTTTAGCATCAGTCCTACTAATGAATATTCAGGGTTGATTTCCTGTCGGATTGACTAGTTTTATCTCCTTTCAATCCAGGGGACTCTCAAGAGTCTTCTCCAACTCTACAGTTCAAAGACATCAATTCTTTAGCACTCAACCTTCTTTATGATCCAACTCTGATCTCCGTATATGACTACTGGGAAAATCATAGCTTTCACTGTACTGAATTTTTCCAGTGGTAACTTCAGTACTTGAAATCCGCTGGGGTCAAAAATCTGCTGACTCCCCGTCATGGGGTCGTTATTTGGTTTTGTATTTTAATGAGCACATTTAAGCGTAAACTTGGTCATGGACCATCACAGTCTCTGTGATAGGAAGGTTTGGGTTCATGTCATACTTGTATTTGCTTCTGATAGAAGCCCGGAGGTGCTGCCAAGCAGGAACTCTTTTATTTTCTTGGCTTGGGCTTTCTCTGACCAGGCGGTTGTTATCCATTTTGACTCTAGATCCAGATGAGAGCAGGCTAAGAGTTAACATTCTCAAAGGATGCTGGGATGTGGAGACACTCAGCCAGAATTCCTGGAAGGTTCCCTTGGCTGGTGGGCAGACTTTTCCAGTGTGTAGCGCTGCCTTGTGGTTTCTGGCTTAATGGGGAAGCCGAAGTTGAGCTCCAGAATTTTACATGTTCCTGCATGCATGCTTGATCATTTGGTCATGTCAGACTCTATGCAGGCTACCGTGTCCCACCAGGCTACTCTGCCCATGGGATTTCCCAGACAAGAATACTGGAGTCGGCTGCCATTTCCTTCTCCAGGGATCACATTCATTTCTATCAAAGATAGTCATAGTTAGACTAATTTATTGCAAAATAAGCCTAGTCTCGTTAACTTGGATCGATTATTTACATAACAGCAGTAGGAATCAGTCAGTTCAGTTCAGTCCTCAGTCATGTCTGGCTCTTTATGACCCTATGGACTGCCACATACCAGGGTTCCCCGTCCTTCTCCATTTCCTGGAGCTTGTTCAAATTCTGTTGACTCAGTGATACCATTCAACCATCTTGTCTTCTGTCATCACCTCTTCTTTCTGCCTTCTACTTTTCCCAGCATCACGGTCTTGTCCAATGAGTCACTGCTTCAGATCAGGTGGCCAAAGTATTGGAGCTCTAACTTTAGCATCAGTCCTACTAATGAATATTCAGGGTTGATTTCCTGTCGGATTGACTAGTTTTATCTCCTTTCAATCCAGGGGACTCTCAAGAGTCTTCTCCAACTCTACAGTTCAAAGACATCAATTCTTTAGCACTCAACCTTCTTTATGATCCAACTCTGATCTCCGTATATGACTACTGGGAAAATCATAGCTTTCACTGTACTGAATTTTTCAGCAAAGTGATGTCTCTACTTTTGAATATGCTGTCTAAGTTTGTCATAGCTTTTCTTCCAAGGAGCAAGGGTCTTTTAATTTCATGGCTTCAGTCACTATCTTTAGTGATTTTGAAGCCCAAGAAAATTAAGTCTGTCACTGTTTCCATTGTTTACCCATCTATTTGCCATCAAGTGATGGGACTGGATGCCATGATCTTCATTTTTTGAATGTTAAGTTTTAAGCCAGCTTTTTCTCTCTTCTCTTTCATCTTCATCAAGAGGCTCTTTAGTTTCTCTTCACTTTCTGCCATAAGGGTGGTGTCATCTGCATATCTGAGGTTATTGATATTTCTCCTGGCAAACCTGACTCCAGCTTGTGCTTCATCCTGATTAGAATTTCACAGGATGTACTGTGCATATAAATTAAGCAGAGTGACAGTATACAGCCTTGATGTACTCCTTTCCCAATTTGGAAATAATCTGTTGTTCCATGTCTGATTCTAGCTGTTGCTTCTTGTCCTGGGTTTCAGAAGAGGTAGGTAGGTGGTCTGGTGTTCCCATCTCTTTCAGAATTTTCCAATTTGTTGTGATCCACACAATCAAAGGCTTTAATGTAGTCAATGGAGCAGAAGTAGATTATTTTCTGGAATTTTCTTGTTCTTTCTATAATCCGATGGATGTTGCTAATTTGATCTCTGGTTCCCGTCCTTCTCCATTTCCTGGAGCTTGTTCAAATTCTGTTGA
Source organism: Tragulus kanchil (assembly GCA_022376925.1). NCBI lineage: Eukaryota > Metazoa > Chordata > Mammalia > Artiodactyla > Tragulidae > Tragulus > Tragulus kanchil. The sequence continues at coordinate 6,925,841 of JAIOJX010000004.1, forward strand.
CTCAGTGATACCATTCAACCATCTTGTCTTCTGTCATCACCTCTTCTTTCTGCCTTCTACTTTTCCCAGCATCACGGTCTTGTCCAATGAGTCACTGCTTCAGATCAGGTGGCCAAAGTATTGGAGCTCTAACTTTAGCATCAGTCCTACTAATGAATATTCAGGGTTGATTTCCTGTCGGATTGACTAGTTTTATCTCCTTTCAATCCAGGGGACTCTCAAGAGTCTTCTCCAACTCTACAGTTCAAAGACATCAATTCTTTAGCACTCAACCTTCTTTATGATCCAACTCTGATCTCCGTATATGACTACTGGGAAAATCATAGCTTTCACTGTACTGAATTTTTCAGCAAAGTGATGTCTCTACTTTTGAATATGCTGTCTAAGTTTGTCATAGCTTTTCTTCCAAGGAGCAAGGGTCTTTTAATTTCATGGCTTCAGTCACTATCTTTAGTGATTTTGAAGCCCAAGAAAATTAAGTCTGTCACTGTTTCCATTGTTTACCCATCTATTTGCCATCAAGTGATGGGACTGGATGCCATGATCTTCATTTTTTGAATGTTAAGTTTTAAGCCAGCTTTTTCTCTCTTCTCTTTCATCTTCATCAAGAGGCTCTTTAGTTTCTCTTCACTTTCTGCCATAAGGGTGGTGTCATCTGCATATCTGAGGTTATTGATATTTCTCCTGGCAAACCTGACTCCAGCTTGTGCTTCATCCTGATTAGAATTTCACAGGATGTACTGTGCATATAAATTAAGCAGAGTGACAGTATACAGCCTTGATGTACTCCTTTCCCAATTTGGAAATAATCTGTTGTTCCATGTCTGATTCTAGCTGTTGCTTCTTGTCCTGGGTTTCAGAAGAGGTAGGTAGGTGGTCTGGTGTTCCCATCTCTTTCAGAATTTTCCAATTTGTTGTGATCCACACAATCAAAGGCTTTAATGTAGTCAATGGAGCAGAAGTAGATTATTTTCTGGAATTTTCTTGTTCTTTCTATAATCCGATGGATGTTGCTAATTTGATCTCTGGTTCCTCTGCCTTTTCTAAATGCTGTCTGTACATTAGGATGTTCTCAGTCCACATACTGTTGAAGCCTAGCTCGGAGGAATTTGAGTGTTACTTTGCTAGCATGTGAAATGAGTGCAATGGAATTCCATCACCTCCACTAGCTTTGTTCATAGTAATGCTTCCTAGGACCAACTTGACTTCCTACTCTAAGATGTTTGACTCTAGGTGAGTGATCACACCATCATGGTCATTTGGTTCATTAAGATCTTTTCTTGTATAGTTTTATGTATTCTTTCCACCTTTTCTTAATATTTTCTGCTTCTGTTAGTTCCATACCATTTCTCTCCTTTATTGTGCCTATCTTTGCATGAAATGTTTCCTTGATATCTCTCATTTTCTTGTAGAGATTTCTAGTCTTTCCCATTCTGTTGGTTTTCCTGTATTTCTTCACATTTTTCACTTAAGAAGCCCTTCTCTTTCCTTGCTATTCTCTGGAACTCTGCATTCAGATGGGTATGTCTTTCCTTTTTTCCTTTGCCTTTGACATTTTTTCTTTTCACAGCTAATGTATGACCTCCTTAGATGAAAATTTTGGCTTTTTGTATTTGTTTTCCTTGGGGATGGTTTTGATCAGTGCCTCCTGTATGGTGTTACAGAGCTGACCATAGTTCTTCAGGCACTCTGTCTATCGTATCTAGTGCCTTGAATATATTTGTAAATTCACTGTATAATCATAAGGGATTTGATTTAGGTCTTACCTGAATGGCCTAGTGGTTTTCTCTACTTTCTTCAATTTAAGTCTGAATTTTGAAGTAAGGACTTCATGATCTACAGGACCCACAGTCAGCTCCTGGTCTTGTTTTTGCCGACTGTATAGAGCTTCTCCATCCTTAGCTGCAAAGAAATCAGTCTGATTTGGGTATTTACCATCTTGTGATGTCCATGTGTAGAGTCATTTCTTGTGTTGTTGGAAGGCTGGGTTTAGTTTTTGCCCCTCTTAATGTAGTCAATGGAGCAGAAGTAGATTATTTTCTGGAATTTTCTTGTTCTTTCTATAATCCGATGGATGTTGCTAATTTGATCTCTGGTTCCTCTGCCTTTTCTAAATGCTGTCTGTACATTAGGATGTTCTCAGTCCACATACTGTTGAAGCCTAGCTCGGAGGAATTTGAGTGTTACTTTGCTAGCATGTGAAATGAGTGCAATGGAATTCCATCACCTCCACTAGCTTTGTTCATAGTAATGCTTCCTAGGACCAACTTGACTTCCTACTCTAAGATGTTTGACTCTAGGTGAGTGATCACACCATCATGGTCATTTGGTTCATTAAGATCTTTTCTTGTATAGTTTTATGTATTCTTTCCACCTTTTCTTAATATTTTCTGCTTCTGTTAGTTCCATACCATTTCTCTCCTTTATTGTGCCTATCTTTGCATGAAATGTTTCCTTGATATCTCTCATTTTCTTGTAGAGATTTCTAGTCTTTCCCATTCTGTTGGTTTTCCTGTATTTCTTCACATTTTTCACTTAAGAAGCCCTTCTCTTTCCTTGCTATTCTCTGGAACTCTGCATTCAGATGGGTATGTCTTTCCTTTTTTCCTTTGCCTTTGACATTTTTTCTTTTCACAGCTAATGTATGACCTCCTTAGATGAAAATTTTGGCTTTTTGTATTTGTTTTCCTTGGGGATGGTTTTGATCAGTGCCTCCTGTATGGTGTTACAGAGCTGACCATAGTTCTTCAGGCACTCTGTCTATCGTATCTAGTGCCTTGAATATATTTGTAAATTCACTGTATAATCATAAGGGATTTGATTTAGGTCTTACCTGAATGGCCTAGTGGTTTTCTCTACTTTCTTCAATTTAAGTCTGAATTTTGAAGTAAGGACTTCATGATCTACAGGACCCACAGTCAGCTCCTGGTCTTGTTTTTGCCGACTGTATAGAGCTTCTCCATCCTTAGCTGCAAAGAAATCAGTCTGATTTGGGTATTTACCATCTTGTGATGTCCATGTGTAGAGTCATTTCTTGTGTTGTTGGAAGGCTGGGTTTGTTGTTCTCTTGGCAAAAGTCAGTTAGCCTTTGCCCTGCTTCATTTTGTACTCCAAGGCCATCTTGCCTGTTACTCTTGATATCATTTGACTTCCTACTTTAGCAATGCAGTCCCCAGTGAAGAAAAAGGACATGTTCTTTGGTGTTAGTTGTAGAAGATCTGTAGGTCTTCATAGAACTATTCAACTTCAGCTTCTTCAGCATTAGTGGTTGGGCATAGACTTGGATTATTTTGATATTGAATGGTTTTACTTGGAAACAAACCAAGATCATTGTCATTTTTGAGACTGTATGCAAGTACTGCATTTTGAACTCTTTTGCTGACTATGAAGGCTACTCCATTTTTTCTGAGTGATTTTTGCCCACGGTAATAGATATAATGGTCATCTGAATTAAATTCACACATTCCTATTCATTTTAATTCATTGATTCCTAAAATGTCAATGTTCATTCTTGCCATTTCCTGTTTGACCACTTCCAATTTATACTGATTCATAGGCCTAACATTCCAGGTTCCTATGCAATATTGTTCTTTGCAGCCTCAGACTTTACTTTCAGTATCAGACACATCCACAACTCTGTGTTGTTTCTGCTTTGGCTCAACTTTTTCATTCCTTCTGAAGGTATTTCTCTGCTCTTCCTCACTAGTGTATTTAACACCTGCTGACCTGAGGGTGCTCATATTTCTATGTCATATCTTTTTGCCTTTTCATGGCATTCTCAAGACAAGAATACTGAAGTGGTTTGCCATTCCTGTCTCCAGTGGATCACATTTGTCAGAACTCTCCACCATGACCCAATATCTTGGGTGGCTTTACATGGCATAGCTCATGGTTTCATTGAGTTAGACAAGGCTGTGATTGTGTGATCAGTTTGTTTAGTTTTCGGTGATTGTGCTTTTTATTTCATCTGCCCTCTAATGGATAGGCTGAGACTTGTGGAAGCTTCCTGATGGGAAGGACTGTCTGTGCGGGAACTGGATCTTGCTCTGGTGGGCATGCCTATGTTCAGTAGATCTTTAATCCAATTATCTGCTGATGGGTGGAGCTGTGTTCCTTCCCTGTAGTTTGCCCTGTGGTAGGGGTAATGGCAACCTTCTCCAAAAGGACATGCTGCATCAAGACTGCTCTTTCCCCCATGTCAGGCCACTGTTGACCCACGCCTCCCCCAAAGACTCCAGAACACTCAGAGACAAGTCTGACTCAATCTCTTGTGGGGTCACTGCTCCTTTCTCCTGGACCTTGGTGCACCCAAGGTTTTGTTTATGTTTTCCAGAGTTGGTTTCCAGAGTCCTGCTTGGTATCTTTAAAATCCGGCTAATGGTGACCTCCACCAAGAGGACTTGTGCCATTTGTCGTGCTTTCAGGGACTGCTGTGGGCCCCTGCTGACCTGTGCCTCTGCAAGCGATACTCAGATAGTAAGACTAGTCATGGAGCATATAGACTCTGCTGGAACCTTTTACAAGAATCCTGGATTTTTATAAGAACTTACATTTTTCACAAGGGTTTTAAAAGTCTCTCTGGGCTAAGAAGTGAGCCAAGAATTTACCATCAAACTATGTAGGGGCCTTCAGTTTCAGCTTCTCTTTTATCAGCATTTGCCCTAAGGGCTGCCCTGGTTCTTACATTAGCTTAGGCCTCTGAGTTCAGCACACTGTTGCTGTTGATGTGTCCTTATTTTCTTGAATGCTTAGCAGTAAACTAACAAATATATTGGTTATGATTTATACAAGTCTTGTAAAGAATTCAGTGCACCACATTGCTAGAGGCAAAGTCTATCCTTGAAATTTTCTTTCTTTTGTGATACAAGAGCTGTTAGGAGAGAGATTTGCATTTCTAAGTTATTCCCTTATATTTTATAAGTTGCCAGCATTACTGCTGCTGTTTTTCTTGTTTAGCTCTTGCCTTTTATTATTTATATCTTGTTTCACTGTAGAGATTTAAAAAATTAAGTTGATATTTTTCTTGCTATATAACTTTTTAAAAAAATTTTCTTGTGCTACTTAGGTTTTAAAAAAACAATGTTATATGAATACTTTAAGGAGTGTATTTCATCTTGTTTACTATATTGTTAGGGTTCCTTTAATAATAATTTCCTTTTATTCACTTGAAATGTCAAGTTTTATGAGATAAATAGTTTCTCACTGTTTGTTTTTTTTCTTTTTTTCTTTTTTTTTTTTTATAAATTTCTCCTTCAGTGTTTCCAGATGTTACATTGTATGTGTCAATACTGTATCTTTGAAACTAGAAGATTGCTTGATGGCAGCTTACATTTTCAGTAAATTATAGTCATTATCATTATAGAGAAATTCTCTTCCATCAACACACATGATATAAGCAGCATGTTGACCATTTTAGTATCGGAATTTTATTGTATTTTGGTTTGTCCTTTTTATTTCAAACTTAAATATATTTCATTTAAATACTATAGCTTATAATTATCACTGTGCTTTTAGCTATATTTACATCACATATGTTTCTACTTTTAAGCAATATATCCTTTAATTTTAGAAATTTTGAAATTATATGGAGGTAAGGTGATATTCATTCACTCAGCAAGTATTAATTGAGCACCTATCTTATGCTAGGTGCTTGAGAGATGAAATGCACAAATGGACAATGACCTGACCATATATAGAAACAGAACTCTGACCTATCATCCACAGCAATCTGTCTGTGAAATCAACCCTCTTATCTCCATTAATTGGCACAGAAACAAGCCTGCTATAAGTCAGAATTACAGGAAGTCAGAATCTGCTATCTCCAGGAGAGGAAACAAAAAATTGTATAAAAGTTGGCCACAAGTGTCCAGGACTTGATTCATGACTGACAGTTTCCCTAGTATTTGTCCCCTCTTCCAACTTAGAATCCATACAGAAGGCTAAGCATGTATCTCCTAACCAGTCACATGGATGCTCACTTCTGTCAATGGTTGACCTACCTTTAGCTTCCTCAGGCTGACCAGCTCCCCTCTGGGTACATCTCACATCTTCTGTCTATGCCACTATGAAACCTTCCCAATGTTCCCCTGCCTTTAAGTCTCTGTGAATACACACTGATGGTTCCTAAGACACCTGCTCTAGCAAGCTCAGAGTCAATAGCATTTGTTGCCTCTCATTTGGTCAGTATTTACTTCCACGTCCTGCTGTGTCATGAGTATCAGACCAGAGAAAGAGAAAAAATACAGACAAATTCTGCCTCTGTGGAGCTTAGATTCTAATGGGACTGTGACGGGAAGAGACGAAAAACACGATAAATAAATTACGTAGAACATATGTAGCTTATACATACTATAAAATATAAGCAAGGTAAGGGACATGCAAGGGCTGGGGTAGGAGGTTACCATTTTTTTAAAAGCTATATTATGTTGGAGTATAGTTGATTAATGATGGTGTGATAGTTTCAAGTGTACAGTAAGATGATTCAATTATACATATACATGTATCTATTCTTTTTCAAATTATTTTCCTATTTAGATTGTTACATAATATTGAGCAGAGTTCCAAAGGAGCCATTCTACACTGCTAGTGCAAATGTAAATTGATAGGGCACTATGGAGAACAGTATAGTAGTGCTTTAAAAACAACAACAACAGCAACAGCAAAAGAGCTAGCATATGATCCTACAGTCCCACTCATGGGTATATATCTACAGAAAAACGTGGTCCAAAAGGATACACACACCCCAGTGTTCATAGCAGCACTGTTTACAATTGCCAAGATATGGAGACCCCTAGATGTCCACTGACAGAGGAATGGATCAAGAATATGTGATACATCTCTACAATGGAATACTGCTCAGCCATTTGTAACAACATGGATAGACGTAGAGAGTGTCACACTGAGTGAAGATAGAGAAAGAGAAATACCATAGGAGGTTACCATTTTAAATAGGGTCATCAGGATGTTCTGCTGAGAAGGTGCTATCTGAGCAAAAAGTAGAAGAGATTGAGAGAGTAAATCATGTAACTGAAATGCAGGAGGAAAATGTCTTCCAGGCAGCAGAGACCCAAGGCGCAAAGGGTCTGATGCAGGAATGCACCTGACAGTTTCTAGAAACAGTAGGAACTGGGAGTTGGTGCAGAGGAGGAAGGAGAGAAGGAGGAGATGTGGTCAGAGATCCCGGAGAACTGGATCATGGGAAGCTTCGTGGGCTCTTAGAATGCATTGTGGCTTCTTCAACGAGTGAGCTCAGAAGTCTCTGAGCAGGAGTCACAGGGTGTGACTTTTGTTTTAAGAAGACTTCTTGGCTGCGGTGCTAAAATCAAATAGGAAGAGCATATGCCCTGGCTTGTGCAGGACAGTCTTAGTTTATGCCCATTGCTCTGGCCTGTTTCACTTTGGCAGTGCCCTAGGTTAGATAAGGAAACATGGGATCACCCTAAGCAAAGACAGAATGGGGCAAGGATAAACAGAGAGACAATAAGAAGTTGTTTGTAATAATTCTGGTGAGAAACGATAGTGCCATGGAAGCAGTGATAACAGTGGAGGTAGTAAGAAAAGGTTTAATCTGGGGGCTGGGGGTTTTCCCATATACATGTATCTATTCTTTTTCAAATTATTTTCCTATTTAGATTGTTACATAATATTGAGCAGAGTTCCAAAGGAGCCATTCTACACTGCTAGTGCAAATGTAAATTGATAGGGCACTATGGAGAACAGTATAGTAGTGCTTTAAAAACAACAACAACAGCAACAGCAAAAGAGCTAGCATATGATCCTACAGTCCCACTCATGGGTATATATCTACAGAAAAACGTGGTCCAAAAGGATACACACACCCCAGTGTTCATAGCAGCACTGTTTACAATTGCCAAGATATGGAGACCCCTAGATGTCCACTGACAGAGGAATGGATCAAGAATATGTGATACATCTCTACAATGGAATACTGCTCAGCCATTTGTAACAACATGGATAGACGTAGAGAGTGTCACACTGAGTGAAGATAGAGAAAGAGAAATACCATAGGAGGTTACCATTTTAAATAGGGTCATCAGGATGTTCTGCTGAGAAGGTGCTATCTGAGCAAAAAGTAGAAGAGATTGAGAGAGTAAATCATGTAACTGAAATGCAGGAGGGAAAATGTCTTCCAGGCAGCAGAGACCCAAGGCGCAAAGGGTCTGATGCAGGAATGCACCTGACAGTTTCTAGAAACAGTAGGAACTGGGAGTTGGTGCAGAGGAGGAAGGAGAGAAGGAGGAGATGTGGTCAGAGATCCCGGAGAACTGGATCATGGGAAGCTTCGTGGGCTCTTAGAATGCATTGTGGCTTCTTCAACGAGTGAGCTCAGAAGTCTCTGAGCAGGGGAGTCACAGGGTGTGACTTTTGTTTTAAGAAGACTTCTTGGCTGCGGTGCTAAAATCAAATAGGAAGAGCATATGCCCTGGCTTGTGCAGGACAGTCTTAGTTTATGCCCATTGCTCTGGCCTGTTTCACTTTGGCAGTGCCCTAGGTTAGATAAGGAAACATGGGATCACCCTAAGCAAAGACAGAATGGGGCAAGGATAAACAGAGAGACAATAAGAAGTTGTTTGTAATAATTCTGGTGAGAAACGATAGTGCCATGGAAGCAGTGATAACAGTGGAGGTAGTAAGAAAAGGTTTAATCTGGGCTGTGTTTTCAAAGTAGAGCCAGTGTGATTTCCAGACATTCAGAGGGATGTGTGTGTGTGTGTGTGTGTGTGTGTGTGTGTGTGTGTGTGTGTGAGAGAGAGAGAGAGAGAGAGAGAGAGAGAGAGTGAGCACGCACATGCGAGAGAACTATAACTCCACTATTTTTGTCTTTTTGTCTGAGTAACTAGAAAATACATTTTTCATTTACCTGATGGAAAAAAAAACCTGGAATCTAGTTTTCAAAAAAGATCAGGAGTTTACTTTGAAGAACTGAACTTTTACATTGTCTATTAAATAATCATGGGGACATACAGGGTAGAAATTGAATGAGTTTGGAATTCAGGGGATCAGTGCAGGGTAGACACATCAATGTGGGTGTGTGTGTGTATATATATATATATACACCTATACGTGTATCTGTATAGGTATATATGTATGAACAGGTATAAATACATAAAAGCATACTGAAAAATGTGTTGGGTGGACTATTTTTTAGATAAGTAGTTCCTTTTCCAAACGATGTTGACATAGCTTTGTTAATTGCTTGTGCATAAATTGAGAAGTCAGTGCCAAATATATATTTTTACTGTTTCAGTAGCCACTCCTTCTGTCCTCTACTCTTATAGGATATTTTTCATTTTAGAGTATAACAAATTAATCAGGATATATTTGTGATGTACTTATTAAAATTTCCTGAAAAATAGGAAACTCATTGGATCTTCAGATAAAATGCCTTTTAAATTACTTTTTTCTGTATGTTTGAATAATTTTTTCTGTTGCAATTATTTCTTTACTTTTCAGGGAGAGCAATTTTTAATATAATAGCCCTCTATGATCTTTTCCAATATATAAGATTTCCTCTATCCACCTTAGTCTTTTTTTTTCACTTCAGCCTTTTGTGATTTTTCTCAAGCCTGCCCTCATGTCACTAACTCATTATTTTTTATGAATGCCAGTTTTGCTGTGGGTAACTCCTGTTGTTTTATAGAGTTCATGTATCTGTGTTGCAAAGACAGAATGGGGCAAGGATAAACAGTGGGAAAAGGTGAGAAACGATAGTGCCATGGAAGCAGTGATAACAGTGGAGGTAGTAAGAAAAGGTTTAATCTGGGCTGTGTTTTCAAAGTAGAGCCAGTGTGATTTCCAGACATTCAGAGGGATGTGTGTGTGTGTGTGTGTGTGTGTGTGTGTGTGTGTGTGTGAGTGAGAGAGAGAGAGAGAGAGAGAGAGAGTGAGCACGCACATGCGAGAGAACTATAACTCCACTATTTTTGTCTTTTTGTCTGAGTAACTAGAAAATACATTTTTCATTTACCTGATGGAAAAAAAAACCTGGAATCTAGTTTTCAAAAAAGATCAGGAGTTTACTTTGAAGAACTGAACTTTTACATTGTCTATTAAATAATCATGGGGACATACAGGGTAGAAATTGAATGAGTTTGGAATTCAGGGGATCAGTGCAGGGTAGACACATCAATGTGGGTGTGTGTGTGTATATATATATATATATACACCTATACGTGTATCTGTATAGGTATATATGTATGAACAGGTATAAATACATAAAAGCATACTGAAAAATGTGTTGGGTGGACTATTTTTTAGATAAGTAGTTCCTTTTCCAAACGATGTTGACATAGCTTTGTTAATTGCTTGTGCATAAATTGAGAAGTCAGTGCCAAATATATATTTTTACTGTTTCAGTAGCCACTCCTTCTGTCCTCTACTCTTATAGGATATTTTTCATTTTAGAGTATAACAAATTAATCAGGATATATTTGTGATGTACTTATTAAAATTTCCTGAAAAATAGGAAACTCATTGGATCTTCAGATAAAATGCCTTTTAAATTACTTTTTTCTGTATGTTTGAATAATTTTTTCTGTTGCAATTATTTCTTTACTTTTCAGGGAGAGCAATTTTTAATATAATAGCCCTCTATGATCTTTTCCAATATATAAGATTTCCTCTATCCACCTTAGTCTTTTTTTTTCACTTCAGCCTTTTGTGATTTTTCTCAAGCCTGCCCTCATGTCACTAACTCATTATTTTTTATGAATGCCAGTTTTGCTGTGGGTAACTCCTGTTGTTTTATAGAGTTCATGTATCTGTGTTCCTTTACTCTGCTAGATTTCTTTTCACTATGGGTTTTAAATTTATTTCCTGTTTCAGAGCCTTTATGTTGTATTTAATTTCCTTGACAGAGACAAGCAGCTAGAGCATGCTGTTTTCTTGTATTTCATGTCTCTTCCATTCTTTCAGAGGTTTTCAGTGGGTTCTTTCTTTTGCTTAGTTATCTTTCAAAATGGATTATTCTATTGAGTCCAAAGAGTAAATATGGGTTACTAAATGAATGGGACTTGGTAAGTGCTTCTCAAACAGAAAATAATTTTGTTCTTTTTCTCCATCACTGCCCCTCTGTATTACATCAACCCTCTTTTGAATGTCCCTGCCAATATATTGGGTATGTTTTATAGCTTTTGTTGGAACTTTCAATAATAATAAAATAATGAGTCTCATTTTCCAGGCACAAAAATATCTGTTCCTGCAAATATCAGAGCATCAACATTTCTTCCAGTTTCAGACCTGAGCCCTCATCCACTTTAAGCCTGGTTCAGTCTGGGTGCCCTCAGTGGAAAAGTTGGGAAATGGTAGGTTAGCTTTGCCACCTGGTCCTCTGTCTTTCCACTCCTGGTCTTTCACTTACTAGGCTGCTTCTCCCTCCTGTGTGACTGCAGAGGACTGTGGGAAAGGGGAAACACAGGCAGGTGAGGGCAGGCAGGGTTTTAATCCAGGGTTGATGCATGTCTCAATGTGGGGGGTTTGTGAGGTGCTCTCCTCTTTGGTGCATGTCTCAACGTGGGGGCTTTTGTGAGGTTCTCTCCTCTTTCCCAGTGACTCTTGGAAAAGAATAGACAGGTTGTGATTGACTATCCACTGGTGATGCCTTCTTATCGTCTGCATCCAACAGTGTTAGACAACAGGTAGAAAAATACTTAGCACAGCGTGTCTTAGTTCCTGCTACTCTTAAGAGTATGAGTGATACTATTCTTACTGCTTTTGTGAGCATTCTTTTAGTTTCTTTATTTTGGTTCATTTTTTTCAAGGACTAGTGTTAAGAAAAGTGGTATTTACAGACACAGAGTTCTCAAGCTCCCTATTACTCTATTATTTTTATGAATGCCAGTTTTGCTGTGGGTAACTCCTGTTGTTTTATAGAGTTCATGTATCTGTGTTCCTTTACTCTGCTAGATTTCTTTTCACTATGGGTTTTAAATTTATTTCCTGTTTCAGAGCCTTTATGTTGTATTTAATTTCCTTGACAGAGACAAGCAGCTAGAGCATGCTGTTTTCTTGTATTTCATGTCTCTTCCATTCTTTCAGAGGTTTTCAGTGGGTTCTTTCTTTTGCTTAGTTATCTTTCAAAATGGATTATTCTATTGAGTCCAAAGAGTAAATATGGGTTACTAAATGAATGGGACTTGGTAAGTGCTTCTCAAACAGAAAATAATTTTGTTCTTTTTCTCCATCACTGCCCCTCTGTATTACATCAACCCTCTTTTGAATGTCCCTGCCAATATATTGGGTATGTTTTATAGCTTTTGTTGGAACTTTCAATAATAATAAAATAATGAGTCTCATTTTCCAGGCACAAAAATATCTGTTCCTGCAAATATCAGAGCATCAACATTTCTTCCAGTTTCAGACCTGAGCCCTCATCCACTTTAAGCCTGGTTCAGTCTGGGTGCCCTCAGTGGAAAAGTTGGGAAATGGTAGGTTAGCTTTGCCACCTGGTCCTCTGTCTTTCCACTCCTGGTCTTTCACTTACTAGGCTGCTTCTCCCTCCTGTGTGACTGCAGAGGACTGTGGGAAAGGGGAAACACAGGCAGGTGAGGGCAGGCAGGGTTTTAATCCAGGGTTGATGCATGTCTCAATGTGGGGGCTTTTGTGAGGTGCTCTCCTCTTTGGTGCATGTCTCAACGTGGGGGCTTTTGTGAGGTTCTCTCCTCTTTCCCAGTGACTCTTGGAAAAGAATAGACAGGTTGTGATTGACTATCCACTGGTGATGCCTTCTTATCGTCTGCATCCAACAGTGTTAGACAACAGGTAGAAAAATACTTAGCACAGCGTGTCTTAGTTCCTGCTACTCTTAAGAGTATGAGTGATACTATTCTTACTGCTTTTGTGAGCATTCTTTTAGTTTCTTTATTTTGGTTCATTTTTTTCAAGGACTAGTGTTAAGAAAAGTGGTATTTACAGACACAGAGAACAAACATAGACACCCAGGGGGAAAGGAGGAGTTGAATGAATTGGGAGATTGGGATAGGCATGTATTCACTACTATGCACAAAATAGATAATGAATAGATAATGTATAGCACAGGGAACTCTATTTGGTGCTCTGTGGTGACCTAAGTGGAAGGAAATCCAAAACAAAGGGGATATATGTATGTGTATGGATAGTTTGCTTTGCTGCACAGCAGAAACTAACATAACATGGTAAAGCCATTATACTCCAATAAAAAATTTTTAAAAACCCAACAAAGTGGTATTTAAATAGGAGATAATGACTACCAGTTTTCCTTGGTCCTGGGAATTTACGAGGATTTTATGTATGTATTAATAGGTGACACTCTAGTTTGTAGAGAGAAAAATGTTGCTGTTAGTGTTGTTTAGTCTCTAAGTCATGTCCAGCTCTTTGGCAACCCCATGGGCTGTAGCCCACCTGATTCCTCTGTCCATGGGATCTCCCAGGAAAAAATACTGACTTGGGTTGCTATTTCCTTCTCCAGATCTTCCTGACCCAGGGATCAAACCCACATCTGCACTGGCAGGCAAGTTCTTTATCACTGAGCCATCAGGGAAGCCCTAAGATAGAAGAGTTCTTATTAGAGTTTAATCCCAATATTTTTTGGGAAAAAAATAGCCAGATGAGGTCCAGTTGAGTGAAAGAGGTTTGTCTGTTTGATAGAGGTGAACAACCAGCCCCCAAATATGGGACTTAATGCTCCATCTTAAATTTGGATCTCAGGACCCAAGGGCTCTCCTCTTGACAGGAGGTGCTCTGTGCTTTGATGACTGAGCATAGAGGAATGTCTGTTCATCTAATTTTCCCTGACTCTTCCTGCTGTCCTGATGGGTAGCCCAGTAGTGATATAGAAGGAACATTGAATATATATGACCTTTGGGGAAGAAACCACCAGATGTCACTCTAGACTAGGTTTTTGTCAAATTAGACTACCATATCCATTGTTTTCAAATATACTCAGAGGGAAAAAAATGAAATGGAGTATGTGCTTTCCACCTTAATGTTTCAGGTCATAAGAAAATTTCTGGAGCTGTCTTAAGGCATTAAGACAGTCGTTCATGAGAAACAAATACAAAAGAATGCTTTGGGTCCTGCTCCGTCTGTAATTACAGTTTAGTGCGGCAGGAGGAAAGAAATCAGTGCAAGTTATCAGTCTCTTCTGCTTGCAAGTGGAATAGACTGAGACAGGGGAAGTTAGAATGAGCAGAAGAAAACTTACAACTTAATAGAGGAAAGAACTGCAAGTCTTGAAGGGCATCTTAGACTCAAGCATATGGCAGGGAGATGGCGCTTGATGGGTTAAAGGAGGAAGGTGGGAAGGGGGATGGGGGGATAATGACTACCAGTTTTCCTTGGTCCTGGGAATTTACGAGGATTTTATGTACAGGATTTTATGTATGTATTAATAGGTGACACTCTAGTTTGTAGAGAGAAAAATGTTGCTGTTAGTGTTGTTTAGTCTCTAAGTCATGTCCAGCTCTTTGGCAACCCCATGGGCTGTAGCCCACCTGATTCCTCTGTCCATGGGATCTCCCAGGAAAAAATACTGACTTGGGTTGCTATTTCCTTCTCCAGATCTTCCTGACCCAGGGATCAAACCCACATCTGCACTGGCAGGCAAGTTCTTTATCACTGAGCCATCAGGGAAGCCCTAAGATAGAAGAGTTCTTATTAGAGTTTAATCCCAATATTTTTTGGGAAAAAAATAGCCAGATGAGGTCCAGTTGAGTGAAAGAGGTTTGTCTGTTTGATAGAGGTGAACAACCAGCCCCCAAATATGGGACTTAATGCTCCATCTTAAATTTGGATCTCAGGACCCAAGGGCTCTCCTCTTGACAGGAGGTGCTCTGTGCTTTGATGACTGAGCATAGAGGAATGTCTGTTCATCTAATTTTCCCTGACTCTTCCTGCTGTCCTGATGGGTAGCCCAGTAGTGATATAGAAGGAACATTGAATATATATGACCTTTGGGGAAGAAACCACCAGATGTCACTCTAGACTAGGTTTTGTCAAATTAGACTACCATATCCATTGTTTTCAAATATACTCAGAGGGAAAAAAATGAAATGGAGTATGTGCTTTCCACCTTAATGTTTCAGGTCATAAGAAAATTTCTGGAGCTGTCTTAAGGCATTAAGACAGTCGTTCATGAGAAACAAATACAAAAGAATGCTTTGGGTCCTGCTCCGTCTGTAATTACAGTTTAGTGCGGCAGGAGGAAAGAAATCAGTGCAAGTTATCAGTCTCTTCTGCTTGCAAGTGGAATAGACTGAGACAGGGGAAGTTAGAATGAGCAGAAGAAAACTTACAACTTAATAGAGGAAAGAACTGCAAGTCTTGAAGGGCATCTTAGACTCAAGCATATGGCAGGGAGATGGCGCTTGATGGGTTAGGAGGAGGTGGGAAGAGGATGGTGGATTGGAAGCATAATGGTATGAATGAGCCAGTCAGTTTGGACTCTTTGCGGGGTAGTGAGGAGAACAGTGAACCATCTAGAAAGGGTGAGTCAGAAAGGTCAGAAATAAGACCAGCAATGTAGCAGGTGGTTAAGAGTATGGACTCCAGAGTCAGGCTCTCTGGGTCTAAAGCCTAGCCCTGGCATGTGCTAACTGTGTAACATGCTTTAACACATGTTAACTGTGTATCATGCTTTGGGGCAGGAGACCCTAGCCTTTTTGGCTCCAGGGACTGGGTTTATAGAAAGCAATTTTTCCGCCAGTGGGATGGGGGATGGTCTGAGGATAACTCAATTGTATTACATGTATTGTGCACTTTATTTCTATTATTATGACATCAGCTCTACCTCAGATCATCAGACATTACATGCCCGAGGCTGGGGGCTCCTTTTGGGGGCATGCCGCTGACTCTTGCTGTGCCTCAGTTTCCTCAATTACCTAATATCTAGGATTGTGGAAAGATTAAATATGTTAATATCTTTCAAGTGCCCAGAACAGTATTTGCTGGCACTTAATAAATGCTACATTAAGTATTTGTTGAATAAATAAATTTTCTGCATAGAACTAAGCTTAAAACATCAAAATAAAGTTAATGACTGGGCTTCCCCTGGTGGTCCAGTGGGTAGGGACACCGCCTTGCAGTGCAAGGGGCGCCGGTTCGATCCCTGGCCTGGGAAGATCCCGCGTGCCACGGAGCGGCTGGACCTATGTGTCCAATCACCGAGCCGGAGCTCTGGAGCGCATGCGCCCAGAGCCGGTGCTCTGCAACGACAGATGCCACCGCGATGGGAGGCCCACAGAAGCCAAAGAATAAAGACGGATGAAAATAGAGAAATGAAAGAGCAATAGAAGTGGCCCGTCCGCTCCCCTCCCTCCCCAACCCGACCCCCGCCCAAAATAAATAAATAAATAAATCTTTAAAGTTAATGACTGAAAATAGACCTGGGATGTGCCCTGCTCAGCAGCTGTTCACCGGACACTGTACACAAGACAGTATGATGAGCACTGGAAAATGTTTAAAAAGCTGATAGGGTTGCTATTCATTTCTGCCATGTATTGATGCTAGCAAGTCAGTTAACTCCTTTAATGCCTTACTTCACCTCATCCTCTCCGAATGCATGGGGTAGGCATTATTATTACTGTCTCTATTTTATAAATGAGAGAAATAAGACCAGGAGAGATGGATTTATTCAAAGTCACACAAACAGTAAATGGGAAAGAGCCTGATCACTTAAATCACTAGTCTGAATATCTAAGAAGCATTGAAGGATATTATGAAATTACCTCATTTTTGAGCCAGGTACTTTTTTTTTGCCATTTAAAAAAAAAATTTGCTTTTTTGCTTTTACAGAGTTTTGTTGTTTACAGATATGTATAATTACAGATTAATCATATGTATATCCCATCCCCCACACCCCTCCAGGCCATTGTATAGACCCCATGTAAGATCTCTTAACCTACAGCACATTGACAATAGTTATCTCTTACATGTGCTAGCATAGGGCTCCATGTTACTCTTTCCATATCTCTTACCCACTCTTCCCTCTCCCCGATGTCAATAAGTCTGTTCTCTATGACTGTTTTTCCATCAACTTGAGCCAACTACTTTTTAAGTATCCCAATTTGTGGATGAATAGGCTGTCACATAGATATTAAAGGATTACTTCAAGGTCATTTGGGTTGAGCGATGACGGTATAAGAACCTACATATTCTGTCCCCAATCCAGTTCTGATAATGAGGTCTTGAAAGTAAGAAGAGACAACATCCATCTAGAGTATTATATATATATTTTAATTATTCAAAAAGACTGTTATGCAATGTCTCCTTCACTAAGACATAAATGAGAATACCACATTATTTTTCCCTATATGTCAGTATGACACTAATTCAAAGTATTATTTTCTATTATGGATGTAGATAAAAATGTCCCTGGAATTACTCCCTTTTCTGGTCTCCCTCATCTCAATATGCTGTTCCTTGTTTAGAGAGTTTCTCTTCCTATTATAATCTGTTTTGTCATCTGTCTCTACCATCAGAAGGCCTGCTTCTAATGACAGAACCAAGGCTTTGCTCAGGGGATGTCATCTTTACATTTCTTTCAACCCCACCAAATTTACACTTCAACAGATTGTACCAGCTCTAAGTGATTTCCCTGTGCAAACTGAAATTCAGGGAAAGTCACTCAACTCCTCCCAAGTCCCTGTGCATCCCCATTGTCCCTCCTAGTTGTGCTATATATAGTGCATAGAAATTCTTAGCTCCCACTGACAATCTTTCAAGGCTCATGACAAGCTGTTTTGGCTTTTGTCCTCTACTGACGTGCTTGTCATAAAGTAGACAGACTCTCAACTCACTCAACAAGAAGCAATCCTTCTACCCAAAGAAGAAATGAGCTGTTGTGCTCACTTTGTCTGTTGCTAGCATTATGAAATTACCTCATTTTTGCTTGCCATTTAAAAAAATTTGCTTTTTTGCTTTTACAGAGTTTTGTTGTTTACAGATATGTATAATTACAGATTAATCATATGTATATCCCATCCCCCACACCCCTCCAGGCCATTGTATAGACCCCATGTAAGATCTCTTAACCTACAGCACATTGACAATAGTTATCTCTTACATGTGCTAGCATAGGGCTCCATGTTACTCTTTCCATATCTCTTACCCACTCTTCCCTCTCCCCGATGTCAATAAGTCTGTTCTCTATGACTGTTTTTCCATCAACTTGAGCCAACTACTTTTTAAGTATCCCAATTTGTGGATGAATAGGCTGTCACATAGATATTAAAGGATTACTTCAAGGTCATTTGGGTTGAGCGATGACGGTATAAGAACCTACATATTCTGTCCCCAATCCAGTTCTGATAATGAGGTCTTGAAAGTAAGAAGAGACAACATCCATCTAGAGTATTATATATATATTTTAATTATTCAAAAAGACTGTTATGCAATGTCTCCTTCACTAAGACATAAATGAGAATACCACATTATTTTTTCCCTATATGTCAGTATGACACTAATTCAAAGTATTATTTTCTATTATGGATGTAGATAAAAATGTCCCTGGAATTACTCCCTTTTCTGGTCTCCCTCATCTCAATATGCTGTTCCTTGTTTAGAGAGTTTCTCTTCCTATTATAATCTGTTTTGTCATCTGTCTCTACCATCAGAAGGCCTGCTTCTAATGACAGAACCAAGGCTTTGCTCAGGGGATGTCATCTTTACATTTCTTTCAACCCCACCAAATTTACACTTCAACAGATTGTACCAGCTCTAAGTGATTTCCCTGTGCAAACTGAAATTCAGGGAAAGTCACTCAACTCCTCCCAAGTCCCTGTGCATCCCCATTGTCCCTCCTAGTTGTGCTATATATAGTGCATAGAAATTCTTAGCTCCCACTGACAATCTTTCAAGGCTCATGACAAGCTGTTTTGGCTTTTGTCCTCTACTGACGTGCTTGTCATAAAGTAGACAGACTCTCAACTCACTCAACAAGAAGCAATCCTTCTACCCAAAGAAGAAATGAGCTGTTGTGCTCACTTTGTCTGTTGCTAGCATTTTTATCTGGACCCTAGGATTGTGTGAAGACTCGCTGTGTTACAGAGGTATCTGCTGCTAAGGCTTTTATTCACAAACAGGAATGAAGAGGTAGAGTGGAAACTTCCCTGGGGAGTGTAGCACTTACACCAAAATGTGAGTGGACAGTTATCCCAAGCTGTATGTCCTTGGTCATGTGGGTCAGTTATTCTAAACACTGGGCAATGAGTTTTGGGGAGTGGTACACAGTTGCTTTCGTTCTGAATGTCATGGAGCACACGAACATAGTAAAACCACCAAGATTCAGTAGTGTAAAAAGAAAAAAATACACAAACATGCTTGCAGAATGTTTTCTAAGCCTACAGAAAGTACGGAAACCTATTACCAAATGTCTTATAGCAATACTGTTTCATGGAGCACAGTGTAGGACATGCTTGTTGAATTGTAAGAGCATAACTTTAGTTATGCAGAAACAAATGGCCAGTCCTGACTGTGTCAGCTACTTAGCCACAGTCATTCCTACTGAAACAAGGGGCTGCAAGTGCACACGCTGCTTGCTGCCAGACAGCACTCCATTCGGAGCACACACAGAATGTCAGTCAGTTCCACCACTCAGTATTCTGTTCGGTTCAGATGATTATTGTAGGGGAGAGGGGGGAGCAAAGCTTTCTTGATGACGAAAGCTGTATATGCTGATTTATATTCTATTGCAAGTCTGACACTCAGAGTAGTGTTAGCTACAGTGATTATAAGTAAACCACTTGACCTTTCTGATCTCAATTTCACTTTCTCTCAAATGATGCTGTTGGAAAATAAACAGATCTCTATAATTTTAACCTTGGTTGTTTCCCAGGAGCCCAGGGTTTGGGAACAAATTGAGCGTCTGTTCTAAACTTCTGACATAACCCATGAGAAACATAAGGAATTAACCTGCATCTTCATATCCAGCTTCAAAATAGAAGCAATTAATATTGTCTTGTGTGTTCAGAAGCTCAGTTATATTTGACTCTTTGCGACCTTATGGACTATAGCCTACAAGTCTCCTCTGTCCATGGGATTTTCTCAGAAAGAGTCTTACCTGTTCTAATTGTATGACTGGTGATACTGAACCCACAGGTTTTTTCTTTATTGTTTTTCAAAGTCCACAGATGCTACACAATAGAGAGATACAAAGGCCGATGGTAAACTTTAGCAGTATTGACTAGTATTTAGATGGTGTTATCTATAAAGGTGTCTCTTTCTTGGATGGTGAAGAGATTGGACTAGAAACCTTTCTGGTACAGTCAACATCTGAAGAACAAAATGGAGACGATTGCAAGATGCATGGGGATTTGGAAGACAGCATAGTACTTCAGAAGGAGTATGACTTTCGAGTCAAGTAGACCTAGATTTAAATTTCATCTCCATTAACTACTGTCTCTTGAACAGTTCTATTAGTCTTTACGGGTACTTATTTTCTCATTTACAAACCTCACAGGTTTGTTAAGAGGATTAAATGAGATAATGCTTTCAAAGTAACTCTTATTTTTGTACTTTAAAAAATAATAAAAAGATGAGAGAAAAAAAAACCAAAATACAAAGTTAGGACATAACTGTTTAAGAATACCAATGTGAAGACATAAAATGATGGTTACAAAATATTGCTTTAGACATGAAGATGGAGCCCACTGAAATTGCTCAGATAATTCAGTGGAAGAGGAGCACTGTTGAAGGTTTGAGGAGATTGGAAACTATGTCCATAGGCCAAAGATCGAGGCAACAGTGGAAACCTGGGCAGGAATATAGCCAATTAATAGGATAGAAATGTATAACATATATAGGTTCTAATCTATTAGGAGATAAAGCCAGACTCAAGGGGAGCTCATAAAGAGAGCTCTGACTAGCCTGGAGGGAAACTGGACTCAGCATGATGACAAGGCTAAAGGCATCAGGCGAGTCAGCATAATATTTACTCCCCAGGGCTAGCACCATCGGTGACAGAATTGAGTTTACTTAACCATAATTGAAATCGATAGAACTTTAGGGGCCTGCAGTTAAAAAAGATCACTTGATCTTGCAGAATGAGTTCTCCAGAACTGTTTCATTTAGAAATAGTTCCTGTTCATAGCGCTTGTTATTACATCATGTTATTCTCAACATCCAAAGCACTTTCATATACATTATTCCAGTGGGCATCAGCATAGCTAACAGGTCTCTCTGTGGTACAAAGAACCTAATTCTCAGAAAGGTCAGGTGATTAACACAAATCTTCACAACCAATACTTAGGAGAAGTAGGAAAGGTACCAACATTTTAAACTGAGGTAACAGCTTTCCTCAGAATGAAATCATGTCTATCCCTAAGCGTGAAACTTACCACTGACCATCCATCCTTTTTACTTGTACTAGATGGAAGGAAATAGTGAAAGAGAAGTTTCCCCAGAAGGGAGAGTAGAGATGCAGTTGGCAGACACAGCTGTCACAGCTTAAGGGATATTTCTGAATATAAGCCAATTGATTGTTATTTAGCTCAAAAATAATTGCCAGATGACAGTGTGATTATTAGAGTGCATCTGTGAGAGATTGTGCAAGATGAGAAACACAACTGCAGTTGTGGATTATTTAAATCAGAGAGGATAAATAAATTGCACTCAAACTATGCTTTCTTTTCCATGACCATGATGGACATCAGTCATGAATTATGACATTCTTTCCCATGGCATTTGGATGGAGCCTCACAGTTCTCTATTTGGTGGCCCCAACAGGCACTGAAAAGTATTCAGAACTGGCTTAAAAGTCTGCCTTTGCCTTTCAAGTCCAAGGCCATATTCAAAATCCCATTTTCTTTTCTAGGTAATATCCAGAGAAAATGTATCACTCCCTTTATTATGCCTGAAACCTATTGACAAGATAGCATGCATTATTACAATTCACGCAAAATTATGTAAACATTCCCAAGAACATGAAATCTGTACTGAAGCTGACAAACCCAGTACTTTTGTTTGTTCAACAGCTTTGAGTATATTGTCATTTCCACTTGTGAGAAGACAAAGTGGCTTTCCAGTCGTCACTGATGAATTTCCTTCGTCAAAAGCATGACTGTTGTGTAGTTATTTCTTGCACAACAAGAAATTAATTTTATTTCAGGGACCCAGAGAAGTCAGTTATTTCCTTGGAGGAAAGGACTTCACCTAGTACATGGCTCTTTGTTACTAGCACAGAAACCAGCTATTTGATTCCTAAGGCTTAAGGCAGCACTTTAAATCAGAATTTTACTTCTTTACCATAATTGAGCCCTTGGCACTCAGTGTCACAAAGCCACCTGAAAGTGTAGAGCTGTATTGGAACTAATGATCTGTCAGTCACTGGAGGGCCTTTCTCAAAACCTGTCTGCTTATATGTTTACCTCCATGTTCCTTTACCCCCCGCCCACTTTCTTTCTTTGTTCTGGTGTCCTTGGGGGCAGGGAAGTGTTGAAAGCAAATGTACATTTTTTAAAAGTTTCTCCACCTGGCATCCTCCCCCTGCCTCTAATGAGAAACTCCCATGACAGGGAAAGAAAAATGAGGCACTGTTAGATGTGAGTCTTGGTCCTGCCATTTTTCCTAGGTAATCTGGGGTATAATACAGGTCTTATTTGGCTACAAGACCAAATCAAACTGGTCTCAGCAAAAAGAGGGGGATGTGGACTCACATACTGAAAATGTGCCAGGTTGATTCTGACTGGAGTCCAAGCAGCGTTGGAAGGAAATATATTTCTCCATCTCTTCAGCTCTTCTTCCCTCTGTATAGGTGCTCCTCTCTGAGTCTCAAGCAGGTTGTGTTACTTCTCTCTGATCATTCAACAAACTTCCAAAGAGGGAGAGGATTTCTTTCCCCAATGAGCCTCACAAGGCCTTAGCCCCACCCTTTGGCCTAACTTGTCTCCTGAGACCATTCCGGAATCAGTCACCTGTCCTTGTACCAGTGGATTTGGAGCAGCCTGATGTGTTTACTCCTGAGCAGAGAGGATGCTGCTCAGTACTTGCTGGGCAGTCGTGGTTGTCTGTGGTGGACATCTATGCCAACCAGATGTTACCTGTGGTGTATGCTCCCCCTGTTCGTAGATTACAGGCCTGTTCTGAGAATTGAGAACAGATGTGATTTTTCTTGAGTCTCAAAATCTGGAATTGTGATTTTTCTCAAAGGAAAAATCATATTAAAATGATTTCCTATACATTTTCCTCATAGGAAAATGGTACTAGAAGAAAAGGAAATGATAACTGTTTTCTAGGGACAGATATGTGTCTGGGGTCATAATTTCCCCATATGTAAAATAGAAAATATAAATCAGTTGGTCTTATATTTTGCCTAAGCATTTTAATTTTCTAAGAAAACAACAGTCTTATAGCCTTCAACTGTATGTGTTATACATTTTATATTGAATGTACTGATACAAAATAAACACATGCACATCCCTGTGTCCATGTGCATGCTTGTACAGATAGCACTCAGCTTGTACACCCTGTATACACCTGAGGAGAAGCCACCAGGGTTCCCAAATGAACGTGACAGAGCCAGTTACATAACTGTGTTTCTTAGTAGACAGCATTTTTAAAAATGTTTCATGTCTGATTTTGGTTTGTTAAACCATTTAAGAGGATTTTACAACTGGTATGAGTCTCTTAGAAATAAAATGTTGTAATGCAGAGGTGTACATCTCAAATGTGGGAATTGTAGGTACTCTAACCAGAAGTGGGTCATAACATTGAGGAAAAGTAACATTGGAGCAATGCCAGGGTCAGTGCCATCATTTAGGGAGGGAGTAATTAGCTCCAAAAACATCTGTCTGACTTTGACTGCTTTTCTTGACATGTTCCTGTTCTCATGAGTATCATGGTTATTTTCATGAATGTCCTCTTCCTCACAGTCTTTGCAATATCTCCATTCTAACCTATTATCAAACAATAAAAATATGCCCCTTTCCTAGAATGTGACTTATATAATATGTCAGTGTGATTGAAAATTTGAACTAGAGTGAAGCTTTTGGTAACTTAAAAATCAAAGCATATTAGACCTTGTGTAGTCCATGTGAATTTTCTTTGCTACTGTTATTATAATCTATTCCTAGGGCTGAAAGACTTTCTCTCTTCTCTACATCTTGCAAATGTTTCACACAGCGTTATTAGATAAGAATTTCAAATCCAAACCATGGACCCAGCACAAAACACTCCATCTCATTCATGTGAAAATCACTTATTGAATGCTATTCTGTGTAAGGCTGGGTTATATATAAAGATGAATCACTGCCTTATAGAGATAAGACCTGGACATACATCATTACAGTACAAGATAGATAGTAATATGTGTCATTTGAGGGGAATAGATACATTGCTATGAGAGATAATAGGATAAAGAAATCATTTGTTGGAGAGGGGCTATGCAGTGATGTACTTGGGCATTTTTCCGCTCCAAGTAAATGACTTCATTCAAACGTGCTTAGGCTCAAGGCAAAAGCATGTTCACATTTAATTCTGGAAGGAAGAGAAGGCATCAAGAAGGAGAAATCTAAGCTGAACCCTTGAGAAACCAGTAAGATTTAGAATGAATTCAATTCCAAGGAATCCTGCTCGGGGCTCACATAACCTTGAAGAAGAAAGACTTAAACCTTTTCACACCCATTAGATGTTTAGCTGGAGGGTGACATCTATTTGTCAGAATTAAAAGTAGATGCCCCAGTATGGATGCAGATGGGAAGAGGAAAAGCTGAGCACAAGCCATTGTCTGAGGATGCAGGTCACCCTGTGGAATGGAGAAAGGCAGAGGGGGGCTAGGGAGGGAGTCCTGCATCTGCTTCCAGGGAGGTATGGACCAGCTACCTAGAGCAAGGAGGGGCCTGTGGATTAAAAAAAAAAAAAGAATTGACATAATTGGGCAGGCATTATGACGAGCAGTGGTACAAGTGGGATATTTGGGGAATACATGCAGTCTTCTCTAAAAACAAAATTGTTATTTCTCAGCATGAAAAGGAACTAAATGGCCTGTGTTTTCTCCCCGTAGAAAGGCTCTGTTCTGGGTGTTGAGAATACAGCAGCAAAAAAGGAAAAGTCCCTTGTAGTTTATATTCTTCTGTGGGGAGGGAATAAGTCAACAGTAATTACATATGACTTGTGTTATGGCAAATGCTGTCTAAGACTGGGCTTGAATCATTTGAAATAGTCAACCCAACTATCTATTCTGGTTCTTAGTCCTAATTTAAGGTTTTCCTTACTAGAAGTCACTGGGCTTCCCTGATGGCTCAGATAGTTAAGAATCTGCCTGGAATTCAAGAGACGTGGGTTGGGTTAAGAAGATCCCTTGGAGGGGGAATGGCTATCCACTCCAGTGTTCATGCCTGGAAAATTCCACGGACAGAGGAGCCTGGCAGGCTACAGAGAGCCCATGGGTTACAAATAGTCAGACATGACTGAGTGATTAACATACACATGGTCATTGGATAATCCTTTTTTTTTTTTTTTTTTTGATTTTGGCCTCTTCTATTGGTGTTTTATTTATTTATTTTCATCCATCTTTATTCTTTGGCCTGTATGGGCCTCCGATTGCAGTGGCCTCTCTCACTGCAGAGCACCAGCTCTGGGCACATGTACTCCAGAGCGCTGGCTCATAATTAGACACACCAGCCCAGCAGCTGCTCTGTGGCACTGGGATCCTCCCGTGTCAGGGATCAAACTGGTGTCCCCTGCACTGCAAGGCAGACTCTTTACCCACTGTACCACCAGGAAAGTCCCCCTTTTATTTCTTTAATTCATGCATGTATTCAACAATTATCGGAGCATCTATGATCTTCCAGGCACTATGATAGGCATTAGCGTGCAATAGCAAACAAGAGAAGAGCTTATATTCTAGAAGAGTGTCATCTAATAGAGTTTTCTATTGTCCTATGTCTGCTGCCCAATGAGGTGCCACCAGCTACTTGGGGTTACTGATCACTGAAGCTGCCCAAAAATGAAGTTTTTTTAAAGACTGAAGTCCCAAAGGAGAAGAAAGGGCAAAAAATCTGATTATTTCTCAGCTTTGAAAAGGGAAGGGTACATGCAGTCTTCTAAAACAAAATTGTTATTTCTCAGCATGAAAAGGAACTAAATGGCCTGTGTTTTCTCCCCGTAGAAAGGCTCTGTTCTGGGTGTTGAGAATACAGCAGCAAAAAAGGAAAAGTCCCTTGTAGTTTATATTCTTCTGTGGGGAGGGAATAAGTCAACAGTAATTACATATGACTTGTGTTATGGCAAATGCTGTCTAAGACTGGGCTTGAATCATTTGAAATAGTCAACCCAACTATCTATTCTGGTTCTTAGTCCTAATTTAAGGTTTTCCTTACTAGAAGTCACTGGGCTTCCCTGATGGCTCAGATAGTTAAGAATCTGCCTGGAATTCAAGAGACGTGGGTTGGGTTAAGAAGATCCCTTGGAGGGGGAATGGCTATCCACTCCAGTGTTCATGCCTGGAAAATTCCACGGACAGAGGAGCCTGGCAGGCTACAGAGAGCCCATGGGTTACAAATAGTCAGACATGACTGAGTGATTAACATACACATGGTCATTGGATAATCCTTTTTTTTTTTTTTTTTTTTGATTTTGGCCTCTTCTATTGGTGTTTTATTTATTTATTTTCATCCATCTTTATTCTTTGGCCTGTATGGGCCTCCGATTGCAGTGGCCTCTCTCACTGCAGAGCACCAGCTCTGGGCACATGTACTCCAGAGCGCTGGCTCATAATTAGACACACCAGCCCAGCAGCTGCTCTGTGGCACTGGGATCCTCCCGTGTCAGGGATCAAACTGGTGTCCCCTGCACTGCAAGGCAGACTCTTTACCCACTGTACCACCAGGAAAGTCCCCCTTTTATTTCTTTAATTCATGCATGTATTCAACAATTATCGGAGCATCTATGATCTTCCAGGCACTATGATAGGCATTAGCGTGCAATAGCAAACAAGAGAAGAGCTTATATTCTAGAAGAGTGTCATCTAATAGAGTTTTCTATTGTCCTATGTCTGCTGCCCAATGAGGTGCCACCAGCTACTTGGGGTTACTGATCACTGAAGCTTGACTAACCTGATTAAGAAACTGAAGTTTTAATTTTATGCTGGGAAAGACTGAAGTCAAAGGAGAAGAGGGCAGCAAAGAATGAGATGGTCAGATTGCATCACTGACTCAATGGACATGAATTTGAGCAAACTCTGGGAGATAGTGGAGGACAGGGAGTGCGATGTGCTTTAGTACCTGGGGTCACAAAGAGTCAGATGTGACTTAGTGACTGAACAATAATTTTCATTCATTTAAGTTAATGTGACTACTGAGTTATACAGCATATTTCTACAAATAATACATTTTAAATAAGGAATCAAGAGCTCTATCATGCAGAAATCAGTCAGTATGTATGTTGGTTCCATCAAATGCACCATGCTGTCTCCTGAGGCATGCCTGGTCCTTGTTTTCCAGCCCAGTGATCACCTCCTAATGAATACTTCTTAATAGAACCAAACTCCTGCAGCACCTCACAGTATCAGTCCATCACATTTGATCATCTGCCTTCTCTACTATGTGATTCACTAGGAAAATACCACTCCTTCCCTTTGGGACAAAAAGTCAGACAAGGTCCATACTTGAAAGACATATGAGAAACTAAATACTCATTAAGAAAACATTTAAAAGGTTTTTTTTTTTTTCATTTTTTACAGTATTGCTTCTAGTGTTTTTTTTTTCCTTCATATTTTGCTTTTTTGGCCATGAAGCTTGCGGGATCTTAGCTCCCCAATCAGGGATCAAATCCGTGCCCCCTATACTATAAGTGGGAAATCTTAACCACTGGATCACCAGTGAAGTCCCAAGAAATGTCTTAATAAGAATAGTCAGTTATAAATGATTAAACCTAGGATGAAAATGATTCTATGCTATTACTGCTAGAAAGAAGCTAGCTGATGAGGTCTGGGGACCCTTACTTGAAAGCTTAGGAGAAGTATTCAACAATTATCGGAGCATCTATGATCTTCCAGGCACTATGATAGGCATTAGCGTGCAATAGCAAACAAGAGAAGAGCTTATATTCTAGAAGAGTGTCATCTAATAGAGTTTTCTATTGTCCTATGTCTGCTGCCCAATGAGGTGCCACCAGCTACTTGGGGTTACTGATCACTGAAGCTTGACTAACCTGATTAAGAAACTGAAGTTTTAATTTTATGCTGGGAAAGACTGAAGTCAAAGGAGAAGAGGGCAGCAAAGAATGAGATGGTCAGATTGCATCACTGACTCAATGGACATGAATTTGAGCAAACTCTGGGAGATAGTGGAGGACAGGGAGTGCGATGTGCTTTAGTACCTGGGGTCACAAAGAGTCAGATGTGACTTAGTGACTGAACAATAATTTTCATTCATTTAAGTTAATGTGACTACTGAGTTATACAGCATATTTCTACAAATAATACATTTTAAATAAGGAATCAAGAGCTCTATCATGCAGAAATCAGTCAGTATGTATGTTGGTTCCATCAAATGCACCATGCTGTCTCCTGAGGCATGCCTGGTCCTTGTTTTCCAGCCCAGTGATCACCTCCTAATGAATACTTCTTAATAGAACCAAACTCCTGCAGCACCTCACAGTATCAGTCCATCACATTTGATCATCTGCCTTCTCTACTATGTGATTCACTAGGAAAATACCACTCCTTCCCTTTGGGACAAAAAGTCAGACAAGGTCCATACTTGAAAGACATATGAGAAACTAAATACTCATTAAGAAAACATTTAAAAGGTTTTTTTTTTTTTTTTTTTTCATTTTTTACAGTATTGCTTCTAGTGTTTTTTTTTTCCTTCATATTTTGCTTTTTTGGCCATGAAGCTTGCGGGATCTTAGCTCCCCAATCAGGGATCAAATCCGTGCCCCCTATACTATAAGTGGGAAATCTTAACCACTGGATCACCAGTGAAGTCCCAAGAAATGTCTTAATAAGAATAGTCAGTTATAAATGATTAAACCTAGGATGAAAATGATTCTATGCTATTACTGCTAGAAAGAAGCTAGCTGATGAGGTCTGGGGACCCTTACTTCCTGAAAGCTTAGGAGAGGATGCATGGGAGTGGTAAAAGGATAAGAAATTCACTTAAAAATAACAACTATTTTTAAAGCTGTCAGTTCTTGATTTGGGTTTCCTCTCTGAATGTGTAGATAGTCAGGCTTTAGAGATAAGTGATTGATGCAGGGAGATGCAGTCCTTATGCAGATGAAATGCCCACGGTAGGGGGGCCAGCAAAGAGCTGTGTTTTTCAGCTGTCACTTCTGTCAGCTTCATTGATTTCGAAAATTGTCAGGGACTCGCATTATAGAATGTAGATTCCTCTGGAGGCAATGCTCATATATATTTTTCTCTGTACAATCATGGTACATTAGTTTGGGTTCTAGAGCCCAGGGAATCACCGCTAACTGATGAAGGGGAAAAAAAAAAAGAAAGTAAAATGTCATTATATGCTTTGTTCTGTAAAAATAGAACTTTTCATTAAAATAACAGTATGCATTATAGATATGCTAATTTTTAACCTCATGACTAACACTGGCTTGGACAACTTTAACTTTTTCAACTTGCCTAGTACAGCACCAAACATATTATTGTACACTGCACAGGCAGGTTTTTTTTTTTTTTTCCATGACCCACTGTGATACTAAAAGCATATAAATAAGAGTACGTCTTTTGAACTAGTTACTATCTAGCCTTGTCCGAATTCTTTCACAAGTGTGGTGTAATTTCATAGTCCAAGTAGTCCCATGAGAGGTTATGGAATAGAACATTACCTATCCCTTGCTAACAGGAACCGTGAGGTCACTTTTTTGTACTTTGGAAGCAGGAATGAACTGTGGACAGAACGAAGTCAGAATACAGCCCACTGTGCAATTTTCCTCTCTTCTTGATGGAGAGGAGAATAGTATAGACTCTCCGCTGCCTCTATTTTAACATTCAATGTCATGTGCTAGTAAAACCATAGATTAGATTTGACAGAAGTCTTTAGATTTAGAGAAAGAAAAAGCGTATGTATCAGAAATCTTTGTATTACAGGCAACCAAATTGTAACACATCATGGTCCAAAGACAAATCATGGTCTAGAGGTTATCAATTCCTATAGTTAAGAAATCCAGAGAGGGATGGCTTCAGAGCTCTAGAAATGAAGTCATGACCTGCCCCTCCTCTCTTAGTTCTCTTGATTGGTTCCATAGTCAGATAGGCCCTCTGCCCTTGTTGTTACTCAATTCATATTTACAAAAGAGCCCTCCATATTTTAAAGATGAAGTAATAGGGGGCTTCCCTGGTGGTCCAGTGGGTAGGGACACCGCCTTGCAGTTCAAGGGGTGCCAGTTCGATCCCTGGCCTGGGAAGATCCCACGTGCCGCGGAGCGGCTGGACCCATGTGTCCAATTACCAAGCCGGATCTCTGGAACACATGCGCCCAGAGCCGGTGCTCTGTGACAACAGAGGCCACCGCGATGGGAGACCCACACGGGCCAAAGAAAAAAGATGGATGAAAATAGAGAAATGAAAGACCAATAGAAGTGGCCTGCCTGCCCCCCCCCCCCCCCCCCCCAAAAAGATGAAGTAACAGATAGTGGCAGGGACACAGAAAGTGACAGGCAGGAAATCTGGATTCGGATCTCAGTTCTACCACTGGAACCTCACCTGTCAGGATAATTGGAGAAGGGTAAATAGGCTCCTACGATTAAATCCTTCTAGATGCAGACCTAGAATGAAGTGAGGAGTGTGCAGGGGGAGATAGGGAGGACAGTTGGAGGGGGAGCAGGTTGGTCACAGAATTTCCAAGCAAAAAAAATGTTCTCTCTGTTGGACTCACATACATCTCATGCTCACCCTGAACCACTTAGGGGATCTTGAGAAATGAAGTGCCACCTATGTGCCTGTGTTACCTGAGCAGTGGAGAAGTGGAGGAGACAGAAACTTGAAATAGGGGCTGTTTATTGCTGCAAGTATGCTGAATGCATTCTGTATGACCCTCTCTTAAAATAGATACACTATCCAATATTACGTTCACTGATACCCTGAAAATCAGGCCTCTGATCACCACCTTTTTAGTCCTGTGAGCGAATCCCCTTGGCGAGCCGTTCACAGAACTAGAATCCATCTCCCTGCTTTCCCCCTGGAAGGACTCCCCCGACACACGATGCCCCGAGGGGAACTGGGCTGTTCCAGATGGCTTTGATCCGTGCCAGTACTCTTCATTATGTAAACTTTCCTTCTGACAGCTCACGCGGAACATGTCACATCTTGAAAGAGGAGTTTTCATTAACTACTTTGCTGCTGCCAAATGGAATCAATGTATCATATGGCCCTCTGCCAGAATGTCAGGGAGAGAGATGGTTCTTTCTACAGCAGTGGCCTGGCTCCCATTGCCAAGCGGAAACCTCCTATTTTTCAAAGATCAATGCATTTCCTAGCGCATGTAGCAGGCAAAGGTTACACAGTCAATGGCAGAATTGAGAATAAAATCCAGGTTTCCTGACTCTCTGTGTTGTGCTCTTTCTACTGTATACTGCTTAATCTTTAAAATCTGAAATGTCATTTTAAAAATATGAGTCAAGTAAAGTTTGATAAAGGGTATGCATTTATTATAAAAAGAAATTTGGCCACCATCTCTAGTTCTCTCTCCCATCTCTGCCATATGTAGTGAGTGAGTACATTCCATTTTTTTTTTTTTTTATCTTAAGTACTTCTAAAAGTCTTACTTTTTTGGATCTTCACTCTCTAGACGACCATCATCTTTCCCTTAGGTGACTGGTCAATCCCTAATGGATTCTCTGCTCACAGCAACAAACAAAGTCATATAAACCATTAATCTAGCCCTGACTGTCCCTTACAGAAAGCTTTTCGATTGTGCCCTTTGCCTTCACCTCAACGTTTAAGTCTTTGATGATGCCTCCCCCACTACTTTTCTTGCCCAATCCCAGATCCATTCTCCATCATGGCACAGTTACCTTTTCTTTATTTTTTATAATTGTGTTTTACAGGTTTTGTAAAATTGTGCTTTAGTGTTGTGCTTCTACTATACACCAAGGTGAATCAGCTATGGATATATGTATATCTCCTCCTCTTTGGCCTTCCTTCCCACTTAGGTCACCACAGAGCTCTGAGTAGAGTTCCCTCTGCTAGACAGTAGGTTCTCATGAGTTGTATATTTTATACACAGTATCAGTACTGTATATGTGTCAATACCTATCTCCTAGTTAATTCCTCCCCTTTCTCCCTTGGGGTCCATTCGTCATGTTTGTTTTCTACGTCTGTGTCTATTTTTCCTTTCTAAAATGTGTCAATACCTGTTCCAGATGGCTTTGATCCTCTCTTTTGTAAACTTTCCTTCTGACAGCTCACGCGGAACATGTCACATCTTGAGAGGAGTTTTCATTAACTACTTTGCTGCCAAATGGAATCAATGTATCATATGGCCCTCTGCCAGAATGTCAGGGAGAGATGGTTCTTTCTACAGCAGTGGCCTGGCTCCCATTGCCAAGCGGAAACCTCCTATTTTTCAAAGATCAATGCATTTCCTAGCGCATGTAGCAGGCAAAGGTTACACAGTCAATGGCAGAATTGAGAATAAAATCCAGGTTTCCTGACTCTCTGTGTTGTGCTCTTTCTACTGTATACTGCTTAATCTTTAAAATCTGAAATGTCATTTTAAAAATATGAGTCAAGTAAAGTTTGATAAAGGGTATGCATTTATTATAAAAAGAAATTTGGCCACCATCTCTAGTTCTCTCTCCCATCTCTGCCATATGTAGTGAGTGAGTACATTCCATTTTTTTTTTTTTTTATCTTAAGTACTTCTAAAAGTCTTACTTTTTTGGATCTTCACTCTCTAGACGACCATCATCTTTCCCTTAGGTGACTGGTCAATCCCTAATGGATTCTCTGCTCACAGCAACAAACAAAGTCATATAAACCATTAATCTAGCCCTGACTGTCCCTTACAGAAAGCTTTTCGATTGTGCCCTTTGCCTTCACCTCAACGTTTAAGTCTTTGATGATGCCTCCCCCACTACTTTTCTTGCCCAATCCCAGATCCATTCTCCATCATGGCACAGTTACCTTTTCTTTATTTTTTATAATTGTGTTTTACAGGTTTTGTAAAATTGTGCTTTAGTGTTGTGCTTCTACTATACACCAAGGTGAATCAGCTATGGATATATGTATATCTCCTCCTCTTTGGCCTTCCTTCCCACTTAGGTCACCACAGAGCTCTGAGTAGAGTTCCCTCTGCTAGACAGTAGGTTCTCATGAGTTGTATATTTTATACACAGTATCAGTACTGTATATGTGTCAATACCTATCTCCTAGTTAATTCCCCCCCTCCCCTTTCTCCCTTGGGGTCCATTCGTCATGTTTGTTTTCTACGTCTGTGTCTATTTTTCTGCTTTGCAAATAAGATCATCTGTACCAATTTTCTAGATTCTGCATGTATGAGTTCATATGCAATATTTGCTTTTCTCTTTTCGACTTCAGTCTGTATGACACACTCCATCCACGTCTCTGCAAATGACCTCTTTCTTGGAAACAGCCAACTTTCTTTTCTTTGATTTCAAGGACTTTGGCCGTACTTGGAGTGTTATATTCCTTCCCCAAGTTTCCACTCCCTCCTATTAAGGTCTGCTTATTCTTTTTTTTTTAAATTATTTATTTATTTGGCTGTACTGGGTCTTAGTTGTGGCATGTGGAATCTAGTTCCCTGACCAGGGATCGAACCCAGGTCCCCTGCATTGGGAACACAGAGTCTCAACCACTGGACCACCAGGGAAGTCCTTTTTTTAAACTGTTCATTCTTTAGGTCTCAGTTTAGAGTCTCTCATTCTTACAACGCCTTCCTCATCCCTCAGTCTGGCTTAGTTACCTCTACTGCTTGTCTCCAGAGCATCCTAGAGTGTTCTAGCCCAACTGAGGTGTTTTCTTTCACACCACACCCCCTGTCCCTTTATGTACACATACACACCACACACACACATGCCATTCACTGTCATGGTTTTGTGATTCCAGCGCATTAACTGAAGACTTGGAAGCTCTGGGGAAGGAGCATCCTGCAGAACAGGGTGCTTTGCCTCTCCCAGGCCCTGTCTTTCACCTCTCCTTCATATCTTGGTTTACCAAAGTGAAGAGTCTTCTCTGTGACAAACACAACATGTGCCTGAGGCAATTGTAATTATTAGTCACACTTTCTTTCTTTTATAATCACTTTTAACCTCCACATAAAAGGAAGTGTTTCTCTTAGAACATGTGTAGATCAAGTCCTGACTCCTTTATCTACAGAAGCAGTTTCCTCAGTTTCTTCATTCAAATCTATATGTAAGTGACAATGCTCTGTAGAGTTCAGGTCCCCAGGATAATTCAATCTAAATTGAGACAGTAGGTTCTCATGAGTTGTATATTTTATACACAGTGTATATGTGTCAATACCTATCTCCTAGTTAATTCCCCCCCTCCCCTTTCTCCCTTGGGGTCCATTCGTCATGTTTGTTTTCTACGTCTGTGTCTATTTTTCTGCTTTGCAAATAAGATCATCTGTACCAATTTTCTAGATTCTGCATGTATGAGTTCATATGCAATATTTGCTTTTCTCTTTTCGACTTCAGTCTGTATGACACACTCCATCCACGTCTCTGCAAATGACCTCTTTCTTGGAAACAGCCAACTTTCTTTTCTTTGATTTCAAGGACTTTGGCCGTACTTGGAGTGTTATATTCCTTCCCCAAGTTTCCACTCCCTCCTATTAAGGTCTGCTTATTCTTTTTTTTTTAAATTATTTATTTATTTGGCTGTACTGGGTCTTAGTTGTGGCATGTGGAATCTAGTTCCCTGACCAGGGATCGAACCCAGGTCCCCTGCATTGGGAACACAGAGTCTCAACCACTGGACCACCAGGGAAGTCCTTTTTTTTTTAAACTGTTCATTCTTTAGGTCTCAGTTTAGAGTCTCTCATTCTTACAACGCCTTCCTCATCCCTCAGTCTGGCTTAGTTACCTCTACTGCTTGTCTCCAGAGCATCCTAGAGTGTTCTAGCCCAACTGAGGTGTTTTCTTTCACACCACACCCCCTGTCCCTTTATGTACACATACACACCACACACACACATGCCATTCACTGTCATGGTTTTGTGATTCCAGCGCATTAACTGAAGACTTGGAAGCTCTGGGGAAGGAGCATCCTGCAGAACAGGGTGCTTTGCCTCTCCCAGGCCCTGTCTTTCACCTCTCCTTCATATCTTGGTTTACCAAAGTGAAGAGTCTTCTCTGTGACAAACACAACATGTGCCTGAGGCAATTGTAATTATTAGTCACACTTTCTTTCTTTTATAACCACTTTTAACCTCCACATAAAAGGAAGTGTTTCTCTTAGAACATGTGTAGATCAAGTCCTGACTCCTTTATCTACAGAAGCAGTTTCCTCAGTTTCTTCATTCAAATCTATATGTAAGTGACAATGCTCTGTAGAGTTCAGGTCCCCAGGATAATTCACATCTAAATTGGAATTGAATTCTTGAGAAAAATTATCTTCATCTGGCAGTAAACTTTTAGGAAGCATCCTAAGAAGGACTAGGTTATTGGAGTGAGCAGGGGTCTTGAATCTCTCAGAATCTTACCTTGTAGCTCTCTGTCCAAGTCCTGGAGCCTCAGGGTAAGATGCTTCATATTTATGACCCCATGACTAGTTTTTCCCTCAAGTTAAAATGCTAATCATTTGTGGGGTGTGTGTGTGTGTGTGTGTGTACACACCCTGACATAAGGGACTAATAATTCTTTCCTGGATCAAGTTAGCAACCTCTTAAGCAAATTCACTCCTTCAACTTTGGTTCTTCTGTGGCTGGTTCTCAACATGGTAGCTTGAATAAATTTTTGAATAAGTAGTCCTATCCGTCCTCTGTTCAAGCCTCCAAAGGCTGCTTATTTTATTGAGTAAAAGCCAGGGTGCTTAGGATGGTCTCAAGGACGGGATCATCCCTGCTACCATGCTGTTTGTCGTACTGGCACTGCCCTCTCATTCATCCCACTCTGGCCACACTATCCTTGGAGTTCCTCACTAAGGCCAGGCCTGCTCCCATGCCTTGACATTAAAAGGGCTGTTTTCTTGGCTGGACACACTGTCCTCTCCTACCCAAGTTTCACCTGCTTCCCACCTTTGTCTCCTTCAAATTTGGCTCACATGCCCTTTTGCAACAAGGCCTGCCTTGATCACCCAATTTAAAATGATCACTTCCCCACAGCTCTTTTGATCTATCACTTTTCTATTTTTTTCCATGCCTTGTATCTAAAATTCACCTACTTACTAGGCTTATTATTTCTCTCCCTCAGATAGAACACAGCCTTCCAAAACTCGGCTGTTTGTTTGTGCTTTCCACGGATGTGTGATGTACCTCTGTCATCTGGAATAGGCGCTCAATAAATATTGGTTGAATAAATGAATATAACATTGCCTACTTTACACTTTCTTCAACCTATCTATGAAGGGTTTATAAACCTTTTAAGTCAAATTATAAACTGCCAGTTAGTTACAACTAAGGATGTAACAGCTCTTGTATTAACTTACCTCATGGTTAGACTTGATATTCTGCTGTTTAAAAAATGCATCTTATAGAGAAAGTTCTCAGCTAACTTGTAAATCCTCCTTGTTTTTTTGTTGTTTGCCATCTCCTTACTCACTGCTTTTAACCCTTTCTGTTGGTTCCTATCATGAATGTTTGATATCATTACCAGGCTCATCTTCCTATCTTGCCTCACACTGATTAAGCCCTATCTTTGCATCTTTTCCGTAGAGATATCTTTTCCTTTTGAGAAAAGTCTTCACTCCACTATTTGATAGTCCCTCATTCATCTAACAACATCACCTTTATAGGCATAACTAGAAAGATGAGAAAATTGCTTTTATCACTATTCTAAATAGATACCATGTTTATTACTAAATATAATGCATTTAATGAATAGGGTGACCCAAATGTATACATAGAGCTGCTTTAATCTCACTATATATGATTTCAAAATATTTCCTACTGCCCAAAACTAAGTGACTTAAGTCTACACCAATTACTTTTCATGTATCTGAAGTTTCCTGAGCCGAGCGGGGTATATCTGCTTCATATCATCTCAGGTCATGTAATATGGCTGCAGTGTTCTGGAGAACCGCTTACCTTCTATGGCCTCTCATTATTTGGTCATTTGTTCCAAGGTTCTGTTCACCATAGAGACTGTCTTCCTTGAGTGAAAGAGAAACTGTCAGGCCTGGAGTCCAAACCAGCATAGGAATTCTGGTCACCTGCTTCCCACCTTTGTCTCCTTCAAATTTGGCTCACATGCCCTTTTGCAACAAGGCCTGCCTTGATCACCCAATTTAAAATGATCACTTCCCCACAGCTCTTTTGATCTATCACTTTTCTATTTTTTTCCATGCCTTGTATCTAAAATTCACCTACTTACTAGGCTTATTATTTCTCTCCCTCAGATAGAACACAGCCTTCCAAAACTCGGCTGTTTGTTTGTGCTTTCCACGGATGTGTGATGTACCTCTGTCATCTGGAATAGGCGCTCAATAAATATTGGTTGAATAAATGAATATAACATTGCCTACTTTACACTTTCTTCAACCTATCTATGAAGGGTTTATAAACCTTTTAAGTCAAATTATAAACTGCCAGTTAGTTACAACTAAGGATGTAACAGCTCTTGTATTAACTTACCTCATGGTTAGACTTGATATTCTGCTGTTTAAAAAATGCATCTTATAGAGAAAGTTCTCAGCTAACTTGTAAATCCTCCTTGTTTTTTTGTTGTTTGCCATCTCCTTACTCACTGCTTTTAACCCTTTCTGTTGGTTCCTATCATGAATGTTTGATATCATTACCAGGCTCATCTTCCTATCTTGCCTCACACTGATTAAGCCCTATCTTTGCATCTTTTCCGTAGAGATATCTTTTCCTTTTGAGAAAAGTCTTCACTCCACTATTTGATAGTCCCTCATTCATCTAACAACATCACCTTTATAGGCATAACTAGAAAGATGAGAAAATTGCTTTTATCACTATTCTAAATAGATACCATGTTTATTACTAAATATAATGCATTTAATGAATAGGGTGACCCAAATGTATACATAGAGCTGCTTTAATCTCACTATATATGATTTCAAAATATTTCCTACTGCCCAAAACTAAGTGACTTAAGTCTACACCAATTACTTTTCATGTATCTGAAGTTTCCTGAGCCGAGCGGGGTATATCTGCTTCATATCATCTCAGGTCATGTAATATGGCTGCAGTGTTCTGGAGAACCGCTTACCTTCTATGGCCTCTCATTATTTGGTCATTTGTTCCAAGGTTCTGTTCACCATAGAGACTGTCTTCCTTGAGTGAAAGAGAAACTGTCAGGCCTGGAGTCCAAACCAGCATAGTATATCACCTCTGGTGAATTCTGGTCATCAAAGTAGAATAGGGCTGACCTAGATTGAAATAGATCTGGATATTGGTGGGAAAAAACTGTAGACAGCCACAGCTGCAGATGAACTACCACATCTTGTTCTCAGAACTTGAAAGGTAAGGAGTGTAATTCAGGATGTACGGCTAATAGCAGATACTCAGTTGCAGAGACCTTGGCCAATGAAATAGTAAATATGTTGGTGTGAGCGTGTATGTATCTGTAGGTGGGAGATGATGGAAAACATGTTAATATATAAAAGACACAAGATTTCCTAAATCATACCACATCGTGGGATATTTATCATGATGGAAAAAGCCTGTTGGATCCCTAAGAGCATTCATGTGTCATAGTGTAGCTTACTAGTTGATGTGCCTGATTCTAAGTTAACTCGTAGGGGGATTATACAAGTATACTCAGTCCCAGTAGATGAGGCCATGTTTAATTTATTACAGAAATTTTGTAGGAAAAGGGGACCAACTTTTTTAAGTTTTGGGAGTCAAAGGATAAGTTTTAATTGTGGGAAATTCATTTCATGAATAATAATTTATTTCCCATCCATATCAGGAAAAAAGTCCCTTCTTTAATATTTACAGTTTAGTCACTTAAACACAGGCCTGCACACAAAGTAGGTACTGGGTAAATGACTGCTTATTAAAATCAGGCCACAAGCAAAAGCTAGGAGGATATTAACCTCATTCTACCCAAAGGCAAATTTCCTATTTCATAAAGATTAGTCTTACAGCTTCTAAAAATATGAACAATAGCCTTTTTTACAGAAATAATGGTACCTGAGTGGATTAATTACCTTTTTGTGCTTATTAACTAGCGGCAGATACGTATGGCCCACAGCACAGAGCCAAGGAAGTGACATTAGTCATGGTTTTGTTGCAGATCATGGGAGAGAAAATTGGGTTAATGAGAGGGCATGGGTCTGAGTACCATAAGCCATGGTGGATCACACCAAAATCAAGAGGGTCAGACTGTGAGTAATAGGATATGTGCATGTGTGAGTGCTTAGTCACTTCTTACTTTTGCCACCCTTCAGATTGTAGCCTGCCAGAGTCCTCTTTCCATGGGATTTTTCAGGCAAGAGCACTGGAACTTCAAGAACAGTTTGAAGAACACTGGAGTGGGTTGACATTCCCAGACCAGGGGTTGAACCTGTATCTCCTGCATTGCAGGTGGATTTTTTACCCACGGAGCTATTGTGGAAGCCTGAGTAATAGGATTAGGAAGGACAAATGCACATTCTGAAAAATCAGGGGTTCATAATGCAACTTTCAACCAGGGTAAATGCTTGTTGGAAGAAAGACAGTCTTCTTGTTGGAGAACTCGACTCGTCTTTGACTGTGTAACATCTCAGACATGGAGGAATGCCCTGGATATAAAGTTCAGCTGTCATTTAAATCACTGGCTGTGTCTGTAGAATCTGCCTTCCCTAAGAATAGCTTTAGGAGTCTCTCTAGATTGGCTCTGACCTTAAAGAGAAATGTCACACTCAGTGTTCATGAGTTTCATTTCTCCATCCTCTTGGACCTGTCCAATGATAGGGAACACTTTCACATTATAGGGTTTAGTTGTTTAAGGGGAATATTCTGCAATCAGAAAAACTCTCTTGAATCCTGGACTCATAACTCACCATTAGTGCTTTCCTTGAATAAGTAACTTAAAGTCTCTGAACTGCCGTCTGAAAAATGGTAATGGTGGGGAGTAGGTAGTGTTTACAGCACAAGGCTGATAGGGGAGTTAAATGAGGTAATGCAAGGAAAGCATTTATCAGGGTCCTGGCCCATAACCAGTCCTCAGTACACTTTGTTAGTAATTTTTAAGTTCATCTAACAATAGCCTTTTTTACAGAAATAATGGTACCTGAGTGGATTAATTACCTTTTTGTGCTTATTAACTAGCGGCAGATACGTATGGCCCACAGCACAGAGCCAAGGAAGTGACATTAGTCATGGTTTTGTTGCAGATCATGGGAGAGAAAATTGGGTTAATGAGAGGGCATGGGTCTGAGTACCATAAGCCATGGTGGATCACACCAAAATCAAGAGGGTCAGACTGTGAGTAATAGGATATGTGCATGTGTGAGTGCTTAGTCACTTCTTACTTTTGCCACCCTTCAGATTGTAGCCTGCCAGAGTCCTCTTTCCATGGGATTTTTCAGGCAAGAGCACTGGAACTTCAAGAACAGTTTGAAGAACACTGGAGTGGGTTGACATTCCCAGACCAGGGGTTGAACCTGTATCTCCTGCATTGCAGGTGGATTTTTTACCCACGGAGCTATTGTGGAAGCCTGAGTAATAGGATTAGGAAGGACAAATGCACATTCTGAAAAATCAGGGGTTCATAATGCAACTTTCAACCAGGGTAAATGCTTGTTGGAAGAAAGACAGTCTTCTTGTTGGAGAACTCGACTCGTCTTTGACTGTGTAACATCTCAGACATGGAGGAATGCCCTGGATATAAAGTTCAGCTGTCATTTAAATCACTGGCTGTGTCTGTAGAATCTGCCTTCCCTAAGAATAGCTTTAGGAGTCTCTCTAGATTGGCTCTGACCTTAAAGAGAAATGTCACACTCAGTGTTCATGAGTTTCATTTCTCCATCCTCTTGGACCTGTCCAATGATAGGGAACACTTTCACATTATAGGGTTTAGTTGTTTAAGGGGAATATTCTGCAATCAGAAAAACTCTCTTGAATCCTGGACTCATAACTCACCATTAGTGCTTTCCTTGAATAAGTAACTTAAAGTCTCTGAACTGCCGTCTGAAAAATGGTAATGGTGGGGAGTAGGTAGTGTTTACAGCACAAGGCTGATAGGGGAGTTAAATGAGGTAATGCAAGGAAAGCATTTATCAGGGTCCTGGCCCATAACCAGTCCTCAGTACACTTTGTTAGTAATTTTTAAGTTCATCTAACATTATCTTTCCATCAACATAAAATGGCACCATTGAAAATGATTTGTGTTCTCATCTCCTTAGATGTTTGCAGTAGTTC
Organism: Tragulus kanchil; assembly: GCA_022376925.1. Classification (NCBI taxonomy): domain Eukaryota; kingdom Metazoa; phylum Chordata; class Mammalia; order Artiodactyla; family Tragulidae; genus Tragulus; species Tragulus kanchil. Next base: position 6,967,279 of record JAIOJX010000004.1, read on the forward strand.
TGGTAGGAATCACCATTGTTGTTATAAGTCTTCCAATGAGAAGCTAGTGCCTCGGTGTGCTTTCCCTTTCTCTTACAGACAAGAAATACAATTTTATCTTGTTAGCAAAGCTTTGTAGACAAGCCTGGTTTTGGACAAAATAGTGTACATATCACCTGTTTATTGTTCCCTTGCTTCTATTTATGGCACCTCCATTTTGAGATGTCAAGAAATTACAAAACATTTCTCAACATCTAAACCTGACAAAGGAAAGACTCTGCCACTGAACCTCGGGAAGATAGCTTTGAATCCCCTCTCCCTGAGGTTTTAATACATTAACTCTGAGGGCACTAAGGCTTTTCTCACTGAGTTGAATTCCAGGCATCAAAGAGCAGGTACAAATAGAATCTGTGGCTATTTAAGTTCACAACATGTGGGCTTCCCTGGTTGCTCAGTGGTAGACAATCCCCCTGCCAATGCAGGAGATACAGGTTTGATCCCTGTGTCTGGAAGATCCCCTGGAGAAGGAAATGGCAACTTACTTCAATATCCTTGTCTCAGAAATCTCATGGACAGAGGAGCCTTGTGGGCTACAGTCCATGGAGTTACAAGAGTCAGACATGACTTAGCAACTGAGCACACATATAGTATATTCTATGTACAGTGGCTAATGGTCCCTTTTACTAGGTATCTGGAGGCCAGGGGAAATTTCTGGCTACCCAGTAGCTACAGCTATTAGGGAAGAAGCCTAGAATATTTAAACATGAACAGAATTTCATGGCAAGTGGGAAGGTCATATTTTATAATCATGGTCTATTAGCACTGGGGGAGAATCAGTCTAATCTTCTCATTCTTCCAGAAGGGATAGGATAGGGTTGGTATTTAACCTGAGGTCCAGAGGCCCAGAGGTAAAGTTACATTGTGCACAAAATCAGACTGAATGTCAGAACCTGCTGAAGGACCCAGGATTCCTAGTCTGAGAGCCTGGGATTCCAGACCTGCAGGTCAGCATCACTGATGAGAAATCCCTGTCTCCCTTTCAAATGGTTTAAACTCCCTGAGCTTGTGAAGAGCGGGCTGTTCTCTTTTTCTGAAACTATTTCCTAATGCATAGGTATCATTTCCTCCAAAGGCGGTGGTCCTGTATGCATACACAGATTGAGTGATTCTTTTTCATAAAGAGTGCTAAGAGTTAAGTTTGAGAACCTTAACCTTGCTCCGCACAAAGAGGCTGCACAGCTTGGATGCTGGCAAAAGATAAGTCACTCTCTCTACTACAGGTTGTTCAAGCCACCCTGCCTTCTGCATAGAAGCAAAAGGCAACAGAAATATGGACGCATTTGTAGACTCATTTCACATAATCAAAGCCAGGTTGGAATCAACAACCTGGATTTAATTACCATTCTGACAGTTGGGGAATAATTAATCCTTCTCTCTCTCCCGCTTCCTCTACCTAGTTTGAAAATGCCATTTCTTTTCTCTCCTCCTTCCTGTACTAATTAGAAACATGCTGTAGGGTGAAAGGTGACCAGTATGAAGTTAGTGCAGTGTCACTAAAGCCCTGTTGTTAGGAGAGAGAGTTCACCATTAAAGGAGTCTGATCCCCAGCACAGGAAGGAAAGGAAGAAGACCTGGGTGTGGAGCTGGCTTCAAGGTCCAGCGCTTCCCTGCCACCACCTGCTCCACAACTTGAGCGAGTCCCTTGGCATCTCTATGTACCTCAGAGTCAAGGACTCCCAACTTCTCTACACCAGTGTCTACATGAGGATAAAGTAATAGGGCATGTTCTTAGAGTTGTAAAAACCTCATCTGAGTGTATGACAAATATATTTATCATCTTGGCTACCATAGCAAAATACCAAAGTCTAGGTGGCTTTGACAATAAATAACTTAGTTTTCACAGTTCTGGAGGGTTGGAAGTCCAGGTTCAAGGTCTTGACTGCCTTTTCCATATGTCCTTATAGGCTTTTTCTCTGTGTGTGAATGTGGATACAGAGATTTTTCTTTCTCTTCTTAGAAAGACACACATTTTTTAAATTGAATTAAGGACTCTTGTGACCTCATTGGACTTTAGTGACCTTCTAAAAGCCTTGTCTCTCAATATAGCCATAGTGGGGCTTTAATAGATGAATTTTGAAAGAACAGAATTCCATTCACAGCACCTGAGAAAATGCTTCCTTTAGATAAAGCCTTGAACTAGATTTAGAGACCTAGAACCCAGAAATATAGAGCGGGCTGTTCTCTTTTTCTGAAACTATTTCCTAATGCATAGGTATCATTTCCTCCAAAGGCGGCGGTCCTGTATGCATACACAGATTGAGTGATTCTTTTTCATAAAGAGTGCTAAGAGTTAAGTTTGAGAACCTTAACCTTGCTCCGCACAAAGAGGCTGCACAGCTTGGATGCTGGCAAAAGATAAGTCACTCTCTCTACTACAGGTTGTTCAAGCCACCCTGCCTTCTGCATAGAAGCAAAAGGCAACAGAAATATGGACGCATTTGTAGACTCATTTCACATAATCAAAGCCAGGTTGGAATCAACAACCTGGATTTAATTACCATTCTGACAGTTGGGGAATAATTAATCCTTCTCTCTCTCCCGCTTCCTCTACCTAGTTTGAAAATGCCATTTCTTTTCTCTCCTCCTTCCTGTACTAATTAGAAACATGCTGTAGGGTGAAAGGTGACCAGTATGAAGTTAGTGCAGTGTCACTAAAGCCCTGTTGTTAGGAGAGAGAGTTCACCATTAAAGGAGTCTGATCCCCAGCACAGGAAGGAAAGGAAGAAGACCTGGGTGTGGAGCTGGCTTCAAGGTCCAGCGCTTCCCTGCCACCACCTGCTCCACAACTTGAGCGAGTCCCTTGGCATCTCTATGTACCTCAGAGTCAAGGACTCCCAACTTCTCTACACCAGTGTCTACATGAGGATAAAGTAATAGGGCATGTTCTTAGAGTTGTAAAAACCTCATCTGAGTGTATGACAAATATATTTATCATCTTGGCTACCATAGCAAAATACCAAAGTCTAGGTGGCTTTGACAATAAATAACTTAGTTTTCACAGTTCTGGAGGGTTGGAAGTCCAGGTTCAAGGTCTTGACTGCCTTTTCCATATGTCCTTATAGGCTTTTTCTCTGTGTGTGAATGTGGATACAGAGATTTTTCTTTCTCTTCTTAGAAAGACACACATTTTTTAAATTGAATTAAGGACTCTTGTGACCTCATTGGACTTTAGTGACCTTCTAAAAGCCTTGTCTCTCAATATAGCCATAGTGGGGCTTTAATAGATGAATTTTGAAAGAACAGAATTCCATTCACAGCACCTGAGAAAATGCTTCCTTTAGATAAAGCCTTGAACTAGATTTAGAGACCTAGAACCCAGAAATATAGAGGATGCCAATTTCTTAAGCAATGTGTTTAAAAGTTCTTACACATGGTTCTCTCTTGTCCAATTGTCCCTTCCCTCAACAACATTTCTCTAGCAGTAATGGCAGCCTCAACTTCAGTCCTGGGGACAGACAACTCTTGACAGTGGTGAAAAGAAATTCCAGTATCCAAGGTCAAGGGCCAAGGGCCCAATATTACTTCCTTCATGGATCATTCCAATGTGGGATTGAGCATCTGTTGTTCTTCCTAGGTTCAAGATTGTTTCAATCATCAAAAAAAAAAAAATCCAACTTGGAATTGACAGTGGAGGAAATTATTCACCCGAGGGGCGCTGCAGAGAAAAAGTGATTTTTTCTTTTCAAGTCCACTGGCTAGTTAGATCTCAAAATGGAGCTAAACCCAGAACGAATTGAAACCCAGTAGAAATTTTAGGCTGGCAATTAAGCTCCTCCATATTTTCCTTCTCCTAGTTAAAGATGATTATGGCCCCAGATCTCATTACATTAACTGGATGACTGCTTCCTGATATAAATTGTTTATTGTAGAGGCACAAAAAAAAAAACAGAATAATTCAGGTTAAACACATCCTTCTGTTCTTCAAGTGCTTTCTGTCCATCTGGGTTTCATTTCTTTCCCAAACCAGCAAGCTATTTTTTTTCTTCTTCTTCTTTCCCTACTGAACTTAGCATTTGACTTCTGGAAAACCATCGGGGCAGATGAGAACGTTCACTGTTTGTATCATCGTAGTTGAGACTTTTCCCAAATGTCAGACCTATCAAGCTGTGTGTGTGAGAAAAGATAGCCTATGAGAAATATATCATCAAGTACCCTTGTAATCTGAGATGCAGATTACACTGTTCACTCCTTCTGTCTTTACTATTGGCAGAGCACATGTTTTCTTCCCCATTCTGACCATCAGATTCACCTCTTTAAAATATGGAGACCCAACTGGGTCAAAGTGGAAAATGGGAAGTCTTCAGGCTGAATGCTTTTCTTTTCTTTTCTTATTTAAATCTTCCTCTTTAACCTTCTTTGTTTGGCCTACACAGTATTTGAGGGGTGAGGAAGGAGACACATTATATACATTCTAGAGTTCTAGCTTCTCGTAGAATATCTGCAGGTGTAGCAAGCGGGAATCCACATTTTTGCATAAAAACCACTAGTCAATTTCGAGTTGTGGCTCTTCTCTCAAGTGAGGGCACGATTGCTCCCTGGTTGGTCAAGTCCCCTTTCCCCCGATTGTGCCAGTTCACTCATGAGTGCTGTCTTCCTGGCCTGGAACAGGTGATCCTCAGGCCACTTTCAACTCTGATTCTGTGGTTTGGTGACTGGTCTCTATCACCATGGAAACACCGACCTTAAAGGCTAAAAAGGGATATGAGTCTGCACAATTGTAGTGCCTTAATCTTGCTATTCATTGCTATCTGTCAGTTTGACTTCTGTTCTGTGTCCTTACTCCATGGGGCATCAATTTCTCAGGATAATGTTCAAAATGATGCAAACATACTTTGAACTAAGCTCATAGATTTTTAGGCTACTTTTTCTTGCTTGAGGACCATTTTATAGATCTGTTTAAAGTAGTAATAGTAATAATAATGCTTAAAATATTACTAATTAGTAAGAGGGCTTCCTTTGTGGCTCATATGGTAAAGAATCCATCTGCAACATGGGACACCTGGGTTCGATCCCTGGATGGGAGGGCATGGCAACTGACTCCAACATTCTTTTTTTTTTTTTAAATTTTTAAAAAAATTTTGGCCTCTTTCATCAGTTTTTGATTTATTTACTTTCATCCATCTTCATTCTTTGGCCCGTGTGGACCTCCCATCGCACCAGCTCTGGGCGCATGTGCTCCAGAGCACTGGCTCACAATTGGACAAACCCGTCCAGCTGCTCTGTGGCATATGGGATCTTCCCAAGCCAGGGATCGAACCGGTGCCCCTTGTACTGCAAGGCAGACTCTCTATCCACTGGACCACCAGGGAAGCCCTGACTCCAACATTCTTGTTTGGAGTATCTGCATGAACAGAGGGGCTGGTGGGCTACGTCCATGGGGTGGTGAAGAGTCAGCCACACCTGAGAGACTAAGCACAATTATTAATGAGGGCTTCCCAGGCGGTGCTAAAGAATGGTAAAGAATCTGCCTGCTGGTACAGGAAACTCAGAAGACCTGCATTTGATCCCTGCATTGGGAAGATTCCCTGGAGAAGGAAATGGTAACCCATTCCAATATTCTTGCTGGAAAATCCCATAGACAGAGGAGCCTGGTGGGTTACAGTCCATGGGATTGCAAAGAGTCAGACACATTTGAACACACATAATTATTAATAATAAATAATAATTGTCCTGGTTGGTCAAGTCCCTTTCCCCGATTGTGCCAGTTCACTCATGAGTGCTGTCTTCCTGGCCTGGAACAGGTGATCCTCAGGCCACTTTCAACTCTGATTCTGTGGTTTGGTGACTGGTCTCTATCACCATGGAAACACCGACCTTAAAGGCTAAAAAGGGATATGAGTCTGCACAATTGTAGTGCCTTAATCTTGCTATTCATTGCTATCTGTCAGTTTGACTTCTGTTCTGTGTCCTTACTCCATGGGGCATCAATTTCTCAGGATAATGTTCAAAATGATGCAAACATACTTTGAACTAAGCTCATAGATTTTTAGGCTACTTTTTCTTGCTTGAGGACCATTTTATAGATCTGTTTAAAGTAGTAATAGTAATAATAATGCTTAAAATATTACTAATTAGTAAGAGGGCTTCCTTTGTGGCTCATATGGTAAAGAATCCATCTGCAACATGGGACACCTGGGTTCGATCCCTGGATGGGAGGGCATGGCAACTGACTCCAACATTCTTTTTTTTTTTTTAAATTTTTAAAAAAATTTTGGCCTCTTTCATCAGTTTTTGATTTATTTACTTTCATCCATCTTCATTCTTTGGCCCGTGTGGACCTCCCATCGCACCAGCTCTGGGCGCATGTGCTCCAGAGCACTGGCTCACAATTGGACAAACCCGTCCAGCTGCTCTGTGGCATATGGGATCTTCCCAAGCCAGGGATCGAACCGGTGCCCCTTGTACTGCAAGGCAGACTCTCTATCCACTGGACCACCAGGGAAGCCCTGACTCCAACATTCTTGTTTGGAGTATCTGCATGAACAGAGGGGCTGGTGGGCTACGTCCATGGGGTGGTGAAGAGTCAGCCACACCTGAGAGACTAAGCACAATTATTAATGAGGGCTTCCCAGGCGGTGCTAAAGAATGGTAAAGAATCTGCCTGCTGGTACAGGAAACTCAGAAGACCTGCATTTGATCCCTGCATTGGGAAGATTCCCTGGAGAAGGAAATGGTAACCCATTCCAATATTCTTGCTGGAAAATCCCATAGACAGAGGAGCCTGGTGGGTTACAGTCCATGGGATTGCAAAGAGTCAGACACATTTGAACACACATAATTATTAATAATAAATAATAATTGTCTGTAATATTAAGGTAATGAATGATTTTTAAAACACCCATTGAATCCAATTCTGAGTAAGTCACAGTAAGGGACAGCATCAGTGCAAGACTGGCATCCTCATGTGCTGTTCCCTAGCGACCTGGCATGACTCTGGGCACATAGACACACTCCCATGATGGGCAGGAGGGAAAAATGGATCCTCTGAAATGTGCAGAACCTTTGAAAAGATCACAAATGTACAGTGTGGAATAGAAGTCCCAGTTTTGTTTTTTTCTGCCACAGTGTGAAAATCACATTTTTCCCCTCCAGATACAAATGAAAAGCAGGGGTACCAGGAGCAGTCATTTATGGAGCAGCTCTCTGCTGCCACCTCTGAATGATTACCCCCTTCCCCTCCCTAAAGTACCCCTGCAGTGTGCTTGGCTGGACACTTTACTTCTTGATCTCTCTATTTTTAAAAAATTTTATTAGAGCATAGTTGCTTTACAATGTTGTGTTAGTCTCTTCTGTACCACAAACGGAATCAGCTGTATGTCTGCACATCGTCCCCTCTTTTTTGGATTTCCTTCCCTTGTTGGTCACCACAGATCATAGAGTTCCCTGTGCTATGCAGTAGGTTCTCATTAGTTATCTGTTTTGTATCAGGTAGTGTGTATATATACCAATCCCAATCTTCCAGTTCATAGTCTCTCTTACCCTTTTTGTATCCATATGTTTGTTTTCTTTGTGTCTCTTTGCACATAGATTCCTTTTGAACTTTGTGATATCAACTAGCTCCATAGTGTATGGAGACTCAAAGACTGACTTGGACTTGCACAGGTTGTTGATCCAGAATGTGGATCCTTGATTTTGGAACCCAACGTCCATGCTCTTGATCATGACTTTGTCTTGTTGCCACTGCAAATAGAAGGATATACTGAATGGTCTTTGGAAGCTCTTCCAACACAGAAAGTGTAGAATGGCAGAATGGCATAGGACATAACCATAGCTTCTTCTCTTCTTTTCCACATTGGGGTAAGAGGATTCACTGTGAACCTGGTACACTCTATTCAGAAAACTCAAGGTTATAATCATTAATATATATGCTTGCAGTGCTCACAAAACAGCATAGTGATAGTAGAGACCATTTTACCTATTTCCTCAATATCCAAAAATTCTTTACTCTTGGTAGGCAATAAATGTTTATTTAATAAATAAGGATAAGTCAATGAAAGGTTTAGTCACAGAAGATTTTTCTAGGTCTAAACGAAACCATGTGTGTTTGCTTCCTAGCGACCTGGCATGACTCTGGGCACATAGACACACTCCCATGATGGGCAGGAGGGAAAAATGGATCCTCTGAAATGTGCAGAACCTTTGAAAAGATCACAAATGTACAGTGTGGAATAGAAGTCCCAGTTTTGTTTTTTTCTGCCACAGTGTGAAAATCACATTTTTCCCCTCCAGATACAAATGAAAAGCAGGGGTACCAGGAGCAGTCATTTATGGAGCAGCTCTCTGCTGCCACCTCTGAATGATTACCCCCTTCCCCTCCCTAAAGTACCCCTGCAGTGTGCTTGGCTGGACACTTTACTTCTTGATCTCTCTTTTTAAAAATTTTATTAGAGCATAGTTGCTTTACAATGTTGTGTTAGTCTCTTCTGTACCACAAACGGAATCAGCTGTATGTCTGCACATCGTCCCCTCTTTTTTGGATTTCCTTCCCTTGTTGGTCACCACAGATCATAGAGTTCCCTGTGCTATGCAGTAGGTTCTCATTAGTTATCTGTTTTGTATCAGGTAGTGTGTATATATACCAATCCCAATCTTCCAGTTCATAGTCTCTCTTACCCTTTTTGTATCCATATGTTTGTTTTCTTTGTGTCTCTTTGCACATAGATTCCTTTTGAACTTTGTGATATCAACTAGCTCCATAGTGTATGGAGACTCAAAGACTGACTTGGACTTGCACAGGTTGTTGATCCAGAATGTGGATCCTTGATTTTGGAACCCAACGTCCATGCTCTTGATCATGACTTTGTCTTGTTGCCACTGCAAATAGAAGGATATACTGAATGGTCTTTGGAAGCTCTTCCAACACAGAAAGTGTAGAATGGCAGAATGGCATAGGACATAACCATAGCTTCTTCTCTTCTTTTCCACATTGGGGTAAGAGGATTCACTGTGAACCTGGTACACTCTATTCAGAAAACTCAAGGTTATAATCATTAATATATATGCTTGCAGTGCTCACAAAACAGCATAGTGAGAGTAGAGACCATTTTACCTATTTCCTCAATATCCAAAAAAATTCTTTACTCTTGGTAGGCAATAAATGTTTATTTAATAAATAAGGATAAGTCAATGAAAGGTTTAGTCACAGAAGATTTTTCTAGGTCTAAACGAAACCATGTGTGTTTGAGGGATTTTTTTACGTGAATTTGTGAATTCAGACAAATTCACTGCTACAAGTCTCTGCAGTTGCTACCTCAGCTGGGAAAACACAGCTTGGTAAATCAGCCCTGTCAATCATGCCGAACCTGTTCTGTTGAACCCCATCTCCAAGGCTACCTGGGTGCTGCGTCTTTTGTGGTCCAATCGCTTGTGGCCTCTCGTGACCACAAGGGGGCAGTGCCCGTTCACTCAAGCCAGAAGCTGAATTTGTTGTGCCTAATACCGTCTGACAGTCTTTGTGTGGTCTTGCTCCTCTGAGACGTCTTCATGGTGCTTACAAATGCGGAACAAGATTGCTTTCTAGCTCCCTGTACTGAAAACAAATTGTGTGACTGTTACTGTTTAATATTTAAATAGCGAGAGTAAGAAGCAGGTTCACTGCTTTTGCAGGGCTGACAATGATACAATGCCGTACGATAGAAAGGTAGTCACTCGTCTTACCCATTTTGTAACTCCTCTGGGCTTACGGCTCAGGCGTCATTCCATGGCCAACACATTGGCAGCGCCCAGTTCTAGGAGTTATAACTTCTATTACTTTTCACATAGACAATGGAAGGCTAGTTTCTCAGGGATGTGAAGGAACTTTAGTGTGTGTCTAATGTCATAGTCTTGCAGCAGTTCTTCTAACAGCCAATCTCAAAATGCTTCACCGTGGTTCCTAGGCTCTTTCATGGCCCACTTCGTGGACTTTTGAGATATGGTGGAGGAGGATCCTTGATTTTGGAACCCAACGTCCATGCTCTTGATCATGACTTTGTCTTGTTGCCACTGCAAATAGAAGGATATACTGAATGGTCTTTGGAAGCTCTTCCAACACAGAAAGTGTAGAATGGCAGAATGGCATAGGACATAACCATAGCTTCTTCTCTTCTTTTCCACATTGGGGTAAGAGGATTCACTGTGAACCTGGTACACTCTATTCAGAAAACTCAAGGTTATAATCATTAATATATATGCTTGCAGTGCTCACAAAACAGCATAGTGAGAGTAGAGACCATTTTACCTATTTCCTCAATATCCAAAAAAATTCTTTACTCTTGGTAGGCAATAAATGTTTATTTAATAAATAAGGATAAGTCAATGAAAGGTTTAGTCACAGAAGATTTTTCTAGGTCTAAACGAAACCATGTGTGTTTGAGGGATTTTTTTACGTGAATTTGTGAATTCAGACAAATTCACTGCTACAAGTCTCTGCAGTTGCTACCTCAGCTGGGAAAACACAGCTTGGTAAATCAGCCCTGTCAATCATGCCGAACCTGTTCTGTTGAACCCCATCTCCAAGGCTACCTGGGTGCTGCGTCTTTTGTGGTCCAATCGCTTGTGGCCTCTCGTGACCACAAGGGGGCAGTGCCCGTTCACTCAAGCCAGAAGCTGAATTTGTTGTGCCTAATACCGTCTGACAGTCTTTGTGTGGTCTTGCTCCTCTGAGACGTCTTCATGGTGCTTACAAATGCGGAACAAGATTGCTTTCTAGCTCCCTGTACTGAAAACAAATTGTGTGACTGTTACTGTTTAATATTTAAATAGCGAGAGTAAGAAGCAGGTTCACTGCTTTTGCAGGGCTGACAATGATACAATGCCGTACGATAGAAAGGTAGTCACTCGTCTTACCCATTTTGTAACTCCTCTGGGCTTACGGCTCAGGCGTCATTCCATGGCCAACACATTGGCAGCGCCCAGTTCTAGGAGTTATAACTTCTATTACTTTTCACATAGACAATGGAAGGCTAGTTTCTCAGGGATGTGAAGGAACTTTAGTGTGTGTCTAATGTCATAGTCTTGCAGCAGTTCTTCTAACAGCCAATCTCAAAATGCTTCACCGTGGTTCCTAGGCTCTTTCATGGCCCACTTCGTGGACTTTTGAGATATGGTGGAGGAGGAGTCTCCCCCTTACTGGTAAAGGATTGGCTGTCCATTCTGAAATCGACATTACCTTGAACTTATTTCCATCCTTTTCAAAAAGAGAATAAAGTCTACTTACGTGACAGAAGTGATTGGGGAGTTGACTTTTATAGGCAGGATTTTGAAGGGATGCTAAGAATTAACCTTCGGCTGAGATCATTAGGCTGATGGACCAAGACTTTGCTCCCTGTTGCTAGTGTATATGATAAACTGCTGTCTGTTGCTGTTAGCAACTACTTAGGTTGATTTATCTGCCCTGTCTCTGTAAGAAATCTCTGTGTTTCTGAAGTCTTCTTACTTTTCTGAAAATGTTTTTACCTTTGTTCCCATCTTTCTCTGGCATCCTAGAAACCCAATCACTTAGGAGTTAGGGCGGGCATCTTGGATAATTTCAGGGACATTGTTCATGTTGCCTCCTGGGAAAATGCCATCCATTGAATCACAGTACCAACTGGAAGTAACTGGATTCCAGCGATGGTCCAAAGATGAGGCCCTGTTATCCTGCAAGAGTTAACCAAACACATCTGAAACTGGGCCCCAGAAAATGTTCCTTTTAAACAAGCATTCCAGATCATTGTGAAGCGAGCGATCAATGAATCAGTCTTTGAGAAATACTGTCTTTCTTAGAACATCTCTTTCAATACAGCAGGGGGATAAAAACAGTAGACTGGACGGCAGTACTCCAGTAATTATTTAGTACCCCTTCTGCCTCAGGTCCTGAGCTACACATGTGTGGTTCTGTTATTGAACTTGATTGAATTTGATCCAGTGTCTCTGTTCAACTTTCAGGAGAGGAACCAGGACCCGATTGATGATAAAATAATTCTTCTATAATCCAGGGGTGTCCCATTTTGTAACTCCTCTGGGCTTACGGCTCAGGCGTCATTCCATGGCCAACACATTGGCAGCGCCCAGTTCTAGGAGTTATAACTTCTATTACTTTTCACATAGACAATGGAAGGCTAGTTTCTCAGGGATGTGAAGGAACTTTAGTGTGTGTCTAATGTCATAGTCTTGCAGCAGTTCTTCTAACAGCCAATCTCAAAATGCTTCACCGTGGTTCCTAGGCTCTTTCATGGCCCACTTCGTGGACTTTTGAGATATGGTGGAGGAGGAGTCTCCCCCTTACTGGTAAAGGATTGGCTGTCCATTCTGAAATCGACATTACCTTGAACTTATTTCCATCCTTTTCAAAAAGAGAATAAAGTCTACTTACGTGACAGAAGTGATTGGGGAGTTGACTTTTATAGGCAGGATTTTGAAGGGATGCTAAGAATTAACCTTCGGCTGAGATCATTAGGCTGATGGACCAAGACTTTGCTCCCTGTTGCTAGTGTATATGATAAACTGCTGTCTGTTGCTGTTAGCAACTACTTAGGTTGATTTATCTGCCCTGTCTCTGTAAGAAATCTCTGTGTTTCTGAAGTCTTCTTACTTTTCTGAAAATGTTTTTACCTTTGTTCCCATCTTTCTCTGGCATCCTAGAAACCCAATCACTTAGGAGTTAGGGCGGGCATCTTGGATAATTTCAGGGACATTGTTCATGTTGCCTCCTGGGAAAATGCCATCCATTGAATCACAGTACCAACTGGAAGTAACTGGATTCCAGCGATGGTCCAAAGATGAGGCCCTGTTATCCTGCAAGAGTTAACCAAACACATCTGAAACTGGGCCCCAGAAAATGTTCCTTTTAAACAAGCATTCCAGATCATTGTGAAGCGAGCGATCAATGAATCAGTCTTTGAGAAATACTGTCTTTCTTAGAACATCTCTTTCAATACAGCAGGGGGATAAAAACAGTAGACTGGACGGCAGTACTCCAGTAATTATTTAGTACCCCTTCTGCCTCAGGTCCTGAGCTACACATGTGTGGTTCTGTTATTGAACTTGATTGAATTTGATCCAGTGTCTCTGTTCAACTTTCAGGAGAGGAACCAGGACCCGATTGATGATAAAATAATTCTTCTATAATCCAGGGGTGTCAAAGCTCAGAAATGCTTGGAATAGCAGCCAGCCTGGGACCAAAACTATGCTGGCTGTCTGGGGACACTGCTTCCCTCTAGAGAGTATGTGTACATCTAGGGGACTCAACTCCAGCTAACTTTTGTCTTGTACAACTGTTTGTTATCTGACAGGAGTTTTCACGTGAAACTAGAAAGACATACACTTTTTCAATGTGGAGTTCCTCGGTTTGTAAAATAAAATAAAAAAATGTTTCCTTTGAGTTGACATTTGTCAAAAATACCATGATGGGTAAAGAGAATTTCTCTGTAGGCCAGATCCAGTTAACGGGTTTCCGGTTTGCAATCCTGTTAGAGTCCCTGACAGCTGTTGTCGGTTCTGAGACCAAAGGGGTCTCTGATTCTGGTGGATTACAGGAGAGGTTGTCAACTGCATGGGCAGAGACACATGGTTTTAGTTTCAGGTCTGCAGTTAATCAGCTCTGAGACTTTGAATCATTCACCTCATATCTCTTGAGTATCAATATTTTATCTGAAAGGAGAGATGGGATTAATGGAAGCTTCTTCACAGAATTTCTGCAGGGTTAACATGAAAGACTGTGTGTCAGCATTTTCCAGCTTGAGTTATTCACAAACAATGTTCACAGTTTTTCCACATCCAAGTAACACTTCTACTATTGTTTCCTTCATATTTTTCTTTTGGCTCATTTTTTTAAAAAATATAAAAATGTTTACATTGGTTTCAGTCATCTATAGAAACATGAGTTCAATCACAGACTCCCCCTCTGCCAACAATCATATGATACATTAAATATGAAGCCATTTTGAAAGAGTTTAGCTGTGTGCCGCTTGGCACTTCCACAATCTTCAGGATTTTCCTAAGACTAACACATTTGTTAAATAAAATGCAACTAAAGAAAATAGCTCCAATGTAACTCTACATAAATTTTAACCCTTACTTTTTTGTTTTTGGTTTTTTGGCTTCTAAGTTATTGAACTTGATTGAACTTGCTCCTGTGTCTCTGTTCAAATTTCAGGAGAGGAACCAGGACCCGATTGATGATAAAATAATTCTTCTATAATCCAGGGGTGTCAAAGCTCAGAAATGCTTGGAATAGCAGCCAGCCTGGGACCAAAACTATGCTGGCTGTCTGGGGACACTGCTTCCCTCTAGAGAGTATGTGTACATCTAGGGGACTCAACTCCAGCTAACTTTTGTCTTGTACAACTGTTTGTTATCTGACAGGAGTTTTCACGTGAAACTAGAAAGACATACACTTTTTCAATGTGGAGTTCCTCGGTTTGTAAAATAAAATAAAAAAATGTTTCCTTTGAGTTGACATTTGTCAAAAATACCATGATGGGTAAAGAGAATTTCTCTGTAGGCCAGATCCAGTTAACGGGTTTCCGGTTTGCAATCCTGTTAGAGTCCCTGACAGCTGTTGTCGGTTCTGAGACCAAAGGGGTCTCTGATTCTGGTGGATTACAGGAGAGGTTGTCAACTGCATGGGCAGAGACACATGGTTTTAGTTTCAGGTCTGCAGTTAATCAGCTCTGAGACTTTGAATCATTCACCTCATATCTCTTGAGTATCAATATTTTATCTGAAAGGAGAGATGGGATTAATGGAAGCTTCTTCACAGAATTTCTGCAGGGTTAACATGAAAGACTGTGTGTCAGCATTTTCCAGCTTGAGTTATTCACAAACAATGTTCACAGTTTTTCCACATCCAAGTAACACTTCTACTATTGTTTCCTTCATATTTTTCTTTTGGCTCATTTTTTTAAAAAATATAAAAATGTTTACATTGGTTTCAGTCATCTATAGAAACATGAGTTCAATCACAGACTCCCCCTCTGCCAACAATCATATGATACATTAAATATGAAGCCATTTTGAAAGAGTTTAGCTGTGTGCCGCTTGGCACTTCCACAATCTTCAGGATTTTCCTAAGACTAACACATTTGTTAAATAAAATGCAACTAAAGAAAATAGCTCCAATGTAACTCTACATAAATTTTAACCCTTACTTTTTTGTTTTTGGTTTTTTGGCTTCTAAGTCATCATTTTTATTTTTCATCCATCTTTTTGATTCTTTGGCCTGTGTGGGCCTCCCATCGCAGTGGCCTCTCTCATTTCAGAGCACTGGCTCTGTGCACTTGCACTCCAGAGTGCTGGCTGGTATTTGGACACAGCGGCCAGCGGCTCTGCAACATGTGGGATCGTCCCGGGCCAGGGATTGAACCAGTGCCCCTTGTACTGCTAGGGGGACTGTTTACCCACTGGACCACCAGGGAAGCCCCAACCCTTACTTTTAATGAGGAGAAAATAATTTTTGTTTTATTTATGAAGTAGCTGTTTAAACTAGGATTGCTTGGTTTCTTTTCATTTTCTTTTCATTTCAACTTGTGGTTTGCAATTCCTCTTCTATATTTAATAAGAAGCAACATAAAGTTTGTAAAATCCAATAATACAGGATGTGTTTAATATTGTGGATTTCATTCCACATTGATGTGTGCATTAATAAACACTTCAGGTTTTTAGCATCTCATTTTAGTGTTAAGTCAATGAACAGCAATATCTTAAAATGGATTTTTGTATTACATGGTTGGTAGGTCTATTACATTTCATTTCCTAAAGCAGACGCTGGTGGTGTTTAGTCAACAAAACAGTACGGAAGATGTATAATGGGCATTGAAGATACGGCAGAGAACAAAGCACAGTGTTAGTCTTCAGGAAGCTTCAGTCTGGTAGGGGGAAACAGGTAACTGAGAATAATATATTTACTCTATCAAACGATGATAAATGCTTTGGAATAAAAAGCAGGATGGGAAGAACAGGATAGTAAGGTCTGGTTATTCTTTCGGAAGTATTCATCTGGGACATGTTCATCTTAGTACCTCAGTATTAGTACTTAGTACCTTAGTATTTTGCTACAGCATGAATATGGCGAGCTAGTAACTAGTGAGGTTACTTAGGAGGAGAGCAAGCCAGCAAGAGAGAGAGGTACAGAAGTCTTGACATGGATGCTTGGTGTGTCTGTGGAAGAATGTAGAAGCCAAAATAGCTGTAGAAGGCCAAACAGGTTGGCGAGAATTTAGGTAATGGGGTCAGGTCACACAGGCAGCTTAAAAAATAAAAAAGACTCTGAGTGACGAGGAGGACTTTGAGGGACTCTGAGCCAAGGAATGACATGATCTGGTGTGATTTGGAACCATCTGTCTAGCTATTACATGGAAAAGAGATGGTAGAGGTGGGTGGGGGGAGAGTAGAGAAGCGAGATCAGTTCAGAGACCACTCACGGCCCAGTAAGAGATGGCAGTGGCTTGGACTAAAGGGATAGCTTTAGAGGTCAGATGCTGGGCACCTTTTAAAAGTAGAGCAGGTGGCATTAAGAGAGAAAAGTAGGGAGTCATGACAATTTCAAGCTTGTCAAGAATTGGGAAGAACATGAGGAATAATGACGTTTTGATTTACTGAACTGTTCACCTTTGTTAAATCTTTCGTACTTTCCCTGTATGCAGGGCTTCTTCTGTAGAGCATCCTGATGGAATTTACTTCTCCTGGTGGCAAAGGTCAGTTAAGAATCCACACTTCCTTAGGCAAATGCCCTTGGGCAGTGAGGCCTGCTTTTGTTCCAAAGGCAAAACCATCCATTGAAGAGCTCGAAATAGGCAGAGGGTGATGCCTACCTCTGATCCAACTTCTTCTCTGCTTGGTCTTTAATGGTAATAGTGCACAGCCTGTGCTTTATTCATCCCTGAAGGCTGAATAGCAGGGAAAACCATTCAATTCCAGTTCATTTATTTCTCTCCCTATTTTTTTTTTTTTTTTGTCTCACCCTTTTATTCCCATAAACCTAATCATTCATGATTTCCTGGCACAATTCCTGGATGTCAGTCAGGCCACCTCCACTGTTCAGCCTTCCTTGAATGCCTTAGCATTTCTGGGTCTTATTTTTCCTTGAAATACTGATATTCAAATATTATCACTGAGCTACCTAAACTCTCACCTTCTTTGTGAAGCCTTCCCACCTTTTCCCTCTCATGGCACTGAACCACTTCTGTGATAATACTTTAGAGTCTGCCTCTGGTAGCACTGATACTAGCACAGTAGTACTTAAAGTATTATAGCTTGCTATTATGTCTGCTTTCTTATTAGTTGCGAAGCTGGCTCCATTTCTTTCTACTGTCTAGCCCAACATTGGTCCTTATTGCATTTAATTCTTTGAGCATAAAAATATGATGTGTGTTATATCAGTTTTTAAGGGCTTAGCATAAGTCTGGATACAAATGGACATTAAATATATCTTAAATGAAGAAAGAGAGAAAAAGAGTTTCTACTTTGCATATTTTCTTCTAAAACAAAAATTGGATGATCAGCTTGCCTAGTCTTTGAAGACTTGTGAGTTTGCCTTCATGTGGAAGATTTAAATTTTCGTCAAATAAGTGTTTCTAAGAGGCACATAGGCTTGCTGAGGTTCGACTTACTCTTCTTTCATGCAGCTAAGGCCAAGCCAGCAGGGAGACTCCTGCCATCCAACCCCAGCCTGCTCCAGGCTTCACACACTTTTCATTTGTCGTCTTCTGACTGGCCATCCCAATCCTAAGCTTACATAAAATTCAGCCCTCTGGCATTTGATGAATAAAACAACTCCTTGGCCAGAACGTGAGCTCGAAATAGGCAGAGGGTGATGCCTACCTCTGATCCAACTTCTTCTCTTTGGCAGTGAGTGTTTGTTCAAAGGCAAACCATCCTGAAGAGCTCGAAATAGGCAGAGGGTGATGCCTACCTCTGATCCAACTTCTTCTCTGCTTGGTCTTTAATGGTAATAGTGCACAGCCTGTGCTTTATTCATCCCTGAAGGCTGACTAGCAGGAAAACCATTCAATTCCAGTTCATTTATTTCTCTCCCTATTTTTTTTTTTTTTTTGTCTCACCCTTTTATTCCCATAAACCTAATCATTCATGATTTCCTGGCACAATTCCTGGATGTCAGTCAGGCCACCTCCACTGTTCAGCCTTCCTTGAATGCCTTAGCATTTCTGGGTCTTATTTTTCCTTGAAATACTGATATTCAAATATTATCACTGAGCTACCTAAACTCTCACCTTCTTTGTGAAGCCTTCCCACCTTTTCCCTCTCATGGCACTGAACCACTTCTGTGATAATACTTTAGAGTCTGCCTCTGGTAGCACTGATACTAGCACAGTAGTACTTAAAGTATTATAGCTTGCTATTATGTCTGCTTTCTTATTAGTTGCGAAGCTGGCTCCATTTCTTTCTACTGTCTAGCCCAACATTGGTCCTTATTGCATTTAATTCTTTGAGCATAAAAATATGATGTGTGTTATATCAGTTTTTAAGGGCTTAGCATAAGTCTGGATACAAATGGACATTAAATATATCTTAAATGAAGAAAGAGAGAAAAAGAGTTTCTACTTTGCATATTTTCTTCTAAAACAAAAATTGGATGATCAGCTTGCCTAGTCTTTGAAGACTTGTGAGTTTGCCTTCATGTGGAAGATTTAAATTTTCGTCAAATAAGTGTTTCTAAGAGGCACATAGGCTTGCTGAGGTTCGACTTACTCTTCTTTCATGCAGCTAAGGCCAAGCCAGCAGGGAGACTCCTGCCATCCAACCCCAGCCTGCTCCAGGCTTCACACACTTTTCATTTGTCGTCTTCTGACTGGCCATCCCAATCCTAAGCTTACATAAAAATTCAGCCCTCTGGCATTTGATGAATAAAACAACTCCTTGGCCAGAACGTGAGCTCTCCATGTACTCAGATTTTCTCCTCCGTGGGCACCCCTGCATCTCAGTGCCCATCAGCAGCTAGGCCTATGCCACTTGCTTAGCTGGAGCTTCTGCAGCAGGAGACAGTGAGATAGGATGACAGGAAGACCAGACTTGAAATGAAGAGATGGGGACAGACTTTGCAGTCTCTGAATAGTTCTTCCTCTGCAAAATGGGACTAAAAATTACTTCAGCAGATAACCCCTGTATTGTTTCTAGAATCACATGAAAGAGAGCACATGAGACTATTCTCTAATCATACAGTGTTATTCACACTTTGAGATTACTCTGAAATAATCTCATTTTGCGAACTGGCCGTCAGTAAACTGAAGTGGAGAAGAGAGGTGTGGGTAAGGAAACGGAGGACATGAGGCACAGGAAGCCCTTAGCACAGTCCCCAGTTCATGGCAAATGCTCACTGACGCTGAGGCAGCTTCTACGATTATTGTTTTGGCTATTGTAGCTGTTTTCCTTGGTTTGAACCCTACCATGCAGATGATATAATTTATAGAGGTAGTAATTATTGTCATGTTTGTGGTGTTTTGGATAGATGTCTCATTTAATACTCTTAACGACGCCTTCCTTTTCCTCCTCTTTTCCTTGCCCTTTTTATTTTACAACTGAGAGAATTTATACCAAGAGAGGTAATAAGTAACGTCCTTAAGCTAACATAGCTTTTAAGTAATGATGCTGCATTTTGAACCCAAACAGTCTAACTCAAGAGTGCCTATACTTCTTGGCTATGCAGTATTGGCTCTTGATGACATGTAACTCTGCCAAAAGAAAACACAACAGAGTTGTCTAGCTGAAATAATTCTACAATTCTATTTTAATAAACTGCCTTTGATCTGTGAGTTAGACATATTTTATTATCTTCATAAGTGAAGAGACTGAGGATTAGAGGCCTAAAATGATTTGACAAGGAACTGTGCTATTTCACAGAATTCTAGAATTCTTGAGCTCATCTTGTTTAAACCTGTCACCTCAAAGAGGAAATTTTTGCAGGGAGAAAGCATCATTTATTCATTGTTATATGTTGTTCTAGTAGTAGTAGCATCAGGGCTAAAACACAGTCTTTTTTCATCACATTTATGAATTAATTGACTAGGTAAGGGGCATTATTTATAGTTAGATGCCGTATGATATTAAGTGATGCACACAACGTTAGAATGACTAACAGATCTTATCCATCTTAACTCCTTGGTTGTCTGCAAATATGGCTTTTGGCTGGTTACGGAAGGAAATTCTTGCTATTATTTTCACTGTGAGCAACTTTAGATTGGATTATAGGAAGGTATATGAGGATTTATTAAGATTCTTTATTAGCATTTTGAATTAGAAGTGCAATGCAAATGGATTATTTTCCAAGGACGCTTGAAAAACTTGATTTGCAGAGGCCAGCAGGGAAACTGATTCCTGCCTAAAACTAGAGGCACTAGAGGGGAGTAGGGTCTCATTAACCTCACTGAGCCTGAGTGTCTTGGGAGGGACTGGGGTACTAAGCCTTTGTGATCTGACAATGGGAGGCTTATCTGTAACTGTGGTTTCTGGGATTATTTTTCCCCATGTTGAAACAAATCAGTCATCAGCAGAACACTTACTTCACTAAAACTCTAATTGTTCTTTCCTCATCTAAAATCTCAGGGCTCGCCAATGATAGCTTTGAAATCTCTTTTCTTTTTCTTCTTTTCCTCTGCAAAGACACCCTAATATGGGCAATGATACTTAAAAGAAAACAGAAATAATGACTCATAAAATCTCTCAGTCATTAAAAAAAAGATTGCAAGTTTGAGGTCCTCTTGAGATTTGGCAGAAATTATTTTTTGTCATCAATTTACGTGCTTCATCAAAAAGCTTGCTATAAAGCTTGGTGATGGCTCAGAGAGAAGTCTAATGCACATGAAGTGCTGGAAGCTGCATCTTAAAATGCCACCGTCTCTCTCAGTGGAAGAGAAGAATATATACTCATGGTTGTAACAACTGCTAGACAAAGCATGCTTAATAACACTTCTGGGGAGGACTTGTACACTGGCTATTGTGGATGAATAAGTGGAGCTGTCCGTGGGACTGGACGAAACCCAAGAATCTGTGCAAAGCCATCTGGAATATTTAAACCTTCACAATGGGGGCAATCAGACTTCCTCTATGAGGGCTGATTGCTAGTCTTGTTAACAGGAAGAAGTTGGTGGTCCATTTATTTAATCACCGCCTGACAAAAGCTTCCAGTAAATAAGGTTTTAAGAAAGGAAACATATTTTAGAAATGAATCAGTGTTCTATAGTGTTGGAAAAGTTTTGCACTTTGCTTCCTCTCTAGTCTCCCAACCTAGGCAGCCTTTTCCCTCTCCAATTGTCTGCCTTTTCTCAGAGTAAAATCCAAAGGATAACGAATACTATAGTCTGTAGAGCGCAAGGATGTTTACTTCAGAATAGATAGTCACGTTTGCATTGTTATTTAATTCAATGAATAAAAATCCAATTTTAGCAGTCTCTTATTTGGGGCAGATTTAGAAATATTTCAGGCACAGTTCTAAATCATGCTGGAGTTAAAGAGCAAAAATGCATAATCTGAGCCTGAGTGTCTTGGGAGGGACTAAGCCTTTGTGATCTGACAATGGGAGGCTTATCTGTAACTGTGGTTTCTGGGATTATTTTTCCCCATGTTGAAACAAATCAGTCATCAGCAGAACACTTACTTCACTAAAACTCTAATTGTTCTTTCCTCATCTAAAATCTCAGGGCTCGCCAATGATAGCTTTGAAATCTCTTTTCTTTTTCTTCTTTTCCTCTGCAAAGACACCCTAATATGGGCAATGATACTTAAAAGAAAACAGAAATAATGACTCATAAAATCTCTCAGTCATTAAAAAAAAGATTGCAAGTTTGAGGTCCTCTTGAGATTTGGCAGAAATTATTTTTTGTCATCAATTTACGTGCTTCATCAAAAAGCTTGCTATAAAGCTTGGTGATGGCTCAGAGAGAAGTCTAATGCACATGAAGTGCTGGAAGCTGCATCTTAAAATGCCACCGTCTCTCTCAGTGGAAGAGAAGAATATATACTCATGGTTGTAACAACTGCTAGACAAAGCATGCTTAATAACACTTCTGGGGAGGACTTGTACACTGGCTATTGTGGATGAATAAGTGGAGCTGTCCGTGGGACTGGACGAAACCCAAGAATCTGTGCAAAGCCATCTGGAATATTTAAACCTTCACAATGGGGGCAATCAGACTTCCTCTATGAGGGCTGATTGCTAGTCTTGTTAACAGGAAGAAGTTGGTGGTCCATTTATTTAATCACCGCCTGACAAAAGCTTCCAGTAAATAAGGTTTTAAGAAAGGAAACATATTTTAGAAATGAATCAGTGTTCTATAGTGTTGGAAAAGTTTTGCACTTTGCTTCCTCTCTAGTCTCCCAACCTAGGCAGCCTTTTCCCTCTCCAATTGTCTGCCTTTTCTCAGAGTAAAATCCAAAGGATAACGAATACTATAGTCTGTAGAGCGCAAGGATGTTTACTTCAGAATAGATAGTCACGTTTGCATTGTTATTTAATTCAATGAATAAAAATCCAATTTTAGCAGTCTCTTATTTGGGGCAGATTTAGAAATATTTCAGGCACAGTTCTAAATCATGCTGGAGTTAAAGAGCAAAAATGCATAATCTCTGATGTCAGAATATAAAATGATGTAAGGTGTAACCAGTGCCATATTACCTAATACATCTTCACTACAAGGTAGAATAAGTTAAAGCCTTTACCCAGAGGTACAGAAAATGTAATAGAAATGCACACCAAGGAGATCATATATTATGGTAAAAAGAAAAACTAGAGGTGGAAGATAGCATTGGAGAAAGTCTTTGACAAGAAGATCATGTTTAAATAGTTAGTAATGAGTCATAGCCACACATCATTTTACCTAACTAATAATGTTCTTTCAACTGTAGAAGAGAATGAGGGGCTTACTCTGACAGGGGCTAAGGTATGAAGCACCCAAAGATAAAGCCAAGGAATACCAACTCATAAGCTTCAAAGTTTTAGACCAAGCACAGGTGTTTTGTCTAAGCATTTTGTTACATATAATCGTGTACAGGTCTTCAAAGGCAATATAACCAGATAGCATTTTGCTTTGGTTAAAGGATGAGCTGCTTAGCACACTTTTTTATATACTGACCAAGTATTATGATAACTTTATTACTTGTGGACATTTGAATCTGGACCTTTGGCTTAAATAATAGGAAGCGTATCAGATTTATTTCTTCTGGAGACAAGATTAATGTGGGCAAAATGGGAATTGACTGCTCTGTGAAAAAGAGTGAGGGAGCTTTAAAAGAAAGCAAAAGTCATAGAAAGGAAATTATGAGAGCCCTTTCTATAAAAGTTATTGGTACCTTTTTTATTACACAGAAGGTTTAAGTTCAGGGATGTAATTAGAGGTATATAATCAGCCTGTGGATCAACTTGGATAATGGACTCTCCAGCTATTGTTTTTTTTTTCTATACCCTTATGGAAACTGAGTTCCAAGACCAGTGCTTTCTGATTTTAAACGTTTCCTATAGCTAATCCTGACATACTGGCCTATGGGGACATCTCCAATTCAGGGATAGAATTGATATTCATAATGATGATGATGGTGGTGATGATAACTTGGAGCAAGCAAATCATAGAATATAGGATCTGAATCAGTGCAAAAAAATCTCTGATGTCAGAATATAAAATGATGTAAGGTGTAACCAGTGCCATATTACCTAATACATCTTCACTACAAGGTAGAATAAGTTAAAGCCTTTACCCAGAGGTACAGAAAATGTAATAGAAATGCACACCAAGGAGATCATATATTATGGTAAAAAGAAAAACTAGAGGTGGAAGATAGCATTGGAGAAAGTCTTTGACAAGAAGATCATGTTTAAATAGTTAGTAATGAGTCATAGCCACACATCATTTTACCTAACTAATAATGTTCTTTCAACTGTAGAAGAGAATGAGGGGCTTACTCTGACAGGGGCTAAGGTATGAAGCACCCAAAGATAAAGCCAAGGAATACCAACTCATAAGCTTCAAAGTTTTAGACCAAGCACAGGTGTTTTGTCTAAGCATTTTGTTACATATAATCGTGTACAGGTCTTCAAAGGCAATATAACCAGATAGCATTTTGCTTTGGTTAAAGGATGAGCTGCTTAGCACACTTTTTTATATACTGACCAAGTATTATGATAACTTTATTACTTGTGGACATTTGAATCTGGACCTTTGGCTTAAATAATAGGAAGCGTATCAGATTTATTTCTTCTGGAGACAAGATTAATGTGGGCAAAATGGGAATTGACTGCTCTGTGAAAAAGAGTGAGGGAGCTTTAAAAGAAAGCAAAAGTCATAGAAAGGAAATTATGAGAGCCCTTTCTATAAAAGTTATTGGTACCTTTTTTATTACACAGAAGGTTTAAGTTCAGGGATGTAATTAGAGGTATATAATCAGCCTGTGGATCAACTTGGATAATGGACTCTCCAGCTATTGTTTTTTTTTTCTATACCCTTATGGAAACTGAGTTCCAAGACCAGTGCTTTCTGATTTTAAACGTTTCCTATAGCTAATCCTGACATACTGGCCTATGGGGACATCTCCAATTCAGGGATAGAATTGATATTCATAATGATGATGATGGTGGTGATGATAACTTGGAGCAAGCAAATCATAGAATATAGGATCTGAATCAGTGGAAAAGATACAGATTAAAAAACATTAGCAGTTTCAGTGTTTACTAATTGTTCAGTTGAATGAGGCCCTAGGCAATATACTTCAATTATTTATTATCATCATATCTTGTATTGAAATATATTACACAGACATATAGTTTTATGTATTATTTCTTACCAAGAGAGAAAGCTGTCCTCCTATGTCCTTGTCATTTATGCTCTGTCCTCTGCCTAGTAATATCTTCGTTGTTTATCCTTTTTGCAGCAGGATTTATAATGCTTAAGAGTACTTGGGTATGGGGGAAAATGTTGACATTAGAGAGATGATTCATTGAGTAAATTGACACAAATTTATTGTGACTGAGGGTCAGTGTGCTGACATCAATTCCCTCAAGCAAAATTGCTTTATCAAAATACAAATCAGTGAAGAAAAACTCCCCATCTATTTTCTTTCCCTCGAAGAAATCCTGGACCATCTGATACAGAGTGTTGGATATTTGGGAAAGCAATTATTCATCTAGGAAAATCAACTTTTGATAGCTTCATGAGTTATGAAAAGCAAAATGCCAATGAAAAATATCTGACTTTCTGGTTTTGAATAAGACATTTTCTCTTCATGAGATTGTGGTGACCAATGCGGACTGAGGCATGTGTAGTTTGAGTTTCATAGCACTTGAGTATGTTTGTATGTTTTATGTTAGTGGTTCTCAAGCTTGAGGATGCACCAGAGGACTTGTTAAATGTGTATTACTGGCCATCCTCCCTAGCATTTCTAATTCAGTAAATCTGGGATGAAGTGTAAGACTCTGCATTTCCAAGAAGTTCCCAGGTTGTCCTAAAGTTGCTGACCCAAGGACCACACTTAGAATTAGAGGTATATAATCAGCCTGTGGATCAACTTGGATAATGGACTCTCCAGCTATTGTTTTTTTTCTATACCCTTATGGAAACTGAGTTCCAAGACCAGTGCTTTCTGATTTTAAACGTTTCCTATAGCTAATCCTGACATACTGGCCTATGGGGACATCTCCAATTCAGGGATAGAATTGATATTCATAATGATGATGATGGTGGTGATGATAACTTGGAGCAAGCAAATCATAGAATATAGGATCTGAATCAGTGGAAAAGATACAGATTAAAAAACATTAGCAGTTTCAGTGTTTACTAATTGTTCAGTTGAATGAGGCCCTAGGCAATATACTTCAATTATTTATTATCATCATATCTTGTATTGAAATATATTACACAGACATATAGTTTTATGTATTATTTCTTACCAAGAGAGAAAGCTGTCCTCCTATGTCCTTGTCATTTATGCTCTGTCCTCTGCCTAGTAATATCTTCGTTGTTTATCCTTTTTGCAGCAGGATTTATAATGCTTAAGAGTACTTGGGTATGGGGGAAAATGTTGACATTAGAGAGATGATTCATTGAGTAAATTGACACAAATTTATTGTGACTGAGGGTCAGTGTGCTGACATCAATTCCCTCAAGCAAAATTGCTTTATCAAAATACAAATCAGTGAAGAAAAACTCCCCATCTATTTTCTTTCCCTCGAAGAAATCCTGGACCATCTGATACAGAGTGTTGGATATTTGGGAAAGCAATTATTCATCTAGGAAAATCAACTTTTGATAGCTTCATGAGTTATGAAAAGCAAAATGCCAATGAAAAATATCTGACTTTCTGGTTTTGAATAAGACATTTTTCTCTTCATGAGATTGTGGTGACCAATGCGGACTGAGGCATGTGTAGTTTGAGTTTCATAGCACTTGAGTATGTTTGTATGTTTTATGTTAGTGGTTCTCAAGCTTGAGGATGCACCAGAGGACTTGTTAAATGTGTATTACTGGCCATCCTCCCTAGCATTTCTAATTCAGTAAATCTGGGATGAAGTGTAAGACTCTGCATTTCCAAGAAGTTCCCAGGTTGTCCTAAAGTTGCTGACCCAAGGACCACACTTAGAAAAAATGCCTCACAAACCATTCTTTAAAAATTCCTTTCACATTATCATCAGGTTCATTTGTCTTTAAGCTTGATAAAATGGGAAAGGCTGGCATAATTCTCTGTAGGTTACGCATGGAAAAAGCAGATGCTGAAGTTCATTTGCCATTGTTATCCATATGGTAAACCAGTGATGGAGTGCTGGAATCCATCTTTAGCTCTGACTGTTGGCTTTAGTGATGCAAATTCTCTTTTGAATAGGATTCAATTGATAAAGACAAGGGATAGGATATGAGATGATTTTCATTGTCAGGTATGGTACATAGGATATAAATTAAGGACAAACTCCTCTGCCTGGGAGGATCAGTCCGAAAGCTAAGTTTTTGCCCCATCTCCAAATGATCTCTATTTAATCAAACTGGACATTCCTCAAATGAGGCAGGTTATTTTCTACTTTCAAACAGGGACATATATATATATATATAAATTATTACAGAGTTTTGTTGTTCACAGACATGTATGTTCCCAGATCAGTCATATGCATATCCCTGGCACCCTTTCCCCTCCCAATCCCCCCATCCTACCCCTCCAGGTTGTCGCACAGAGCCCTTGTAGGACCTTCTGTTCTCACAGTGCAATGACAATAGCTATCTTTTTCACATATGACAGTTTAGGTTTCCATGTCACTCCCTCTATGCCTCCCACCCACTGTTCATTTCCCACAATGTCCATATGTCTATTCTCTTAAGTCAAACAGGGAGATATTTAATGTTTTCTCTCTATCTCTTCTCACTAAAATTATGTTTCTCAGCGTTCAATAATATGTGACTTTTTCCATTGTATTTTTCTTTCTAACCTTTCTCCTAGTTCCTTCATTTATGTGTAGTAACTTGTGTCTCTGGTGGCTCCTGCATTGATGGGTGGGTTCTTTACCACTGGTGCCACCTGGGGAGCCTCAGGTACTGAGTGGGTACTCATTAAATAGAGTCTTACATTGCAGAATGAATAAGGTGTGTGTTCTGTTTTTGATGAGAGGAAGGTACACAGACAAGTCGGAAAAACTAGTGGTAGGTTTCTATATTTGCTTAACTGTATTTTTTATTTTTGTGTTTTTAAGTTACAGTAAAATTGATGTCTTATATGTGTACAGTTCTATTACTCTATATGTAGATTCATGTGATTTTGCCAAACTCAGGATATAGGACAATCCTATTGCCCAATAAAACTCTCTCTTGTACTTAACATTCCTATATCCCTAACCCCTCACTGATCTGTTGCCATTGTTATCCATGGAAACAGTGATGGAAAGGGGGCTGGAATCCATCTTTAGCTCTGACTGTTGGCTTTAGTGATGCAAATTCTCTTTTGAATAGGATTCAATTGATAAAGACAAGGGATAGGATATGAGATGATTTTCATTGTCAGGTATGGTACATAGGATATAAATTAAGGACAAACTCCTCTGCCTGGGAGGATCAGTCCGAAAGCTAAGTTTTTGCCCCATCTCCAAATGATCTCTATTTAATCAAACTGGACATTCCTCAAATGAGGCAGGTTATTTTCTACTTTCAAACAGGGACATATATATATATATATAAATTATTACAGAGTTTTGTTGTTCACAGACATGTATGTTCCCAGATCAGTCATATGCATGTCCCCGGTCCCCTCCCCCCTCCCAATCCCCCCATCCTACCCCTCCAGGATGTCACAGGGAGCCCTTGTAGGAACTCCTATTCCCACAGGGCACTGACAATAGCTATCTTTTTCACATATGATAGTTTAGGTTTCCATGTTACTCCCTCTATGCCTCCCACCCACTGTTCATTTCCCACAATGTCCATATGTCTATTCTCTTAAGTCAAACAGGGAGATATTTAATGTTTTCTCTCTATCTCTTCTCACTAAAATTATGTTTCTCAGCGTTCAATAATATGTGACTTTTTCCATTGTATTTTTCTTTCTAACCTTTCTCCTAGTTCCTTCATTTATGTGTAGTAACTTGTGTCTCTGGTGGCTCCTGCATTGATGGGTGGGTTCTTTACCACTGGTGCCACCTGGGGAGCCTCAGGTACTGAGTGGGTACTCATTAAATAGAGTCTTACATTGCAGAATGAATAAGGTGTGTGTTCTGTTTTTGATGAGAGGAAGGTACACAGACAAGTCGGAAAAACTAGTGGTAGGTTTCTATATTTGCTTAACTGTATTTTTTATTTTTGTGTTTTTAAGTTACAGTAAAATTGATGTCTTATATGTGTACAGTTCTATTACTCTATATGTAGATTCATGTGATTTTGCCAAACTCAGGATATAGGACAATCCTATTGCCCAATAAAACTCTCTCTTTTGTACTTAACATTCCTATATCCCTAATCCCTGGCGGTCACTGATCTGTTGTCCTCTGTCACTATAGTTTGTCTTTAGGAGAATGCCACAGTACAGGTGAAATTATACACAGTTCAGTTCAGTGGCTCAGTTGTGTCGGACTCTGCAACCCCATGGACTGCAGCTGTCGCGGGCGCCGTGTTGGAGCTTACTCTGATTACTATTCTCACTAGCTCTCACTAAGAGATACTATATTGAATAGCTCAGAGGCCTTTTCGCGAACACGGCGTGGTCCCCTCAGGGTGTGAGCCTCGGACCTCGACAATAAAGTATCGTGGTCTCAAGTATTGTTAAACCAAGAATGGGTTTATTAGGCAAGCACAAATAAACAGAATTAATCAGAATTAATCAGAATTAAACAGAACTCAATCGAAATGCAAAGAGAAAGATCTTACCCCAGAGCTGGGAGCTTCAACCTCACTTCAGATGCAATAGAGTTCTGTGAGGGAGCTTCCGCCCAATTTACTCTCCCCCTTTTAAAGGAAAAACCTCAGACACAGCTGCATATACTTTACTTCTGCTTCTACTTACAATCCTAAGAAATTAAAGGAAAAACGCTGCTCCTGGCTTCTATGTGAGCCTACAACTTGAGCTAGACTGGAGCAGGTTACTCTGGTCAAGAATTAAGCTAACTTGTTCTTAGGAAAGTAAGCAGGTAAGGTTGGAATGTTGCCATTAGGGCTTTTCTTATTTACTAGCAGCTTTCAAGCCTCGCTTGCAGGTAGAACTCTGCTGAAGCGGCTGGCGGTGAGTTACAAATTCCTAATCACTGGAGGACGGATTCTAGGTCTCAAGAGCTTATCTGGGGTTTGAGAATTGCTCTATGCCCTAAGACCCGGTATATTCTTAAGAATTTCTAGAGTCTGCCCAAGACATAGCACGCCAGGCTTCCCTGTCCTTCACCATCTCTCAGAGCTTGCTTAAACTTATGTCCATTGTCTCAGTGATGCCATCCAGCCATCTCGTCTTCTGTCATCTCCTTCTCCTTCTGCCTTTTGCCTTAGATGAATGCCATGGTATAAATGAAATTATATATAACATATTGTATAATTTTTTATACATTAATTTTTTTGAGACTGGTCTCTTGCACTCAACATAATGCCTTTTGAAATTTATCCAAGTTGTGGAGTATATCAACAGTGTTATTTGTTTTATATTGGCATTTTGTTCTGCTTTTGGTTGAGTATATATAGATAAACTACAACTTATCTGTTCAGTTATTGGAGGATGTTGAGGTTGCTTCTGTTGCTCAATGATTATGAACAGCTATAAGCATTTGTGTATATGTTTTTTTGTGCAAATGTTAGTTTTCAATTCTCTTGGGTAGTACTAAGAACTGGGATGTCTGGGGCAGATGGTAAGTATATGTTTAACATAATAGGATACTGAAAAGTTGATCTCCAGAGTGGCCACATCATTTTGCATGCCACCAGAGATAGCTTCGAGATGAGATTGTTGTACATCTTCTCCAGTACTTTGTGGTGTCAATAGTTTTCATTTTATTCATCCCAATAGGTAGAAAGTGGTAGCTATTATAACTTTAATTTGCATTTCTCTGTTGTCTAAAAATCTTTTCATGTGAATATTCATGAGCCATACGTCTTTCTCAGAGAAATATATTTTCAAGTCTTTTGCCTATTTTAAAAATTGTTTCTTTGCTCTTAAGTTCAGGGTTCTCTGTATATCCTGTGGTGTATTTCTTCATTAGGAACATATTTTGAAACTACTTTCTCCTAATCTTTTTGTTTTTCTCATAGTGTTCTATACAAAATAGTAGTTTTTAATTTTGATAAAGTTCAGTTTGTCTATATTTTCTTTTATGGATTTGAGTCCTGCAAAAAGTTTTTGTCTAAGAAAGTTGATTAGTTGATGCCTGTGACTAGAATGTGGGGAAGAATGGGGTCTGTGAGTAGGTACAAAATTTCTCCATATGGTGACAATAATGTCCTAAAATTAATTATAATATTCTCACAACTCAGTGGATGTTTAAGAACTATACGTTGGGTGAATTTTATATTTTGGGTGAATTTTATTTATATAAATCATGTCATAAATATGTATTTTGTATCTCATTGCATCTTGAAAATGCTATTTGAATGAGTTGAATTAATTTATAATGTGTAATTATATCAATAATATGCTATTATTGCTTAAACTAATGAAAATAATTCATTTAATTGATTAAAATAACACTATTTTTAAAATAACTCTTTCCCTCACCCAAGGTCATAAAACTTTTCTCCTATGTTTTTTTCTAAAATATATATATTTATATATAATTATATACATATAATTGTAATTTTTTTTTTAGTAATAATCCATTTGGGGTTAATTTCTGAATAAGATATAAGCATTAAGATGAGGTAATTATTTTTTATGTTGTTAGATAGTTGCCTGGTTGTTCCAATATCATTTGTTTAAAACTCTGCTTCCTCCTTTGACTTGCCTTTGTACTTTTGTCAAGAATCATTTAGCCACATTTGTGCTACTGTATTTCAAGACCCTCTCTGTTCCATTGGCCTGTACTTCTACCAATACCACACTGGCTTGATTACTTGATTACTGTAGCTCTAAATAAGCTGGGCATTTAGTGGTGTTATTTAACTTTATTTTTCTTATTCACATTTATTTTGGTTATTCTTATTACTGTACTCTTCCAGATAAAATTTAGAAGAAGCTTGTCAATATCTACAAAGAAATCCTGCTTGGAACTGTGTTAAATCCATAGATCAATTTGGGGAAGATTAATATTTCTATAGGGTAAGTCTTTCAACTTTTGAATATCCTGTATCACTGCATTTTACCCAAGTCTTTTTTATTTATGTTATCAACATTTGTAATGTTCACTATACAGATATTATTCATGTTTTGTTAGATTTATATTTATGTATTTCATTATTTTGGGACTATTATACATTTTTTAAAAACTCTGTTTCCAGTTGATTATTGTGAATATACAGAAATATAGTCAATTTTTGTGTGTGAACATTGTATTCTATGACCTAACTAAAAATCAATGAATAGTTCTAACAAGTTGTTATGGCTTGTTGGAATTTTCTCCTATTATTTTCCATTTCAATATGTATCAATATTTCTTTTTTTTTTCTTTATTGGGGTATAGTTGTTTTACAATGTTGCATTAGCTTCAGGTGTACAGCGAAGTTATTGTTATATGTTTTTACAGAGTTTTCTTGTTTACAGGTACACATAATCCCCAAACAGCCACAGGTATATATCCCCGACCCCTCTTCCCTGAGCCCTCCCTCCCTTTTCCCTCTTCCTACCCGCTCAGGTTGATGCTCAGTCCCCATGTAGATTCCCTTAGACTTGCAGCTTAAGCACAGTGGTAACCTCCATTACATATGATAGTGTAGGTCTCCTTGTTGCTCTTTCCATACTTCTCGTCCGATCTTCCCTCCCTGCTATGACCATTAGTCTGAATTATATACATATAATTGTAATTTTTTTTTTAGTAATAATCCATTTGGGGTTAATTTCTGAATAAGATATAAGCATTAAGATGAGGTAATTATTTTTTATGTTGTTAGATAGTTGCCTGGTTGTTCCAATATCATTTGTTTAAAACTCTGCTTCCTCCTTTGACTTGCCTTTGTACTTTTGTCAAGAATCATTTAGCCACATTTGTGCTACTGTATTTCAAGACCCTCTCTGTTCCATTGGCCTGTACTTCTACCAATACCACACTGGCTTGATTACTTGATTACTGTAGCTCTAAATAAGCTGGGCATTTAGTGGTGTTATTTAACTTTATTTTTCTTATTCACATTTATTTTGGTTATTCTTATTACTGTACTCTTCCAGATAAAATTTAGAAGAAGCTTGTCAATATCTACAAAGAAATCCTGCTTGGAACTGTGTTAAATCCATAGATAAATTTTGGGGGAAGATTAATATTTCTATAGGGTAAGTCTTTCAACTTTTGAATATCCTGTATCACTGCATTTTACCCAAGTCTTTTTTATTTATGTTATCAACATTTGTAATGTTCACTATACAGATATTATTCATGTTTTGTTAGATTTATATTTATGTATTTCATTATTTTGGGACTATTATACATTTTTTAAAAACTCTGTTTCCAGTTGATTATTGTGAATATACAGAAATATAGTCAATTTTTGTGTGTGAACATTGTATTCTATGACCTAACTAAAAATCAATGAATAGTTCTAACAAGTTGTTATGGCTTGTTGGAATTTTCTCCTATTATTTTCCATTTCAATATGTATCAATATTTCTTTTTTTTTTCTTTATTGGGGTATAGTTGTTTTACAATGTTGCATTAGCTTCAGGTGTACAGCGAAGTTATTGTTATATGTTTTTACAGAGTTTTCTTGTTTACAGGTACACATAATCCCCAAACAGCCACAGGTATATATCCCCGACCCCTCTTCCCTGAGCCCTCCCTCCCTTTTCCCTCTTCCTACCCGCTCAGGTTGATGCTCAGTCCCCATGTAGATTCCCTTAGACTTGCAGCTTAAGCACAGTGGTAACCTCCATTACATATGATAGTGTAGGTCTCCTTGTTGCTCTTTCCATACTTCTCGTCCGATCTTCCCTCCCTGCTATGACCATTGGTCTGTTCTCTAAGTCTGTTTCTCCATTACCATTCTATGTGTGCATTTATCAGTACTGTCTTTCTAGATTCCATATATATGCATTAGTACACTGTATTTATCCTTCTCTTTTTGACTTCACTTTGTATAATAACTTGTAGATTCATCCACCTCATTAGGACTGATTCTTCTGCATTTCTTTTTAGTACTGAGAAGTACTCCATTGTATATATGTACCATAGCTTCTTTTTTTTTTTTTTTTTAAGATTTATTTATTTATTTACTTTGGCAGGGAGGGGAGCGGGCGGGCCACTTCTATTGGTCTTTCATTTCTCTATTTTCATTCGTCTTCGTTCTTTGGCTCCTGTGGGCCTCCCATCGCGGTGGCATCTGTCGTTGAAGAGCACCGGCTCTGGGCACATGCGCTCCAGAGCTCCGGCTCGGTGATTGGACACATCAGTCCAGCCGCTCCGCGGCACGTGGGATCTTCCCAGGCCAGGGCTCGAACCGGCGCCCCTTGCACTGCAAGGCGGTGTCCTTACCCACTGGACCACAAGGGGAAGCCCACCATAGCTTCTTTATCCATTCATTTGTTGATGGACATCTAGGTTGCTTCCATGTTCTAGCTATTGTATAGAGTGCTTCAGTGAACACTGGGGTACAGATGTCTCTTTCAATTTTGATTTCATCAGTGTATATGCCTAATAATGAGATTGCTGGGTCATATGGTGCTTCTATTTTTAGTTTTTAAGATATCTCCATACTGTCTTCCATAGTGGTTGTATCAATTTACATTCCCACCAATAATGCAGGAGTCTTCCCTTATCTCCCACCCTCACCAGCATTTATTGTCTGCAGGTTTTTTTTTTTGATGGTGGCCATTCTGACTGGTGTGAGGTGATATCTCATTGTAGCTTTGTGTATAAATTAATTTTTCTACAGGTACACATAATCCCCAAACAGCCACAGGTTATATCCGACCCTCTTCCCTGAGCCCTCCCTCCCTTTTCCCTCTTCCTACCCGCTCAGGTTGATGCTCAGTCCCCATGTAGATTCCCTTAGACTTGCAGCTTAAGCACAGTGGTAACCTCCATTACATATGATAGTGTAGGTCTCCTTGTTGCTCTTTCCATACTTCTCGTCCGATCTTCCCTCCCTGCTATGACCATTGGTCTGTTCTCTAAGTCTGTTTCTCCATTACCATTCTATGTGTGCATTTATCAGTACTGTCTTTCTAGATTCCATATATATGCATTAGTACACTGTATTTATCCTTCTCTTTTTGACTTCACTTTGTATAATAACTTGTAGATTCATCCACCTCATTAGGACTGATTCTTCTGCATTTCTTTTTAGTACTGAGAAGTACTCCATTGTATATATGTACCATAGCTTCTTTTTTTTTTTTTTTTTAAGATTTATTTATTTATTTACTTTGGCAGGGAGGGGAGCGGGCGGGCCACTTCTATTGGTCTTTCATTTCTCTATTTTCATTCGTCTTCGTTCTTTGGCTCCTGTGGGCCTCCCATCGCGGTGGCATCTGTCGTTGAAGAGCACCGGCTCTGGGCACATGCGCTCCAGAGCTCCGGCTCGGTGATTGGACACATCAGTCCAGCCGCTCCGCGGCACGTGGGATCTTCCCAGGCCAGGGCTCGAACCGGCGCCCCTTGCACTGCAAGGCGGTGTCCTTACCCACTGGACCACAAGGGGAAGCCCACCATAGCTTCTTTATCCATTCATTTGTTGATGGACATCTAGGTTGCTTCCATGTTCTAGCTATTGTATAGAGTGCTTCAGTGAACACTGGGGTACAGATGTCTCTTTCAATTTTGATTTCATCAGTGTATATGCCTAATAATGAGATTGCTGGGTCATATGGTGCTTCTATTTTTAGTTTTTAAGATATCTCCATACTGTCTTCCATAGTGGTTGTATCAATTTACATTCCCACCAATAATGCAGGAGTCTTCCCTTATCTCCCACCCTCACCAGCATTTATTGTCTGCAGGTTTTTTTTTTTGATGGTGGCCATTCTGACTGGTGTGAGGTGATATCTCATTGTAGCTTTGTGTATAAATTAATTTTTCTTGTTTTAAGCTTACTTCACTGGCAAAGACTTCTAGTATGATGTTGGATAGGTGCTGAGACTATATAGCTATGCCACATTCACAGTCTTAGGGGAAAAACATTTTGTCTTTCACTTTTTTTTTTATTTATTCTTTATTTTAAAGGTTTTACAGAGTTGTGTTGTTCACAGACATGTATGTTCCCAGATCAGTCATATACATATCCATGGTCCCCACCCACCCAGATCCCCCCATCCCACCCCTCCAGACCTTCGCCCCAAGCCATTGTAAGCACACCTATTCCCTTAGCACTATGACACTAGCTATCTTTTCCACACATAACACTATAGGTTTCCTTGTTACTTCCTCCATGCTTCCCCCTCCCTATTTCTTCGCCACGATGTCCCTATGTCTATGCTCTGTCTTTTTTCCCATGAGTTCCCTGTGTGTGATATCAAGACCGTCCTACTAGATTCCATATATGTGTGTTAGTATACTGTATTTGTCTTTCTCTTTTTGACTTACTTCACTTTTTATGATAGGTTCTAGAGCCAGCCACCTCATTAGAACTGAGTCTTCTGCATTTCTTTTAACAGCTGAGTAGTATTCCATTGTATATATGTACCAGAGCTTCTGGATCCATTCATTCGTCGATGGACATCTAGGTTGCTTCCATGTTTTGGCTATTGTATAGAGAGCTGCAATGAACATTGGGGTACAGGTGCCTCTTTCAGT
Source organism: Tragulus kanchil (assembly GCA_022376925.1). Classification (NCBI taxonomy): domain Eukaryota; kingdom Metazoa; phylum Chordata; class Mammalia; order Artiodactyla; family Tragulidae; genus Tragulus; species Tragulus kanchil. The sequence goes on from JAIOJX010000004.1 coordinate 7,003,598, forward strand.
TTTGATTTCATCTGGATATAAGCCTAAGAGTGGGATTGCTGGGTCATAGGGTGCTTCTATTTTTAGTTTTTTAAGGAATCTCCATACTGTCTTCCATAGAGGCTGTATCAATTTACAGTCCCACCAGCAATGCAAAAGGGTTCCCTTTTCTCCACACCCTCTCCAGCATTTATTGTCTGCAGATTTTCTGACGGGTGTGAGGTGATATCTCATTCTAGTTTTAATTTGCATTTCTCTAATAATAAGCGAGGTTGAGCATCATTTCATGTGCTTTTGGGCCATCTGTATGTCCTCTTTGGAGAGGCGTCTCTTTAGATCTTTTTCCCATTTTTTGATTGGGTTGTTCGTTTTTCCTGTGCTGAGTTGTCTGACTTGCTTGTAGATTTTGGAGATTAAGTCTTTGTCTGTTGTTTCATTTGCTATGATTTTCTCCCACTCTGTGGGGTGTCTGTTGAGCTTTTTGGTGATTTCTTTCGCTGTACAAAAGCTTTTAAGTTTCATGAGGTCCCACATGTTCATTTTTCTTTTCAGTTCTGCTATTTTAGTTGGTGGGTCAGAGAAGATCTTGCTTTGATTTAGGTCCTTGAGGGTTTTGCCTATATTCTCCTCTAACAGTTTGATGGTTTCTGGTCTTACATTTAGGTCTTGAATCCATTTTGAGTTGATCTTAGTGTATGGTGTCAGGGAATGTTCCAATTTCATTTTTTTGCATGTAGCTGTCCAATTCTCCCAGCAACACTTGTTGAAGAGGCTGTCTTAGTCCCATTTTTTACTTTCTCCTCCTTTGTCAAAAATAAGGTACCCATAGGTGCGTGGGTTTATCTCTGGGTTCTCTATCTTGTTCCATATATGTGTGTTAGTATACTGTATTTGTCTTTCTCTTTTTGACTTACTTCACTTTTTATGATAGGTTCTAGAGCCAGCCACCTCATTAGAACTGAGTCTTCTGCATTTCTTTTAACAGCTGAGTAGTATTCCATTGTATATATGTACCAGAGCTTCTGGATCCATTCATTCGTCGATGGACATCTAGGTTGCTTCCATGTTTTGGCTATTGTATAGAGAGCTGCAATGAACATTGGGGTACAGGTGCCTCTTTCAGTTTTGATTTCATCTGGATATAAGCCTAAGAGTGGGATTGCTGGGTCATAGGGTGCTTCTATTTTTAGTTTTTTAAGGAATCTCCATACTGTCTTCCATAGAGGCTGTATCAATTTACAGTCCCACCAGCAATGCAAAAGGGTTCCCTTTTCTCCACACCCTCTCCAGCATTTATTGTCTGCAGATTTTCTGACGGGTGTGAGGTGATATCTCATTCTAGTTTTAATTTGCATTTCTCTAATAATAAGCGAGGTTGAGCATCATTTCATGTGCTTTTGGGCCATCTGTATGTCCTCTTTGGAGAGGCGTCTCTTTAGATCTTTTTCCCATTTTTTGATTGGGTTGTTCGTTTTTCCTGTGCTGAGTTGTCTGACTTGCTTGTAGATTTTGGAGATTAAGTCTTTGTCTGTTGTTTCATTTGCTATGATTTTCTCCCACTCTGTGGGGTGTCTGTTGAGCTTTTTGGTGATTTCTTTCGCTGTACAAAAGCTTTTAAGTTTCATGAGGTCCCACATGTTCATTTTTCTTTTCAGTTCTGCTATTTTAGTTGGTGGGTCAGAGAAGATCTTGCTTTGATTTAGGTCCTTGAGGGTTTTGCCTATATTCTCCTCTAACAGTTTGATGGTTTCTGGTCTTACATTTAGGTCTTGAATCCATTTTGAGTTGATCTTAGTGTATGGTGTCAGGGAATGTTCCAATTTCATTTTTTTGCATGTAGCTGTCCAATTCTCCCAGCAACACTTGTTGAAGAGGCTGTCTTAGTCCCATTTTTTACTTTCTCCTCCTTTGTCAAAAATAAGGTACCCATAGGTGCGTGGGTTTATCTCTGGGTTCTCTATCTTGTTCCATTGGTCGATATTTCTGTTTTTGTGCCAGTACCATACTGTCTTGATGACTGTTGCTTTATAGTAGAGTCTGAAGTTAGGGAGGCTGATCCCTCCAGCTCCATTTTTCTTTCTCAGAATTGCTTTGGCTATTTGAGGTCTTTTGTGCTTTCATATGAACTGTGTTACTCTTTGGTCTAGTTCTGTGAAAAATGTCAATGGAAGTTGAATAGGTATTGCATTGAATCTGTAGATGATATTTGGTAGTATGGTCATTTTCACAATATTGATTCTTCCAACCCAGGAACATGGAATATCTCTCCATCTGTTTAAGTCTTCTTTAATTTCTTTCATGAGTGTCTTGTAATTTTCTGTGTACAGTTCTTTTGCTTCTTTGGGTACATTTATTCCTAGATATTGGATTCTTTTGGTTGCAGTGGTGAAGGGGACTGCCTCTTTGATTTCATTTTCTGATTTTTCATTGTTTGTGTATAGGAATGTCAGTGATTTCTGTGTGTTGACTTTGTATCCTGCGACTTTGCTGAATTCGTTGATTAGCTCTAGTAGCTTTGTAATAGAGTCTTTGAAATTTTCTATGTATAATATCATGTCATCTGCAAAAAGAGAGAGCTTGACTTCTTCCTTTCCAGTCTGGATTCCTTTGATTTCTTTCTCTTCTCTTATTGCTGTTGCTAGAACTTCCAGGACTATGTTGAATAGTAGTGGTGAAAGTGGACACCCCTGTCTTGTTCCTGATCTTAGAGGGAATGCTTTCAGTTTTTTCACCGTTGAGGATAATGTTCGCTGTGGGCTTCTCATAGATGGCTTTCACTATGTTGAGATAGGTTCCTTCTATGCCCATTTTCTGAAGAGTTTTTATCATGAATGGGTGTTGTACTTTGTCAAAGGCTTTCTCTGCATCTATTGAGATGATCATGTGATTTTTGTCTCTCAGTTTGTTAATATGGTGTATCACATTGATTGATTTGCGGATGTTGAAGAATCCTTGCATGCCTGGGATGAACCCGACTTGATCATGATGTATGAGTTTTTTGATGTGTCGTTGAATTCTGTTTGCTAGGATTTGTTGAGGATCTTGACATCTAAGTTCATCAGAGAAATCGGTCTGTAATTTTCCTTTTTTGTGTTGTCTTTGCCTGGTTTGGGTATCAGGGTGATGGTGGCCTTGTAGAATGTGTTTGGAAGCCAGTACCTTACTGTCTTGATGACTGTTGCTTTATAGTAGAGTCTGAAGTTAGGGAGGCTGATCCCTCCAGCTCCATTTTTCTTTCTCAGAATTGCTTTGGCTATTTGAGGTCTTTTGTGCTTTCATATGAACTGTGTTACTCTTTGGTCTAGTTCTGTGAAAAATGTCAATGGAAGTTGAATAGGTATTGCATTGAATCTGTAGATGATATTTGGTAGTATGGTCATTTTCACAATATTGATTCTTCCAACCCAGGAACATGGAATATCTCTCCATCTGTTTAAGTCTTCTTTAATTTCTTTCATGAGTGTCTTGTAATTTTCTGTGTACAGTTCTTTTGCTTCTTTGGGTACATTTATTCCTAGATATTGGATTCTTTTGGTTGCAGTGGTGAAGGGGACTGCCTCTTTGATTTCATTTTCTGATTTTTCATTGTTTGTGTATAGGAATGTCAGTGATTTCTGTGTGTTGACTTTGTATCCTGCGACTTTGCTGAATTCGTTGATTAGCTCTAGTAGCTTTGTAATAGAGTCTTTGAAATTTTCTATGTATAATATCATGTCATCTGCAAAAAGAGAGAGCTTGACTTCTTCCTTTCCAGTCTGGATTCCTTTGATTTCTTTCTCTTCTCTTATTGCTGTTGCTAGAACTTCCAGGACTATGTTGAATAGTAGTGGTGAAAGTGGACACCCCTGTCTTGTTCCTGATCTTAGAGGGAATGCTTTCAGTTTTTCACCGTTGAGGATTATGTTCGCTGTGGGCTTCTCATAGATGGCTTTCACTATGTTGAGATAGGTTCCTTCTATGCCCATTTTCTGAAGAGTTTTTATCATGAATGGGTGTTGTACTTTGTCAAAGGCTTTCTCTGCATCTATTGAGATGATCATGTGATTTTTGTCTCTCAGTTTGTTAATATGGTGTATCACATTGATTGATTTGCGGATGTTGAAGAATCCTTGCATGCCTGGGATGAACCCGACTTGATCATGATGTATGAGTTTTTTGATGTGTCGTTGAATTCTGTTTGCTAGGATTTGTTGAGGATCTTGACATCTAAGTTCATCAGAGAAATCGGTCTGTAATTTTCCTTTTTTGTGTTGTCTTTGCCTGGTTTGGGTATCAGGGTGATGGTGGCCTTGTAGAATGTGTTTGGAAGTTTTCCTTCCTGTGCAATTTTTTGAAAGAGTTTTAGAAGGACAGGCATTAGGTCTTCTTTAAATGTTTGGTAGAATTCGGCTGTGAAGCCATCTGGCCCTGGGCTTTTATTTTTGGGTAGATTTTTAATCACAGATTTGATTTCTGAGCTTGTGATTGGGTTGTTCAAAGTTTCTGTTTCTTCCTGGCTCAGTCTTGGGAGATTGATCTTCCCCAAGAAACTGTCCATTTCTTCCAGGTTGTCCAGTTTGTTGCCATAGAATTGCTCATAATAGTCTCTCAGAATCCTTTGGATTTCTGCATTCTCTGTTGTAATCTCTCCTTGTTCGTTTTTGATTTTGGTGATCTGGTTCTTCTCTCTCTTTTTCTTGATGAGTCTCGCCAGAGGCTTGTCAATTCTGTTTACCTTTTCAAAGAACCAGATTTTTGTTTTATTTATTCGAACTACAGCTTCTTTCATTTCTTTCTGATTTATTTCTGCTCTAGTCTTTATAATTTCTCTTCTTCTGCTGGCTTTGGGGTGTTTCTGTTCTTCTTTTTTCAATTGTTTTAAGCGGAGGTCATCTGCTTCATATTTTCCTAGTTTCTTGAGGTGGGATTGTATTGCTATAAATTTCCGCCTTAGGACTGCTTTTGCAGTATCCCATAAGTTTTGCATGGTTGTATATTCATTGTCATTTTCTTCTAGGAATTTTTAAATTTCTCCTTTGATTTCCTCAGTGATCAGTTGGTTTTTTTAGGTAAGTGTTGTTTAATTGCCATGTGTTTTTATTTTTAGCAGTTTTTTTTTTTCCTGTGGTTGATCTCTAGTCTCATTGCATGGTGGCCCGAGAAGATGGTTGATATAATTTCAGTTTTCTTGAATTGACTGAGGTTAGATTTGTGGCCCAAGATGTGGTCTATCTTGGAGAATGTTCCGTGAGCACTTGAGAAGAAAGTGTATTCTTCTGCTTTTGGATGGAACACCCTAAAGTTATCGATGAGGTTCATCTTTTCTAGTGTGGCATTTAAGGCTTGTGTTTCTTTATTCATTTTCTGTTTAGATGATCTATCCATTGGTGTGAGAGGAGTGTTAAAGTCTCCTACTATTATTGTGTTATTATTGATTTCTTCTTTTAAGTCTGAAAGTACCTGTCTTATGTATTGAGGTGCCCCTGTGTTGGGTGCATAGATTTTTAATCACAGATTTGATTTCTGAGCTTGTGATTGGGTTGTTCAAAGTTTCTGTTTCTTCCTGGCTCAGTCTTGGGAGATTGATCTTCCCCAAGAAACTGTCCATTTCTTCCAGGTTGTCCAGTTTGTTGCCATAGAATTGCTCATAATAGTCTCTCAGAATCCTTTGGATTTCTGCATTCTCTGTTGTAATCTCTCCTTGTTCGTTTTTGATTTTGGTGATCTGGTTCTTCTCTCTCTTTTTCTTGATGAGTCTCGCCAGAGGCTTGTCAATTCTGTTTACCTTTTCAAAGAACCAGATTTTTGTTTTATTTATTCGAACTACAGCTTCTTTCATTTCTTTCTGATTTATTTCTGCTCTAGTCTTTATAATTTCTCTTCTTCTGCTGGCTTTGGGGTGTTTCTGTTCTTCTTTTTCCAATTGTTTTAAGCGGAGGTCATCTGCTTCATATTTTCCTAGTTTCTTGAGGTGGGATTGTATTGCTATAAATTTCCGCCTTAGGACTGCTTTTGCAGTATCCCATAAGTTTTGCATGGTTGTATATTCATTGTCATTTTCTTCTAGGAATTTTTAAATTTCTCCTTTGATTTCCTCAGTGATCAGTTGGTTTTTTTAGGTAAGTGTTGTTTAATTGCCATGTGTTTTTATTTTTAGCAGTTTTTTTTTTTCCTGTGGTTGATCTCTAGTCTCATTGCATGGTGGCCCGAGAAGATGGTTGATATAATTTCAGTTTTCTTGAATTGACTGAGGTTAGATTTGTGGCCCAAGATGTGGTCTATCTTGGAGAATGTTCCGTGAGCACTTGAGAAGAAAGTGTATTCTTCTGCTTTTGGATGGAACACCCTAAAGTTATCGATGAGGTTCATCTTTTCTAGTGTGGCATTTAAGGCTTGTGTTTCTTTATTCATTTTCTGTTTAGATGATCTATCCATTGGTGTGAGAGGAGTGTTAAAGTCTCCTACTATTATTGTGTTATTATTGATTTCTTCTTTTAAGTCTGAAAGTACCTGTCTTATGTATTGAGGTGCCCCTGTGTTGGGTGCATAGATGTTCATGACTTATGTCTTCCTCTTGGATGGATCCTTTAATCATGATGTAGTGACCTCCCTTGTCTCTTAGAATCTTCTTTACTTTAAAATCTGTTTTGTCTGATATGAAGATTGCTACTCCAGCTTTTTTTGATTTCCATTTGCATGGAATATCTTTTTCCAGCCTCTCACTTTCAGTCTATGAATGTCTCTAGGTCTGAAGTGGGTCTCTTGTAAACAGCATATATATGGGTCATGTTTCTTGATCCATTCAGCCAACCTGTGTCGTTTGGTTGGAGCTTTTAATCCATTTACATTCAAAGTAATTACTGATATGAATGTTCCTATTGTCATCTTCTTAGAAGTCTGGGGTTTGGTTTGTAGGACTTCTTCTACTCTCGTATTTATTGGCTATATCAGGCCCTTTAACACTTGTTGTAGGGCTGGTTTTGTGGTACAGAATTCTTTTAGTTTTTGTCTGTCTGAGAAGCTTTTGACTTCACCGTCAATTCTGAATGAGATTTTTGCTGGGTAGAGAATTCGTGATTGCAGGTTATTCTCTTTTAGCTGTTTAAATGTGTCCTGCCATTCTCTTCTGGCCTGCAGGGTTTCTGTTGAAAGATCCTCAGTTAGACATATGGGGTTTCCTTTATATGTTATTTGTTGTTTGCTTCTAGCTGCTTTTAGTAATCTGTCTTTATATTTAGTCTGTGTTAGTTTGATTAGAATGTGCCTTGGTGTGTTTCTTCTGGGGTTTCTCCTGTATGGAACTCTTTGTGCTTCTTGGACATGGCTGACTATTTCCTTTCCCATGCTGGGGAAGTTTTCTACAATAACCTCTTCAAGAATTTTTTCATAGTCTTTCTTCTCTTCTTCTTCTTCTGGGACTCCTGTAATTCTAATATTGGTGCGTTTGATATTGTCCCATAGGTCCCTGAGGCTATCTTCAGTTCTTTTCATTCTTTCGGCTTTGTTCTGTTCCTCACCAGTTATTTCCACCAGTCTATCTTCCAGCACGCTTATCCGTTCTTCAGCCTCAGATAGTCTACTGTTGAGGCCTTCTATCATATTTTTGAGTTCAGCAAATGAGTTGGTGGTCTCTCTTTGCTTATTTTTCATTTCCTGCATGTCTTTTCTCAATGCACTAATTTCCTCTAATATTCTGTTTTCAGTGTTTTGCATCCTCATTAGAATAGTTTTTCTGAATTCTCTTTCAGATAATTTGTCTATCTCCTCCTCTGTCACTTGAGTCTATGAATGTCTCTAGGTCTGAAGTGGGTCTCTTGTAAACAGCATATATATGGGTCATGTTTCTTGATCCATTCAGCCAACCTGTGTCGTTTGGTTGGAGCTTTTAATCCATTTACATTCAAAGTAATTACTGATATGAATGTTCCTATTGTCATCTTCTTAGAAGTCTGGGGTTTGGTTTGTAGGACTTCTTCTACTCTCGTATTTATTGGCTATATCAGGCCCTTTAACACTTGTTGTAGGGCTGGTTTTGTGGTACAGAATTCTTTTAGTTTTTGTCTGTCTGAGAAGCTTTTGACTTCACCGTCAATTCTGAATGAGATTTTTGCTGGGTAGAGAATTCGTGATTGCAGGTTATTCTCTTTTAGCTGTTTAAATGTGTCCTGCCATTCTCTTCTGGCCTGCAGGGTTTCTGTTGAAAGATCCTCAGTTAGACATATGGGGTTTCCTTTATATGTTATTTGTTGTTTGCTTCTAGCTGCTTTTAGTAATCTGTCTTTATATTTAGTCTGTGTTAGTTTGATTAGAATGTGCCTTGGTGTGTTTCTTCTGGGGTTTCTCCTGTATGGAACTCTTTGTGCTTCTTGGACATGGCTGACTATTTCCTTTCCCATGCTGGGGAAGTTTTCTACAATAACCTCTTCAAGAATTTTTTCATAGTCTTTCTTCTCTTCTTCTTCTTCTGGGACTCCTGTAATTCTAATATTGGTGCGTTTGATATTGTCCCATAGGTCCCTGAGGCTATCTTCAGTTCTTTTCATTCTTTCGGCTTTGTTCTGTTCCTCACCAGTTATTTCCACCAGTCTATCTTCCAGCACGCTTATCCGTTTTTCAGCCTCAGATAGTCTACTGTTGAGGCCTTCTATCATATTTTTGAGTTCAGCAAATGAGTTGGTGGTCTCTCTTTGCTTATTTTTCATTTCCTGCATGTCTTTTCTCAATGCACTAATTTCCTCTAATATTCTGTTTTCAGTGTTTTGCATCCTCATTAGAATAGTTTTTCTGAATTCTCTTTCAGATAATTTGTCTATCTCCTCCTCTGTCACTTGAGGCTGTGATTCTCTAGCTTGGTCCTTCATTTGTGCAGTGTTTCTCTGTCGTTTCATCTCTAGTGTTGTATGTTCTTTGATAGTGTGGGGTCTTGGAATCAGGGCTTCTAGTTCGAGGCTCCTTGGTTTGATGATTGGTCAGGGGATGTAGGCTCTATGCCTGGTTTGCTATGCTGTTCCGTGATATTAGTTCAAATACTAGGAACTGAGGGGCAAGAGGTGTGTCCCTAATGGGTGACAGTCATAAAAGCATGCAGATGTTTTCTAACCTAGTCATAAGATATACATACATACACAGCAATAACCACATCTAACCAGTCTTACAGTGACAAAGCATAGGAAATTTTCCTGGCAAATGACACAATCAAAGATGGTACTTGCCCGTTAAGCTCTGAGTTAATTAGAATAGTGCCTGGACAAATAGATCTTGGGTAAGGTCCTGGCTTGGACTGTTTCGGCATTGAAAGCATTTTTTAACTAAGACATGTGTTGGGGGTGAGAAGGTGGAAAATGTATGGGTAATGAGAAGGAATAGATTCAACTTGGAAAGATTTTATAGGGTTAGGTAGCCAAGATTAGTGTGTTGTATTGTTTAGTGCAGCTGGGAGAGAATAGTGGAGACAGGAAGGTAGGAAATATTTATCTAGGGGGTAGTCTATAAAGGAGAAAGTTTTAGATTTAGAACATAGAGGGAGGAAGGAGTGGGAAAGAGGAAAGAAAATTAGAAGTTCAAGAATTAAAATTTTAAAAAAATTAATAATAAAAAAATTAATAATTAAAAATCAAACAAAATTAAAAAATAAAAAAAGGGCAGAGAAACTTAATAAGAAGAGACCATAGAGAGAGAGAGAAAAAAAAAGAAAACCCAAACCTGACCAGTCAAACGAATAAGCAGAACCGTCCGCAACAGATAAGCAAAAAAGCTAAATACTGTCCCTGGTTTTTATCCTCTCATCTGTCTGGAAGCCAGTCTGCTCTCGATGGTGTTGTCTTGATGATGCAGCCTTTTCCTTATGGCACCGGTCTGCAAGCTCAGGCGCTGACCGGGACGGCGGGCTGATCTCTGTCCGTCTGGCGGTGGACCGCGGTGCATTCGCTGTCCCAGGTTGGGCGGGTGCGCAGGCTGAGCCCAGTGTGTCGGGCGGGGGGGCGTGGCATGCGCGCAATCCCGTGTTGGGCGGGGGCGTCCTGGCTCTGCAGCGCACCTGCAGGTAGCCTCTGATACCTGCCCTTCTCCAGACTTCCTCCGCTGCGGGTGTAGCTATGGGGGTGCAGCTATGGGGGTGCAGGGGCTCCTCCGCCACTGGTGCGCGCGCACTGCTGGTTGCGCCTGCAAGTCTCAAAGGCAGGCACAAGGTTCCCCGTCTGGCTCGAGCCAGGTCCCTGGTCAGCAATCTGTGGGCGACTTCCCCTTCAGCCAGTCCCCTACTAGGGAGTGTTTGAACTCACCCGGTGCCAGGCGGAAAGTCGCGATTTTCGCCCGGAAGAGCGTTGCGATCCTCACACTGGGCGCTCTCTCCCGTCTCGTTCCAACCGGCCTGAGGTTGCTAGGCAGCAAGCGCGTTCTGCTCGGCCCTGCTCCGGTATCCTATCTTCGCAGTGTCTTAATTTCTGCCGGCGATCCGGGTGGATTCTTGGAGTTTTCACTCTGAGTGCTGCCCTCTCTCCCCCGAGGCTCTGCTTAGGCCCCCTTTTAGGGCACTTGCTGGCACGCTCTCCGTTGGTGCGGTCCGGCGTGGGGGTTAGGATAGAGGATTCTTAGAACAGTAGCTCCGGGAAATTTCTGGCAGTTCACTCTTCTACTCTCGCGGACCTATGGAATTCTTCTGTCGTCTAGCGGCTGGTTTGTTGGTGGTGGTTCTTTTCTTGATTAGTTCTGGTGATTCTGTTGGGGAGCTGGTGAAATCTTCCCCTCATTCCTCCGCCATCTTGGCTCCTCCTCCCTTGTCTTTCACTTTTAGACATGTTAGTTGTAGTCTTTTTTAAAAATTGAAGTATATTCACCATACAATATTATATAAATTATAGGTCTACATTATAGTATTTCACACCTTTTAATGGTTATACTCTATCTACAGTTCTTGTAATATATTGACTATATTCCCCTTGTTGTACAGTATATTTTTTTGTAGTTTATTATACATAGTAACTTTTACTTCTTAATCCCCCACATTTATGTTATCCCTGCCCTCTTTGCTCTCCTCATGGATAACTACTAGTTCGTTGTTTATATCTGTGAGTTTGCTTCTTTTTTGTTATAGTTTAGATTCTAGTTTTTTGTATCTCATCATTTTTATTCATTCATCTATTAATTGACACTGAATTTGCTTCCATATCTTGGCTATTGTAAATAAAACTACATTGAACATTGAGGTGCATGTATCTTTTTGAATTAGTGGTTTTGTTTTCATCTGATTTATACCCAGGAATGAGGAGTTGAATTGCTGGGTCATATGATAGTTCTGTTTCAATTTTTTTTTTTTTTTTGGAGAAACCTCCATACTGTTTTCCACAGTGACTGCACCAATTTACAGTTTCACCAACAGTGTATGAAGGTTCCCTTTGCTCTACCTCCTCACCTACATTTCTTTCTTTCTTTTTTTTTTTTGATACTAGCTATTCTGAAAAGTGTGAAGTTTTCTTCTGGTTTTGATTTGCTTTTCCCTGATGCGATGTTGCACATCTTTCCACATATCTATTGGCCACCTGCATTTCTTTGGAAAAATGTTTATTTAGTTCTTCTGCTTATTTTTTGATTGACTAGTTTGGTTTTTTGATGTTGAGTTTTAAGAGCTAGTTAAGTATGTTGGATATTAACCCTTTTCCAGTCGTAACATTTGCAAATATTTCTCCCTTTCAGTAGGTTGCCTTTTCATTTTGTCAGTGGTTTTTACTGGGCAAAAGCTTTTATGTTTAATAAGTCCTATCTACTGACTTTTGCTTTTATTTTGGCTTTTATTTTCCTTGCTTTAAGAGACAGATCTTTTTTTGAATACTGCTACAGTTTCTGTCAAAGGGTGTTCTGTCTGTTTTCCTCTTAAGAGTTTTATGTTTTACAGTCTTGCATTTAGGTTCTTGACACCATATCCAAAATAAATTAGACTTGAATGTAAGACCAGAAGTTGCAGTCTTTTTAAAGATGCATTCTCTTTAGGTAGAGGAAGTTCCCATCCATTCCTACTTTGTTTATATTAATAGTATTATTATACATATTTTTAAAAACTTTTACTTCTTAATCCCCCACATTTATGTTATCCCTGCCCTCTTTGCTCTCCTCATGGATAACTACTAGTTCGTTGTTTATATCTGTGAGTTTGCTTCTTTTTTGTTATAGTTTAGATTCTAGTTTTTTGTATCTCATCATTTTTATTCATTCATCTATTAATTGACACTGAATTTGCTTCCATATCTTGGCTATTGTAAATAAAACTACATTGAACATTGAGGTGCATGTATCTTTTTGAATTAGTGGTTTTGTTTTCATCTGATTTATACCCAGGAATGAGGAGTTGAATTGCTGGGTCATATGATAGTTCTGTTTCAATTTTTAGTTTTTTAAGAAATCTCCATACTGTCTTCCACAGTGACTGCACCAATTTACAGTTTCACCAACAGTGTATGAAGGTTCCCTTTGCTCTACCTCCTCACCCACATTTCTTTCTTTTTTTTTTTTGATACTAGCTATTCTGAAAAGTGTGAAGTTTTCTTCTGGTTTTGATTTGCTTTTCCCTGATGCGATGTTGCACATCTTTCCACATATCTATTGGCCACCTGCATTTCTTTGGAAAAATGTTTATTTAGTTCTTCTGCTTATTTTTTGATTGACTAGTTTGGTTTTTTGATGTTGAGTTTTAAGAGCTAGTTAAGTATGTTGGATATTAACCCTTTTCCAGTCGTAACATTTGCAAATATTTCTCCCTTTCAGTAGGTTGCCTTTTCATTTTGTCAGTGGTTTTTACTGGGCAAAAGCTTTTATGTTTAATAAGTCCTATCTACTGACTTTTGCTTTTATTTTGGCTTTTATTTTCCTTGCTTTAAGAGACAGATCTTTTTTTGAATACTGCTACAGTTTCTGTCAAAGGGTGTTCTGTCTGTTTTCCTCTTAAGAGTTTTATGTTTTACAGTCTTGCATTTAGGTTCTTGACACCATATCCAAAATAAATTAGACTTGAATGTAAGACCAGAAGTTGCAGTCTTTTTAAAGATGCATTCTCTTTAGGTAGAGGAAGTTCCCATCCATTCCTACTTTGTTTATATTAATAGTATTATCATGAAAAGATATTGGCTTTTTAAAATGCTTTTTCTGTGTCAATTTATATTATTATATGTATAGCTTTTATTATTTAGACTTTTAATATGCTGAATTAAATGGATTGATTTTCAAATATTAAGCCAACAGTGCATTCCTATGATAAGTCCCACCTTGTTGTGTTGTATTATTACTTACATAGTGTGTTGGATTATATTTAGTATATTTGCTAAAACATTTTTATTTTTATAAGAGAAATTCGTTTGTAGGCTTCGCTTCAAGAATATCATCTGTTTTTAAATTTTATTTTGTTTATTAACAAGTTAATTAATACAAACAAAATAGGCAAAATATTATTTCCATAATTTTGAATTGTACAGACGCTAAAGGTAGTGGAGTTCATTGGAAGATGACAAATGTCATTGTCAGTTTTTGATATTAGGGTAACACAGATCTTATACAATAAATGTAGAGTTGTTTCTTTATCTTAAGTTTTCTAAAAAGTTTGGCAGAATTGATATTATTTGTTTTGTACTATTTAGTAGAAATCACCAGAGGTACCATTTGGGCTTGGGGATTTTTTCCTAAAGTTTTAAAGTCTCAATTCAATTTCTTTAATAATTATAGAGCTATTCATGTTACCTATTTTATCTCTTTTACAGTCTGAATTTTTAGCAAGTTGTCAGTTTTATTCAAGCTGTCAAACTTGCGTGCATGGAGTTCTTTATAATATATGCTTATTTTAATGTCTGCAGAATCTGTACAAGAATCCCCTCTTTATTCCTGCTATGGTAATTGTCTCTTTCTTTCCAGTTTTGTCAGAGGTTTATCAAGCTTAAAGATCCTTCCAAAGAATTAGCTTTTGGTGTCATTGATTTTTCTCTATCACGTGTGCTTTATATTTTATTGACTTCCCTTGCCTTCATTGTTTCCTTCCTTAGGCTTGCTGTTATTTTTCTAGTTTCTTAAGATGAAAGTCTTGCATTTATTTAATATAAATTAGACTTGAATGTAAGACCAGAAGTTGCAGTCTTTTAAAGATGCATTCTCTTTAGGTAGAGGAAGTTCCCATCCATTCCTACTTTGTTTATATTAATAGTATTATCATGAAAAGATATTGGCTTTTAAAATGCTTTTCTGTGTCAATTTATATTATTATATGTATAGCTTTTATTATTTAGACTTTTAATATGCTGAATTAAATGGATTGATTTTCAAATATTAAGCCAACAGTGCATTCCTATGATAAGTCCCACCTTGTTGTGTTGTATTATTACTTACATAGTGTGTTGGATTATATTTAGTATATTTGCTAAAACATTTTTATTTTTATAAGAGAAATTCGTTTGTAGGCTTCGCTTCAAGAATATCATCTGTTTTTAAATTTTATTTTGTTTATTAACAAGTTAATTAATACAAACAAAATAGGCAAAATATTATTTCCATAATTTTGAATTGTACAGACGCTAAAGGTAGTGGAGTTCATTGGAAGATGACAAATGTCATTGTCAGTTTTTGATATTAGGGTAACACAGATCTTATACAATAAATGTAGAGTTGTTTCTTTATCTTAAGTTTTCTAAAAAGTTTGGCAGAATTGATATTATTTGTTTTGTACTATTTAGTAGAAATCACCAGAGGTACCATTTGGGCTTGGGGATTTTTTCCTAAAGTTTTAAAGTCTCAATTCAATTTCTTTAATAATTATAGAGCTATTCATGTTACCTATTTTATCTCTTTTACAGTCTGAATTTTTAGCAAGTTGTCAGTTTTATTCAAGCTGTCAAACTTGCGTGCATGGAGTTCTTTATAATATATGCTTATTTTAATGTCTGCAGAATCTGTACAAGAATCCCCTCTTTATTCCTGCTATGGTAATTGTCTCTTTCTTTCCAGTTTTGTCAGAGGTTTATCAAGCTTAAAGATCCTTCCAAAGAATTAGCTTTTGGTGTCATTGATTTTTCTCTATCACGTGTGCTTTATATTTTATTGACTTCCCTTGCCTTCATTGTTTCCTTCCTTAGGCTTGCTGTTATTTTTCTAGTTTCTTAAGATGAAAGTTTGGGTTACTTCCTTGAGATCATTTTTCTTTTCTATTGTAAACATTAGTGCTATACCTTTATCTCTCCCAGTACTTCATCTGAATTCCATAAGTTTTGCAATGTTGTATTCTCAGTTTTGTTTAGATCACATTTCTAATTTTCTTGAAGGCTCCCTGTTTCATGGATTACTTAGAAGTGTGTTGTTGAATTTTCAAGTGTTTGGAAATTTTATTACTGTCATGTAACATATTTATAATTTACTTTTAATTATGGACAAAGAAATTCCTTTGAATGATTTAACTTCTTTAAAATTTGCTGAGGTTTGCTTTAGAAACAGAGATATAGTGTATCTTATTGAATATTCTATGTACACTTGGAAAGAATATGTATTCTACTATTGTTGGCTCAAGTATTCTAAAATTAGCAATTAGATCCAATTGGTTGATGATCTAGTCCAATTATTCTAGTAATATGATTTTACTGATTTTTTTGTCTGTTAGTTCTGTCTATTATTGAGAAAGGAATGTTGAAGTCTCCATCTATAATGCTGATATCGCTCTTCACACTGTCAGTTTTTGCCTCATTTTGAAGCTCTATTATTAGATGCACATGCAATTAAGATTGTTTTTATTTTTTGTGTATACTTTGATCCTGCTATTATTATTATTCTTTTTCCTTGTTAATTCTCTTTGCTCTGATGTCTCATTTGTCTTATGTTAATATAACTAGCTATTAAACCCTGTTGTGGCCAATATGTATATGGTATATTTCTTTTTCATCCTTTTGGTTTTTAACCTATCTACATCATTACATCAGAAGTAAGTTTTTCAGAGATATAATTGGAACACTTATATACAGCCTGGTAATCTTTGATTTTCAATTTCTTTGGTTAGGTCATTTACCATAATTATTGAGGTGTTTGGATTTAGGACTTTTATTTTTATATTTATTTTATATTCTCTCTTACTGATTTCTTTGTGTTCTCTCTTCTCTGTTTTATTTGGTGTTATTTGAGTATGATTTAAACAGTGCTTTATCTACTGTGTTTTTAAACTTTACCTTATTCTATAATTTTGGTGGTGAATTCTCTTGGGATTATAATACAGTAATTAAATTTCCTATAGAACCAATGTCTTACAACTTTTAAAATGTTAAAACCATATAGATTTATTTTTCCTACCCATTTATGCAGTTTGCTTACATAGTACGTATACAACCATTGAAAACCTCATTAGACTATAGTTAATGTTCAGCAATTCAACATATTATTTAAAAGTACCCTCTGGGTCCATATGTATTGTTGCAAGTGTCAAAATTTCATTCATTTTTATGTCTGAGTTATATGTAAGTATCTCTCATCTTTGTCTATCCATCTATAAATAGACAAATGTCTTCCAGATTCTGCGTACATATCTTGACTGTTGTAAATAATACTGCACTGAACATAGGGGTGAATATGTCTATATCTATATATCATCTATATCTATATATCTTTTTAAACTAATGCTTTTGTTTTCTTTGAGGAAATACTTGAAAGCAGAATTGCTGACCTAGAGGGTATTATGCTAAGTGAAATAAGTCAGACTGAGAAAGACAAATATCTCAATTACATATGGAATCTGAAAGGTAAGACAAAGCAAACAAAACCAAATACAAACTGATAGATACACAGAGCAAGCTAATGGCTGCCAGAGGAGTGGGTTAAGGTTGGCAAAACAGGTGAGCAGAATTAAGGGGTACATATTTTCAGATATAAAATAAATAAGTCACAGAGGTATAATATAGTCATAGCACAAGGAATATAGTCAGTGATACTTATGTATGGTGACAGATGAGACTTACTTTGGTGATATTTCACAGCATGTTTAACTGTCAAATAACTACATTGTACACCTGAAGCTAACAATAGTGTACATAAACTACACTTTGGTAAAAAAAAGTGGCTGAAGACATAGATGGAAAAATGTTAGCGGAAGAGTAATATGATGTATTTGTCATATCTCTGTTCATTCCTGATATTCCAGGTTTATTTCCTGTATCATTTCCCTTCTGTCTGAAGTTTCTCCTATATCAATTATTTTGTAACACAGTTTTTTTTTTTTTTTTTTTTAATTTTCTTTCATCTGAGAATGTCTTTACTTTGTTTTCATTCATGGAGGATTTTTTTTTTTTTTTGGTCATTTTCTTTCAGCACTTGCATTGTTCCACTGTCTTCTTGGCTCTGTGGTTTCTAATTAGAAATGTGCAACTATTTGAATTTTTGTCATCTATAAGTAATGCATAATTTTACTCTCCTTTCATAGTTTTCTTTGTGTTTAGTTTGCAGTATTTGATTATGATTTTGTGTATGGATTTTTCATTTTATGTCTGAGTTATATGTAAGTATCTCTCATCTTTGTCTATCCATCTATAAATAGACAAATGTCTTCCAGATTCTGCGTACATATCTTGACTGTTGTAAATAATACTGCACTGAACATAGGGGTGAATATGTCTATATCTATATATCATCTATATCTATATATCTTTTTAAACTAATGCTTTTGTTTTCTTTGAGGAAATACTTGAAAGCAGAATTGCTGACCTAGAGGGTATTATGCTAAGTGAAATAAGTCAGACTGAGAAAGACAAATATCTCAATTACATATGGAATCTGAAAGGTAAGACAAAGCAAACAAAACCAAATACAAACTGATAGATACACAGAGCAAGCTAATGGCTGCCAGAGGAGTGGGTTAAGGTTGGCAAAACAGGTGAGCAGAATTAAGGGGTACATATTTTCAGATATAAAATAAATAAGTCACAGAGGTATAATATAGTCATAGCACAAGGAATATAGTCAGTGATACTTATGTATGGTGACAGATGAGACTTACTTTGGTGATATTTCACAGCATGTTTAACTGTCAAATAACTACATTGTACACCTGAAGCTAACAATAGTGTACATAAACTACACTTTGGTAAAAAAAAGTGGCTGAAGACATAGATGGAAAAATGTTAGCGGAAGAGTAATATGATGTATTTGTCATATCTCTGTTCATTCCTGATATTCCAGGTTTATTTCCTGTATCATTTCCCTTCTGTCTGAAGTTTCTCCTATATCAATTATTTTGTAACACAGTTTTTTTTTTTTTTTTTTTTAATTTTCTTTCATCTGAGAATGTCTTTACTTTGTTTTCATTCATGGAGGATTTTTTTTTTTTTTTGGTCATTTTCTTTCAGCACTTGCATTGTTCCACTGTCTTCTTGGCTCTGTGGTTTCTAATTAGAAATGTGCAACTATTTGAATTTTTGTCATCTATAAGTAATGCATAATTTTACTCTCCTTTCATAGTTTTCTTTGTGTTTAGTTTGCAGTATTTGATTATGATTTGTTGTGGTATGGATTTCTTCATGTTTATCCTATTTTGTGTATTCTGAGATTGCTGAATTTGTAGGTTTGTAGGTTTATGTTTTTCCTCAAATTTAGGAAATTTTTAGTCATTATTTCTCCAAATATTTTTAGTATGCTACAACTTTTCTCATCTTATTCTAGTTTTTTGATATGAATATTAGATTTGGCATTGTTCCACAAGTAACTGAGGCTCTGTTAACTTTTCCTCAGTCATTTTCCTCTGTTTTCCGCATTGTATCATTTCTATTAAGCTTTACATTTTCAAACTATTTTTTCTGTCGTCTCTGTTCTGCTGTTTGCTCATTTAGTGAAATTAATGATATTTTAGTTATTCTATTTTTCAGTTCTATGTAACATTTCTATTTCATTCTCCTTTGCACTTTCTATTTCTCTTCTTATACTTTTAAACATTCCAGTCATTCCAGGAGTGTTCACAATTACTTGGAGTTAAAGTCAGACAGTTTCAACGTCTATGTCATCTGGAATTGATGTCTCTTAATTTTTTTTTTTTTTTCATGTAAAGTGAGGTCCTCCTGGTTCTTTAAATTCTGTATAATTTGGGGTTGTATCTTAAACTTTTTGACTTTTATTTTATGAGTCTAGTTCGTATTTAATCCTTCAGAGAATCTTATCATCTTTATTTTAGCATGTATTCAATCTGCTTGGGTTTATACCACAGTCCTGAGCAGCTTTATATGGATGGGAGTCTCAGTGTCAGTTCTGTGGCCAGAGCCTCTGCAGTGTTACCTGGACCTGTTCTTCACATGTACCACCTACTGGGGGATTTCTTTTTTTATTGGGATGTAATTGCTTTACAATATTGTGTTACTTTTTCCTGTACAATGAAGTAAATCAGTCATACATACACATATGCCCCCCTGACCCTTGGACCTTCCTCCCATCCCACCCCTTCACCCCCTGCCCCACCTTTAGGTCATCACAGCACACTGAGCTGAGTCTCCTGTGTTCTAATAGCAGCTTTAGTAGGTCCTTGGCCCACTCTAATTTAGTTCTCAAAGTCTTTGAATGCTGTTTAGGTCAGATCCATACATGTTCAGCCTGGCTTGAGCCCAGGAGTTCGTAAACAACCGTATTATGACATCTCTTTCTGAGCTTTTCCCTCTCTGCAATCTCTCTAGTATTTCATGTTTGCCTGGGATTTTCTTCTCAGTCATCTGGCCAGAAAGTTGAGACAACTTCTCCTATTCTGCCATACAATTCTGGCAAAAGCATCTAAGTCTAGGGCCAGTCATTGGAGGGACACAGGGAAAAAGTGTCACTGACTCCTAGAACCACAGCTCCTTTAACCAGAGAAGACAATGATCTTCCCTCAGAGTTTTGGATCCTATGGCTCCTCTTATTACCACTGCTTCCAGTTGCCATGAGATTGTTAGGGGGCCAGAGCACTAGAGTACAGAGAATTAAAATAATAACAGAGAAAAACCAGTAGCTGTCTACACTCCTTCCCACTCCTTAAGCCACTTGTAGAGGTCTTCTCTGGGATTTCACTTTACCCAGTTAGTTTCCACTTCTCAGATTTGAGCCATTTTGATTTTAGATATGGGGATGATGTAGCAGGAAAATGAGTGTGGGCGGTTTTACTTCCATTTGAGTGGTACTGGAAATACTGGTCGTCTTCCTCAGTCTCTCTGCTACTATTGACTTACTAGAGTCTTCAGTAACCGCTGCATGAAACAGAGAACAGAACAGTGCTCACCAAAGGTTGAGGAGCAGGTTAATGTTCACTGGTATCAAATTTCAGTTATTCAAGAAGGTTAAATTCTAGAGGTCTGCTGTACATCATAGTTAACAATCCTGAGCTGTCCTAAATTTTGTTAAAGTGGTAGATCTCATATGACATGTCCTAAAAAGGAAGGAGACACAAACTAGTGGATAATGGATATGTCCATCTCATTGATTATGGGGATGACAAAATTTTGAAGTAAACATACATACACATATGCCCCCCTGACCCTTGGACCTTCCTCCCATCCCACCCCTTCACCCCCTGCCCCACCTTTAGGTCATCACAGCACACTGAGCTGAGTCTCCTGTGTTCTAATAGCAGCTTTAGTAGGTCCTTGGCCCACTCTAATTTAGTTCTCAAAGTCTTTGAATGCTGTTTAGGGTCAGATCCATACATGTTCAGCCTGGCTTGAGCCCAGGAGTTCGTAAACAACCGTATTATGACATCTCTTTCTGAGCTTTTCCCTCTCTGCAATCTCTCTAGTATTTCATGTTTGCCTGGGATTTTCTTCTCAGTCATCTGGCCAGAAAGTTGAGACAACTTCTCCTATTCTGCCATACAATTCTGGCAAAAGCATCTAAGTCTAGGGCCAGTCATTGGAGGGACACAGGGAAAAAGTGTCACTGACTCCTAGAACCACAGCTCCTTTAACCAGAGAAGACAATGATCTTCCCTCAGAGTTTTGGATCCTATGGCTCCTCTTATTACCACTGCTTCCAGTTGCCATGAGATTGTTAGGGGGCCAGAGCACTAGAGTACAGAGAATTAAAATAATAACAGAGAAAAACCAGTAGCTGTCTACACTCCTTCCCACTCCTTAAGCCACTTGTAGAGGTCTTCTCTGGGATTTCACTTTACCCAGTTAGTTTCCACTTCTCAGATTTGAGCCATTTTGATTTTAGATATGGGGATGATGTAGCAGGAAAATGAGTGTGGGCGGTTTTACTTCCATTTGAGTGGTACTGGAAATACTGGTCGTCTTCCTCAGTCTCTCTGCTACTATTGACTTACTAGAGTCTTCAGTAACCGCTGCATGAAACAGAGAACAGAACAGTGCTCACCAAAGGTTGAGGAGCAGGTTAATGTTCACTGGTATCAAATTTCAGTTATTCAAGAAGGTTAAATTCTAGAGGTCTGCTGTACATCATAGTTAACAATCCTGAGCTGTCCTAAATTTTGTTAAAGTGGTAGATCTCATATGACATGTCCTAAAAAGGAAGGGAGACACAAACTTTAGTGGATAATGGATATGTCCATCTCATTGATTATGGGGATGGTTTTATAGGTGTATGCTTATATTCAAACTCATTTAGTTATGGACTTAAATACATGCCATGTTTCTGTATATCAATTATACCTCAATGCGTACATGAGTGCTTAGTCGCATCCAACTCTTTGCGACCCCATGGACTGTAGCCCTCCAGGCTCCTCTGTCCATGGAATTTTTCAGACAAGAATACTTGAGTAGGTTGCCATTTCCTTCTCCAGGGGCTCTTCCTGGCCCAGGAATCGAACCTAGGTCTCTTGTGTCTCCTGCATTGGCAGGCAGGTTCTTTACTAGCTCAGCCACCAGTTAAGAGATAGGTGGTGCCTGCATTTTGCCCAAATTTTTTAGCCACATTTAGTAGGAGAGATAAGAGAAGTGTGTGATTACCTTCTTACTCAGAACCAGAGACTTAACAGCTCTATGATCTTTTATTTGGTGAGGAACATGTGGTATGTTTTTTAAACCTTATGGCCTTATATGTAGAAGTCAGCTTCATCACTGGTGGAGAGTCTTTATTATAGTAAGACACAGAGCCTTACCCAGCATCGCATGAGCATCAGTGTTGAGGAGAAGAATGTGTACATTATTCATTGTTACTCAGAAACTACTCATTGAATTTGTGATTACATAAAATCAGTTAGCTTCCCCTCTGGGGACCTTTCAGGGGCACTGTGCAATGGCCTGGAGGGGTGGGATTGGGGGGATATACATATGACTAATCTGGTATCATGCATATGAAAAAATGAGTGTGGGCGGTTTTACTTCCATTTGAGTGGTACTGGAAATACTGGTCGTCTTCCTCAGTCTCTCTGCTACTATTGACTTACTAGAGTCTTCAGTAACCGCTGCATGAAACAGAGAACAGAACAGTGCTCACCAAAGGTTGAGGAGCAGGTTAATGTTCACTGGTATCAAATTTCAGTTATTCAAGAAGGTTAAATTCTAGAGGTCTGCTGTACATCATAGTTAACAATCCTGAGCTGTCCTAAATTTTGTTAAAGTGGTAGATCTCATATGACATGTCCTAAAAAGGAAGGGAGACACAAACTTTAGTGGATAATGGATATGTCCATCTCATTGATTATGGGGATGGTTTTATAGGTGTATGCTTATATTCAAACTCATTTAGTTATGGACTTAAATACATGCCATGTTTCTGTATATCAATTATACCTCAATGCGTACATGAGTGCTTAGTCGCATCCAACTCTTTGCGACCCCATGGACTGTAGCCCTCCAGGCTCCTCTGTCCATGGAATTTTTCAGACAAGAATACTTGAGTAGGTTGCCATTTCCTTCTCCAGGGGCTCTTCCTGGCCCAGGAATCGAACCTAGGTCTCTTGTGTCTCCTGCATTGGCAGGCAGGTTCTTTACTAGCTCAGCCACCAGTTAAGAGATAGGTGGTGCCTGCATTTTGCCCAAATTTTTTAGCCACATTTAGTAGGAGAGATAAGAGAAGTGTGTGATTACCTTCTTACTCAGAACCAGAGACTTAACAGCTCTATGATCTTTTATTTGGTGAGGAACATGTGGTATGTTTTTTAAACCTTATGGCCTTATATGTAGAAGTCAGCTTCATCACTGGTGGAGAGTCTTTATTATAGTAAGACACAGAGCCTTACCCAGCATCGCATGAGCATCAGTGTTGAGGAGAAGAATGTGTACATTATTCATTGTTACTCAGAAACTACTCATTGAATTTGTGATTACATAAAATCAGTTAGCTTCCCCTCTGGGGACCTTTCAGGGGCACTGTGCAATGGCCTGGAGGGGTGGGATTGGGGGGATATACATATGACTAATCTGGTATCATGCATATCTGTAAACAACAAAACTCTGTAAAAGTAAAAAGTAAAATAAAAAAAGAAAAAGAAATAGTTATTCAAAGATGAAAAAAAAATCCTCCCCTTTGGATCATTCCCCTTAGGTTAGGCCAGTCAAGGGGAAATCCAGATGTTTCAAATACAGTTATGAATAAAATAGTTATTATGTATTCATCTCTTTACCAAAAAGTCAATAAAAAGAACGGCACCTAAGATAAATCCTTTTCTAGGTGGGGAGAGAAGGTGGTAGGAGGGAGGGGAGAGAGGAAAAGAGAAAGAACCTACCTGACTGTTAGAAAGTACTTAATGTCACCAAAAATAATGTCCAAAATTGATTTCCTAAGGAGAAACTGCTACAATGCATACATAGGGCCCTTCAGTCATTGAAGTTACATTAAATTTTTCAACCTAATGATTTGTTTCTTAAACAGTTTTTATTGGTAGATCAGTAATTAATAGAGTAGACTGAGCCACTTCAGAACTACCTGTATTAACTGAAAAGCATTTAGTTAGCAAATATCAACCTCTTACACTCTGAAGATCCCTTGATAATGTGATGGATGAAAAAAATGAATTATTATTTTTCTCCAAGAAAGGGATTGATATACTTTTTCTGGAAAGGACTATATAGTAAATATTTGGGGCTTTTCAGGACATAAGATCTCCGTCACAACCACTAACCTAGTCTGGCAACAGTGATGCTTACAGAAATCTCCCTGGAAATGGTGATGTCTCAGATAAGTTCTGAAGAGAAAGTAAAGTTAAATGAAGAGTTATCATAGAGAAAGAGCTGAGTTAAAATACATTTCATTAATAGGTAATAACATGAGCAGAGTTATGGAGTATGTGTAAGGAATTAGCCATAGATGTAGTTATTCTAAGGCTTTTAAGAATAGGCCAAGAGTTGTTTTAAGCTGATGTGTTGCTCAAGGGAGAGATGAGGTTGGAAAAGTTGATCAGTAGGTATCCAGCAGAGCATGTTAAAGAGCATTAATGTGTTCAGGTTTTCATTATATAAAAAGACCTCTGGGACCATGTAGAAAAAGGGTTAGAAAAAATGACATGAAGCAATGACATCATTAGGATGCTTTTTAAAAGAGGATTAATATCCAAAAAATAGAGTAGCCCTGAGACATTAAAGGTGCAGAGGTTAGATTCAAGAAGCATTTCAAAGACAAAATCAGTAAGATTTCTAATGATTGATTAGAAGAATAATTATATTGTATATGGAGATGAGAGAATGACAAAAGTCAGGGCCAAACCTTGGATTTACAATTTAATGGTATCACCATATGACATCTAGCATAATGGTGGAAAAAAAGCAATTTACAGGAGAGAATGTGAGTTTAGAGAAGCTGTATTTCAGGGAGCTATGGAAGGTCCAGGTGAAGCTGGTCACGCTGCAGCTGAATACATATGAATAAAGGGATAAGCAAAGAAGCATACATAGAGAGAGCAAGTGGCTTCAGGAGGGAATACTGTAGTATGTCATTTTAAAAGACAGGAATGAAGGTGAGGGTCAGTAGAGATACAGAAATGTTAGTGGTTGGGTGTTGGATAGGAGATGAATACAAATCACATCTGATGGCCTCAGTTATTTTATGAGAAGAAAGACAAGGCCATCTGCTAAGAGAAGGTGACAAGGCTGAGTATTGGGCTTAATGAGAATGGGCATCCCAATCAGATGGTAGAGAATCTGCCTACAATGCGGAAGACCCAGGTTCAAACCCTGGGTCAAGAAGAACCCTTGAGAAGGGAATGGATACTCACTCCAGTATTCCTGTCTTGAGAATTCCATGGATAGAGGAGTCTGGTGGGCTATAGTCCCTGGAGTGGCAAGGAATCAGACATGACTGAGTGCCTTTCACTCACTTTCAAAGGCTTGCTAAGTTCCCAAGAAGGATGGGGAAGTGAACTGACCCCAAAAAAGCATAAATCTTTCATAAGTTAGCTCCAGCTCATGAAATTGTAAATGCTCTGATATACTCAGTGAATTCAATTTCTCTATTGATGTTGGACCATGTTATCAGAGGAGGATAAAGAGAATCGTAGAGTTGATTCAAAATCATGATCTTTCTAAGTGTGTGTGGAACTCAGATGAGATTAAAATTAATTCATTATATAAAAAGACCTCTGGGACCATGTAGAAAAAGGGTTAGAAAAAATGACATGAAGCAATGACATCATTAGGATGCTTTTTAAAAGAGGATTAATATCCAAAAAATAGAGTAGCCCTGAGACATTAAAGGTGCAGAGGTTAGATTCAAGAAGCATTTCAAAGACAAAATCAGTAAGATTTCTAATGATTGATTAGAAGAATAATTATATTGTATATGGAGATGAGAGAATGACAAAAGTCAGGGCCAAACCTTGGATTTACAATTTAATGGTATCACCATATGACATCTAGCATAATGGTGGAAAAAAAGCAATTTACAGGAGAGAATGTGAGTTTAGAGAAGCTGTATTTCAGGGAGCTATGGAAGGTCCAGGTGAAGCTGGTCACGCTGCAGCTGAATACATATGAATAAAGGGATAAGCAAAGAAGCATACATAGAGAGAGCAAGTGGCTTCAGGAGGGAATACTGTAGTATGTCATTTTAAAAGACAGGAATGAAGGTGAGGGTCAGTAGAGATACAGAAATGTTAGTGGTTGGGTGTTGGATAGGAGATGAATACAAATCACATCTGATGGCCTCAGTTATTTTATGAGAAGAAAGACAAGGCCATCTGCTAAGAGAAGGTGACAAGGCTGAGTATTGGGCTTAATGAGAATGGGCATCCCAATCAGATGGTAGAGAATCTGCCTACAATGCGGAAGACCCAGGTTCAAACCCTGGGTCAAGAAGAACCCTTGAGAAGGGAATGGATACTCACTCCAGTATTCCTGTCTTGAGAATTCCATGGATAGAGGAGTCTGGTGGGCTATAGTCCCTGGAGTGGCAAGGAATCAGACATGACTGAGTGCCTTTCACTCACTTTCAAAGGCTTGCTAAGTTCCCAAGAAGGATGGGGAAGTGAACTGACCCCAAAAAAGCATAAATCTTTCATAAGTTAGCTCCAGCTCATGAAATTGTAAATGCTCTGATATACTCAGTGAATTCAATTTCTCTATTGATGTTGGACCATGTTATCAGAGGAGGATAAAGAGAATCGTAGAGTTGATTCAAAATCATGATCTTTCTAAGTGTGTGTGGAACTCAGATGAGATGGAAGACAGGGGGAGAAGCAAGGAGTGTGGCCGAGTTGCTGAGCACTGCATGATTTCCCTGTTGATCTGGAGATTCTCCTGTCTGCATATCTTACCTATAAAGATGCTGGATTTTAGGCCATGACTTACAACAAACTTCAGATGAGTCTTTCCTTTTCTTTCCTTTGTAATTTTAAGGAAACACAGAATACCAATATAATTTGATGATAAATACTTTTCCAATTTTAGTGAGCAGTAATTGAAAAATGAATTGTATACATTTAAAGTATACAGTGTGGTGATTTGATATATATTGTGGAATAATTACCAGGATCCAGATCATTAATATATCTGTTTTTCACATAGTTAACTCTTTGTATAAATGTGTGTATTAAATTTGCTTAAAATCTATTTCCAGCAACTTTCAAGTATAAAATACTACATTATTAACTATTTTGAATGTGCTGTAACTAGAAATTATTCTTACAATTGAAGGTAGCCTTTGTACCCTTTGACCTACACCACATTTCTTCCTTTCCTGCAGTCCTTGGCAACCAACAGTGTGTTTTCTACTTATACACAATTGGGTTTCTCTTTCTCTCCCTCTCTTTTTTTTTTTCTAAAGATTCCACATGTACCTGATACTTTCTTATTCCATATGTAAGTGATGTCTTATTTGTCTTTCTCTGACTGGCTTATTTTACTTAGCACAATGCCTGTCAGGTCCACCCATGTTGTTGTAAATGACAATTTTTTAGGGCTAAATAATATTCTATTACATATATAAGATATAAAATATATTGTATGAATATAATATAAGATATAGGATATATATATATATATGTACATACATATATATATATCAGTATACAGAAATTATATTGTATGCACATGTATAAATTATTCTTCCACTTATGATTAGTTTATATTTTAATAAACCCATCACCATTTGAAAGTATCACTAGTCAAAATGCATTTGATAAAACTAGCCTATCAAACACAGTTTAGCCTAGCTTACCTTAAAAGTGTGCAGAACACTTATCATTAGCCTATCAGCATGTATTAGCATGCTGCACTGTGCTTACTTGCCCAGCCATGCCTGACTCTTTGTGACCCCACTGACTGTAACCACCATGGACTGTCCATGGGATTCTCTAGGCAAGAACACTGGAGTGGGTTGCCACGTCCTCCTGCAGCGGATCTTCCCAACCCAGAAATCAAACCCAGGTCTCCCACATTGTAAGCATATTCTTTACCATCGGAGCCACCAGGGGAAACCCTAACATTAGCCTATAGCTGGGCAAAATCATCTAACACAAAGTCTATTGTAGAGTAAAGTGTTGAGTATCTTATGTAGTTTATTGAACACTGTGCTGAAAGCAAAAAACAGAATGGTTATGAAGGTACAGAACCATTGTAAATATATTGGGTGCTTATCCTTGTGATTCCATGGTTGACTTGCTGCTCAGTATCACAGGAGTATCCCATAGCATATCACTAGCCCAGGAAAAGGCTAAAATTCAAAATTTGAAGTACTGTTTCAAGTGAATGCATATTACTTTCATGCTGTAACTAGAAATTATTCTTACAATTGAAGGTAGCCTTTGTACCCTTTGACCTACACCACATTTCTTCCTTTCCTGCAGTCCTTGGCAACCAACAGTGTGTTTTCTACTTATACACAATTGGGTTTCTCTTTCTCTCCCTCTCTTTTTTTTTTTCTAAAGATTCCACATGTACCTGATACTTTCTTATTCCATATGTAAGTGATGTCTTATTTGTCTTTCTCTGACTGGCTTATTTTACTTAGCACAATGCCTGTCAGGTCCACCCATGTTGTTGTAAATGACAATTTTTTAGGGCTAAATAATATTCTATTACATATATAAGATATAAAATATATTGTATGAATATAATATAAGATATAGGATATATATATATATATGTACATACATATATATATATCAGTATACAGAAATTATATTGTATGCACATGTATAAATTATTCTTCCACTTATGATTAGTTTATATTTTAATAAACCCATCACCATTTGAAAGTATCACTAGTCAAAAATGCATTTGATAAAACTAGCCTATCAAACACAGTTTAGCCTAGCTTACCTTAAAAGTGTGCAGAACACTTATCATTAGCCTATCAGCATGTATTAGCATGCTGCACTGTGCTTACTTGCCCAGCCATGCCTGACTCTTTGTGACCCCACTGACTGTAACCACCATGGACTGTCCATGGGATTCTCTAGGCAAGAACACTGGAGTGGGTTGCCACGTCCTCCTGCAGCGGATCTTCCCAACCCAGGAATCAAACCCAGGTCTCCCACATTGTAAGCATATTCTTTACCATCGGAGCCACCAGGGAAGCCCTAACATTAGCCTATAGCTGGGCAAAATCATCTAACACAAAGTCTATTGTAGAGTAAAGTGTTGAGTATCTTATGTAGTTTATTGAACACTGTGCTGAAAGCAAAAAACAGAATGGTTATGAAGGTACAGAACCATTGTAAATATATTGGGTGCTTATCCTTGTGATTCCATGGTTGACTTGCTGCTCAGTATCACAGGAGTATCCCATAGCATATCACTAGCCCAGGAAAAGGCTAAAATTCAAAATTTGAAGTACTGTTTCAAGTGAATGCATATTACTTTCATGCAATTGTTAAACAGAAAAAGATCTAAGTTGAATCATTATAATTTGAGGATTGTCTATATATACTGCACATTGTATTTGTTTATCTTTTGGAGACTGTTTAGCTTATTTTCATATCTTAGCTATTGGGAATGATGCTACAGTGAATATGGGTGTGCAGATATCTCTCTAAGATACTAATTCCACTTCCTTTACATCCAGGAGCCAGATGGATGGATCATACGGCGGTTCTGTTTTTAATATTTTGAGGAATGGGCATACTGTTTGCCATAATGACTGTACCAATTTACATTACCACCAACAGTGTATAAGATCTCCTTTTTATCCACATCCTTGCCAATATTTGTTAGGTCTTGTCTATTTGATAAATAGCTATCTTAACAGATGTGAGGTTATATCTCATTATGCTTTAAGAGTTGCATTTAACTGATTATTAGTGATGTTGACCAGATTTTCTTGTATCTGTTTCCCATTTGATTATCTTTGGAACAATGTCTACTCAGGTCCTTTGTCCATTATTGTTTTTACCATTTAGTTGTATGAGTTCTTCATATATTTTGAATATTAAAATCTTTTAGATACATGCTTTGCAAGTATCCTCTCCTATTCAGTAGGCTGCCTTTTTTGATTATTTACTTCACTGTGCCGAAGCTTTTTAGTTTAATACAGTTTCATTTATTTATTTTAATAGTCACCTATGCTTGTGGTGTCTTACACGGGGGGGGCTCACCAACCAGGAATCAAACCCAGGTCTCCCACATTGTAAGCATATTCTTTACCATCGGAGCCACCAGGGAAGCCCTAACATTAGCCTATAGCTGGGCAAAATCATCTAACACAAAGTCTATTGTAGAGTAAAGTGTTGAGTATCTTATGTAGTTTATTGAACACTGTGCTGAAAGCAAAAAACAGAATGGTTATGAAGGTACAGAACCATTGTAAATATATTGGGTGCTTATCCTTGTGATTCCATGGTTGACTTGCTGCTCAGTATCACAGGAGTATCCCATAGCATATCACTAGCCCAGGAAAAGGCTAAAATTCAAAATTTGAAGTACTGTTTCAAGTGAATGCATATTACTTTCATGCAATTGTTAAACAGAAAAAGATCTAAGTTGAATCATTATAATTTGAGGATTGTCTATATATACTGCACATTGTATTTGTTTATCTTTTGGAGACTGTTTAGCTTATTTTCATATCTTAGCTATTGGGAATGATGCTACAGTGAATATGGGTGTGCAGATATCTCTCTAAGATACTAATTCCACTTCCTTTACATCCAGGAGCCAGATGGATGGATCATACAGTTCTGTTTTTAATATTTTGAGGAATGGGCATACTGTTTGCCATAATGACTGTACCAATTTACATTACCACCAACAGTGTATAAGATCTCCTTTTTATCCACATCCTTGCCAATATTTGTTAGGTCTTGTCTATTTGATAAATAGCTATCTTAACAGATGTGAGGTTATATCTCATTATGCTTTAAGAGTTGCATTTAACTGATTATTAGTGATGTTGACCAGATTTTCTTGTATCTGTTTCCCATTTGATTATCTTTGGAACAATGTCTACTCAGGTCCTTTGTCCATTATTGTTTTTACCATTTAGTTGTATGAGTTCTTCATATATTTTGAATATTAAAATCTTTTAGATACATGCTTTGCAAGTATCCTCTCCTATTCAGTAGGCTGCCTTTTTTGATTATTTACTTCACTGTGCCGAAGCTTTTTAGTTTAATACAGTTTCATTTATTTATTTTAATAGTCACCTATGCTTGTGGTGTCTTATCCAAGAAATCATTGCCAAGGAATCTTTTTTGTTTGTTTGTTTGTTTCCCCTAGAATTTTTATGGTTTCAGGTCTTACATTTAAGTCTTTGATCTATTTTGGGCTGAGTTTTGTGAGTACTATAATGTAAGTGTCCAGTTTTATTTCTTTGCATGTGACTGTCCAGTTTTCTCAGTAATATTTATTGAATAAACTTACCCTTTTCCTCTTGGCACCATTGTCCAAAAATAATCGACCATATATGCATGAATTTATGTCTGGACTCTCTATTCAGATTCAATGATTTATGTGTTTGCTTTTTTGCCAGGGCCATATTTTTGATTACTATAGCTTTGTAATATAGGTTGAAATCAAGAAGTGTCTACATTTTAAAATGTATCATCACAAATAATACTATGGTAATATACTAATTTGAGAGCAGATGTTGGCCAATTAACTTGAGGAAGCATTTTCAATGTAGATTTTCTGAAGTTAATTTGCTGCCATCTACCTGAAAATTACAGAAATACCTCAACATAGATAGATAGATAGATAGACAGACAGACAGTTAGATAGATGATAGATAGATAGATAGATAGATAGATAGATAGATAGGGATTAGGTCTTCCCTGGTGACTCAGATGGTTAAGAATCTGCCTGTAATGCAGGAGACCTCGGCTCAATCCATGGGTCAGGAAGATTCCTGGAGAAGGGAATGGCTACCCACTCCAGTATTCTTGTTGCCTGGAGATTTTCATTGACAGAGGAGCCTGGCAAGCTACAGTCCACAGAGTTGGGTCACAAAGAATCAGACATGACTGAGTGACACACACACACACATACACACACACACACACACACACACACACGGATTAAAAATGTACCCTCTAGAGTTGGGAGACAGAAAATTTGTACAGTAATAAGCAGTGGTCCTGGCAAAGCAAATAACATGCTCTTTGCTTGACATACACAAAATAAAAGAGAACATACCTAAAGGAAAACCGAACTCCTGATTCACTTATACCACTGCCCTGTACTTTATTGACTGTTCAATTTTTCCTACTTTATCATCTCTAATTTCTAATCCAGAAGACCAGCATATCTGGGATAAACAGAAATCCTTTCAGTTCATTGAACCTCACCTTGAGGTAGATCTTGGTTTCCAGATGTCATAGGAGCTGTTACTATTCAGCAAATACATTTTACTGTTAGTAATCCATACTTAATCACAAACCATCACACTGACAAACCAGATATAAAAGAGGTGCAATATCACTTGCCCTGAGCCTATCCAGTTTTCTCTTCTTTTTATGCTTTAGGGATATAAATTCATTTTGGCTTTTATGAAAAGGCTGGAGTTAACAGTTGTTTGCCTGGAGTCATTCTAATGGATGTGTGAATTTTCAAGTTGCAGGCTCTGGATTCAAATGGCAGCTCCTCACTATGTATAATGTCTAAACTGAGAGATTCAGATGTTTAATCTCACTTTCCTTTTCTGTATATATGTGTACATATATGGATGATTTAACATAAATTAAAATTCAGAGAATTATTGTCAAGATTCAAACAAAATTTTGTAGGTGTTATTAACTCTTTTTAGAAGTGAGAAAACCAAAGGTGCATGAAGTCAAGGATACTGTCCAATCATGTCCTTTAGTAACAATGAACATTTTTACACTCAGAAAATTTTAGTGTCATATGTTCTTTTGATCTCCTTTCTATGTAGGAAAACAAAACTGAGAGTTAATTCACAGATATCATTAAAACCTTCATCTGTCTAAACTGTTGAGTTAGGTCAACACAATTGGAATGAGGTCAGGTTGGCGGATTCTTTGCCTTATAAAAATTTTTCTTCAACTGTATACCTTATTCTTCTCTGACTTGAGAAGGTTATACTCATGCTAATGTGCATGTGCACACATAATTGGCAGAGATAGCTGGTCCAGCAACAAGACAGAGACAATTCCAAGACTCTAGTCAGTGCCAGTTCTAAATTCACTTGCTCTGAACTGACTTAAAATCCATCTTTCTTCATCTCCTGGGCAGGGTCTCTGTGGAGACATGGTAGTTCTGAGTCTGTGGCCTCATCTGGTACAAAACTGTTCTCTAATGAAAGGCCTGGAGCCAGAGACATCATTTCCTTTCCCCAGGGTCTTCACAGATGGCAGAGAGGATTTCTATTTCACAAAGCAAAAGGGCATCCCTTTGCAACTACAGTGTCCGCATCTTGATTCAATAAAGCAGATTCAAAGTCTAATATCCCTCGCTGCTGACCTTGTCACAGTGACTGTTTCTTCAACACAGTTGTGTTTCCTTTGTGACTGTGCTCAATTCACAGCAGGGCCAGACTCTTGCAAGCATGGGAGTGATACTGCAGAAATTCTTGTCCTTCCTATGAAACAATAAAAAGAGGTGCAATATCACTTGCCCTGAGCCTATCCAGTTTTCTCTTCTTTTTATGCTTTAGGGATATAAATTCATTTTGGCTTTTATGAAAAGGCTGGAGTTAACAGTTGTTTGCCTGGAGTCATTCTAATGGATGTGTGAATTTTCAAGTTGCAGGCTCTGGATTCAAATGGCAGCTCCTCACTATGTATAATGTCTAAACTGAGAGATTCAGATGTTTAATCTCACTTTCCTTTTCTGTATATATGTGTACATATATGGATGATTTAACATAAATTAAAATTCAGAGAATTATTGTCAAGATTCAAACAAAATTTTGTAGGTGTTATTAACTCTTTTTAGAAGTGAGAAAACCAAAGGTGCATGAAGTCAAGGATACTGTCCAATCATGTCCTTTAGTAACAATGAACATTTTTACACTCAGAAAATTTTAGTGTCATATGTTCTTTTGATCTCCTTTCTATGTAGGAAAACAAAACTGAGAGTTAATTCACAGATATCATTAAAACCTTCATCTGTCTAAACTGTTGAGTTAGGTCAACACAATTGGAATGAGGTCAGGTTGGCGGATTCTTTGCCTTATAAAAATTTTTCTTCAACTGTATACCTTATTCTTCTCTGACTTGAGAAGGTTATACTCATGCTAATGTGCATGTGCACACATAATTGGCAGAGATAGCTGGTCCAGCAACAAGACAGAGACAATTCCAAGACTCTAGTCAGTGCCAGTTCTAAATTCACTTGCTCTGAACTGACTTAAAATCCATCTTTCTTCATCTCCTGGGCAGGGTCTCTGTGGAGACATGGTAGTTCTGAGTCTGTGGCCTCATCTGGTACAAAACTGTTCTCTAATGAAAGGCCTGGAGCCAGAGACATCATTTCCTTTCCCCAGGGTCTTCACAGATGGCAGAGAGGATTTCTATTTCACAAAGCAAAAGGGCATCCCTTTGCAACTACAGTGTCCGCATCTTGATTCAATAAAGCAGATTCAAAGTCTAATATCCCTCGCTGCTGACCTTGTCACAGTGACTGTTTCTTCAACACAGTTGTGTTTCCTTTGTGACTGTGCTCAATTCACAGCAGGGCCAGACTCTTGCAAGCATGGGAGTGATACTGCAGAAATTCTTGTCCTTCCTTTTCTATGCAGGGATGACTATTAGAATTCCATAAGTACACCTTCTTATTTTTTTAATGAGTCTGAAGCCAAGCAGATGAACAACTTGCCTGAATTTATACACTGACTGATGGAGGTATCCTAAAATGGTGGCCATGAGAGGTCTGGGTGCCACTGCCCAGGCAAAGGCTCTACATTGCAAATTTGCTGTGCAGAGGGCCTGCTGTGATGTGCCCAGTTCATCATGGAGAGTGGGGCCAAAAGCTGTGAGGTCATGTTGTCTGGGAAATTCTATGGACAGAAGGCTAAATCCATGAAGGTTGTGAATGGCTTGATGATCTTCACTGGGGATGCTGTTAACTGCTGTGTCGACAACACTGCGTACTCTGTGATGCTCAGACAGGGTGCACTGGGCATCAAGTGAAGATCAAGTTGTCCTGGGGTCTAAATTGCAAGACTGGCTTTAAGAAGGCCTGCCTGATCCCGTGAGCACTGTAGAATCCAGAGAAGAGACACTGCCCACCACCTTAGTCTCAGAAGAGGAGGGTAGGAAGCCAGAGCTGCCTGCTATGCCCCAGCAGTTCCCATAACCTAACAGAGACTCCTTAACAGATGGATCTAGAGTCTGCATGTTGCTCTATAAAGACCTTTATTAAAATCTGTTCAAAAGGTGAAAAAGAGATCTCACACAAGAGCTTCAGGTTGTATTTTCCATTTACTCATCTCTAATATCAGTTACTTCACTCAGAAGCAATGTTTGTTTCAGAGGAGAGTTTGTCCAAGTACGACCCCTGAGAAATCCGCATCAGAATCTTCTTGTGTGCCAATTAGAATGCAGATTCTTGGGCCCTGCTCCAAGACTTCCGTTTTCATGTCTCTGAAATTGGAGAAATTTGCATTTTCAACATGTACCTGAGGTGATTCCTATGAAATACTATTTCAAAAGCAAAGGGCACCCTTGCAACTGTTTCTTCAATAAAGCAGATTCAAAGTCTAATATCCCTCGCTGCTGACCTTGTCACAGTGACTGTTTCTTCAACACAGTTGTGTTTCCTTTGTGACTGTGCTCAATTCACAGCAGGGCCAGACTCTTGCAAGCATGGGAGTGATACTGCAGAAATTCTTGTCCTTCCTTTTCTATGCAGGGATGACTATTAGAATTCCATAAGTACACCTTCTTATTTTTTTAATGAGTCTGAAGCCAAGCAGATGAACAACTTGCCTGAATTTATACACTGACTGATGGAGGTATCCTAAAATGGTGGCCATGAGAGGTCTGGGTGCCACTGCCCAGGCAAAGGCTCTACATTGCAAATTTGCTGTGCAGAGGGCCTGCTGTGATGTGCCCAGTTCATCATGGAGAGTGGGGCCAAAAGCTGTGAGGTCATGTTGTCTGGGAAATTCTATGGACAGAAGGCTAAATCCATGAAGGTTGTGAATGGCTTGATGATCTTCACTGGGGATGCTGTTAACTGCTGTGTCGACAACACTGCGTACTCTGTGATGCTCAGACAGGGTGCACTGGGCATCAAGTGAAGATCAAGTTGTCCTGGGGTCTAAATTGCAAGACTGGCTTTAAGAAGGCCTGCCTGATCCCGTGAGCACTGTAGAATCCAGAGAAGAGACACTGCCCACCACCTTAGTCTCAGAAGAGGAGGGTAGGAAGCCAGAGCTGCCTGCTATGCCCCAGCAGTTCCCATAACCTAACAGAGACTCCTTAACAGATGGATCTAGAGTCTGCATGTTGCTCTATAAAGACCTTTAGTAAAATCTGTTCAAAAGGTGAAAAAAAAGAGATCTCACACAAGAGCTTCAGGTTGTATTTTCCATTTACTCATCTCTAATATCAGTTACTTCACTCAGAAGCAATGTTTGTTTCAGAGGAGAGTTTGTCCAAGTACGACCCCTGAGAAATCCGCATCAGAATCTTCTTGTGTG
The DNA here is from genome assembly GCA_022376925.1 of Tragulus kanchil. Lineage (NCBI taxonomy): Eukaryota > Metazoa > Chordata > Mammalia > Artiodactyla > Tragulidae > Tragulus > Tragulus kanchil. Next base: position 7,040,000 of record JAIOJX010000004.1, read on the forward strand.
CCAATTAGAATGCAGATTCTTGGGCCCTGCTCCAAGACTTCCGTTTTCATGTCTCTGAAATTGGAGAAATTTGCATTTTCAACATGTACCTGAGGTGATTCCTATGAAATACAGTGTTTTTTTTTCCTTTTGAAATAATTTTAGACTTACAGAAGAGTTGCAAAGATAGTACAGAAAGTTCTCATGAATATTTCATCCAGCTTTTAACATTAACATTTTACTTAATAATACAGTGTACCTATCCAAAAATGTATGATTGGACCATTATTCAGAGCCAGCTATGGACTTTATTTGTATTTCTCCCTTTTTAAATTAATTATCTTTTTGTTGTTCTGGGTCCTGAATTAAAGTCCCACATTGTTGGGCTTTCCTGGTGGCTCAGACAGTAAATAATCCACCTGCAATGCGGGAGCCCTGGGGTCATTCCCTGGGATGGAAAGATCCTCTGAAGAAGGGAAAGACCACCCACTCCAGAATTCTTGCCTAGAGAATTCCATGGTTTGTCCATGGACTTGCAGAGAATTGGACACGACTTAATGAATAAACAGCAGCAGCATACCAAATTTTACTGCTCTAGATCCTAATGCTATGTTCTTTACTACAATGGTTGAATTCTGACTCTGAAGGCCACCAAAGGCCTTGAAGTACTGATGTGACTACACTTAAATTCAGGCTACAATGACAGCATTCTTAATAACGTTGCAGAGATGCAATCACCCAGAAACAGAACAGAAGGAGACATAAGACTCTTCAGTCTCTCATTTTACTGATAGAGTTCCTGCATCCTAGAGAAGAAATGTGAGCAAGTTGATTTGTACTGGAGTCCATTTTGCTGGACTCCAAGATTCCTTGTAACTTCTTTAAGCATTTGATTGAGATCATAGATTGTTTCCTTTATTCTCAAAGTAAGGATCATGAACAGTTTTTTTTTTTTTTTAAATCTATCTATGATCTCATATGATTCTCAGGTTATACATGAGGGTAACAGGAGAAGTTTAATTTTTCCCAATTTGATGATCTGGAAACAGATTCAGAGAGGAAAACCTGAGGTCCCCAAGGTTTCATGGCAACCATATGTCTGAGCCCTGTCCACACCTCTACAAGCTGATCCTGGATTACCACCATTCTGCCATGTGCCACATGCTTCCTCCAGCCCTGAATTCATACACTCTGTGCTGAAATGGATATTTTGTATATTCAACTAGAACATTTGGAGGAATGAGTATTTATAAATAAATTCAAGTTGGGGGACCCAAGTGGGGAAACTTCGTGAACCTGCCATTATTTAGCAGTTACAAATGGGAGACATGACTGTTGGAAGGGAACAGACATAAATCAGTGTGTATATCTGCTCCTGGTGGGAAAAGACTAGACAATTGTAAGATTTTTTTGTTTGTTTTTTAATTTAGGTACCTCATGTTTTGTTTGTCCTGACAATGAAATGTATGACCTCTCTGACTTTTGTCATTGCTCACAACCTGGCATATTTCTGGGGGAAAAAATTTTCATGGGAGAAATCAGGAGAATTTAAGACCCTGTTACACACATAGCTACCAACAGAGTTGTATACAGGAAAGAGAGAATTCTATCACTGTTTTTATCAATAAAACTAGTTTTGTGCCCATATACAAATGAAATTTTTCTGATGCTGTTCTACAGTCAGCCCAAATGTAAATGAGGGTAAGAATTGGTGGTTTCTTGAGCAAAGCCAGAGCTAGGATCAGTCATGAAGGATTGCTGTAGGAACGGTTTGCTAGGTTAAGCCTACTTGTTGTGTGGGTTGATGGGGGTGTAGTCACATGAAAGGCCATCACCCTTATGTTACCCATGACTCCCAAGGTGTTGTTTCAACTATATTTCCTCTAATAAATTTTCGTTAGAGTCTTAATGAAAGTCAATTCCATAAATGTCTCTGTTTTTTTTTTGTTTTTTTTTTTTCTGATTCCTTTAAAATCGTAATGGGGGTAGAAAATTTTCCCTGCCCACCATTCAGCTGTGTCTGTGCACTAGGGTCTTGGCTGAATTCTTAGGCTTAAATTTCTAGGACCGAAGTGTTTCTCAGCAAGTAGAGGCTTTAGATCACAGAAATTTGGCAGAGGGTGCGTAGTCTCTTTGGCAGAGCCATATGAAATATTCATCTATCACATCTAGAGACCCAAATGTGGGAGGCAACCTTGGTGAACTGGGAAATAAGAGAAGTGTGGTTTTCTTGCCCAGTCTTTAAGAAATAAACATAGGCTTAAGGGATTCTTCTGCTGACAGGACTTGCCTTCTAATAGGGGAAGTTAGCCTTGAAGATAAATTTTTCAAGGTGACACTTTTGAAGGGTATGTGGGATTGTGAAAGATATTGTTAGTTAAGCTGGTTGTATCCCCCAAAGCCAACACAATGGGCATTTATTTTTCACTATATAGTTAAAATTATCCCCAGTATTTATCTTGGTAATTTTACTTAGTCTTGAAATACATGAAAAACAAAAATTGGCCATTTATCTCCCATATTACTTTCTATCTTTTCATACCAGGAACATAGTTACAGATAGTTGGTGACACCAGAATTTCTCTATGGAAGAGTCTTAAATGGCCTGGAAAGAGTGTCTTGATATTGACACATCATTGACTCTAATATACTTATTTGAGGTAGCTAGAGTAGAAAAGTCACCTTGCCAAGAATGGAGTTAACTATATACATTACTTGCTTTGACTTTTCTTGTAGTTAATGAAGACAGCGAATTCAAAGATAGGGACTAGGTAGTAAGTGTTTCAAGGTCCAGAAGGGCTGGGTTTGAAAAGTCTCAATTTCGGATCTACCTTATGTTACCCAGTAAAAAACTCCCAAGGTTTTGGGTTTCAACTACTTGTTGTGTGGGTTGATGGGGGTGTAGTCACATGAAAGGCCATCACCCTTATGTTACCCATGACTCCCAAGGTGTTGTTTCAACTATATTTCCTCTAATAAATTTTCGTTAGAGTCTTAATGAAAGTCAATTCCATAAATGTCTCTGTTTTTTTTTTGTTTTTTTTTTTTCTGATTCCTTTAAAATCGTAATGGGGGTAGAAAATTTTCCCTGCCCACCATTCAGCTGTGTCTGTGCACTAGGGTCTTGGCTGAATTCTTAGGCTTAAATTTCTAGGACCGAAGTGTTTCTCAGCAAGTAGAGGCTTTAGATCACAGAAATTTGGCAGAGGGTGCGTAGTCTCTTTGGCAGAGCCATATGAAATATTCATCTATCACATCTAGAGACCCAAATGTGGGAGGCAACCTTGGTGAACTGGGAAATAAGAGAAGTGTGGTTTTCTTGCCCAGTCTTTAAGAAATAAACATAGGCTTAAGGGATTCTTCTGCTGACAGGACTTGCCTTCTAATAGGGGAAGTTAGCCTTGAAGATAAATTTTTCAAGGTGACACTTTTGAAGGGTATGTGGGATTGTGAAAGATATTGTTAGTTAAGCTGGTTGTATCCCCCAAAGCCAACACAATGGGCATTTATTTTTCACTATATAGTTAAAATTATCCCCAGTATTTATCTTGGTAATTTTACTTAGTCTTGAAATACATGAAAAACAAAAATTGGCCATTTATCTCCCATATTACTTTCTATCTTTTCATACCAGGAACATAGTTACAGATAGTTGGTGACACCAGAATTTCTCTATGGAAGAGTCTTAAATGGCCTGGAAAGAGTGTCTTGATATTGACACATCATTGACTCTAATATACTTATTTGAGGTAGCTAGAGTAGAAAAGTCACCTTGCCAAGAATGGAGTTAACTATATACATTACTTGCTTTGACTTTTCTTGTAGTTAATGAAGACAGCGAATTCAAAGATAGGGACTAGGTAGTAAGTGTTTCAAGGTCCAGAAGGGCTGGGTTTGAAAAATCATGTCTCAATTTCGGAGGAAAGCAAATCCTTTCCCATAAAGCAGTTAAGTAACCTTATAGCTATTTTTTTTTTTAATTTTTTGGCCTCTTTTATTGGTCTTTCATTTATTTATTTTCATCTACCTCTGTTCTTTGGCCTGTGTGGGCCTCCCATTGCAGTGGCCTCTCCTGTAGCAGAGCACCGGCTCTGGGTCCATGGGCTCCAGAGCAATGGCTTGTAATTGGACACACTGGTCCAGCTGCTCCGTGGCACATGGAATCTTACCAGGCCAGGGATCAAACTGGCGACCCTTGCACTGCAAGGTGAGCTCTATCCACTGGACCACCAGGGAAACCCTCTTTCTAGCTTTAAGAGGAGCGAATCTCTGCTTTAGGAAGCGAGTACCCTTTCTCCAAAACTAGCTCAATACCGAGTGTATTGCAGTCCTATTGATTCTGAAGAACACTTTATACAATTCTTCAAGGTGTGCAAAAGGTTTTCACTGGTGTGTCTGATTTGAACTACTTAGCCCACGGTGTTTTACTTGTATTCTACAGAAAAGAGCACTATTTATACACATAAGTATTCTGTGAGCCATAGAGAAGGAAAAGAAAGGCAATATAAGAAGATTCTGTCCGAGAATTATATAATTTCAAGGTGTTATGTAAAAGGAAAGTTTGGTAGAACTAGTGGATCAATGAAGACTAGCAAGTCAGTCAGATCTTATCTCAGAGACAAACTAGACTCTTAAGTAAGATATGTGAGGCAAAAATAGTCTTGTTAAAACTACCCTTGAAAATGCCTGTACAGGTGGTATACCTGAGAAGTCCAACCAGGCCTTTTGTCAGTTTTTCCTCCAGACAGAAGAGATACTCATTTGCCAGTTTTCCTCCAGTATGAAGAATACTCTTTCATTTGCATGTTATGGAAGTATTTCCATGGTTGTATTATATGGAAGAAAGTGCAGTGTGTCTTTAAAGAAGAACAGTTGTAAGATCACCACGTGAGGGAAGGTGGACAGTCAGGTTAGGGGAGGACCTGCTGAGGAGCAGTTGTGTTAAGTTCGCACTGAGGGGATGAGTGCAATTTGAAAAATCAAAGATAGGGACTAGGTAGTAAGTGTTTCAAGGTCCAGAAGGGCTGGGTTTGAAAAATCATGTCTCAATTTCGGAGGAAAGCAAATCCTTTCCCATAAAGCAGTTAAGTAACCTTATAGCTATTTTTTTTTTTAATTTTTTGGCCTCTTTTATTGGTCTTTCATTTTTATTTATTTTCATCTACCTCTGTTCTTTGGCCTGTGTGGGCCTCCCATTGCAGTGGCCTCTCCTGTAGCAGAGCACCGGCTCTGGGTCCATGGGCTCCAGAGCAATGGCTTGTAATTGGACACACTGGTCCAGCTGCTCCGTGGCACATGGAATCTTACCAGGCCAGGGATCAAACTGGCGACCCTTGCACTGCAAGGTGAGCTCTATCCACTGGACCACCAGGGAAACCCACTTTATAGCTTTAATAGGAGAGAATCTCTGCTTTAGGAAGCGAGTACCCTTTCTCCAAAACTAGCTCAATACCGAGTGTATTGCAGTCCTATTGATTCTGAAGAACACTTTATACAATTCTTCAAGGTGTGCAAAAGGTTTTCACTGGTGTGTCTGATTTGAACTACTTAGCCCACGGTGTTTTACTTGTATTCTACAGAAAAGAGCACTATTTATACACATAAGTATTCTGTGAGCCATAGAGAAGGAAAAGAAAGGCAATATAAGAAGATTCTGTCCGAGAATTATATAATTTCAAGGTGTTATGTAAAAGGAAAGTTTGGTAGAACTAGTGGATCAATGAAGACTAGCAAGTCAGTCAGATCTTATCTCAGAGACAAACTAGACTCTTAAGTAAGATATGTGAGGCAAAAATAGTCTTGTTAAAACTACCCTTGAAAATGCCTGTACAGGTGGTATACCTGAGAAGTCCAACCAGGCCTTTTGCCAGTTTTTCCTCCAGACAGAAGAGATACTCATTTGCCGTTTTCACCTCCAGTTATGGAACCTCTTTATTTGCATGAATGTGAAGTATTTCCATGGTTGTATTATATGGAAGAAAGTGCAGTGTGTCTTTAAAGACAGATCACCTACAGTTTGGTAAGATGCTCACACGTGAGGGAAGGTGGACAGTCAGGTTAGGGGAGGACCTGCTGAGGAGCAGTTGTGTTAAGTTCGCACTGAGGGGGATGATGTGTGGAATCATACTTTCCTGTTCTCACTCTCTCATACATCTTTTCACTTAATGTTCTTCCCCACTGCCCAAGAATGAGTCCAACTGACTATGCCTAAATGCATGTCTGACAAAGAAGAACTTAAAACTAGAGTTTTTGTTTTTAATTATTTATGACTGCACTGTCTTCATTGCTGCATGGACTTTGTCTTATAGTGGCAAGTGGCGGGGGCTACTCTTTGCCACAGAGTGTGGGCCCTAAAGTGCACAGGCTTCAGTAGTTGTGATTCATAGGCTTGGTTGTCAGGGATCAAACTCATATCCCTTGTTCTGGCTGGTGGGTTTTTAACCACTGGTCCACCAGGGAAGTCCAAAATCCAGATTTTGACTCTGGTTCTACTTCGATGTTTCTTAACAACTCCACTTCTCTTTCCCCTCTTCCCTTTCTTCCACACATACTTACTTTGTGTCTATACATGCCAGAGATTAGAGAAAGCACTCATGTGAACCCGAGTCTTACCCCTATAGAGTTCACTGACTTAGTAGGAAAGAAAGTAGTGAAAACAACAAATAATTGCTAATAGATTTATTCCATGAAAAATAAATAGAAGAGTACTAGGCAATCACATAATTGATCAACCTAATCACATCAGGCTTGGGTTGTGGGGAGCAGAACTCATGCTATTTGACACTTATGAGACCTTAAGCACACCACCTCAATATCTCAATTTTTGTTTCCTCAGAAACTGTATATCCATAGTTATAAGAATTCAGTTGAATAGGGTGGCCTATTAGTTGGAACATAAATAATTTGTCCTGTCATTGCCTATTTGTCCTGTTTCCTCATTTTTACTGGACTCCAGTGGAAGTACCTGAGAGGTATAAGATACAGACTTGATTTTTTTTTGTCTGCTTGGAAAATCAGATTAGTGCAAGGAAATAATAAAGAGATTTTACTGTTAAGGCTTAAGCAAAACATGTTGCATGAATTCAAAGAAGGGAGGAATCTAGCAAAGAGGGTGGAAATACAAGCCAGACTTCAAATAGTTGACCGGGTTTTATCTAGAGGGGACTGTGAGTAATTTGGGCTGTTATAGAAGTGGACATGAAATATAATGCATATATATGTAAGAATATTATCACATTAGACTAATGTATCATAAGCATGGTAGGATAATATCAAAGCTACCTGGGCAAATCTTTATGGGTCCAGACAACTGGGTTTTCACTACATTGATTTGTTCCATGCAAAATTTTAATTTTTTTATTTTAATTTTTAAAAATGAACCATCTGTATGTATGCATATATCCCCTCCCTCATGAACCTCCTTCCCACTTCCCGACCCCACCATGCTAGTCATCACAGAGCACCCAGCTGAGCTCCCTGTGTACAACAATTTTAAAGACAAAAAAATGCCCAGCTTCTAGTTACCATTAAAAAGTGTTGCATTGGGCTTCCCTGGTGGTCCAGTGGGTAAGGACACCACCTTGCAGTGCAAGGGGCGCTGGTTCGATCCCTGGCCTGGGAAGATCCCACGTGCCGTGGAGCGGCTGGACTGATGTGTCCAATTACCAAGCAGGAGCTCTGGAGCGCAGAGCTCAGTGCTCTTCGACAACGAAGGTCACTGTGATGTGAGGCCCACACGGGCCAAAGAACAAAAGATGGATGAAAATAGATAAATGAAAGACCAATAGAAGTGGCCTGCCCACCCCCTACCCTCCCCAACCCGCCCTCCCAAAAATAAATAAATAAATAAAAAGTGTTGCATTACTATAATGTCCCTATTAGTAAATGTAAGTGAGTGAGAATGTTTTCTCTAGGACTGTTAATTTTTGAGATAGCCATGCATGTCTTTGGAGATAAGTTCTTTATATGCTGCTTTTCTCATATCTCAGGGTTGTTTGCTGTCTTATGAATTACTATTTCATAATTCTGCAATTCAAAGACAGGCAGAAACAGTTTTTGAGATTCTTATATGAATTCCATAGACCATATAATTGTTCTTAATGTAAAAATGATTCCTCCTTTCTATAAAATTTCTTCACTGCCAATCAAGGCATTTATTAAAATGGAGAACTTTATAATAATACCTATCTTTGAAGATGTGTGAAATCCATTCATAACTATTTTTATTTTCTTAATGCCCACAGTATACATTTTATGGATCATGCAGCAGAGCATATAATTAAATGCTGCCTTGAATTCTTTCCTATAAGACTGGCTGGCTATATCTCTAGGTTCAAAAATATTTCAGAGCTAAATGCTATATCACCTTTGAATTTCCCACTTAAAATGTCTAACAGAGAACTAAGTATGTACTTTAAAACCATTTCATTCCTTGATATTTTGTTGGATACCATGTTCATGTTTCTTAATTGATCAACTCCCTGACACAATAATAAGCTATTAGTAAATATCAGTTGGGGGCTTCCCTGGTGGCTCAGTGGTAAAGAGGCCACCTGCAATGAAGGATAGGAGGGTTTGATCTCTGGGTCAGGAAGATCCCCTGGAGAAGGAAATGACAACCCACTGTAGTATTCTTGCATGATAATACCATGGACAGAGGAGCCTGGAAGGCTACAGTCCATGGGGTTGCAAAAGCATTAGACATGACTAAACAACAACAGCAAATACTAGTTGAAGGAATGATAAGAGTTGGTCCAAAGGCATGAACGGACTCAGCATGTCATGATCCTGAGTATCTTCACATTGGGCTAAAGGAAAAGAGTGATTTTCTTTAACAATGTACCTTCTGTCTACTCTGCATTTCAATTCCAGCTCTAGCACTAAAAAGCAATGATGTTCAGTCTCTGAAAATACAGGCAATAATGGTACCTACTTCACTGAGTTGTAAAGATTAAATGAAACAATGCATATGAAGTTGTTTGTGCAGTCTTAGAATGTTATTAGCACTCATTTCATGCTAATATTACCCTCAAGAGTCCCAGATATAGAATGACTTTATTTTTAATGCCGAATTTGGTAGGGGGCTTTTTCAATACATTATTTTCAGAATTAATCAACAATCCATAGGAGTCCAATTCAGGTATTTTCTCCTGAGAATTATTATAGCTAAGAACCAGACCTATGTGGTCTTAATTATTACCTGATCAGCTCATTTCAGCTAAATTAGAGCTTTTCATGGAAATCACTGAGGGCTTTCAATACCATGCCTGACATTAACAACTGACAGGAAATGGCCTGGAATTCCAAGCCTTTTGGCAGCTTTTCCTCTCCAATAAAGCACAAAATGTTTCCTTGCTTATTGCAGGGTCAATCAAGAGCTTAATCACTTTGACACTTTACTTGAATTCCAAGCAATAATCAATCAATATTTGCTGAACCAAGAAGCCAACTACCCATTCTTTGGATCATGAGTCTAAATTGGGTCCACTCCTTTAAGATGCATTTCTTCCTTATGGATGTCCTCAAGACTTGCCACAGGGAAAACTGTAGACCTATCTGCTTAAATAAATGATGTTTTCAGGACAGGAAAATAAAATCATCTCTCTACTCAAGGAGTCGGTTTGGTTGCAGCTGTATTTACTGAGGGAGGTGATGGTTAGCTGTGTGCTAAGGGTTGTATTGCTGGCACCCAGTCACTCAGACAGCCTACCCAAGAATTGTGCTTTCTTTCATGCAAGGTGTGCTCTACTTCAAAGTATATCCTGAATCCTGCCACTTTCCTTCATCTTCACAATTTAGTACAGTTATTTGTAGTAACAAATCAGTTTACTCACCTCATCAGTTTACCAGTCATTTTTTTTACCCAGTTGCCTCCAAGCAACCCATTCTCCACAGTGACCAGAAAGATCCATGATTTTAAAAAAAGACATAAAAATAGTAATAGAGATGACTATCCCTGATACAGAATTTACCATGTACTGAATCCTGGTTTTGTTTTTAAACAACTTTGAAAGTGAAAGTGAGGTTGTTCAGTTGTTCTGACTCTTTGCGACCCACAGATGAGCCTTGGAATTCTCCAGGCAAGAATACTGGAGTGGGCAGAGCTTCCCTTCTCCAGGGATTAGTGATACATATATATATAGTTGACATATCATAATATTCACCCTTTTAAAGTATACAAGTCCCTGGATTTTAGTATATCACATAATTGTGTAGCCATTACTACAATCTTAGAATATGTTGCACTGCCCTGTCAAGAAAATCTTATACTTAATAGTAATTCCCTCCCCACCCATCAGTCCCTGGCAGTCACTAATCTTATTTATGCCTTTGTGGATTTGCCTAGATCTTGCTGGATATAGAATTCTTGATTGGTACCTTTCTATCAGCACACTGACTCTGTCACACCACTTACTCCAGTGCCCATGTTTTCTGGTGCGACGTGTAGTCTTAATCTTACTGGAGACCCTTTGGACATGAAGCATACTTTTTCTCTTGCACCTTTCCAAATTTTCTCTTTGTCTTTCAATAGTTGGAACATGATGTATATAGAGGTAGAACTCTCCAATTGATCTTACCTGGAGTTCATTTTTATTATTGGATGTGTTGGCTACTGTTTTTCATTGTCAATTCAAAGAAAGGTACCCAGTCAGAGTTTTTTTTTTTTAAAGATTTGTTTATTTATTTTGGAGGTGGGTGGGGTGGGGAGGGAGAGGAGCAGGCAGGCTACTTCTATTGGTCTTTCATTTGTGCATTTTCATCCATCTTTGTTCTTTGGCCTGTGTGGGCCTCCCATCGTGGTGGCCTCTGGACCGGCTCTGTGCGCATGCACTCCAGAGCTCCGGCTCAGTAAATGGACACATCGGTCCTGCTGCTCTGCGGAACGTGCTGTCTTCTCAAGCTAGGGATCCAACCGGCGTCCCTTGCACTGCAAGGCGGTGTCCTTACCCACTGGACCACCAGGGAAGCCCCAGAGAGTTTTGAATTAAGTGTTTATTCATGGTATTATTGAGGACTATAGCCTGTGAGAGAGCCTCAGATAGCTCTGCTGTAAAGTGGTAAGGGAACAGCCTAGTCTATGTAGCAGCTATATAAAAGAGACTAGTTCTTTTGGGGGGTGGGGGCTAGGGAATACACGTCAAGCATACATTTTGGGAAGGATTACTGCTAGTCACAAAGAACAGCTGTCTCAAATTAACAAATGTTTTTCTATGTATGGGAGATGCAAGAAGCTGGATTTATTAAAATTTTGATGAGTACAAATCAGTGGGCAGAGCTTCCCTTCTCCAGGGATTAGTGATACATATATATATAGTTGACATATCATAATATTCACCCTTTTAAAGTATACAAGTCCCTGGATTTTAGTATATCACATAATTGTGTAGCCATTACTACAATCTTAGAATATGTTGCACTGCCCTGTCAAGAAAATCTTATACTTAATAGTAATTCCCTCCCCACCCATCAGTCCCTGGCAGTCACTAATCTTATTTATGCCTTTGTGGATTTGCCTAGATCTTGCTGGATATAGAATTCTTGATTGGTACCTTTCTATCAGCACACTGACTCTGTCACACCACTTACTCCAGTGCCCATGTTTTCTGGTGCGACGTGTAGTCTTAATCTTACTGGAGACCCTTTGGACATGAAGCATACTTTTTCTCTTGCACCTTTCCAAATTTTCTCTTTGTCTTTCAATAGTTGGAACATGATGTATATAGAGGTAGAACTCTCCAATTGATCTTACCTGGAGTTCATTTTTATTATTGGATGTGTTGGCTACTGTTTTTCATTGTCAATTCAAAGAAAGGTACCCAGTCAGAGTTTTTTTTTTTTAAAGATTTGTTTATTTATTTTGGAGGTGGGTGGGGTGGGGAGGGAGAGGAGCAGGCAGGCTACTTCTATTGGTCTTTCATTTGTGCATTTTCATCCATCTTTGTTCTTTGGCCTGTGTGGGCCTCCCATCGCGGTGGCCTCTGGACCGGCTCTGTGCGCATGCACTCCAGAGCTCCGGCTCAGTAAATGGACACATCGGTCCTGCTGCTCTGCGGAACGTGCTGTCTTCTCAAGCTAGGGATCCAACCGGCGTCCCTTGCACTGCAAGGCGGTGTCCTTACCCACTGGACCACCAGGGAAGCCCCAGAGAGTTTTGAATTAAGTGTTTATTCATGGTATTATTGAGGACTATAGCCTGTGAGAGAGCCTCAGATAGCTCTGCTGTAAAGTGGTAAGGGAACAGCCTAGTCTATGTAGCAGCTATATAAAAGAGACTAGTTCTTTTGGGGGGTGGGGGCTAGGGAATACACGTCAAGCATACATTTTGGGAAGGATTACTGCTAGTCACAAAGAACAGCTGTCTCAAATTAACAAATGTTTTTCTATGTATGGGAGATGCAAGAAGCTGGATTTATTAAAATTATTCCTGAGCTACACCTTAGTATCTAAGGGGAGTAATTGTCCAAAGCTAAGAGAGCATCCTGTCTTAATTTCTTCTTTTTAAAGGCATAGAGTACACTATTGGTCAGTGACTGCAGTGGATTAATCTTCGTAGACCTGGATCATGATTGAAACTTCATTTGCTTTTTTGTTTGCATCCTCAAATTTGGAGTCTTTTTGGCCATTATTATTCTAAAATATTTTTTCTATCCCTTTCTCCCTAGCTATATATCAAAGAAAAATGAAAATATATGTCTACAGAAAAACATTTACACAATTGTTCATAACCACATTTTCCATAATAGCCAGAAAGTGAAATAACACAAATGTCTCTCAACTGATGAATGGATAAACAGAATGTGGTATATCTATGTAGTGAAATGTAAAATGTTATTCTGCTATGATAAGGAATGAAGTATTAGTGTATGCATACATATACATATATAAACATACATGAACCTTGGAAGGTTACATAGATGGACCTTGAAAATATTATGCTGAGTGAAATAAGCCACACACAAAATTAACATATTATCAGATTCATTTACATGAAATGAAGTCCAATATATTCTTTAGCATTCAACAGCAAGTATTCCTGTTCAAAAGTAGTTTGTCAGAAGAAAAAAAAAAAAAAAACCTATTATGTGCTGAATACTTATGATGGTAAATGACACTGTGAGAACATTAGTCATTTATGAAAAGAACCCGTGATGTGTACAGGTAGCCACCCATCAGTAAAATGTGCAGTGAGGAACTTACCTATAATAAGGGATGTGTGAAAAGATCCAGTGGTGGGATTTGGACATTAGGCACAGCTCAATTCCTAACTCTATCCCTTACAAAATTACTGATTTAGTTTAGAAGATTTTTTTATTTTTTAGCAAATCTTTGATACATGTTTTTGATTTTTACAGTGGATATAATTGCACAACGCTGAAAGATGACCAAGACAAGTGAGACAACTCATACACTATTCCTAGCACACAGAATGTTCTCAGTGCAAGGTCATGGAGGAATTTCAGTGCTAGGAGAGACACTTTAAAGCAGGGTCTCTCATAAATGTCTTACTGAAAAGAAGCTGGATTTATTAAAATTATTCCTGAGCTACACCTTAGTATCTAAGGGGAGTAATTGTCCAAAGCTAAGAGAGCATCCTGTCTTAATTTCTTCTTTTTAAAGGCATAGAGTACACTATTGGTCAGTGACTGCAGTGGATTAATCTTCGTAGACCTGGATCATGATTGAAACTTCATTTGCTTTTTTGTTTGCATCCTCAAATTTGGAGTCTTTTTGGCCATTATTATTCTAAAATATTTTTTCTATCCCTTTCTCCCTAGCTATATATCAAAGAAAAATGAAAATATATGTCTACAGAAAAACATTTACACAATTGTTCATAACCACATTTTCCATAATAGCCAGAAAGTGAAATAACACAAATGTCTCTCAACTGATGAATGGATAAACAGAATGTGGTATATCTATGTAGTGAAATGTAAAATGTTATTCTGCTATGATAAGGAATGAAGTATTAGTGTATGCATACATATACATATATAAACATACATGAACCTTGGAAGGTTACATAGATGGACCTTGAAAATATTATGCTGAGTGAAATAAGCCACACACAAAATTAACATATTATCAGATTCATTTACATGAAATGAAGTCCAATATATTCTTTAGCATTCAACAGCAAGTATTCCTGTTCAAAAGTAGTTTGTCAGAAGAAAAAAAAAAAAAAAAAACCTATTATGTGCTGAATACTTATGATGGTAAATGACACTGTGAGAACATTAGTCATTTATGAAAAGAACCCGTGATGTGTACAGGTAGCCACCCATCAGTAAAATGTGCAGTGAGGAACTTACCTATAATAAGGGATGTGTGAAAAGATCCAGTGGTGGGATTTGGACATTAGGCACAGCTCAATTCCTAACTCTATCCCTTACAAAATTACTGATTTAGTTTAGAAGATTTTTTTATTTTTTAGCAAATCTTTGATACATGTTTTTGATTTTTACAGTGGATATAATTGCACAACGCTGAAAGATGACCAAGACAAGTGAGACAACTCATACACTATTCCTAGCACACAGAATGTTCTCAGTGCAAGGTCATGGAGGAATTTCAGTGCTAGGAGAGACACTTTAAAGCAGGGTCTCTCATAAATGTCTTACTGAAGAAACCTAAGCTCCAGCAAATTATTATTATTGAAAAAGTCATTCATGTTAAGTGTCAAATTAATGGCACAGGTGATATGTATTATTGTAAAGACTGTAAAAATGAAAAGTGTGAAAGAGTTAGTTGCTCAGTCATGTCTGACTCTTTATCATGCCATAGATTGTAACCCTCCAGGCCCCTCTGTCCATGGAATTAGACAGGCAGGAGTGCTGGAATAAGTAGCTGTTCCCTACTGCAAGAAATCTTCCTGACCCAGAGATTGAATCTGTGTCTCCGACACGGCAGGCAGATTCTTGACCATCTGAGCCACGAGGGAAGCACAAAGACAGTGTGAGATTTCAACCAATTTGGTTTTTGTAATCTTGGAAAAAGGGAATTAAGCTTCTTTGCTCTTACTGTGTTGGAGTTAAATAAATAGATGAAAAATATCTAGCAAAATGCCTGGTCCCAGCACAATGATAATAGGGATTTTCTGGAGTTAAAGGAGTATTTCAGTTGCAAATAACCAGAAAAAGGATTATAGAAGTGGTAGAACTTGTGTCACCCCAGAACAATAGGTGAAGAATTGAGTCTTCACAAGCACAAGGTCTTCAAGTTCTGAGGTCTTCACACTGGCTGCTCCTCACTTGAACTTGATAGTTGCTCTGTGGTCATTGTCTGGTTAAAGGTTGACTCCAGGTGGAGAATTATTGAAACAAGTGGTGCAGGCAGGGGTCACTCAGTGATGATTCAGAGGTTTTTCAAAATGGAATACTTGTCTATCAAGAGGTAGGAGAGGAAATATAACTTATATTTATATGTTTTATTATATAATTTGATAGTAAATTCAGGAAGTGACAGGGTTTATTTATACAGGCTTCTTGGCTCAGTTCCTTATCTCTGGAGATGAGGGTGTCCTTCTACCTCTAGACACAGGAAGGGCACCTTTCACATGGGAGGTAAATTTCCTACCTTCATTGGGACTGAGAGGAAGGTCACAACATTCCTTTTGCATCAATTCTTAAGTAACTTGAATTAAAAACAATCAATATTTCATGAAGACATACTTTGGGTCAGTGTACCTCAGACCCCAACAAAACCAAGATTCTTAAAAAGCAGAAACAATTTCTTGGGTAGAATAAAGGAAGGAATTCATCTGGGAACCAGAACCTCCCATGAAATAACTTTTTCTTGGGGTTATGGGAGAAATGTCTGTGCTTTGATGTGGTTTATGGGAATTGGAGGGGTGACAGTCAGTCTTTAGTTTTTGTTTTTGTCTTTTTCTACTAGCTCACCTTGGCAAGCTTTAGCTACACCCAGGCCCTCTAAACACCTTTTAGAGAAGCCAGTGCTAAGAAAATTCATGACTCTTTACCTGCCAGAGTTCTCTTCCATGACTCTTGGTGTCCTCCACTGATTCTGTTTCAAAAATGTAATTTCACTGAAAAACAAATGCTTTTTTTGGTAAAGCCTATACTTAGTTCCTATGTTCGAAGGGCAGGCAAATAACCAGAAGGATTAGATGGTTGAACTTGGATACCTTTGCTCTTACTGTGTTGGAGTTAAATAAATAGATGAAAATATCTAGCAAAATGCCTGGTCCCAGCACAATGATAATAGGGATTTTCTGGAGTTAAAGGAGTATTTCAGTTGCAAATAACCAGAAAAAGGATTATAGAAGTGGTAGAACTTGTGTCACCCCAGAACAATAGGTGAAGAATTGAGTCTTCACAAGCACAAGGTCTTCAAGTTCTGAGGTCTTCACACTGGCTGCTCCTCACTTGAACTTGATAGTTGCTCTGTGGTCATTGTCTGGTTAAAGGTTGACTCCAGGTGGAGAATTATTGAAACAAGTGGTGCAGGCAGGGGTCACTCAGTGATGATTCAGAGGTTTTTCAAAATGGAATACTTGTCTATCAAGAGGTAGGAGAGGAAATATAACTTATATTTATATGTTTTATTATATAATTTGATAGTAAATTCAGGAAGTGACAGGGTTTATTTATACAGGCTTCTTGGCTCAGTTCCTTATCTCTGGAGATGAGGGTGTCCTTCTACCTCTAGACACAGGAAGGGCACCTTTCACATGGGAGGTAAATTTCCTACCTTCATTGGGACTGAGAGGAAGGTCACAACATTCCTTTTGCATCAATTCTTAAGTAACTTGAATTAAAAACAATCAATATTTCATGAAGACATACTTTGGGTCAGTGTACCTCAGACCCCAACAAAACCAAGATTCTTAAAAAGCAGAAACAATTTCTTGGGTAGAATAAAGGAAGGAATTCATCTGGGAACCAGAACCTCCCATGAAATAACTTTTTCTTGGGGTTATGGGAGAAATGTCTGTGCTTTGATGTGGTTTATGGGAATTGGAGGGGTGACAGTCAGTCTTTAGTTTTTGTTTTTGTCTTTTTCTACTAGCTCACCTTGGCAAGCTTTAGCTACACCCAGGCCCTCTAAACACCTTTTAGAGAAGCCAGTGCTAAGAAAATTCATGACTCTTTACCTGCCAGAGTTCTCTTCCATGACTCTTGGTGTCCTCCACTGATTCTGTTTCAAAAATGTAATTTCACTGAAAAACAAATGCTTTTTTTGGTAAAGCCTATACTTAGTTCCTATGACCTGGGTGCCTAAAGGGAATGGGTTTTTCTACCTATGGAAGTACCTTGGGAATCACAATAGCATCTGTAAAGTCATTCTTGCCAAGCAATGTCCCTTTTTCTCCCCACTCCACCCCCCCACACTCCGCCCAAGGGAAATTAGAGACTGGAGGTCTGTCTGGAAAATATGTCCCCATTGAGAATGCACTGCATTTTAAATAAAGATAATCTCAAGAGTCATTCAGTCTATTAACTCATGGGAAAATGCTTCTGTGGCTTAGATCAGCATTTGTTGAAGACACTGTCTTGATTTTATGTGTGAAAGATATACCGATAGTAACAGCTTTGGCCAGCAGAAATATATTTGTTTATTGACTTTTTAAAAAATTATTTTTTAGTAGAAAAAGGAATGGTGTGTTTTATAGATTAGATCATTAGGAGGGAGCAGTACCCCCAGGCAAATGTTGTGTTGATTTAAAATGTAAATGAGTTTCTACTGCCATTCTTCACTCTGGGTCCTCACAGCTGCCATTATGTGGAATCCTTTTTTTTTTTTTTTTAACTGAGAAGCTGTTCCACTTCCAGCAGGCTCTTCCCTCTCCACACTGACTGTTGTCCTGCTTCAGAATTCTCTTGTGCTTCCTATCAAAGGGAAGGCCCTGTCCACCTGGCATAACCAGGGCCAGCTCAGTGGGACAGGCATGTTTGCATCTGCGTGAATCACATCAGCCTCCTCTCACTTAATGAGAGCCATTTAGTGCCTCCCTCTGAGGGAACTAAGCATGAAGAGGGTGGAAATGTCAACAGAGATAATGCCTTAATAAAGGACAGATGCTTAGGAAGCAATGGATTCTGGGCCCATGGCTTCAGAGAAACTGGCAAACAATTAGGATAAGCAGTAGGTTAGACTTGACAGTGATGAAGCTTGAAGGAGAGGACAGGATGGCAAAAAAAAAAAAAAAGGCAGAAAATTGCAAATCCAGAAACTGGGTGCCCACCTAGGTTGGGCATCAGTCATCCATGGAGTCTCATGCACTTCATTGTAGACTTTGTCCCTTGATTTCCCTGGCGGTAGCCTGGGCAGTTTGGGAATCTAGTTCCTATGACCTGGGTGCCTAAAGGAATGGGTTTTTCTACCTATGGAAGTACCTTGGGAATCACAATAGCATCTGTAAAGTCATTCTTGCCAAGCAATGTCCCTTTTTCTCCCCACTCCACCCCCCCACACTCCGCCCAAGGGAAATTAGAGACTGGAGGTCTGTCTGGAAAATATGTCCCCATTGAGAATGCACTGCATTTTAAATAAAGATAATCTCAAGAGTCATTCAGTCTATTAACTCATGGGAAAATGCTTCTGTGGCTTAGATCAGCATTTGTTGAAGACACTGTCTTGATTTTATGTGTGAAAGATATACCGATAGTAACAGCTTTGGCCAGCAGAAATATATTTGTTTATTGACTTTTTAAAAAATTATTTTTTAGTAGAAAAAGGAATGGTGTGTTTTATAGATTAGATCATTAGGAGGGAGCAGTACCCCCAGGCAAATGTTGTGTTGATTTAAAATGTAAATGAGTTTCTACTGCCATTCTTCACTCTGGGTCCTCACAGCTGCCATTATGTGGAATCCTTTTTTTTTTTTTTTTAACTGAGAAGCTGTTCCACTTCCAGCAGGCTCTTCCCTCTCCACACTGACTGTTGTCCTGCTTCAGAATTCTCTTGTGCTTCCTATCAAAGGGAAGGCCCTGTCCACCTGGCATAACCAGGGCCAGCTCAGTGGGACAGGCATGTTTGCATCTGCGTGAATCACATCAGCCTCCTCTCACTTAATGAGAGCCATTTAGTGCCTCCCTCTGAGGGAACTAAGCATGAAGAGGGTGGAAATGTCAACAGAGATAATGCCTTAATAAAGGACAGATGCTTAGGAAGCAATGGATTCTGGGCCCATGGCTTCAGAGAAACTGGCAAACAATTAGGATAAGCAGTAGGTTAGACTTGACAGTGATGAAGCTTGAAGGAGAGGACAGGATGGCAAAAAAAAAAAAAAAAGGCAGAAAATTGCAAATCCAGAAACTGGGTGCCCACCTAGGTTGGGCATCAGTCATCCATGGAGTCTCATGCACTTCATTGTAGACTTTGTCCCTTGATTTCCCTGGCGGTAGCATGGGAAGTTTGGATAAGCTGACTTCTCAGGTCTCCTCTAGCTTTAATATTCTGCTGGGCAGAAAAGCCCATGTATTTTAGTTTCCATTTGGCTAGCTTTTTATGATCTTGTCTAAGGCCTTTTATTCTGAATTTTCACATACCTTGTGTTTACATGAAGTTTTCTGTCTGTGAAGGACATTTAATACATTTCAGCTCCCTTCTTTGTAATCTGTGACTTAGAAAACTGATATATGTAAGGTAGACAGAGCAATTATCACGTGAAACCTGGATGCACATGAATTTAAACAGTCCTTTATGGCAAGAAATTAAGTCAGAGACACTGCTGTGGGAGGGGTTGTAACCTAGGTGTTTGACCTTGGGAGAAACCTTCAACTCCTCTGAATTCTTCACTGGTTTTGCTTGCCATGCGTGAAAGCGCCGGGTATCCTTTTAGGATCTGAAATGCTAAATTCCATATTGTGGAATACATGCATTGCTACTTGATGTAGAGAATTTTACTGCCTGGATGCTTCTTGCTTTTACTGAGGCTCTCCATACAATGGTCTATTCAACCAATCCAGAAAGGCAACCTGATGCAGTGACTGAAGCTTGACCCCTGACCTTACATCTGCCTGGGCTTCCATTTCTAAACTTCTAGAATAGAAGCTACAATAGTAATAAACATATAAAGTTTTATAGGGATAAACTGAAATCATACACAAGGACTACCTATATCAGGATCTGATGTAGTAAGAACATATTAAAAAAACATCATCATTATTCTTGTGTTTCAGGTCAGTCTTCAGGCCACCTTCTCAATTAACATGCTTTCATTACTTTGACCCATAGAAACCTATTCAGTCTCAAATGAAAGCACTCAGTATTTTTACAATCCCATTTAGTGCCTCCCTCTGAGGGAACTAAGCATGAAGAGGGTGGAAATGTCAACAGAGATAATGCCTTAATAAAGGACAGATGCTTAGGAAGCAATGGATTCTGGGCCCATGGCTTCAGAGAAACTGGCAAACAATTAGGATAAGCAGTAGGTTAGACTTGACAGTGATGAAGCTTGAAGGAGAGGACAGGATGGCAAAAAAAAAAAAAAAAGGCAGAAAATTGCAAATCCAGAAACTGGGTGCCCACCTAGGTTGGGCATCAGTCATCCATGGAGTCTCATGCACTTCATTGTAGACTTTGTCCCTTGATTTCCCTGGCGGTAGCATGGGAAGTTTGGATAAGCTGACTTCTCAGGTCTCCTCTAGCTTTAATATTCTGCTGGGCAGAAAAGCCCATGTATTTTAGTTTCCATTTGGCTAGCTTTTTATGATCTTGTCTAAGGCCTTTTATTCTGAATTTTCACATACCTTGTGTTTACATGAAGTTTTCTGTCTGTGAAGGACATTTAATACATTTCAGCTCCCTTCTTTGTAATCTGTGACTTAGAAAACTGATATATGTAAGGTAGACAGAGCAATTATCACGTGAAACCTGGATGCACATGAATTTAAACAGTCCTTTATGGCAAGAAATTAAGTCAGAGACACTGCTGTGGGAGGGGTTGTAACCTAGGTGTTTGACCTTGGGAGAAACCTTCAACTCCTCTGAATTCTTCACTGGTTTTGCTTGCCATGCGTGAAAGCGCCGGGTATCCTTTTAGGATCTGAAATGCTAAATTCCATATTGTGGAATACATGCATTGCTACTTGATGTAGAGAATTTTACTGCCTGGATGCTTCTTGCTTTTACTGAGGCTCTCCATACAATGGTCTATTCAACCAATCCAGAAAGGCAACCTGATGCAGTGACTGAAGCTTGACCCCTGACCTTACATCTGCCTGGGCTTCCATTTCTAAACTTCTAGAATAGAAGCTACAATAGTAATAAACATATAAAGTTTTATAGGGATAAACTGAAATCATACACAAGGACTACCTATATCAGGATCTGATGTAGTAAGAACATATTAAAAAAACATCATCATTATTCTTGTGTTTCAGGTCAGTCTTCAGGCCACCTTCTCAATTAACATGCTTTCATTACTTTGACCCATAGAAACCTATTCAGTCTCAAATGAAAGCACTCAGTATTTTTACAATCCCATTTAGCTCTTGCCTGCACACTGTTTTGGAATAGTCCCTATTGGCTAAACTTCCCAATCATATAATAAGCTCCCTAAGTGAAAGAGAAAGGGCCTGAGACGAGCTAAGTTTCTTGGTCAAAGTGAAGCAGCTAATAAATGGCTCAGTTCTTATTTTCTGGCTTTTAAACCACCCTTTCCCTCACCATTTTTCACAATACTCCTCTACTCCCTAAAATGTAGACTGGATGAATGTTCTCATAGGTGGGGCTAAGTAGAGAGTCATTTTCTGGGAGCTGGTAATCCAGGCTCGAGGAATGTCACATCTAGGCTGGTAGGTTACCTTGTTCTAGAAATAGGTGCCTGGAGCTTTCCTGTCTGAGCTAAGTTTCCCCAGTTTCAAGATAAGATGACTGTGGAAAAAGCTCGATGCTAGGGCTAGACAGAATGAGCCCATCTGGGTGCTGTCATGGTTTGTAGCCCTGAGCATATCGCTGAACCTCTCTAAATTAGCGTAATTTCTTCATGACATATTAATATCATATGCCATTCCATGAAGAATTGTGACCATTAAGTGAAGTAGTACATGCAAGGCACTTGGTTTAATGAAGGGACTACAATTGTGTTTTGTTGTTGATACTTTTACCCTTAACAATAGTAATACCACCACCAACACCACCATCATGTCTATTAGCTTTTATGACACAGTGGGAAGGAATATAGACCATAAAGTCAGACTCTACTTGGATATAAAAATCAGCTATGCTTTTTACTCACTGCATGACCTTGGGCAAGTGACTTTGCTTTTCTAATTTTTAGCTAATTCATTTGTAGAATGAGAAAAGAGATAATGTTTACTTTATAAGCTAGGTGTGAGGATTACATGAAGTAATGTTAAGTGTTTTCTATACTGCCAAGCATATGGGTATTCAAATATGAGCAGATACGAGTCATAATGATAATCTCTTTAGATATAACTTTTGATTCCCCAGTAATAAGTTGAAACTTTGGAAAGAAATCGAACTTGTGCTGTAGAACTTGGTAAGGCCAACTGTGGGTAGGCTTGGGATAAATGTCCTCAGATGCTGCCTGCCAGACATCTGTCTACAGCCAGTGCAGTGACCTTTGAAAGAAAATAAATGGGATGTGGCAGGCTTTTGGCCTTCTTCCCTAGGACCTGCATCTTGGCAGTAATGTGCCTACTTCCACAGACCAGCTGGTCAAATGAAGATTCGCTGACTTTCTCTCCACCCAACTCCTCATCTTAGCAATTGGAGGAGAACACACAAGAGGTTTAGTTCCCATCTTTAATTTTTTTTGGAAGGGTGGGGGAGGGGTGGAGAGGGAGGGGAGCAGGAGGGCCACTTCTATTGGTCTTTCATTTGTCCATTTTCATCCATCTTTATTCTTTGGCCCGTGTGGGCCTCCCATCACGGTGGCCTCTGTTGTCGCAGAGCACCGGCTCTGGGCACATGCACTCCAGAGTTCAGGCTTGGTAGTTGGACACATCGGTCCCTCCACTCCGTGGCACGTGGGATCTTCTCAGGCCAGGGATCTAACCGGTGCCCCATGCACTGCAAGGCGGTGTCCTTACCCACTGGACCACCAGGAAAGCCCCCATCTTTCATTTTTAATCTTATTTCAAGTACTGTAGGAAATGGATCTGAAAAATCAGCTGCAATATATGTTAAAGAGTGCTTTGCCTACATTTTCCTCTAGGAGTTTTATACTATCTGGTCTTTAGGTAGGTCTTTAATTCATTTTGAGTTTATTTTTGTATATAGTATTAGGGAATATTCTCATTTCATTCTTTTACATGTAGCTGTCCAGTTTTCCCAGAATCACTTATTGAAGAGACTGTCTTTCCTCCACTGTATATACTTGCCTCCCTTGTTGTGGCTTAATTTACCGTAAGTGTAGCTTTATTTCTGGGCTCTTGATCCTATGCCATTAAACTATGTGTCTGTTTTTCTGCTTGTACCACACAATTTTGATTACTGTTTACTATAACTTTGTTATATAGTCTGAAGTCAGGGAGCATGATTCCTACAGCTCTGCTCTTTCTCAAGGGGTATTCAGATCTTTGACTGTCTTTAATGATTTATTATACTTATGTGAAAAATTCCATTGGTACTTTGTTCAGGGAAAATTTTACTGCCAAGCATTTTTAAAACCGAGTCATAATGATAATCTCTTTAGATATAACTTTTGATTCCCCAGTAATAAGTTGAAACTTTGGAAAGAAATCGAACTTGTGCTGTAGAACTTGGTAAGGCCAACTGTGGGTAGGCTTGGGATAAATGTCCTCAGATGCTGCCTGCCAGACATCTGTCTACAGCCAGTGCAGTGACCTTTGAAAGAAAATAAATGGGATGTGGCAGGCTTTTGGCCTTCTTCCCTAGGACCTGCATCTTGGCAGTAATGTGCCTACTTCCACAGACCAGCTGGTCAAATGAAGATTCGCTGACTTTCTCTCCACCCAACTCCTCATCTTAGCAATTGGAGGAGAACACACAAGAGGTTTAGTTCCCATCTTTAATTTTTTTTGGAAGGGTGGGGGAGGGGTGGAGAGGGAGGGGAGCAGGAGGGCCACTTCTATTGGTCTTTCATTTGTCCATTTTCATCCATCTTTATTCTTTGGCCCGTGTGGGCCTCCCATCACGGTGGCCTCTGTTGTCGCAGAGCACCGGCTCTGGGCACATGCACTCCAGAGTTCAGGCTTGGTAGTTGGACACATCGGTCCCTCCACTCCGTGGCACGTGGGATCTTCTCAGGCCAGGGATCTAACCGGTGCCCCATGCACTGCAAGGCGGTGTCCTTACCCACTGGACCACCAGGAAAGCCCCCATCTTTCATTTTTAATCTTATTTCAAGTACTGTAGGAAATGGATCTGAAAAAAATCAGCTGCAATATATGTTAAAGAGTGCTTTGCCTACATTTTCCTCTAGGAGTTTTATACTATCTGGTCTTTAGGTAGGTCTTTAATTCATTTTGAGTTTATTTTTGTATATAGTATTAGGGAATATTCTCATTTCATTCTTTTACATGTAGCTGTCCAGTTTTCCCAGAATCACTTATTGAAGAGACTGTCTTTCCTCCACTGTATATACTTGCCTCCCTTGTTGTGGCTTAATTTACCGTAAGTGTAGCTTTATTTCTGGGCTCTTGATCCTATGCCATTAAACTATGTGTCTGTTTTTCTGCTTGTACCACACAATTTTGATTACTGTTTACTATAACTTTGTTATATAGTCTGAAGTCAGGGAGCATGATTCCTACAGCTCTGCTCTTTCTCAAGATTGTTTTGGTTATTCAGTATCTTTTCTGTTTCCATACATGTCTTTAAATGATTTATTATACTTATGTGAAAAATTCCATTGGTACTTTGATAGGAATTGCATTGAACCTGTCAACTGTCTTGAGGAGTATGATCATTTTAATAATAATGGTTCTTTCAGTCCAAGAACATGGTATATCCTTCCATTTGTTTGTGTTGACTTCAGTTTCTTTCATCGGTGTCTCATAGTTTTCAGAATACAGGTTTTATTTTTTTGCTTCCTTATGTAGGTTTAACCCTAAGTTTTTTATTCTTTTGATGTATTGGTAAATGGGATTGCTTCTTTAATTTCTCAGGTCTTTTGTTCACGTTTAAAGATGCAACGTATTTCTGTATATTAATTTTCTATCCTAAAACTTTATGAAATTCATTGATGAGTTCTAGTAGTTTTCTGGTAGCATCTTTAGGGTTTTTATGTATCATACTGTGTCATCTGCAAACAGTGACAGTTTTACTTCTTCCTTTCCAGTTTCTGTTTCTTTTATTTCTTTTTCTTCTCTGATTGCTATGGCTGTTTTATTATGGCAACCTTAACTAACGCAACTCTAAGACTCTGGTCAGGAAAATTCAGAATAAATGACAGAAAACAGTTTCGAGTCCTACGCTTAGAGCTTCAAATGTCATGAGTACCTTATAATTCATCCAGTTAAGGTTTCCTGTTTGACCACTGGGAAAAATGAATCTCTGCCTCAGGCCGACTACTTGGCATCAAAGGACCACAGAGTCACCTCCCATTTTAGTGTTCTTTTTTTTCTAAGTCTGGGAAACTCATTACTTCTAAATATCTTTGCAGAACTAAAAGACAGATTTAAAAAAATATATCATCAAAGGAGAACAGGATGTCTTCATCACGTCCCAAGCCTTTGAAACTAGAATCTCCAAGAACAGATAGTTTCCTCTAACTCTGTCTCCTGGGTTATTGCTTAATTTACCGTAAGTGTAGCTTTATTTCTGGGCTCTTGATCCTATGCCATTAAACTATGTGTCTGTTTTTCTGCTTGTACCACACAATTTTGATTACTGTTTACTATAACTTTGTTATATAGTCTGAAGTCAGGGAGCATGATTCCTACAGCTCTGCTCTTTCTCAAGATTGTTTTGGTTATTCAGTATCTTTTCTGTTTCCATACATGTCTTTAAATGATTTATTATACTTATGTGAAAAATTCCATTGGTACTTTGATAGGAATTGCATTGAACCTGTCAACTGTCTTGAGGAGTATGATCATTTTAATAATAATGGTTCTTTCAGTCCAAGAACATGGTATATCCTTCCATTTGTTTGTGTTGACTTCAGTTTCTTTCATCGGTGTCTCATAGTTTTCAGAATACAGGTTTTATTTTTTTGCTTCCTTATGTAGGTTTAACCCTAAGTTTTTTATTCTTTTTGATGTATTGGTAAATGGGATTGCTTCTTTAATTTCTCAGGTCTTTTGTTCACGTTTAAAGATGCAACGTATTTCTGTATATTAATTTTCTATCCTAAAACTTTATGAAATTCATTGATGAGTTCTAGTAGTTTTCTGGTAGCATCTTTAGGGTTTTTATGTATCATACTGTGTCATCTGCAAACAGTGACAGTTTTACTTCTTCCTTTCCAGTTTCTGTTTCTTTTATTTCTTTTTCTTCTCTGATTGCTATGGCTGTTTTATTATGGCAACCTTAACTAACGCAACTCTAAGACTCTGGTCAGGAAAATTCAGAATAAATGACAGAAAACAGTTTCGAGTCCTACGCTTAGAGCTTCAAATGTCATGAGTACCTTATAATTCATCCAGTTAAGGTTTCCTGTTTGACCACTGGGAAAAATGAATCTCTGCCTCAGGCCGACTACTTGGCATCAAAGGACCACAGAGTCACCTCCCATTTTAGTGTTCTTTTTTTTCTAAGTCTGGGAAACTCATTACTTCTAAATATCTTTGCAGAACTAAAAGACAGATTTAAAAAAATATATCATCAAAGGAGAACAGGATGTCTTCATCACGTCCCAAGCCTTTGAAACTAGAATCTCCAAGAACAGATAGTTTCCTCTAACTCTGTCTCCTGGGTTATTGCTTACAAGAGTCTCCTGATGTGGAAATCTTTGGGAGATACTGCTGATTGATGTCTAGATTTCTTGCTATATTTAAGTGGAAACTGAGATTCAGAAAAGATTAAGAGACTTTCTTAATTTGCAGTTACAGAGATAGGGTTTCCCTGCATAATCTTACCTTAATTTAGTTAACATTTATTGATTACCAAATGCCATATATTAGGCTGTTTTACCATCATCTTTTAAAAATCACTTAGCAATGATATGGTAGAAACAATCAAAAACGTCTCCAGTTTATAGATGAGGAAAATGTAGAATGTACATCATTTGCTGCAAATCAGACAACTAACTAGTTGTAGATCTAGAATTTAACCCCCCAAAAATCTGACTCTAAAGTCTATGACATAGGTTATACAAAGAGTGATTTCTGGTTCAGCATGAAAGTATAAATCCTTTGGCCCAATAAGGTTGCTCCCGGGCTCTCCTTCCTAGGGGAAAACATAGGCAAAACACTCTTTTCCATAAATGGCAATGGATTTTCTTGAATCCATTTCCTGCAGTAATTGAAATGAGTTAAACTAAAGATGGAACTAATTAAACTTAAAATATTTTTGTATAGTAAAGGAACACCCCACCTCACCCCATCCTCTGTCTGATTTTCTAACTCAGAGAATCCATGATCATAATCAAAGAGTGGCTTTGCTCCCAACAGGGTTCCTCAGCTTTCCACCACCACATGACAAGTGGGTTCTTTCTTTCAGCTTCCAGAAACATTTTTCTCCCATTCCTTTAATCCCTCACTTTCAATCTTCTGAAGAGCCATCAAGGTTTGCTGATTGACTTTATAAGACACTTTATGGTTTCACAAATAATCTCTTCAATGTTTTGCCTGTCTTGAGCACCTCCAAGTCACCCCATTGGTTTTAGGTATTTTTGTAATGCCATTACCCTACTTCCTGGTGTGAAAATCTGTTTCTGTTATTTAGTACTGTGTAATAAATTACTATGAAATTTTAGGATATAAAATAACCAGTGGTTGTGGATTCTCTGAGTTAGGAATTTAGAGAGGCTGTAGAGGAGATGGCTTCCCTCTGTGATGTCTGAGCTTCAGCTAGAAGATTCTTTCTGAGAACTGGAATCATCTGAAGGTGCATTGATGCAGTGTGGTGGTTGATCAAGTCTGTTGACTAAGATCTTGACTTCTTCCCACATGGTGCTCTCTCCATCTGGTCTTCTTGTTGGAGAGAATGTGGACCGCTTCATAGTGTGGTAGTTTGTTTTGCAGAGCAAACATTCCAAAATAAAAAACAAAGGCATTCAAGTGAAAGCTGTGCTTATTTTTTTTAAAGACCCAGCCTCAGAAAATAAAGTATTCTTTCACTCTATTGGTTGGAAAGGTCACAAGCCTTCCCAGGTTTCAGAGGAATGAAAATAGACTACAACTTTAAATTTAAAAGAAGAAATACTTATTTATTATTTATGTATTTGGCTACGTCCATTGTTAGTTGTGGTGCATGGAACTTCATGGTAGAACACGTATTCTCTAGTGTGGCATGCAGGCTCCACAGGGTGAGGGCTAATTAGTTATGTCACATAGGCTCTAGAGAGAGTAGACTTAGTTGCCCTGTGGTATGTGGGATATTAGTTCCTCAACCAGGGATTGAACCCAAGTCCTCTGCATTGCAAGGTAGATTCTTAACCACTAGACCACCAGGAAGTCCCAACTATAACTTTTGATATGGAGTTACAAGGTTTGGGGGAGACATATGCAACTAAAAATGTTAGGGTGGTCACTTTAAGAAATGACAATCTTCCATGCTACCTTTTATTTACATTACTTAAACATTCCTGGTTTTTTAAAAATGTAATACATGTAAATAAAAATAAGACAAAAAAGATAGTGTGAAAATTAAGACTCCTCTGCATTTTCCTAACTAATTCTGTACTCCTATTTATTAAATAGTGATAAAATTTATCTTATTCACTATGTGTAATCTTTCAGGAGTAGTCTATGCATATACCAACATACACATGTAAATAATGCTGTATGCTGTATACTATTGAGTCTATATATATTTAAGTTATAAAATCCTTTCTCATTAATCCATACTGGTAGGATTAGAAACCATAGAACAGTTAAACTTTAGGAGTTTTTCTCTTAAGAGGTTTTATAAATCTTTTTCTCAATGCATGTGCCATAAGTATGGTTTGCTTAAGCTAAACTATATCTGTATTTCCAACCCCTTGTTGAATAGGACAGTGGCAGGACAGAGGCTCACCATATTCTGGGATGGTAGAGAGGCTACTGATGAGGAAAACAGTTGGTCTTTGATGGCCAAAATAGGTTTTATTTTGTTTTCTCATCTGGTCTTCTTGTTGGAGAGAATGTGGACCGCTTCATAGTGTGGTAGTTTGTTTTGCAGAGCAAACATTCCAAAATAAAAAACAAAGGCATTCAAGTGAAAGCTGTGCTTATTTTTTTTAAAGACCCAGCCTCAGAAAATAAAGTATTCTTTCACTCTATTGGTTGGAAAGGTCACAAGCCTTCCCAGGTTTCAGAGGAATGAAAATAGACTACAACTTTAAATTTAAAAGAAGAAATACTTATTTATTATTTATGTATTTGGCTACGTCCATTGTTAGTTGTGGTGCATGGAACTTCATGGTAGAACACGTATTCTCTAGTGTGGCATGCAGGCTCCACAGGGTGAGGGCTAATTAGTTATGTCACATAGGCTCTAGAGAGAGTAGACTTAGTTGCCCTGTGGTATGTGGGATATTAGTTCCTCAACCAGGGATTGAACCCAAGTCCTCTGCATTGCAAGGTAGATTCTTAACCACTAGACCACCAGGAAGTCCCAACTATAACTTTTGATATGGAGTTACAAGGTTTGGGGGAGACATATGCAACTAAAAATGTTAGGGTGGTCACTTTAAGAAATGACAATCTTCCATGCTACCTTTTATTTACATTACTTAAACATTCCTGGTTTTTTAAAAATGTAATACATGTAAATAAAAATAAGACAAAAAAGATAGTGTGAAAATTAAGACTCCTCTGCATTTTCCTAACTAATTCTGTACTCCTATTTATTAAATAGTGATAAAATTTATCTTATTCACTATGTGTAATCTTTCAGGAGTAGTCTATGCATATACCAACATACACATGTAAATAATGCTGTATGCTGTATACTATTGAGTCTATATATATTTAAGTTATAAAATCCTTTCTCATTAATCCATACTGGTAGGATTAGAAACCATAGAACAGTTAAACTTTAGGGAGTTTTTCTCTTAAGAGGTTTTATAAATCTTTTTCTCAATGCATGTGCCATAAGTATGGTTTGCTTAAGCTAAACTATATCTGTATTTCCAACCCCTTGTTGAATAGGACAGTGGCAGGACAGAGGCTCACCATATTCTGGGATGGTAGAGAGGCTACTGATGAGGAAAACAGTTGGTCTTTGATGGCCAAAAATAGGTTTTATTTTGTTTTCTCATGTTCCGTGTTCTTGAGAGTTTGATAAGGCAGAGAACAAACTGTCATGGAGATATTTTCTTTTTCCCATTATGCCTCTTTTATTAACATCAATTTTCACCCATCTTTTTATTCTTTGGCATGTGTGGGCCTCCCATTGCAGTGGCCTCTCTCCTTGCAGAGCATTGGCTCTGAGTGCATGCGCTCCAGAGTTCAAGCTCATAATTGGACACACAGGTCTAACCACCAACACTGCACATGGGATCTTCCAGAGCCAGGGATCAAACCGGTGCCCCTTTTACTGCAAGGAGGACTCTTTACCCACTGGACCACCAGGGAAGCCTTCTCATGGAGATTTTTGATTGTTCAGTGTAATAATCTCAGGACCAAGATTTAATAATGCAGGAATGAAGAGGAGTGTGTTCTGAATTTCTGATAGTGTCCTACATAGAACGAAGGACTCTAAGTTGGTATTTTAGAGACTGTGTGTCTGGTCTTGATCTTTTTACTGCAGAAGTTAGCTTGAGTAAGTCTTTTTTTCTGTACCTCTTGATTTTTAAAAATGTGTAACATGAAGAGGTTGGAACTGAACTTTACTACTCTAAGTGTGATCCATGAAACAGCAGCACCCACATTCCTGGGATGACGTCTATCTAGAACTACTGTATATGATTTTGTATTTTATCAAATTTTCTGATGGTTCACATTAAAGTTTGTAGAGTATTGGACAGAAGACTCTCTAAGGTCTCTATTGTAGCTTTTAACTCCTAACAGAACTTCAAAGGAAACAGTAAGAAAACAAAAACAATGCAGCATCAGTGAAAACGTTGTTTTATTCTCCCTGAGAAATAAGTAAGACCTATATTTGTGATACAGATTGCAGTGTTCCCTACTGACATAGTCAAAAGATTTTCTTTTTTGTTAGCTCAAAATTATGGAGCAAAATTGCCAAGGGATACAAAGAGCTCTTCTTGTGTTTAGTCACTTTTAAGAGCTCTGTTGTAGTTTACAGTTTAGTCACTTTTAAGAGCTCTGTTGTAGTTTACAGCTATATCCGTTTCTGTTTTTCTGGCTCTTGCCATCAGTCAGTTTCTCAAGGTTGCTTTAAGAATTCTAATGGAAACAAGCTAGGAAAAGTAGAGGGACATACCAAAGGTCATTTTGCAAGGCAGTGCTGAAAATGCAAGTAATAATGGATGGCTAATAATGGATGGCAACAATGCTCTAGAAAGATCTCTTAAATATGTAAAGGATTTGATCCAATGAAACCTAGAATAGTAAGTGGTGTTCCAGGTGATTTATTACATGTCTGTATAAAGAAGGGGAAGGATGTTATACTTTATCCATATTTTTAAAACATTTATCCCTTAATATAGCCCATTACCTAGACACAATAGGGGTCTGTTTCTAATGGATTTGTTCTCTCTTTAATCTGTCCAACAAATATTTATTGGTACTTATTAGGTGTCAAGATATTGTGCTATTTACAAAAAATAGGAACATTGTTCTTTTATATTTTAATGGTTTTATGGATACATAATATGTATAGTATGTAATTCACATATTTAAAGAATTAAATTCATGTTTTTAATATGTTTACAAATATATGCAATATATTTTAGATGTCTAATTTTAGAACATTTTTATCATCTCACAATAAGACCCCACACCAGGTAGATAGCCCCTTCTCCCCCAAATTTGTCTCTTCTAGCCCTAACCAATCGCTATCTACTTTCTGTCTCTCATTCTGCACATTTCATATAAACAGAGTCATAAAATAGGTAGTCTCTGGTGATTGACTTATTTCTCTTAATGTTTTCAGGATTCACTCATGGTCTAGTATTATCAGTGCTTTATTCCTCTTCATGGTCAAAAATATCCCATTATTTGGATATATCACATTCTGCTTATCTGTTCATTAGTTGATGAACATTGATGTTGTCTCTGCCTTTTGGTTCCTATGAATAATACTGCTGTAAACATATGCATACATTATTTTAATTTTAATTTTATTGGAGTATAGTTGATTTACAGGGCTGTGTTAGTTTCAGGTATATAGCAAAGTGATTCTATTATACTCTATGCATAGTCATTCTTTTTAGTACTTACATGTTTTTGTGTGGGCATATTTCCATTTCTCTTGAGTATATAACTAGTAGAATTGTTAACTCTATGTTCAGTCATTTGAAGAACTATCACACTATTGTGCAGCTTCTATGGTGGCTCAGTGGTAAAGAGTCCGCCTGCAGTGAAGAAGATGCAGGAGACACAGGTTTGATCCCAGATTGGGGAAGATCCCCTGGAGGAGGAAATGGCAGCCCACTCTAACATTCTTGCCTGAGAATCCCATGAGTAGAGGAGCTTGGGAGGCTACAGTCCACAGGGTTGCAAAGAGTCAGATGTGACTAAAGCAAATGAGCATGCATGCATTCAGACTATTTTCCAAAGTGTGTGCATGCTCACTGATTCAGTTATGTCCAACTCTTTTGCAATCCCATGGACTGTAGCCTGCGAGGATCCTCTTCCATGGCATTTTCCCAGCAAGAATACTGGAATGGGTTGCCATTTTCTCCTCCAGGGGATCCTCATGGCTGGAATCTGCATCTCCTGCCTTGGCAGGTGGATTCTTTACCACTTATGTTGCCTGGGAAAATGCCCATTTTCCAGTTTGGTGGCATGGAACTTCAACCTTGGTGAGCTTAAGGAAATGGAGTCAAATTAGAGGTGGCAGAGTGTGGCATGTTGGGCTCTGTGCGGTCTTGTCTGTCATCGCCCCATCTGTTTCATCCCTCCCACCTCAGTCTGCATGGGATTCTTAGAACAGCTCTTTCAAAATGATGTTTCTTTGCTAAAGAATTGACTGTGAAAACCCACCGAATGGTAGGATTAAATCCTCAAAGAAGAGGTATTCAAGGTCCCTCATATTATAAGCAAAGCACTGTGCTTTGAACAAAGAATTTAACATTAAAAAACATTAAGTTCTAATTCACCTTTGGAACTTTATTATTTTATGTCTATAGCTATGAAAGTAATTTTTGCTTTAGTTTCCTTGTCCTTTTAAAATTATTTTTGTTGGAGCATAGTTGTTTTATAATGTTGTGTTAGTTTCTACTATAGATCAAAATGAATCAGCTGTATGAATACATATCCCCTCTTTTTTAGATTCCCTGCCCATTTAGGTCACTACAGAGCATTGAGTAGCATTCTCTGAACATAGGTTCTCCTTAGTTATCTGTTTTATATATAGTATCATTAGCGTATGTGTGTATATGTATATATATTTATATATCAGTCCAAATCTCCCAAATCACCCTGCTCCTCCCTTTTCTCTCCTTGGTGTCCATATGTTTGTTCTCTACATCTGTGTCTTTATTTCTGATTTGTGAATAAGATCATCTATACCATTTTTTCTAGATTTCACATACACATGTTGCTGTATGATATTTGTTTTTCTCTTGCAGCCTTACTTCGCTCTGTATGATAATCTGTATCTAGGTCCATCCACATCTCTGCAAATGAATTTACTTGTCCCTTAAATGAACTTTTGTAAATATTTTAGTGAAGGTTTAGTATAGTCTGTGGCACATTATAGGTACGCAGTAGGTAGTGATTGATATACTGTCAATATAAAATAAGTTGTTTTCTATATTAGCTGGACACATTGGAATATGAACTTTTAATATACCATTACACTAGCATAAAAGATATTCATAAAATCCAGGTACAAGTTCAGCAAAAAGATACATAAGATTACTAAAATTATAAAATATTCCTAGAAGAGTTAACAACCTAAATGGTTGGAGATAACGATGAACTAGAAGATTCAATATCGTTTTGATTAAACATAATCTCTGTGCGGTCTTGTCTGTCATCGCCCCATCTGTTTCATCCCTCCCACCTCAGTCTGCATGGGATTCTTAGAACAGCTCTTTCAAAATGATGTTTCTTTGCTAAAGAATTGACTGTGAAAACCCACCGAATGGTAGGATTAAATCCTCAAAGAAGAGGTATTCAAGGTCCCTCATATTATAAGCAAAGCACTGTGCTTTGAACAAAGAATTTAACATTAAAAAACATTAAGTTCTAATTCACCTTTGGAACTTTATTATTTTATGTCTATAGCTATGAAAGTAATTTTTTGCTTTAGTTTCCTTGTCCTTTTAAAATTATTTTTGTTGGAGCATAGTTGTTTTATAATGTTGTGTTAGTTTCTACTATAGATCAAAATGAATCAGCTGTATGAATACATATCCCCTCTTTTTTAGATTCCCTGCCCATTTAGGTCACTACAGAGCATTGAGTAGCATTCTCTGAACATAGGTTCTCCTTAGTTATCTGTTTTATATATAGTATCATTAGCGTATGTGTGTATATGTATATATATTTATATATCAGTCCAAATCTCCCAAATCACCCTGCTCCTCCCTTTTCTCTCCTTGGTGTCCATATGTTTGTTCTCTACATCTGTGTCTTTATTTCTGATTTGTGAATAAGATCATCTATACCATTTTTTCTAGATTTCACATACACATGTTGCTGTATGATATTTGTTTTTCTCTTGCAGCCTTACTTCGCTCTGTATGATAATCTGTATCTAGGTCCATCCACATCTCTGCAAATGAATTTACTTGTCCCTTAAATGAACTTTTGTAAATATTTTAGTGAAGGTTTAGTATAGTCTGTGGCACATTATAGGTACGCAGTAGGTAGTGATTGATATACTGTCAATATAAAATAAGTTGTTTTCTATATTAGCTGGACACATTGGAATATGAACTTTTAATATACCATTACACTAGCATAAAAGATATTCATAAAATCCAGGTACAAGTTCAGCAAAAAGATACATAAGATTACTAAAATTATAAAATATTCCTAGAAGAGTTAACAACCTAAATGGTTGGAGATAACGTATGAACTAGAAGATTCAATATCGTTTTGATTAAACATAATCTCAAACAAAACTTTTTCTACAACTTTTTTTGTGTGGAAACAGAAAATATTATTCTGAATTTATATGAAAATGTAAATAATATATAACATTTGAGACTGTCTTGAATAATAACAAAAGCAGGTGAATTGTAGGTGAAAAGTAGGTGAATTGGCTTACTTGATATAAGCCACAGTAATCATTGTGCAGTATTGTGTTACATAAAGATACACAAGTTGAGGCAAAGTAGAGTTCAGCACTAGATCAATACATGTATAATAAATTTTATAATAGCTTAAATGCAGTTCAGGAGAAAATGAAAATCTTTTTAAACAAATGGTGCTGGAATAATGGGATACACATTGTGGATAAATGAATCGCAACTTCACACCATGCACAAAATTAATTTAGATAAGTTGTAGACCTAATTATAAAAATCAAAACATTAAAACTGTTTTGAAATAAACATGGAAGCATGTATTTATGATCTTCGAGCAGGCAGAAGTTTCTTGGAGTGACAGAAAAAGCTCCAGAAAAAGATACCTTGAATTTCACCAAACAGCAACACCTACACTCAACAAAAGAAAGTTCAAAGTTCAGCTACAATCTGAGAAAATGTTTACAGCATATATTTGGCAATAAACTAGGTCCCAAATAAACAAGGAACAAGTCAATAATAAAAACACAAGCAGTTTTTGAACAATGAGGCAAAAGATATGGACATTTCACCAGAAAGAATTTATGAATAGCGAATAGAACATGAAAAAATACTTGATAGCCACTGTTTACCAGAGAAATGCAAATTGAAACTATTATGTTATACCGTTTTCTTGTTCCTTCAGTGAATGCTGGTAACTGTGAGTTGTAGAACGCATGTCTTGCTCATGGAAGTAGATATGTAACAACACATTTGTTTTAGAAAACAGTTTGGTAGTTTCTCCTAAAGTTAAACATTTATAGCAGCTTTATTAATAAATAGCCCCAAATCATTATTACTTAATAACAACCAAATGATCATCAGTGGGTCAATTGGTGAACAAATTGTGGTGTACTCTTAGAATATTCCTCAGCTACGTAAATACTCCTCAGCTACATAAAGGCAACCCACTACTGATACATGGAAAAATTAAGATGAAACTCACAAAAAAAAATTATGTTGAAGAAACCAGTAAGAAAGAAATGAGGGGACTTCCATGGTAGTCCAAGTAGTAAAGATCCTGCCTGCCAATGAAGGAAATGGAAGGGACTTCCATGGTAGTCCTAAGTAATCATTGTGCAGTATTGTGTTACATAAAGATACACAAGTTGAGGCAAAGTAGAGTTCAGCACTAGATCAATACATGTATAATAAATTTTATAATAGCTTAAATGCAGTTCAGGAGAAAATGAAAATCTTTTTAAACAAATGGTGCTGGAATAATGGGATACACATTGTGGATAAATGAATCGCAACTTCACACCATGCACAAAATTAATTTAGATAAGTTGTAGACCTAATTATAAAAATCAAAACATTAAAACTGTTTTGAAATAAACATGGAAGCATGTATTTATGATCTTCGAGCAGGCAGAAGTTTCTTGGAGTGACAGAAAAAGCTCCAGAAAAAGATACCTTGAATTTCACCAAACAGCAACACCTACACTCAACAAAAGAAAGTTCAAAGTTCAGCTACAATCTGAGAAAATGTTTACAGCATATATTTGGCAATAAACTAGGTCCCAAATAAACAAGGAACAAGTCAATAATAAAAACACAAGCAGTTTTTGAACAATGAGGCAAAAGATATGGACATTTCACCAGAAAGAATTTATGAATAGCGAATAGAACATGAAAAAATACTTGATAGCCACTGTTTACCAGAGAAATGCAAATTGAAACTATTATGTTATACCGTTTTCTTGTTCCTTCAGTGAATGCTGGTAACTGTGAGTTGTAGAACGCATGTCTTGCTCATGGAAGTAGATATGTAACAACACATTTGTTTTAGAAAACAGTTTGGTAGTTTCTCCTAAAGTTAAACATTTATAGCAGCTTTATTAATAAATAGCCCCAAATCATTATTACTTAATAACAACCAAATGATCATCAGTGGGTCAATTGGTGAACAAATTGTGGTGTACTCTTAGAATATTCCTCAGCTACGTAAATACTCCTCAGCTACATAAAGGCAACCCACTACTGATACATGGAAAAATTAAGATGAAACTCACAAAAAAAAATTATGTTGAAGAAACCAGTAAGAAAGAAATGAGGGGACTTCCATGGTAGTCCAAGTAGTAAAGATCCTGCCTGCCAATGAAGGAGATATGGGTTCAATCCCTGTCCTGAGAGTATCCTATATGCTACGAGGCAACTATGTGGCTCATCACTACTGAGCCTGTGCTCTAGAGCCCATGCTCCACAACAAGAGAAGGCATCGCAATCAGAAACCTGTGTACTGTAACTAGAGAGTAGCCTTTGCACTCAGCAACTAGGGAAAGCCCATTCGCAGCGACAAAGACCCAGAGCAGCCAAAAATAAAAATAAATAAAATCATTATTTAAAAATGTTAAAAAAGAAACAAATGGGAACACACTATGTAATTTCACTTATGGATGTTCTATTGCATAACATCTCAAAGAGTCAGACATGACTGAGCGACTGAACTGAATGGAGAAATTGGAATCCTAGTTACCAATGGGGTGTG
This sequence comes from Tragulus kanchil, assembly GCA_022376925.1. Classification (NCBI taxonomy): domain Eukaryota; kingdom Metazoa; phylum Chordata; class Mammalia; order Artiodactyla; family Tragulidae; genus Tragulus; species Tragulus kanchil. Next base: position 7,077,874 of record JAIOJX010000004.1, read on the forward strand.
GAATGACTAGGAAGAATATGGAGGGGATTTTTAAGTTAATGGGAATGTTTAATATCATGATCGTAGAGCTGGTTACATAGGTGTATGTGTGTATTTGCCAAATACACGTAATGGCATGCTGAAATCTGTACATTTAATTTCATGGAAAAATATCTCAGAGACAGATGTAAATGCATCCTAAATTTCTTAGCTTTATATACTTGGCAATATAATTTATCCTTCTGTGCATTACTGTCTTTATCTGTTTTATGAATTGTTAAAACTTAGAAGTATACTTTCAAGTATTTAGTGATTTTTTTTTTTTGGCACATTATTGGCACTAAGAAAGTGTATTGAGTCATTAATACAACTGAATTTCCAACTAGCCACATATTTTCTATTATCAGAGTCTTGACAAACTTTGGTACCTTCTCCTTTTATTACTTCTTCTATGCATTTCTTCTGCACATCTTCTCTATTGGAATTTAATCCTTGATGATTAAGACAAAGCTTACTCCCTATCAATGTGATTGAACAAATTCCTTTAGTTTCTTCAGCTTTAGTTTTCTCATCTTGCTTCTCAGGCCTTGCTGTGTATTAGAAATACCTGGTGAAATTTCAAATGACACTGATTCTTATTTCCCATCTTCAGAGAGGCTCATCCAATTGGTCCGGAATGGGATGCAGGCGTTCATATTTTTTTAGATGATATCCACTGATTTGAATATGGTGTCAGAGTTGAAAACCATCAGGTCAGTTAAACTTTTTAAGACCTCTGTTTGAAAAGGAGAAAAAAAAAACTTGCTCAAATTGGTGTGTAAGTTGTGAACATTCAATTATTTGTATTGCTGAATAGCCTGTGCTCTAGAGCCCATGCTCCACAACAAGAGAAGGCATCGCAATCAGAAACCTGTGTACTGTAACTAGAGAGTAGCCTTTGCACTCAGCAACTAGGGAAAGCCCATTCGCAGCGACAAAGACCCAGAGCAGCCAAAAATAAAAATAAATAAAATCATTATTTAAAAATGTTAAAAAAGAAACAAATGGGAACACACTATGTAATTTCACTTATGGATGTTCTATTGCATAACATCTCAAAGAGTCAGACATGACTGAGCGACTGAACTGAATGGAGAAATTGGAATCCTAGTTACCAATGGGGTGTGGAATGACTAGGAAGAATATGGAGGGGATTTTTAAGTTAATGGGAATGTTTAATATCATGATCGTAGAGCTGGTTACATAGGTGTATGTGTGTATTTGCCAAATACACGTAATGGCATGCTGAAATCTGTACATTTAATTTCATGGAAAAATATCTCAGAGACAGATGTAAATGCATCCTAAATTTCTTAGCTTTATATACTTGGCAATATAATTTATCCTTCTGTGCATTACTGTCTTTATCTGTTTTATGAATTGTTAAAACTTAGAAGTATACTTTCAAGTATTTAGTGATTTTTTTTTTTTTGGCACATTATTGGCACTAAGAAAGTGTATTGAGTCATTAATACAACTGAATTTCCAACTAGCCACATATTTTCTATTATCAGAGTCTTGACAAACTTTGGTACCTTCTCCTTTTATTACTTCTTCTATGCATTTCTTCTGCACATCTTCTCTATTGGAATTTAATCCTTGATGATTAAGACAAAGCTTACTCCCTATCAATGTGATTGAACAAATTCCTTTAGTTTCTTCAGCTTTAGTTTTCTCATCTTGCTTCTCAGGCCTTGCTGTGTATTAGAAATACCTGGTGAAATTTCAAATGACACTGATTCTTATTTCCCATCTTCAGAGAGGCTCATCCAATTGGTCCGGAATGGGATGCAGGCGTTCATATTTTTTTAGATGATATCCACTGATTTGAATATGGTGTCAGAGTTGAAAACCATCAGGTCAGTTAAACTTTTTAAGACCTCTGTTTGAAAAGGAGAAAAAAAAAAAAACCTTTGCGGCTCAAATTGGTGTGTAAGTTGTGAACATTCAATTATTTGGTGAAGGTACATTTTTTAGTCTTTATTATTTGTATTGCTGAATGACTGTATGTTTAAGCAGAGTACAGAGTTTCTAACTGGATACCAATACTATGCTTTCTATTGCCTCACATCCACCCTTTTCAGATTTTTGCATTATTTTCCTGGGCTTTTAAAATACTAGACTTTTTAATTTATTGTCTTTGGTTGTGAATATTTTCACCTACTATGTTGTTTAGTCACTCATTCATGTGTGACTCCTTGCAATATCATGGACTTTAGCCCACCAAGCTCCTCTGTCCATGGAATTTTTCAGACCAGAATACTAGAGTAGGTTGCCCTTTGCTTCTTCAGAGGATCTTCCTGACCCAGGGATCAAACCCAATCTCTGTGTCTCCTGAGTTGCAGGTGGATTTGTTTTTACTGCTGAGCCACTGGGGAAGCTCATATTCCCCATAATTTTTATACATAAATACAAGTATTTATGTATAAAAATTTGTTGCATTCATGGAGAAAAAAAATCAAACTTTATAAACTTCATGTTAAATGTTACTAGTTTTTTCCTTATTTGAGAAAAACAAACCAAAAAGGTCTCATTTCCATAACAAATTATTAGGCACATTTGTACATATAGGCATACTATCTTAGAATATTTTTATAAGTAACCTAAAATCTGATTTTTTTTATAGTTAGCGTTATTTTTATGATCCTTGTCTATGAATGGAAGCCATGATCTAACTCATCTGGAAAGACAGACGGAACTGTGATATTGGAAATTCTGAATACATTCTCTCATATTGCATTGCTTAGTTGCATAAAGTTAGTTAGAGATTTGACCCCCACAGCTATTCTGTGTGCTGATGTATCAGTAAAGTAAGGAAAAGGAAACCTGATATAAAAACTTCTGAAAATGTAGAGATATTTATTTTTAATCTGGGGATTATAGACATGAAAAAACAGGTTCATTCTTTTCTTTCCATGTGTGATAAGGCACTCAACAAGGGTAGAAGCGATGAGATCACTAACTTCATTACAAATAGCTTGATCAGGCAGGCTGATTCCTGTCAGGATGATGGCTTAGTCACATTTATAAAGAGAGAAAAGAATAGGATCCCAGGATTGCTCGTGAAGCCCCTCCCAGTTTAAAGGAGCTTGGCTAATGCTCCCCACCAGTGATAAATGATTTGCTATTGTCCAATATTTTTGAATAGACAGTATAACCTACAGCTCAGACGTCTATATGAAGGGGACATTTTTGCTCTTATGCAGGGAAAATAAAAGAGTAAATCCTATTGATGTCAGTGGTATCTTACTCCAGCTGTCTTAGTCCATTCAGTAATGTGACATGCTTCCCTTCTACTTAATTTTGATAAAAAGAAAAATTCTGTGCCTGTAAAGAAAATCCTTCATTCTCCTTCCTAGCTCAAGTTATTTCTTGCACTTAGCAAATAAACTATACCAAATCTTTCACACCAGTGGCTAGCAAAGATGAAAAGATATCTTTCAATGTACATGCTTCTGAGTTGGTTAAATGCATGACTTTTTAAAAAGTCCCTTCTTGCCATCTGACATGAAGCACTTATTGAGAGATTTATACATGTGCCTCTTCAAAACTTCGGATATTAGTAACTCTCACTACTTCATAGGCATTCTTTTTCATTTTTGGATAGGTTTTGGGATTTCTACTTATCAGTTATACTCTGTTCTCTGAAACCATATTTTAAAAATATAAGCATTCTTCAATATAACAGAACTTTTAAGTATTAGGTGAAATGTGATAACTGCAATAACTGCTTTCAGACTCATTTTGTTAGAGTAAATTTCCTCAGAATCCTTGATGTTCAGCCATTTGCTACATGCCATGATGTTGTGCCCATCCTCATTCTGGTCACTCTAAATAAATGAGCTCTAGTTTCCCCATAGAGCCTGTGAAATATTTCTGTGGAATTTAGGACAGTTTTCAATATGTCGCCTGAAAACAAAAAGTGGAATGAGATTTTCATTTACTTGTTTCTGGACACTCTTGTTTATTGCCCCTTTAAATCTTTCTTTAAGGAGGGCAAAGAATAAATAAATGGCTATTGTTCTATTTAACACAGCCTTAGATTACATTAGCTTTTTTTTTTTTCCTTGGCAGTCTCATTTTTCCTGTTCAGTGAACTCAGTCGTCATGGCTTGTTAATTCTGTCACTTGAGAGTGTGATTCAAATGAAGCCAGGCTGAATGCCAGGCCATCCCATAGTCACAATCCACCACCCTTTCACCTATCTATCACAGCCTGTAGACCCTTGCTTAGGAGAGAAATTGGGACATGCTTTGTTCACCCCATTCCCTCCCAATGGCAATCTTGAGGCCATAGAAAAAATAAACTAGTTTAAACTATTTGTGGTGATAGTTCTGGATCTGATCAGAATGGCTGGGTGACCTAGAATGAGTGGCTTTTGGAAGTCACTGTAAATATTTCATTGACAGAGGGCTCTCCTTACCCGTATCAATGTTCAGTTGTTAGCATTGTCTTTTTATGTGTATGTGTGTGTGTGCTGGGTCAGACTGTCAAATCTTTCAAACATTATTTTCAGTGTTAGAATTTCAACTGTCCTTTTTTTTTCTTCTGCATGGAATTTTTTTGAGTATGGAAATTCACTTTCTTTTACTGTCATCTGACTGCATTTCAGTCCACACTAGACGGAAGCACACAGAGGAGTTTTATTGTTGGCTGCATTCTGTTAATTTTTATTAATAGGTATGGGAATGTGTGCAGTTTAAACAACAAGGATTGTAATTGTGAAATCGTGTTTAGAACTAGAGGATAATGATATAAGATCTGAGGAAATTAAACTATTCTAGCCATTCAGCATTATGCCAAGAGATCCTCACCTGTGTTCAAACCATAACAGCATTGCTAAGCTCATGACCTTATCCACGATTCCTTCACTTTTCACCTGTCATATTTGGGCGAGGCTGCATTTATGTTTGGTGGCTGATCAGTCTTTGGATCCTAGGTCTGTGTTGCAAATACTGACCATGCATGTCTCCACCCACCTGCCTACTCCTGGTACACCTCCTCTATTGATGGTAGCATTCTTTGTCAAGTCCAAATACATTCAAAAACATTTCTCCAAATAGCATCAGAGAGAGTTAATGATAGTTGGTAGTTGACAAGAGAATGAAATATCTTCATTTTGGCATAACACTCTAGAGCTAGACCACCTAAATTCAAGTTCAAGCTCTACCTCTTCTGCAGTATGATATTTATGCTATTATGCATGTATCTTCAGCATTTTGTTTATTTTTTAGAACTCAGTCGTCATGGCTTGTTAATTCTGTCACTTGAGAGTGTGATTCAAATGAAGCCAGGCTGAATGCCAGGCCATCCCATAGTCACAATCCACCACCCTTTCACCTATCTATCACAGCCTGTAGACCCTTGCTTAGGAGAGAAATTGGGACATGCTTTGTTCACCCCATTCCCTCCCAATGGCAATCTTGAGGCCATAGAAAAAATAAACTAGTTTAAACTATTTGTGGTGATAGTTCTGGATCTGATCAGAATGGCTGGGTGACCTAGAATGAGTGGCTTTTGGAAGTCACTGTAAATATTTCATTGACAGAGGGCTCTCCTTACCCGTATCAATGTTCAGTTGTTAGCATTGTCTTTTTATGTGTATGTGTGTGTGTGCTGGGTCAGACTGTCAAATCTTTCAAACATTATTTTCAGTGTTAGAATTTCAACTGTCCTTTTTTTTTCTTCTGCATGGAATTTTTTTGAGTATGGAAATTCACTTTCTTTTACTGTCATCTGACTGCATTTCAGTCCACACTAGACGGAAGCACACAGAGGAGTTTTATTGTTGGCTGCATTCTGTTAATTTTTATTAATAGGTATGGGAATGTGTGCAGTTTAAACAACAAGGATTGTAATTGTGAAATCGTGTTTAGAACTAGAGGATAATGATATAAGATCTGAGGAAATTAAACTATTCTAGCCATTCAGCATTATGCCAAGAGATCCTCACCTGTGTTCAAACCATAACAGCATTGCTAAGCTCATGACCTTATCCACGATTCCTTCACTTTTCACCTGTCATATTTGGGCGAGGCTGCATTTATGTTTGGTGGCTGATCAGTCTTTGGATCCTAGGTCTGTGTTGCAAATACTGACCATGCATGTCTCCACCCACCTGCCTACTCCTGGTACACCTCCTCTATTGATGGTAGCATTCTTTGTCAAGTCCAAATACATTCAAAAACATTTCTCCAAATAGCATCAGAGAGAGTTAATGATAGTTGGTAGTTGACAAGAGAATGAAATATCTTCATTTTGGCATAACACTCTAGAGCTAGACCACCTAAATTCAAGTTCAAGCTCTACCTCTTGTTCAGTATGATATTTATGCTATTATGCATGTATCTTCAGCATAGTTTATCTGTGTCTCAGTTTCCTCATCCACAGTATGGAGATAATAATAGTACATACTTCCTAGAACTGTTTTCAGTATTAAATGAGATAATGCAAAGAAGCTAGAGCAGTGTCCACACATAGTTAGTTCTTAATAAATGATAGCTCTCAAGTGAACTCAATTGCCCTTTCTCTTATGCAGTATGACCTTCAGATGTATAGTTAAAAAGGTACTTAATATCTCAAAGCTGGATAATAGACATTAGGAGTGATATTTGATAATTACAGACATTAAAGAGTGTGTTTGTATGTTTGTGTCATACTTGATTGTTCTGTGTCTTTGAGGAGATGGATCAAGATGGAGAGTAATTTATATTTTTATAACTTTCTATTTTAATTAGCATTTGAATAGAGCCCTTTGGTAAACATGTCACTAAAGTATCCTTTCCAAAATGGGCACTGATCTGGCTAATGATAATACTCGGTCATTAACCTGAATCTCTTCCCTCTTCAATTCTATTTATAGAAGTACAGAAAAATTACCAGTTGCTCAAGGAAGCAGGATTCAGTCATGTTGAACTTTCTGTTGGCATTTGGATAGGTCTTTTTGTTTTTCTGATTGACTTTGACAGCTGCTGTCCCTGGGACTCTCTCTAAAGCGTTTGTGTGTCCATAGCTTTGCTGAGGTGCTGCTGCTACTCTTGTGGATAAAACAGGGTAGAAAGTGTGTGTATGTGATGTGATTTAGAAGACTGTATCAATGCATGTGCATGGACACATGAGGGATTTCTGGTGGCTCAGTGGTAACGAATTTGCCTGCCAATGCAGGAGATACGGTTTGGATCTCTGGGTCGGGAAGATCCCCTGAAGAAGGAAATGGCAATCCACCTCCAGTATTCTTGCCTGGGAAATCCCTGAGTCTGGTGGGCTTATAGTCCATGGGCTTATAAAAGAGTAGGACATGACTTACCAACTAAACAACAATGGACATACAAGTTGTATATATTGAGGAATACAAGAAGATTGTATACATATGTAGTGTCTATGAGTGGAGGAAATACTTAACCTCTTGTGTCTGTATCTCTGTGTTTATACACATGCACCCTTGAGAGTATAAAGAAAAGTCACTCCTCAAGTTGGTGTTTTCTTTCTTCTTTTTGGGGGGGGGGAATGGGGTGGGGAGGGAGGGGTGCGGGCGGGCTGGCCACTTCTATTGGTCTTTCATTTATCTATTTCTCTGTTCTTTGGCCTGTGTGGGCCTCTCATTGCAGTGGTCTATGTTGTTGCAAAGCACCGGCTCTGGGCGCATGTGCCCCAGAACTCCGGCTCGGTAATTGGACACATGGGTCCAGCCGCTCTGTGGCACGTGGGATCCTCCCAGGCCAGGGATTGAACCGGCGCCCCTTGCACTGCAAGGCAGTGTCCTTACCCACTGGACCACCAGGGAAGCCCTGATGTTTTCTTTAAATCGCCTGGTTAGTGTTACCCATTGTTTTTTTCCCTTTCCCTTCCTCATCTCCATCAGTTTTGCCCTCTTGGGTGGTTACCAGCACTTAGTTATCTATACTGTGCCTTCATTCTCTTAGAGCCGAGAGCCTTCTTGTGTATACTTGCAGAGGGACTCACAGGGTGCATCTACCTGGTTTCTCAATGGTTGTATGCAAGATAGCTCAAGTTTACCAGGGCATATATCACTGCAGACTTTCTTGGATAAAACATGCCTGAAACCTTGAATTTCTACTCTTTTCTGCTGCTCCTTAACAAAATGCTTCCTCTCTGCTAGTTCTAGCTAGGCAGATCAGATATTTGAATTATACCTCTTTCAATGATGAGGAATTTCAGGCCAGTAAATTACAGAATCAGATTTGGAACTTGGTGCTCTTTTTACAAAATCAGTTCTGTGGTGGGTTGGGGAGGAGGGAGTTTTCAGATCAGACATATGGAGAATATTACAGAATGTTACTTTACCTTCCAGACCTTTCCTACCCTTTGCCATTATTGAGTCTTTACTCACCACAGGTCTTAGTAGAGATCTGTTGATTGATTGATCATTTTTTCAGGGCTTGAGTGAGATGTGTATCCTTTCCCTTTTTTAGTAGTTTGCCTTGCACAGTTAAGTTCTGGGTAAAGGAGTTTCTGTTGCTTCATACTTGGTTCTGATGTCAACAATCTGCTCTGTAAAAATTAATAGTAATATTAATAATTGTGGCAGGTCATGAACAAAATCTGTCAGCATCACTAAATATTCATGCTTTCTGCATCCTTTATATTCTGTTTATAATTCTAATAATTAAGCATCACAGAGCTCAGAGAAATAACAACTGTTTATTGATGATAGCAATTATGGATATGAAATTATACAAGGTACCATTTACATAATGCAAATAAGGGAATTAGTTACAAACCTAGAAAGGGGAGAGGGCTCTGGCTTGTCAGTGAACTATTAAGGCCACAATGTTCACACTAGAAATGCTTTTTCTTTTTCCTGGCAATAGCATCGACCTCTGGGTATCAAAGTTAAAGGACATCTGACTCATGAGGTGATTTAAGGTTAAAGGTAGTTCCTGACAGATGTAAATCCATTTGAACTCCACAGTTTTCCTCCTATATATGGTATCATTTAAGACTCACAACCTCATGAAGAAAGAAAAGTCAGATTTTACTGTTGAGAGAGTAAAGTTACACAAGCTAATGGGATTTGAAAATGTTGTCTCAGCTCACAAATAATCTCCCTGCAATAGGAATGGATCTACTTTCTATTGGGCCATAGGAGTGGGCCCAAGGCAGGATATCTAAGATTGACGTATACTCTAGTTATGTTTTTGGGGTCTCAGGGAGACATCTGACATGAGCTAGGCTGATCAGATCTTTGGCTGGGAATTGGACATAGAAGAATTGAGACTCATCATTCATTGTGGTTGGACCTACACCATTCAAACTTGGGTTGTTCCACCAGGCATGCCTGGGTAGCAAAAAATGATTGATTGAGGTGAGAAAGAAGCAGATTCATAGAAGGAAGAAATGGCTGAAGAGGAAATAGTTTCTAGACATGTGTGCCATTGTATCTCCCTTACCTAGTGCTTCTGAAACTGTGTGTTCTTCCTGACTCTCATGAAATGCCCGTGTACCCTTCAAATAAACAACTTGTTTTATTGTTTTTACTTCTTGCCTGGAGAATCATATGAACAGAGAATCTGGCAGGCTATAGTCCATAAGGTCGCACAGTCTCGGACACAACTGAAGCGACTTAGCGTGCATGCAAGCAAGGTAGCTTTAGGGTTGTTTGTTACTTAAAAAAAAAATAGAGCCTCAATTAAGACAAATAATTTGCCAAAGTCACAAAGCTAATGCATAGTGCAGAAAGAGAACCCTTTATATTCTGTTTATAATTCTAATAATTAAGCATCACAGAGCTCAGAGAAATAACAACTGTTTATTGATGATAGCAATTATGGATATGAAATTATACAAGGTACCATTTACATAATGCAAATAAGGGAATTAGTTACAAACCTAGAAAGGGGAGAGGGCTCTGGCTTGTCAGTGAACTATTAAGGCCACAATGTTCACACTAGAAATGCTTTTTCTTTTTCCTGGCAATAGCATCGACCTCTGGGTATCAAAGTTAAAGGACATCTGACTCATGAGGTGATTTAAGGTTAAAGGTAGTTCCTGACAGATGTAAATCCATTTGAACTCCACAGTTTTCCTCCTATATATGGTATCATTTAAGACTCACAACCTCATGAAGAAAGAAAAGTCAGATTTTACTGTTGAGAGAGTAAAGTTACACAAGCTAATGGGATTTGAAAATGTTGTCTCAGCTCACAAATAATCTCCCTGCAATAGGAATGGATCTACTTTCTATTGGGCCATAGGAGTGGGCCCAAGGCAGGATATCTAAGATTGACGTATACTCTAGTTATGTTTTTGGGGTCTCAGGGAGACATCTGACATGAGCTAGGCTGATCAGATCTTTGGCTGGGAATTGGACATAGAAGAATTGAGACTCATCATTCATTGTGGTTGGACCTACACCATTCAAACTTGGGTTGTTCCACCAGGCATGCCTGGGTAGCAAAAAATGATTGATTGAGGTGAGAAAGAAGCAGATTCATAGAAGGAAGAAATGGCTGAAGAGGAAATAGTTTCTAGACATGTGTGCCATTGTATCTCCCTTACCTAGTGCTTCTGAAACTGTGTGTTCTTCCCTGACTCTCATGAAATGCCCGTGTACCCTTCAAATAAACAACTTGTTTTATTGTTTTTACTTCTTGCCTGGAGAATCATATGAACAGAGAATCTGGCAGGCTATAGTCCATAAGGTCGCACAGTCTCGGACACAACTGAAGCGACTTAGCGTGCATGCAAGCAAGGTAGCTTTAGGGTTGTTTGTTACTTAAAAAAAAAATAGAGCCTCAATTAAGACAAATAATTTGCCAAAGTCACAAAGCTAATGCATAGTGCAGAAAGAGAACTCATGTTTGCTTCCCACTTCTCTGCAGGTTTTCCTATAGCCCTGTAGCTGTTTCTTATATTCCCCAGTCTTCAGTCTCTGTTCAGGACTTATCTAATCCTGTCATGAGGGTAGAACCCACTTCAGGGTTCTCAGATCTCAGAGCTGGAGATGATAGCATTTGGTTCAGCTTCTAGCATGTACACATGTACTCTATCAGGATGCTCCTTGATTCATTAAAATTCTACAAGAAGGAAATTCAGCCAGCTGCCATTCTCCTTGCTCATCATCTTTCCCTGTGTCAGTCACACCTCATTGCATTTGGTAATGCTGTTGACATGAGTGACATTAGCCAGAGCACAGATCAGGTAGCATCTGCTGAAGAGTGGGAAAAAAAATCACAAACACATTTATAAAAGGGAAAACAGAATCAGGGTGACATCCAGGTTGTCTTTTTGATAGTTTGATAGCTTTGGATAGGCGGCTCCATTTTTTGGTCTTCCAATTTAACCATTTCAATGGCTGTCTGTTAGTTTTATCTTAGATGAAACTCACAGTGCAGTATAGATACAGTAGAACAGGGTTTATACTTAGGATAATCGCCTGATCAAGTCTGTCTTGGATGATATCAATTCCTATTACGCAGCATAATTGTGAATAGGACCCCTTTCCCTCTCAAGCACGCCCTGAATTGAATGCTAATTTACTTGACTACCCTGGTGATAGGAGGCTGATCACATGTGAAGAGCCATCCATTCATCACTGATATGATCAAACGTGGTGTAAGGAGTGTGTGTGTGTGGGGGGGTATATAATGTAAGTAGTTCGTGATCTCTGTCCTTAATGAACTTTCAGTAATACAGCAAAATGGAACTGTGACTCCAGGGGACAAAGATCTTCTGAAAGTTGGACTGGAAAGTGCAAGCCAGTTGATTATGTTACTCTCCTGTTCTTATTGGAGGTATTGTAGGCAAGGGCAGAGAGTCTGGAGACCCACAGCTTGGGTTCACATCCCAACTCTGTTATTACCAGTGGTGTGACATTTAGAATAGAAATTCATGTCCTTAAGCCTCTAGTTTCTCAATTACACATGTAGATGACAACAGTGTCTTTCTTCTTGTTAAGGTAAGGTTTGTATTATGTGTGGAAAGTGATTACCGTAGTTCCCAGTGGAAACTAAGTGTTCCATGGGTAAGAGTTAACCGAGGATCTGTAGCTGTGTGTCCTTACTGAGTTAAAAGTCTTTGGAATCATCCTGTCTCTCTGTCTTGAGAATCCTAGTACTGTCAGGTCCTGGAGTGTTATCCAGCTCCAGTCCAGCCACTCAGCTGTGAGATGGTTGGCAGGTAAACAACCTTCCTTAGAAGCATTCATCACATGTCTTCTCAACATTTTCAAATAGAGTTGTGACAGCAAAGCAAACTGTGTGCTGTAGGCTTAGGAGACCAGATGGTGTCAGAAAAATCTAGCATGTGAGGGAAACACATGGTATGTTCCCATCCAGCACAGGAAGGGGCAGGAACTGTGTGTACTGAATAATTCCTCCTTCTGGTGGTGAAACTGGAAGTAAAAGAAAATAGTGGGATACCAACAGCACAGCCCTTCATGGAAAAGGTCTAGAATGCTGCTTCACTGGAATTTCCTCCTTGGACCTAGAGAGGTATTACATTTTGTGAAATGCTGTTTGTGCACATGTTTCTTGGAAATGCCATTAGGAACTCTTTCCGTCAATTGAATGAAAAGTGTGGGGCATCTTGGGACCTTGTCCAAAGAATATGGGTTCTTCAAAGGAAGAAATCAAATATAAAATGAAAACTTTTTAAAATTACTAGTACTATGATTTTTTAAATTACTGACTAATTTTATCAAGTTCTGCATGTCAGATCTGAGCCAAAAGCTTCACTAAGCATTGCCTCGTTAAGTGTCTATGGCCTCATTCTGACATAAGTGCTATGAGAATTCCCATTTTGTGTACAGGGAAACTGGTTCAAAGAAGTCTAAGGATCAAAGCCACCACTAGGAGGAAAAAGGCCTTTTACCTCGGCCAATCTGAGTCCAAATTTTATATTCTTGACTAGTAGGCTGTACACTATGATGAACTTGCCCTAAAAAGAACTGATTATAGAATTCGCTAAGCAAAGGATATTTAATGATCATTGTGTTGAAGGATGGGATACTACTGAACAGAAGAAGAATTAAATACTGACGGCTAGGAGGGCACTTTGGGTTTGACTGACTTTTCCTCCTGTTGCCAGTCTAAATTACATGGGACTCTGACCTTAGAGTTGGGTAACTAGTCTTCTTTCACAGGGTAGATCTTTTATTATTTTTCCTCTGGACAACAATCCAAGATTTTAGCAATACAAAAATGCCAGAAAGTGCCAGAAAATCCTCCCTGGTTTTGAATCTAAAGTGGTGTGATTTAGTCTAATTAGATTATATGAGTAGGAATGGGGATATAAACTGTTTTTGCTATGTTGAATGATATAGTGGTTCCTTATTTTTCTCTCTTTTGATCCTTGTCTTTTGCAACCTCATTGAAATATAGTTGACATACAGTAATATGCACATTTTCAAGGTGGACAATATGATGAGTTTTGACATATATATGCATCTAGGAAACCAGCTAAATAATTAAGATAACGAACATACCCATCATTTCCAAAAGTTTCCTTGTGCCCCTTTGTAATTCATCCTTCCCTCCCCCATCCTCAGATAAGCACTACTACCCTCTGTCACTATGAATTAGTTTGCATTTTTTAGAATTTGTATATACTTGGGATAATACTTGCATCCTGAGTTGTGTATGAAAATGCTGTAGAAGTATTTTTAACAGGACTCTTAAAAAAGTGGTCTAGGTTATATAAGAGTTGGGGGAAAGATGGGAGGGAAGCTCAAGAGGGAGGGAATGTGTGTATACTTATAGTTGTTTCACATTGCTGTACAGCAGAAACTAACATTGTAAAGCAGCTATCTCCTAATCAAAAAATAGAAATAAAAGGAAGATACAGTGAAAGTTTGCCCTTTGCAGCAATGCTTCTCTAACTTTAGCGTGCATTCTAAATCATCCATAGCAATCATTAAAACATAAGTCTCTGAAGTACCCTCCCCACCCCTGAGAAAAAAGTGGTCTCGGTTAATTTTGGTTAGTCATATGTTACATAGTATACAGAAAAGGCTATGGAATTTTCAGTTAGAAAATATAAAAATCAGTCCCTGAATGTGTTGTTGTTCAGCTGCCAAGTTCTGTCTGACTGTTTGCGACCCTACAGACTGCAGCACATTGGCTTCTCTACCTCTCACCATCTTCTGGAGTTTGCCCAAGTTCATGTCCATTGAATTGGTGATGCCATCCAACAATCTCATCTTCTTTCACCCTCTCCTCCTCCTACCTTCAATCTTTCTCAACATTGGGGTCTTTTCCAATGAGTTGGCTGTGTGCATCAGGTGGCCAAGGTAATCTTAGACAATTAAGTAACTGAGTCTCTGTAGGCCTTAGTTTTGTCATTTTCGATCTTGCGGTAATGGTTACCACTGGGTTTGCCTTTCTTGTCATTTGTTGTGAGAAGAAAATAAATAACATATGAATTTTTTAAAAGGTTCTATAAATTTAACTACTAGTTCACCAAGAAAGTAAGTTATTTGGTAGATCCCATTCCAGAGGCATTCTTATTAACTGGTATGATTCTTCTCATCTTCTTTCTGCTTTCTGCTACAGTCTTCCTGTAGCACTGTATCCCTAAACAGATATAACCATTACCTTTGGAATCATACATTATTTCTTACTGTATAAAATTCATATTTCTGCATGCTATACTCTGTTCCTATATTTCTTATGGTTGAAGTCAGAGAGTTCTTTAATACAATATCTAAATACGTATGCAAGTGTGAGGAAAAGACAAAGATATGAAAACAAAGGAGAAACTTCTCACAGATAACGCAATAAAAACAGGAGTGCAATGCTAATAAGTCCCTGGAGGGTAATAAATATATTCAGTATACCTGTATATATCAGATACTAGGTTAGTCAAGGGCCTTGGATTAGCTCTTGACTTTGACCTTGAATTTGACTTTGAACTTGGGTCTAACCTTTGGCATTCCTTACCCCTTGGCCTTGACCATCTTTTTGTTATTCACTTCAATTAACATTTATAAATTCTCTATTCCAGGCTGTTTGCAGACATACACAAGTCACAAGGCAAGGGAAAGAAACATAACCCCTGTTTTCATTAAATTTATTATATCTTGCTTTGTCCTATGAAAACAAAACAAAGAAAAAAAGATCATGAAATCCAGGCACATTCAATGGTAGGGTGTATTAACTGCAACTTACCATTCATCTATACTTAAAGTTTAGCTGCATTCATATATTTCTAAGTGCATTCACAAACTGTCTCATAATAGAGCCATGGAGACATAAGTAACATTGAGTTTAATGGCTGATTGCCTTGATTCAGAAGGTAAGAGGGTCACAGCTTTGCTGAGTAACCCAGAATAAATTGTTACATTTCTCCAAGCTTATTTGGTAATTTAGAAACTAACCTTCTGCCCTCCTTTCTCTGCAGGCAAATCACAAATATCAAATCATTTTCCACATGAAGATGCATTTGCCCCAGAGTTGAACAAGCACCTGGAGTCAGAGGACTCTAAGGAGCTGGTTTTGAAGAAGCTTTGTCTCCCTTTGACCATACTTTTAGGTGAGTCACTTCATCTTCTGTTAAGTGGGAGTGCCGTTTCATGTTCTGCCTACCTTGAGGGTGACCCCACGTTAGAATCCAGTGAGATGGATTTGAAAGCACTCTATGTATTTAAAGCTTTCTGGTTCAGTGGAGCCTCAATTTGACAGTATAGTTCATGCCTATGAAATGATTTCAAAGGCTGTGGTTGTGTACCTAGTAACAGGAGATGATTTCTTTGTGGGTTGTAATGGCCCACAAAGAAAAGAAGATGGCAACATGAATTATTCTCTGAATTCAGACACCACTGTAACCAGATGTCTTCTGTGATATAATCTCTGGTAAGTGACCAAATTGAAATACTTGCATAGTTATCTTTCAATATAGAAAACAGTCCATTCAATGAGTTGATCTGCAAACTTCTACTTCTCTTCCCTGTTTAGGAGTCCATAGCTCCTGGCACCAAGTCCCCAATCTGCCTCCTGATTACACAATATGCTCAGCAGAGAGCTGTTCCCTTGTCAACAATTTGCATTAGTACAGCAGTTGGACTGGAAGGGAAAACCTTTGTCTGTTAGCAAGCCTGCCGTGCTTGGTTGCTAGGCAACCCAGTCTGGAGGCAGCAAACAGTGTACACCACGAGGGAATCCAGAGAGGTGGGCCTGGAAAATAGGGGGAAGCAATTCCTTATTCAGAGCCAGCTGAGGCAGGAAAAGAAAAAGCACTGCTGACTACCCTGATACAAATGAGGTACACACATTGAATTAAATTGTGCATTTTAGCATCGAACAGGTTAGGTGCCAACACTCACAGGTAACTCTCAGATTATCTGGAAAACTGTGTGGCTTAAGTATGTGACTTCTCCTGCTTCAGGTTGTGTGGCCAGATCAGAAAGTCAAGGAGCCAGGTCTCCTAACTTTCATTTCTACCACTACAGCCACCGAATATGCATACACCTCTTCCAATCAGAGACACGTGATTCTGATCTTGTATACACTCTATTTGCATAAAAGGATGGACAGGAAAGGTTCTATTACTAAAAATGCCAGAGTAAATGCTCTTTGTAATTCTTTAAGCTGAAGGTTCTAAGTAAAATGACTATTTCTCACACCTAAACAGAGCTAAATTCTAATTGAAAAGCTTTGTTTCCCTTTGACCATACTTTTAGGTGAGTCACTTCATCTTCTGTTAAGTGGGAGTGCCGTTTCATGTTCTGCCTACCTTGAGGGTGACCCCACGTTAGAATCCAGTGAGATGGATTTGAAAGCACTCTATGTATTTAAAGCTTTCTGGTTCAGTGGAGCCTCAATTTGACAGTATAGTTCATGCCTATGAAATGATTTCAAAGGCTGTGGTTGTGTACCTAGTAACAGGAGATGATTTCTTTGTGGGTTGTAATGGCCCACAAAGAAAAGAAGATGGCAACATGAATTATTCTCTGAATTCAGACACCACTGTAACCAGATGTCTTCTGTGATATAATCTCTGGTAAGTGACCAAATTGAAATACTTGCATAGTTATCTTTCAATATAGAAAACAGTCCATTCAATGAGTTGATCTGCAAACTTCTACTTCTCTTCCCTGTTTAGGAGTCCATAGCTCCTGGCACCAAGTCCCCAATCTGCCTCCTGATTACACAATATGCTCAGCAGAGAGCTGTTCCCTTGTCAACAATTTGCATTAGTACAGCAGTTGGACTGGAAGGGAAAACCTTTGTCTGTTAGCAAGCCTGCCGTGCTTGGTTGCTAGGCAACCCAGTCTGGAGGCAGCAAACAGTGTACACCACGAGGGAATCCAGAGAGGTGGGCCTGGAAAATAGGGGGAAGCAATTCCTTATTCAGAGCCAGCTGAGGCAGGAAAAGAAAAAGCACTGCTGACTACCCTGATACAAATGAGGTACACACATTGAATTAAATTGTGCATTTTAGCATCGAACAGGTTAGGTGCCAACACTCACAGGTAACTCTCAGATTATCTGGAAAACTGTGTGGCTTAAGTATGTGACTTCTCCTGCTTCAGGTTGTGTGGCCAGATCAGAAAGTCAAGGAGCCAGGTCTCCCTAACTTTCATTTCTACCACTACAGCCACCGAATATGCATACACCTCTTCCAATCAGAGACACGTGATTCTGATCTTGTATACACTCTATTTGCATAAAAGGATGGACAGGAAAGGTTCTATTACTAAAAATGCCAGAGTAAATGCTCTTTGTAATTCTTTAAGCTGAAGGTTCTAAGTAAAAATGACTATTTCTCACACCTAAACAGAGCTAAATATTTACATAGGGCAGAATATGCCAAAATGCAGATGGGGGGAAGTTATCTTTCATATAGCCAAGCTCTTATAGTTCCTTTCTCCCCAAATATGTTCCTCACTAGGCAGCCAGATTTGAAAGATACGAGATTAGGTACTTTGGGGGGAGTTAAGGCATAAACTACTCCTGAGCCACTTAGGAAGTCTGACATATGAGGCAAGCATTCACTGATTCTCAACTTACACCTGACAGTTTATTTGCACATAAAGGAATGAGGCACCTTCTAGTGAGATTTGCTATGAAAGGAGCCCAGCGTTGAGAATTGGGCTGGAGTTGGCAGATGTAGGCCCATGAGGGTTGAGTCATTACAGAGAGAAACCAGGCAGACTACAGATAGACATTTGAAGCAGGACTTCACTATTTTAGTTGTTAACTTTGAACATGTTATCTAAGTTTTTTTGATGCACAACTTATTCACCAGTACAGTGGGGACAAGAATAGTATTTACCTCAAAGAGATGTTATGTACTGATGTATATCCATTGCCATTTGTAAAACAGATAGCTAGTGGGAACCAACTGTATAGCTCAGGGAGCTCAGCTCGGTACTCTGTATTGATCTAGAGGGGTGAGGTGGTGCAGAGGGCGTCTCAAGGAGGCGAGGTGATGTTGTTGTTGTTCAGGGGCCCACCCCCAAGTCTAGCAGATGGCTGGAAAATAGGGGAAGCACTTATTCAGAGCCAGCTGAGGCAGGAAAAGAAAAAGCACTGCTGACTACCCTGATACAAATGAGGTACACACATTGAATTAAATTGTGCATTTTAGCATCGAACAGGTTAGGTGCCAACACTCACAGGTAACTCTCAGATTATCTGGAAAACTGTGTGGCTTAAGTATGTGACTTCTCCTGCTTCAGGTTGTGTGGCCAGATCAGAAAGTCAAGGAGCCAGGTCTCCCTAACTTTCATTTCTACCACTACAGCCACCGAATATGCATACACCTCTTCCAATCAGAGACACGTGATTCTGATCTTGTATACACTCTATTTGCATAAAAGGATGGACAGGAAAGGTTCTATTACTAAAAATGCCAGAGTAAATGCTCTTTGTAATTCTTTAAGCTGAAGGTTCTAAGTAAAAATGACTATTTCTCACACCTAAACAGAGCTAAATATTTACATAGGGCAGAATATGCCAAAATGCAGATGGGGGGAAGTTATCTTTCATATAGCCAAGCTCTTATAGTTCCTTTCTCCCCAAATATGTTCCTCACTAGGCAGCCAGATTTGAAAGATACGAGATTAGGTACTTTGGGGGGAGTTAAGGCATAAACTACTCCTGAGCCACTTAGGAAGTCTGACATATGAGGCAAGCATTCACTGATTCTCAACTTACACCTGACAGTTTATTTGCACATAAAGGAATGAGGCACCTTCTAGTGAGATTTGCTATGAAAGGAGCCCAGCGTTGAGAATTGGGCTGGAGTTGGCAGATGTAGGCCCATGAGGGTTGAGTCATTACAGAGAGAAACCAGGCAGACTACAGATAGACATTTGAAGCAGGACTTCACTATTTTAGTTGTTAACTTTGAACATGTTATCTAAGTTTTTTTGATGCACAACTTATTCACCAGTACAGTGGGGACAAGAATAGTATTTACCTCAAAGAGATGTTATGTACTGATGTATATCCATTGCCATTTGTAAAACAGATAGCTAGTGGGAACCAACTGTATAGCTCAGGGAGCTCAGCTCGGTACTCTGTATTGATCTAGAGGGGTGAGGTGGTGCAGAGGGAGTCTCAAGAGGGAGGTGATGTTGTTGTTGTTCAGTCACCCAGTCATGCCTGACTCATGACCTCATGGACTGCAGCATGCCAGGCCTCCTTGTCCCTCACCATCTTCCAAAGTTTGCCCAACTTCATGTCCATTGTGTCAGTGATGCCATCATGTCTGTTTTTCACCACACTGTCTACATTTGTCATAGCCTTCCTACCAGGAAACAATCATCTTCTGATTTCATGGCTGCGGTTATCATCCACAGTGATTTTAGAGCCCAAGAAGAGGAAATCTGTCATTACTTTCACTTTTTCCCACATTATATTTGTCATGAAGTAATGGGGCTAAATGCCATGATTTTAATTTTTTAAAAATATTTAGTTTTAAACCAGCTCTTTCACTCTCCTCCTTCACCCTCATCAAGAGGCTCTTTAGTTCCTCTTCACTTTCTGCCATTAGAGGGGTATCATCCACATATCTGGTATTGTGGATGTTTCTCCCACCTATCTTGATTCCACCTTGTAACTCATGCATCCATGATGTTCTCTGTCTATAGGTTAAACAAACGGTGACAGCAGACAGCCCCATCTTCTTTCTCGATCTTAAATCAACCAGCTGTTCCATACAGGTTCTAATTGTTGCTTTTTGACCCACATATAGGTTTCTCAAGAGACAGGTAATGTGCTCTGGTATTCTCATCTGTTTAAGAGCTTTCCACAGTCTGCTATGATCCACACAGTCAAAGGATTTAGCATAGTTGATGAAACAGAGGTAGATGTTTTTCTGGAATTCCCTTGGCTTCTCTATGATCCAGAGAATATTGGGGCAATTTGATCTCCAATTCTTCTTCCTTTTCTAAACCCAATCTGAATATATGGAAGGTTCTTTGATGCACAACTTATTCACCAGTACAGTGGGGACAAGAATAGTATTTACCTCAAAGAGATGTTATGTACTGATGTATATCCATTGCCATTTGTAAAACAGATAGCTAGTGGGAACCAACTGTATAGCTCAGGGAGCTCAGCTCGGTACTCTGTATTGATCTAGAGGGGTGAGGTGGTGCAGAGGGAGTCTCAAGAGGGAGGTGATGTTGTTGTTGTTCAGTCACCCAGTCATGCCTGACTCATGACCTCATGGACTGCAGCATGCCAGGCCTCCTTGTCCCTCACCATCTTCCAAAGTTTGCCCAACTTCATGTCCATTGTGTCAGTGATGCCATCATGTCTGTTTTTCACCACACTGTCTACATTTGTCATAGCCTTCCTACCAGGAAACAATCATCTTCTGATTTCATGGCTGCGGTTATCATCCACAGTGATTTTAGAGCCCAAGAAGAGGAAATCTGTCATTACTTTCACTTTTTCCCACATTATATTTGTCATGAAGTAATGGGGCTAAATGCCATGATTTTAATTTTTTAAAAATATTTAGTTTTAAACCAGCTCTTTCACTCTCCTCCTTCACCCTCATCAAGAGGCTCTTTAGTTCCTCTTCACTTTCTGCCATTAGAGGGGTATCATCCACATATCTGGTATTGTGGATGTTTCTCCCACCTATCTTGATTCCACCTTGTAACTCATGCATCCATGATGTTCTCTGTCTATAGGTTAAACAAACGGTGACAGCAGACAGCCCCATCTTCTTTCTCGATCTTAAATCAACCAGCTGTTCCATACAGGTTCTAATTGTTGCTTTTTGACCCACATATAGGTTTCTCAAGAGACAGGTAATGTGCTCTGGTATTCTCATCTGTTTAAGAGCTTTCCACAGTCTGCTATGATCCACACAGTCAAAGGATTTAGCATAGTTGATGAAACAGAGGTAGATGTTTTTCTGGAATTCCCTTGGCTTCTCTATGATCCAGAGAATATTGGGGCAATTTGATCTCCAATTCTTCTTCCTTTTCTAAACCCAATCTGAATATATGGAAGTTCTTTGTTCACATACTACTGAAGCTTAGCATGAAAGATTTTAAGCATGACTTTAATAGCATGGAAGATGAATGTAAGAGTCTGATGGCTAGCACATTCTTTCGTACCACCCTTCTTGGGAATTGGGATGAGGATTGACCTTTTCCAGTCCTGTGGCCACTGCTGGGTCTTCCAGATTTGCTGACAAATTGAATGCCACACCTTGATGGCTTCATCCTTTATGGATTTGAATAGCTCTGCTAGAATTCCATCATGTCTACTAGCTTTATTAATAGCCATGATTCCTAAGGGCCACCTGACTTTACATTCCAGAATAACTGACTCTGGGTGACTGACCACATCATTCTAGTATTCTGATTCATTGAGATTTTTTTTGTACAGTTCTTGCGAGTATTCTTTCCATCTCTTTATTATCTCTCTTCAGCATCTATTAGGTCTCTACTGTTTCTGTCCTTTATTGTGCCCATCTTCAGGTGAAATCTTTCCTGATGTTTCCAATTTTACTGAAAAGATCTCTAGTGTCTCCCCTTCTGTAGTTTTTATCCAGTTTTATGCACTGTTCATTGAAGCATGCCTTCTTGTCTCTCCATTCAGGTGAAATCTTTCCTGATGCTTCCAATTTTACTGAAAAGATCTCTAGTGTCTCCCCTTCTGTAGTTTTTATCCAGTTTTATGCACTGTTCATTGAAGAATGCCTTCTTGTCTCTCCATGGTACTCTTTTGGAGCTCTGCATTTAGTTGGATGTACCCTTCTTTTCTGTAGCTATTTGTAAAGCCTCCTCAAATAAACATTTAGCCTTCTTGCTTTACTTTTTCTTTGGAATGGCTTTATTTGCTCTCTCCTGTACAATATTATGGACCTTCATCCATAGTTCTTCAGGCACACTGTTAACTAGATCTAATCCCTTGAATCTATTCATTATCTCTACTGCATATACATAGGGGGTTTGATTTAAGTCACACCGGACTGACCTAGTTGTTTTCCCACTTTCTTAAGTTTAAGCCTGACTTTTGCTATGAGAAACTGATGATCTGAACAGTCAACTCCAAGTCTTGTTTTTGCTGACTGTATACAGCTACTCCATCTTTGGCTACAAAGAATGTAATCTATTTAATTTTGGTATTGATCATTTGGTAATGTCCATGTGTATAGTCTACTCTTGTGTTGTTGAAAAGCGTATTTTCTATGAGCAGTGCATTCTCTTGGCAGAATTCAGTTAGCCTTTGCCCTGTTTCATTTTGTTTTCCAAGGCCAAATTTACCTGTTACTCTAGGTATCTTTGGCTCCCGACTTTGGCATGCCAATCCCCAATGATTATAAAAAATCTTTTTTTGGTGTTAGTTCTATGAGATCTTCTAGGTCTTCATAGAATTGATTAACTTCAGCTTTTTTGGCATTGGTGATGGGGGCATAGACTTGAATTACCGTTATGTTGAACGGTTTGTTCTGGAAACAGAAATCATTCTGTCACTTAGAAGTTGCATTTAGGACTCATGTTGATTATGAGGAATACTCAATTTCTTCCATGAGATTCTTGCCCACAGTGTAGATATAATGGTCATCTGAATTAAATTCACCCATTTCAGTTCATTTTAGTTCACTGATTCCTAAAATGCCAATCTTTACTCTTGCTGTCTCCTCTTTGACCACTTCCAATGGACCTAACATTCTGGGTTCCTATGCAACACTCTTCTTTGCGGCATCAGATTGTACTTTCATCACCAGACACATCCACAGCTGAGAATCATTTCTGCTTTGGCCCAGCCACTTCATTCTTTCTTGAGCTATTAGTAGTTCTCCTCCACTCTTCCTCAGTAGTATACTGGACACCTTCAGATCCGGTGAACACAGCTTTTGGTGTCATATCTTTCTGTCCTTTTATACAGTTCATGAGGCTATCACAGCAAGTATGCTGGAGTGATTTTTCATTTCCTCCTCAGTGGATCACATTTTTTCAGAACTCTGTGCTTTGTTCCATCTGTCTTGGGTGGCCCTACATGGCATGGCTCATAGCTTCACTGAGTTACACAAGCCCTTTGTCATGACAAGGCAGTAATCCATGAAAGGGTAGGGAGGGGATACATGTATACACACAGCTGACTTACCCTGTTGTACAAACCAACAATAAAAACCAACACAACACTGTAAAGTAATTATCCTCCAATTAAAATGAAACATAATCAAATGAATGACTAACAAGGATCTACTGTATACAGCTACTCCATCTTTGGCTACAAAGAATGTAATCTATTTAATTTTGGTATTGATCATTTGGTAATGTCCATGTGTATAGTCTACTCTTGTGTTGTTGAAAAGCGTATTTTCTATGAGCAGTGCATTCTCTTGGCAGAATTCAGTTAGCCTTTGCCCTGTTTCATTTTGTTTTCCAAGGCCAAATTTACCTGTTACTCTAGGTATCTTTGGCTCCCGACTTTGGCATGCCAATCCCCAATGATTAAAAAAAAAATCTTTTTTTGGTGTTAGTTCTATGAGATCTTCTAGGTCTTCATAGAATTGATTAACTTCAGCTTTTTTGGCATTGGTGATGGGGGCATAGACTTGAATTACCGTTATGTTGAACGGTTTGTTCTGGAAACAGAAATCATTCTGTCACTTAGAAGTTGCATTTAGGACTCATGTTGATTATGAGGAATACTCAATTTCTTCCATGAGATTCTTGCCCACAGTGTAGATATAATGGTCATCTGAATTAAATTCACCCATTTCAGTTCATTTTAGTTCACTGATTCCTAAAATGCCAATCTTTACTCTTGCTGTCTCCTCTTTGACCACTTCCAATGGACCTAACATTCTGGGTTCCTATGCAACACTCTTCTTTGCGGCATCAGATTGTACTTTCATCACCAGACACATCCACAGCTGAGAATCATTTCTGCTTTGGCCCAGCCACTTCATTCTTTCTTGAGCTATTAGTAGTTCTCCTCCACTCTTCCTCAGTAGTATACTGGACACCTTCAGATCCGGTGAACACAGCTTTTGGTGTCATATCTTTCTGTCCTTTTATACAGTTCATGAGGCTATCACAGCAAGTATGCTGGAGTGATTTTTCATTTCCTCCTCAGTGGATCACATTTTTTCAGAACTCTGTGCTTTGTTCCATCTGTCTTGGGTGGCCCTACATGGCATGGCTCATAGCTTCACTGAGTTACACAAGCCCTTTGTCATGACAAGGCAGTAATCCATGAAAGGGTAGGGAGGGGATACATGTATACACACAGCTGACTTACCCTGTTGTACAAACCAACAATAAAAACCAACACAACACTGTAAAGTAATTATCCTCCAATTAAAAATGAAACATAATCAAATGAATGACTAACAAGGATCTACTGTACAGAGCAAGGAACTCTACTCAATATTCTGTGATAATCTATATGAGGAGAGAATCCCAAAAAGAACAAAGATATATATGTGTATAATTGAACTACTTTGCTATACACCTAAAACCTTGTTAATCAATTAGACTATAATATAAAATAAAAAGTTTAAAAAACAGAGATGCTTTGAAGTTCAAATGGATTGAAGCAAGGGAATCACTTAGCAGAGGCCTTGACATATTGTAAACAATGAAGAGAGACTGGCAAGCTGGTCCATGTAGGTACCTGAGTCACAGTTACAGAAGAAAAAGGGCAATATTATGTTTTAAAAGAAGAAACAAAACAAAACTCAAAGCTCCATGAAGAATGTTGGAATGGAAAAGTCCTTTGGTAGAAGTTGGGAAACCAGGTATCTTGTGAGGTCTAGGTAACCAGTGGGCAACTTGAGCCCCATGTGTGACAGAGACAGCTTGGCGTTGGCACCAAAAGAGCAGGTGTATGCCCAAGCCCAGCTTCCCAAGCATTGTAGAGCCCTAATCCAGACAGAGGCTAGGAAACCAGCTCCACATCCAGATGCTGAAATGTTTTATGTGCAAATAGCCCTTAACTCTGGATACTTTCTCAATCTTTTCTAGTCTTGGATTTGGGACACTTTCTCTATAAGTGGTCTGTCTTACAGATTCTTTCTTATTGTGTAAGCCTTGCCTTGTGCAACCTGTATGCTTCCTCACCACCCCAGGCTACCATTTTCTCACCAAAGCAAGAAAGAGTGACCTAAATGATCTTTGGACTTGCTCCAACCTATCTTTTATACATTTTTCCATAGGAGTCTTAGAGCTTTTTATTCATTCACCAAACAAATTTTATTTTGTGTCTGCCAGATGCTAGTTGCTGCCATAGGTACTGAAGATACATACAATCCCATGTCATTTTTCAGAACTCTGTGCTTTGTTCCATCTGTCTTGGGTGGCCCTACATGGCATGGCTCATAGCTTCACTGAGTTACACAAGCCCTTTGTCATGACAAGGCAGTAATCCATGAAAGGGTAGGGAGGGGATACATGTATACACACAGCTGACTTACCCTGTTGTACAAACCAACAATAAAAACCAACACAACACTGTAAAGTAATTATCCTCCAATTAAAATGAAACATAATCAAATGAATGACTAACAAGGATCTACTGTACAGAGCAAGGAACTCTACTCAATATTCTGTGATAATCTATATGAGGAGAGAATCCCAAAAAGAACAAAGATATATATGTGTATAATTGAACTACTTTGCTATACACCTAAAACCTTGTTAATCAATTAGACTATAATATAAAATAAAAAGTTTAAAAAACAGAGATGCTTTGAAGTTCAAATGGATTGAAGCAAGGGAATCACTTAGCAGAGGCCTTGACATATTGTAAACAATGAAGAGAGACTGGCAAGCTGGTCCATGTAGGTACCTGAGTCACAGTTACAGAAGAAAAAGGGCAATATTATGTTTTAAAAGAAGAAACAAAACAAAACTCAAAGCTCCATGAAGAATGTTGGAATGGAAAAGTCCTTTGGTAGAAGTTGGGAAACCAGGTATCTTGTGAGGTCTAGGTAACCAGTGGGCAACTTGAGCCCCCATGTGTGACAGAGACAGCTTGGCGTTGGCACCAAAAGAGCAGGTGTATGCCCAAGCCCAGCTTCCCAAGCATTGTAGAGCCCTAATCCAGACAGAGGCTAGGAAACCAGCTCCACATCCAGATGCTGAAATGTTTTATGTGCAAATAGCCCTTAACTCTGGATACTTTCTCAATCTTTTCTAGTCTTGGATTTGGGACACTTTCTCTATAAGTGGTCTGTCTTACAGATTCTTTCTTATTGTGTAAGCCTTGCCTTGTGCAACCTGTATGCTTCCTCACCACCCCAGGCTACCATTTTCTCACCAAAGCAAGAAAGAGTGACCTAAATGATCTTTGGACTTGCTCCAACCTATCTTTTATACATTTTTCCATAGGAGTCTTAGAGCTTTTTATTCATTCACCAAACAAATTTTATTTTGTGTCTGCCAGATGCTAGTTGCTGCCATAGGTACTGAAGATACATACAATGGTCACATCCTAGCAAAATGTCTATAAAGGAGTTTACAGTGTTAGGAGATGGACTGTATCAGGTAGATAAAATGATTATTTCAAATGGTGGTATATACTTTATTTGAAAAGTGGGTGAAACCTCTGAGAAACAGTGCTATCTGAACATAGGCCAGAAGGATATAAGAGAATAGGAGAGGAGAGGGTAAGAACAAAGGTACTGAAGTAAGAAAAGTTGATGCTTCTGAAGATCTGAGATTAGGCCTGTATAACTCATTTGTGAGCCAGAGGAAGGAGTGGTGAGGAGATCAAGTCAGTGAGGCTGGACAGAGACCAGATCTTAAGGCCTTGAGGACAATATTAGGAACTTTGATTTTATTCTATTACATACAGTGAGAAGCCATTCATATGTGTAAAAGAGAGAATCACCTAATCTGATTTACATATATAGGAACAAAAGTCAGATTTCCTTGTGAAGAAAGTATAAGAAAATTGGCCCAATCTTTTCAATAAGTCAAAAACATAAAAATAAAAAATAAAGAACTATGATAGATTGAAAATATAATTAAATTATGATCCTGGAAGAGAGGGAAAATATGCCTAAAGATATTCCTAGATCACTGAAGAAATTTTACAAATTACTGAAATGCAGATGCAAAATTATCAACAAAGCTACAAGTTACAAAACAGTAGAGACACTGTGTTGTTACTTTGATTAGAAAAACAACACATGCAGGCATACATACATAGGTAGAAAAAGATCCACAAGGACATATACTAAGGTGTTAACCTTGGGAGTGACCCCTGTATATACAATTAAGACTATGGTGAACTCATTTGTATAAAATAATGGTTGGCAAGGAGACAGTCATGAAACTGGGAATCTGGGTAAGAAGCTATTACTCATGAGAGATAACAGTCACTCTCAAGGCTGGTTACTGTAGAGTTGGTGAGAAGCTGACAAATCAGAGAAATAATTTGGGGGTAGGAGGAGTTACGACTATGGATTAGCTGTTCTAAAAGAGGAAAAAATAAGAATGACTAGGTGTTTGGATTGAGAACGGATGAAGGTGGTGACATTTTCTGAGATGAAGGAAAAATAAGTGAGTCTGGGTATCTTTCTCAGAGGGAGATTAAGAAGTAACTAGATACCTTATGATAGGTTAGCCATAAGGAGATGTGCCATTCTAAGTCCTCAATCTGCTTGGATGAGCTACCTTCATTCCCCAGTGTTCTATTCAGACCAAGGTTTGTGAAGCAGAGGATAAATTGAGTGGAACATGTCTTGAAAAATCACCTGGGATGCTAAAAGTAGAATATAAATTATATAACACAGGAGCTTCTGTAGAATCATGGTTCTTAAGCCTCTCCACTTTAGAAAGTCAGTGCCAGCACTTCAGGTGGTCCAGAGAAATGACATCCAACAACTTACCATACATAAAAATGAGACCATTAAAGAACAGAAAAAGAAGTAAAAGTTCGTATGTCTAGAAAGCAAAATTAGATATTTTGGAGGCAAATTGTCAGTGTAAATGTTTAGTCGTTAAGTCATGTCTGACTCTGTGAGCTAGTGGACTGCAGCACTTCAGGCTCCCTGTCCTCCACTGTCTCTTGGGGTTAGCTCACATTCATGTCCATTGAGTTGGTGATGCTATTAACCATCTCATCCTGAATGTACATAATCACTGATTAATGTTTTTATTCAGCTAGCAGTTATCTGAAATCCCAAGTTAGTAAAAACTCACATCATCTATATGATCATGGCTTCATTGTGATAGTTTTTATAACTTTGTAGGATGGCTTGGAAGGCTTCCCTGTCAATGTTGAAGTTAAACAAAGAAATATGGTGTCACTGTTAGCTGTAGCAAGAAAAACTTTGTTTAGATGTGAGGAAAAGTTTACAAAATAAGAAGGCAAGACTAGACTAGGTGATTCCTTGAAAGAGGTTCATTCATCGAAGCTACTTTCTAATTTATGATTTTATTGGCAAGTATTTAAAGCAAGAATAACCAGCCTCTTGAAAGGTAGCTCCATCCAGTGCATTTTTTTTAACCTGACCTATACCCAGTTTACCCAGATGCATCACAACTGACTCAGTTCAGATGCTTCTTTGAAGCAGCCAAACTGAACATTTCAGACACACCACAAATTTGGATGCTGGAGATTTCAGACTCTTTGGCAAATAGTAAATCTGAGATGCTGATCAGAGAAGCTCAGAGACTGTAAGAATTAAAAGGGTGGGGACAAAATGTCAAGTGGTAGGGAGGAGTAGAGTTTAATAATAAAAAGTTGCCCAGTCTTCAACTGAGTTCAGGAATTTACCATAGTTCCTTCATTAAAGTTTATCTAATTTTTATTATTTAATATCACTTAAAAATGTTACACTGAATAGCAAAATCTCTCAAAACATGCATTCAATGTTCTTATTAAGAAGAAGTTTACCAGTGGAAAGAAGAGAATGTATAAAATGTTTGGTCATCTTAACAGTCTAAAAAATAGTTGGGTGTATCATCAAAGGATTTACTTTCTTTAGCAGACCTAGACTATTAGAGCTAAACTATAACTGCTATAACCATTTGCCCTTAAGGTACTCACATAAACAATAATTTTCCTATCTCACTTAGAAAATATCTTACAAATCAGAGGGACTACATTTCATCCCATAATTATGAAATGCAGGCTTTGAGACAGCTATGTAACTAAAATTCATGGTATTACATGTCCTTCTTGTCTGTTCCAATCAGTTCATGTGGCCTATTCATAAGATCTTAGCAGTTTTGAAAAATTTCCCAGTAAAGTAGTTTATACTTACTAAGAAATAGGTCAAATAAAATACATGGACATAGGCTAAGAAACTGACTACAAGTCGGATTAATCACCAGGGCTTAAGATGTTACTAGCTGGTTTCCATGGTGAGAGGAGAACCAAAAAATATGGCAGAATGAATTGGACGTTGTGAATAATATAGAGGTGCTTTCAGATGCTGAAATTTAAAGCCCAGAGACAGAGACCAAGCAGAGTGGCTATGGATTGCTTTTGAGGGGAAGATATCAGAGGAGCCTGGTGGGGCCACAAGAGTCAGACATAACTTAACAAATCTAAGAATAACCAGCCTCTTGAAAGGTAGCTCCATCCAGTGCATTTTTTTTAACCTGACCTATACCCAGTTTACCCAGATGCATCACAACTGACTCAGTTCAGATGCTTCTTTGAAGCAGCCAAACTGAACATTTCAGACACACCACAAATTTGGATGCTGGAGATTTCAGACTCTTTGGCAAATAGTAAATCTGAGATGCTGATCAGAGAAGCTCAGAGACTGTAAGAATTAAAAGGGTGGGGACAAAATGTCAAGTGGTAGGGAGGAGTAGAGTTTAATAATAAAAAGTTGCCCAGTCTTCAACTGAGTTCAGGAATTTACCATAGTTCCTTCATTAAAGTTTATCTAATTTTTATTATTTAATATCACTTAAAATGTTACACTGAATAGCAAAATCTCTCAAAACATGCATTCAATGTTCTTATTAAGAAGAAGTTTACCAGTGGAAAGAAGAGAATGTATAAAATGTTTGGTCATCTTAACAGTCTAAAAAATAGTTGGGTGTATCATCAAAGGATTTACTTTCTTTAGCAGACCTAGACTATTAGAGCTAAACTATAACTGCTATAACCATTTGCCCTTAAGGTACTCACATAAACAATAATTTTCCTATCTCACTTAGAAAATATCTTACAAATCAGAGGGACTACATTTCATCCCATAATTATGAAATGCAGGCTTTGAGACAGCTATGTAACTAAAATTCATGGTATTACATGTCCTTCTTGTCTGTTCCAATCAGTTCATGTGGCCTATTCATAAGATCTTAGCAGTTTTGAAAAATTTCCCAGTAAAGTAGTTTATACTTACTAAGAAATAGGTCAAATAAAATACATGGACATAGGCTAAGAAACTGACTACAAGTCGGATTAATCACCAGGGCTTAAGATGTTACTAGCTGGTTTCCATGGTGAGAGGAGAACCAAAAAATATGGCAGAATGAATTGGACGTTGTGAATAATATAGAGGTGCTTTCAGATGCTGAAATTTAAAGCCCAGAGACAGAGACCAAGCAGAGTGGCTATGGATTGCTTTTGAGGGGAAGATATCAGAGGAGCCTGGTGGGGCCACAAGAGTCAGACATAACTTAACAACTAAACATGTTGCTAGTAGAGGAAAGAGCAATGCTAGAGACGAAATAGCTCAGGCTATAAAAACTCTCCAGATGGAATCACACAGAACTGGGTTCATGTTCTGACTTTCACAATTATTAATTCTTGAAAGAACCTTGTACTTCATTCTGTTTCCATTTTCTTATCTGAAAAAAAGGTTGGTGAAGAGGATTAAATAAGATACTGCTATATGAAGTATTTGTACAGCATTTGGTAACTAAGCAGGTGCAATGCCTATTTTTCAAATATTATTTAATATAATTAAACTTATTTTTAATTGAAGTATAATTGCTCTACAATATTGTGTTGGTTTCTTCCAAACATCAGTATGAATCAGTCATAGGCCTTGAACCTCCCTCCTACCTACCTGCCCACTCCACCCCTCTAGCTTGTTAGAGTCCTGGTTTGAGTTCTTTGAGTCACACAGGAAATTTCCACCGGCTATCTATTTTACATGTGGTAATGCATATGTTTCCATGTTACTCTCTTTTCCACCCTCTCCTTCCTCCTCACCCATGTCTATAAGTCTGTTCTCTATCTCTGTGTCTCCATTGCTGCCCTGCAAATAGATTCATCATTGCCATCTTTCTAGCTTCTATATATATGTGTTAACATACGATATTTATTTTTCTCTTTCTGACTTACTTCACTCTGTATAATATAGGCTATAGAGGTTCATCCACCTCATTAGCATGGACTCAGATGCATTTCTTTATATGGCTGAGTAGTAGTCCATTGTATATATGTACCACAGCTTCTTTATCCACTCATCTGTTGATGGACATCTAGGTTGCTTCTATGTTCTAGCTATTGTAAATAGTTCTGCAGTGAACATTAGTGTCAATTTGTCTTTTTCAATTTTGGTTTCCTCAGGGTATATATAGCCTACTGGTGGGATTGCTGGATCATATGATAGCTCTATTCCTAGTTTTTTAAGGAATCTCCATACTGTCTTCCATGTAACTGTATCAATTTACATCCCAATCAATAGTGCAAGAGGGTTCTCTTTCTCCATACCCTTGACTCAGCCCCAAAATTGGATTGCTTTTGAGGGGAAGATATCAGAGGAGCCTGGTGGGGCCACAAGAGTCAGACATAACTTAACAACTAAACATGTTGCTAGTAGAGGAAAGAGCAATGCTAGAGACGAAATAGCTCAGGCTATAAAAACTCTCCAGATGGAATCACACAGAACTGGGTTCATGTTCTGACTTTCACAATTATTAATTCTTGAAAGAACCTTGTACTTCATTCTGTTTCCATTTTCTTATCTGAAAAAAAGGTTGGTGAAGAGGATTAAATAAGATACTGCTATATGAAGTATTTGTACAGCATTTGGTAACTAAGCAGGTGCAATGCCTATTTTTCAAATATTATTTAATATAATTAAACTTATTTTTAATTGAAGTATAATTGCTCTACAATATTGTGTTGGTTTCTTCCAAACATCAGTATGAATCAGTCATAGGCCTTGAACCTCCCTCCTACCTACCTGCCCACTCCACCCCTCTAGCTTGTTAGAGTCCTGGTTTGAGTTCTTTGAGTCACACAGGAAATTTCCACCGGCTATCTATTTTACATGTGGTAATGCATATGTTTCCATGTTACTCTCTTTTCCACCCTCTCCTTCCTCCTCACCCATGTCTATAAGTCTGTTCTCTATCTCTGTGTCTCCATTGCTGCCCTGCAAATAGATTCATCATTGCCATCTTTCTAGCTTCTATATATATGTGTTAACATACGATATTTATTTTTCTCTTTCTGACTTACTTCACTCTGTATAATATAGGCTATAGAGGTTCATCCACCTCATTAGCATGGACTCAGATGCATTTCTTTATATGGCTGAGTAGTAGTCCATTGTATATATGTACCACAGCTTCTTTATCCACTCATCTGTTGATGGACATCTAGGTTGCTTCTATGTTCTAGCTATTGTAAATAGTTCTGCAGTGAACATTAGTGTCAATTTGTCTTTTTCAATTTTGGTTTCCTCAGGGTATATATAGCCTACTGGTGGGATTGCTGGATCATATGATAGCTCTATTCCTAGTTTTTTAAGGAATCTCCATACTGTCTTCCATGTAACTGTATCAATTTACATCCCAATCAATAGTGCAAGAGGGTTCTCTTTCTCCATACCCTTGCCAACATTCATTATTTGTAGATTTTTTGATGATGGCCATTCTGCCTGTTGTGAGGTGATATCTCATTGTATTTTTTTCTGGGTGCAGTATTTCTTTTTCCTTTTATTATATAGTTAATTTATTTTACTTTTATATAGTTTTGTTGTTTATTGCTATTGTAGTTTTGATTTGCATTGCTCCTTGGTGGCTCAGATGGTAAAGAATCTGTCTGCAATGCAGGACACAAGAGTTCAATTCCTTGGTTTGGATAATCCCATGGATAAAGGCATCTAGTGGACCACAGACCATGGGGTCACAAAGAATCAGACACAACTGGGGAACCAACGCTAATGATGAGCGATGTTGAGTAACTTTTGATGAGTTTGTTAGTCATCTGTATGTCTTTTTGGAGAAATGTCTGTTTAGGTCTTTTGTCTACTTTTTGCTTGGGTTGTTTGTTTTCCTGGTATTGAGTTGTATGAGCTGCTTATTTTTAATTGGAGGATCATTTCTTTATAATATTGTATTGGTTTCTGCCATGTGTCAATGTGAATCAGCCATAGGTATGTGAATCTCCTCTCCTTTTGAACCTCCAAAGGCTATTTTTAACATAATCGATGAGGAAAGAGAGTGGATGAGTCAAAAATAAAGGAAAACAATAAAACAAATATTATTAGCTCTTTCTATTGTATAGCAACCATGTTTCTGAGAATGCTTTATTTCCTTCAAGTAGAGAATCAGATTATATTGAAAGCCACTTACTGCTAGCAAAGGTGTAGCACTCTGAATGTATAGAGGTTCATCCACCTCATTAGCATGGACTCAGATGCATTTCTTTATATGGCTGAGTAGTAGTCCATTGTATATATGTACCACAGCTTCTTTATCCACTCATCTGTTGATGGACATCTAGGTTGCTTCTATGTTCTAGCTATTGTAAATAGTTCTGCAGTGAACATTAGTGTCAATTTGTCTTTTTCAATTTTGGTTTCCTCAGGGTATATATAGCCTACTGGTGGGATTGCTGGATCATATGATAGCTCTATTCCTAGTTTTTTAAGGAATCTCCATACTGTCTTCCATGTAACTGTATCAATTTACATCCCAATCAATAGTGCAAGAGGGTTCTCTTTCTCCATACCCTTGCCAACATTCATTATTTGTAGATTTTTTGATGATGGCCATTCTGCCTGTTGTGAGGTGATATCTCATTGTATTTTTTTCTGGGTGCAGTATTTCTTTTTCCTTTTATTATATAGTTAATTTATTTTACTTTTATATAGTTTTGTTGTTTATTGCTATTGTAGTTTTGATTTGCATTGCTCCTTGGTGGCTCAGATGGTAAAGAATCTGTCTGCAATGCAGGACACAAGAGTTCAATTCCTTGGTTTGGATAATCCCATGGATAAAGGCATCTAGTGGACCACAGACCATGGGGTCACAAAGAATCAGACACAACTGGGGAACCAACGCTAATGATGAGCGATGTTGAGTAACTTTTGATGAGTTTGTTAGTCATCTGTATGTCTTTTTGGAGAAATGTCTGTTTAGGTCTTTTGTCTACTTTTTGCTTGGGTTGTTTGTTTTCCTGGTATTGAGTTGTATGAGCTGCTTATTTTTAATTGGAGGATCATTTCTTTATAATATTGTATTGGTTTCTGCCATGTGTCAATGTGAATCAGCCATAGGTATGTGAATCTCCTCTCCCTTTTGAACCTCCAAAGGCTATTTTTAACATAATCGATGAGGAAAGAGAGTGGATGAGTCAAAAATAAAGGAAAACAATAAAACAAATATTATTAGCTCTTTCTATTGTATAGCAACCATGTTTCTGAGAATGCTTTATTTCCTTCAAGTAGAGAATCAGATTATATTGAAAGCCACTTACTGCTAGCAAAGGTGTAGCACTCTGAATGTATATAGCCTGTAGAATATCTATACACAGGCTATACTCTTGACATTTATATTTTGTATTTATACACAGGAATAGCTCTTGATATTTATATTTTTATATTTTAAAGGCAAATTTGATGACAGACAGTTTTCTTAAAGTGTCATGAGACGTACAGAGAGAAGATGACTTATCCCACTGTGGGTCCACCCTTAGCTCCCTGACTTTCTGGGTTTGCATAACTGTTTGCGTGAGGACCACTGAGCTCAGGCTTTGAGTGAGAAGAGTGCACAACTTAAAATAGGTTTTGCCATGGGGCAGAGTTAGATCTGTCACTACAGTTGTTCTTATTTAATTCATAACAACCGCTATTCTCCTGTTTGCATTTTTCCCTGCATGACTGGCCTCTTCTTTATCTTCTGTGGACTTGAACACATCCAACATGTTTGCAAGGTCTTGCCTGATGGTTTAGATGGTAAAGAACCCACCTGCACTGCAGGAGAACCCAGTTCAATCTCTCGGTCCAGAAGATCCCCTAAGGACTGGCTACCCACTTCAGTATTCTTGATTGGGAAATCCCATGGACAGAGGAGCCTGGTGGGCTACAGTCCATGGGGTTGCAGAGTTGGATATAATTGAATGACTAACCCACATACACAACATGTTGGCTATATTATTTTATTATACTAAGTCTACTCCTTCTAATTGTCCTCTAAGGAAAAGGTCCCTAATCTCTGGGATGTAACGCCTGATGATCTGAGGTGCAACTCATAGAATAATAATACAAATAAAGTACACAATTAATGTAGTGCACTTGAATCATATTGAGACCATCCCCTCTTCCAGGCCTGTGGAAAAGTTGTCTTGTACCAAACTAGTCTCTGGTGCCAAAAAAGATTGGGGACCGTTGCTAAGGGGCTGATCAAGGTTATCAAAGGGCACATACTGAAACAATGAGATGACCGTTACAGGGGCATATTTACGGTGGTAAAGCTTCAGTAATACATACACTTGCATATCACCGCATCCTACTGATGAGGAATCTGAGGTCCAATAAAGCCCTGGTCATGTGGCTGAGAGGAAGGGAATTATTATTTAAGCTCTGGTGTTCTGACTGTGCATTCAGTGTTCTTTCTGTTACTTTTGGCCTGAATGTTTAGACTTGAGAAGCTAGGGTACAGAGAATGATGTGTGTGATAGGTATAATCAGGAGAAACTTCTGAGCAGAAATGTGTGTCAAAGGCCTGATAGACAAGGGCCAGGCCAGGGGGGCATTTGAAACTAGACCAAGCTACCCATATGCTAGCTTGAGGGTAAAAACTCACACCTTGCATTTTAGGGTAGAAAATCCTAAGCCTCTCATTTGAAATTCTTTTTATCCTCATGCCAGTAATGTAATTTTCTAGCATGGAATACTTTCTTGCACAGTTGGTGGTTCGGTTATGGTTCCTAATTTAATCTTTCACTGAATATAGTCTCTGAAATAGAGTAACCTTGTTGATGATTATTAGATGCCTGGTTGACACCAGGCATCAAAGAATTAAAGGAACAAATACGAGGTGCCATGGATTCATTTAGCAAGCAAAGATAACTGCTGGATAAACAGCAACCAGCATAGATTTATTTTCAGGATGAATGGCCAGTTGCTACGTGAGTTGCATTTGCTGAATCTGTCCTCTTCACTAGACTGCCAGAACACTTTAGAGGCCCTTGTTGGAGGCCTTTCAGGGATGGGCTTTTAAATTTTTACAGCTGCTTAACGACCAATTCTTTTGGATGCCAAAATACAATTTCCTCTCATAATTACTCCTACACTGTGCATTTGGTTTTTCTAGTTACTCTGGCTGGAGTCATATCTGTTAGTTGATAAATTTCTGGGTCCTAAGACTACCTGTGAGAAAGGGATTTGTCAGTGGGACTACCTGATTGCTACCTTCCTTCCCTACCTCAGCAGCATCGGTTGAACTAGGACAGTGGCAGCTGACCTGGAATATCGGGCAAGGATTCATAAAACCATGTTCTTTGCTCACTGCTCCTGGTCCTCTGTGCTGAAAGTGTGGCAGGGAGATACTATTATCCAAATTGTCACCTCCTCACCCTGTAGTGTAGTGCTCCATTTCACAGAAGGTTGTGTTAACCAGTGACACAAGTAAAGTTCATTGCATGTCATCTGGATCATAAAGGATGATTAGTATTTAGCAGAGAACAAAGGAGAGTCAGGTAGCAGAAATATAGAGAGTCCAGGACTGGTGGAGCTGATGTTAAATGGAGGAGTCCATTCCCTGGCCTAAAATCGTTCTCATTCTTTAGCACTATCATCATCATCACCATTGCATTTTCCGTTGTTTTTTGAAGGGCCACTCTTTGGAGCCAAACTTAAAACATTGTCAACCAGATTGGCTTGGGGCCTCCCATTTGTAACTTCTTAGGACTTCACAATTCATAAAGCAACCTCCTATTTATGTGCATCTGATCCCCAGGACAACTCACAAAGAGACAATACTATTTAGTTCTCTTACGTAAATGTGAGAACTCAGCTTAGTGATTTAAAGGAAGCTGGAGAGGAGTTGGGACTCAAATCCAGGCCTGTTACCCACAATGAGTATTCATTGCACTATGTCTATCCTTATTCTTCACCTCTCTTCTTTTAATTCACAATTTGCCTCCAACAAATACGAGGTGCCATGGATTCATTTAGCAAGCAAAGATAACTGCTGGATAAACAGCAACCAGCATAGATTTATTTTCAGGATGAATGGCCAGTTGCTACGTGAGTTGCATTTGCTGAATCTGTCCTCTTCACTAGACTGCCAGAACACTTTAGAGGCCCTTGTTGGAGGCCTTTCAGGGATGGGCTTTTAAATTTTTACAGCTGCTTAACGACCAATTCTTTTGGATGCCAAAATACAATTTCCTCTCATAATTACTCCTACACTGTGCATTTGGTTTTCTAGTTACTCTGGCTGGAGTCATATCTGTTAGTTGATAAATTTCTGGGTCCTAAGACTACCTGTGAGAAAGGGATTTGTCAGTGGGACTACCTGATTGCTACCTTCCTTCCCTACCTCAGCAGCATCGGTTGAACTAGGACAGTGGCAGCTGACCTGGAATATCGGGCAAGGATTCATAAAACCATGTTCTTTGCTCACTGCTCCTGGTCCTCTGTGCTGAAAGTGTGGCAGGGAGATACTATTATCCAAATTGTCACCTCCTCACCCTGTAGTGTAGTGCTCCATTTCACAGAAGGTTGTGTTAACCAGTGACACAAGTAAAGTTCATTGCATGTCATCTGGATCATAAAGGATGATTAGTATTTAGCAGAGAACAAAGGAGAGTCAGGTAGCAGAAATATAGAGAGTCCAGGACTGGTGGAGCTGATGTTAAATGGAGGAGTCCATTCCCTGGCCTAAAATCGTTCTCATTCTTTAGCACTATCATCATCATCACCATTGCATTTTCCGTTGTTTTTTGAAGGGCCACTCTTTGGAGCCAAACTTAAAACATTGTCAACCAGATTGGCTTGGGGCCTCCCATTTGTAACTTCTTAGGACTTCACAATTCATAAAGCAACCTCCTATTTATGTGCATCTGATCCCCAGGACAACTCACAAAGAGACAATACTATTTAGTTCTCTTACGTAAATGTGAGAACTCAGCTTAGTGATTTAAAGGAAGCTGGAGAGGAGTTGGGACTCAAATCCAGGCCTGTTACCCACAATGAGTATTCATTGCACTATGTCTATCCTTATTCTTCACCTCTCTTCTTCTTTTTAATTCACATCTGCTGACTAGATAACCAGGGCTTCATCCTTCCCCCAGTCATGCAGGATATACAGGGATTCCAAGTCTGGGCAGACTTTCCTGAAGTCTCAACAGTTTCCTCTTCACACTCAACATCATTTATCCCTGCTGTGACTTTCCAAAATGAATATTAATGATTATTATTGTGTTTGCCTATTAGTGTGCAATTCTAGTTGAAAAAATCATATGTATCGAGAATTTCAGCCATCATGCTGCTAGTGATATTGTGTCAGCTATTTCTTTTTTTTTTTTTTTTGAGAGGAATAGTAGGACAGTGTTTGTGGCTTTTTTTTTTTTTTTTTTTGCATGAACAATACATAGCTTTATATATGTTATCCAACAATAATCAAAAAAGTGAGTCAAATTTCCCTCAGACTTCCTCATTTAGAAACTGGCACTAATAGGTGTACAGCACAAACATTGTGGATGAGTAGACTTCGAATAATTCCACTCAACTGCTTAAATCTCAGTTTCCTTATCTTCAAAATTAAGTAGCTAACTTATTGTTCTGAGGATAGAATGAAAATAATATGCATAAGGCATTGATGCCCATAAATCTTGAGTGGATATGAATAATACAATCCAGCCTGTCAGACTGCAGAAACACCATCTTACTCTCCTTCTGCAATCTCTCAAGCCCAGCTCTGAGGGACGTAGGGACAGAGCTCTTGCCTGTCCACCACAGGAGTCCATTCCTGGCCGAAAATCGTTCTCATTCTTTAGCACTATCATCATCATCACCATTGCATTTTCCGTTGTTTTTTGAAGGGCCACTCTTTGGAGCCAAACTTAAAACATTGTCAACCAGATTGGCTTGGGGCCTCCCATTTGTAACTTCTTAGGACTTCACAATTCATAAAGCAACCTCCTATTTATGTGCATCTGATCCCCAGGACAACTCACAAAGAGACAATACTATTTAGTTCTCTTACGTAAATGTGAGAACTCAGCTTAGTGATTTAAAGGAAGCTGGAGAGGAGTTGGGACTCAAATCCAGGCCTGTTACCCACAATGAGTATTCATTGCACTATGTCTATCCTTATTCTTCACCTCTCTTCTTCTTTTTAATTCACATCTGCTGACTAGATAACCAGGGCTTCATCCTTCCCCCAGTCATGCAGGATATACAGGGATTCCAAGTCTGGGCAGACTTTCCTGAAGTCTCAACAGTTTCCTCTTCACACTCAACATCATTTATCCCTGCTGTGACTTTCCAAAATGAATATTAATGATTATTATTGTGTTTGCCTATTAGTGTGCAATTCTAGTTGAAAAAATCATATGTATCGAGAATTTCAGCCATCATGCTGCTAGTGATATTGTGTCAGCTATTTCTTTTTTTTTTTTTTTTGAGAGGAATAGTAGGACAGTGTTTGTGGCTTTTTTTTTTTTTTTTTTTGCATGAACAATACATAGCTTTATATATGTTATCCAACAATAATCAAAAAAGTGAGTCAAATTTCCCTCAGACTTCCTCATTTAGAAACTGGCACTAATAGGTGTACAGCACAAACATTGTGGATGAGTAGACTTCGAATAATTCCACTCAACTGCTTAAATCTCAGTTTCCTTATCTTCAAAATTAAGTAGCTAACTTATTGTTCTGAGGATAGAATGAAAATAATATGCATAAGGCATTGATGCCCATAAATCTTGAGTGGATATGAATAATACAATCCAGCCTGTCAGACTGCAGAAACACCATCTTACTCTCCTTCTGCAATCTCTCAAGCCCAGCTCTGAGGGACGTAGGGACAGAGCTCTTGCCTGTCCACCACAGGCCACACTTAATCCCCATGTGACTCAGTATTTGCTCTCTGACCCCATAGTGAAAGGGTAAATAGGCAGACTTGGTAAGGAGGCCAGCAGTTTCCAAGGAGGAGGAGGAGGGGAAAAACATTTTCTAACCTAAATGTTTGCCATGATAATGATCTACTCTGAAAGTAACTTTCTTATTGTTTTATGAAGGAAACTATCTTGCATTGGAATGTCTCATCTAGTCTTATCACTAATAATGTCTAGAGACCATTCTCTGGCTAATCCTATGTTAATGTTGTGAGAGTGAGTCTAGTAAGACCTTTACAGTCTTAAAATATTTTTTGATCTATTATTAATAACCAATTGAAAAAGTACAAGATGTTCCACCTAAACTAGCTGCCTTCCCAGTGCCTTCTGATGGAAGCTTTCTCTATCCCTTTTTTCTTTTTTTTTAAAATTTCAAATAGTTTTATTTTTATAAATGTAGTTAATAATATAAAATTCAGTGTTCAAAAATGAATTTTGATGTAAATGTTTAGCATTCACTATTTATGACTTATACTGCATGTAATCTTAATGAACAATGTTGAATATTTTAGTAAAAATAACTTAAAAACATGAAAAAAATCATTTACTGATTTTACATTTATGTAATTCTTTATAAACATTTCTAAGTTTTGTGCACTTTGTAACTACATTTTTTTATTTATTTATTTATTTATTTTTGTACATGTATGTTCCCAGATCAATCAGATGCATATCCCTTGACCCTCCCCCCACCCAGGTTCCCCCCCCCCATCCCTCCAGACCATTGCTCCAAGTGGTTGTAGGTACTCCTATTCCCTAGCACAATGACAATAGCTATCTTTTCTACACATGACAGTATAGGTTCCCATGTTACTCCCTCCCATTGTTCGGTCTCCACAATCTTTAGGGTTTTTCTTTAAATTTTATTTATTTACTTTTCATAAGGCATTGATGCCCATAAATCTTGAGTGGATATGAATAATACAATCCAGCCTGTCAGACTGCAGAAACACCATCTTACTCTCCTTCTGCAATCTCTCAAGCCCAGCTCTGAGGGACGTAGGGACAGAGCTCTTGCCTGTCCACCACAGGCCACACTTAATCCCCATGTGACTCAGTATTTGCTCTCTGACCCCATAGTGAAAGGGTAAATAGGCAGACTTGGTAAGGAGGCCAGCAGTTTCCAAGGAGGAGGAGGAGGGGAAAAACATTTTCTAACCTAAATGTTTGCCATGATAATGATCTACTCTGAAAGTAACTTTCTTATTGTTTTATGAAGGAAACTATCTTGCATTGGAATGTCTCATCTAGTCTTATCACTAATAATGTCTAGAGACCATTCTCTGGCTAATCCTATGTTAATGTTGTGAGAGTGAGTCTAGTAAGACCTTTACAGTCTTAAAATATTTTTTGATCTATTATTAATAACCAATTGAAAAAGTACAAGATGTTCCACCTAAACTAGCTGCCTTCCCAGTGCCTTCTGATGGAAGCTTTCTCTATCCCTTTTTTCTTTTTTTTTAAAATTTCAAATAGTTTTATTTTTATAAATGTAGTTAATAATATAAAATTCAGTGTTCAAAAATGAATTTTGATGTAAATGTTTAGCATTCACTATTTATGACTTATACTGCATGTAATCTTAATGAACAATGTTGAATATTTTAGTAAAAATAACTTAAAAACATGAAAAAAATCATTTACTGATTTTACATTTATGTAATTCTTTATAAACATTTCTAAGTTTTGTGCACTTTGTAACTACATTTTTTTATTTATTTATTTATTTATTTTTGTACATGTATGTTCCCAGATCAATCAGATGCATATCCCTTGACCCTCCCCCCACCCAGGTTCCCGCCCCCATCCCTCCAGACCATTGCTCCAAGTGGTTGTAGGTACTCCTATTCCCCTAGCACAATGACAATAGCTATCTTTTCTACACATGACAGTATAGGTTCCCATGTTACTCCCTCCCATTGTTCGGTCTCCACAATCTTTAGGGTTTTTCTTTAAATTTTATTTATTTACTTTTAAAAGTTTTTGCAGAGTTTTGTTGTTCACAGACATGTATGTTCCCAGATCAGTCATATGCATATCCCTGGTCCCCTTCCCCCGCCGGGCGCCCCTCAATCCCACCCCTCCAGGCTGTCACACTGAGCCCTTGTAGGAACTCCTATTCCCTTAGTGCAATGACAATAGCTATCTTGTTCACATATGATAGTATAGGTTTCCATCTTACTCCCTCTATGTCTCCTACCCACTGTTCATTCCCCGCAATGTCCATTATGTCTATTCTCTGTTTTTCCATGGGTTCACTGCGTGTGTTATCATTAACCTTTTACTAGATTCCATATATATGTATTAGTATGCTCTACTTGTCTTTTCTCTTTTTGACTTTCACTTTCTATGATAGGTTCTAGATCCAACCACCTCTTAGGACTGAGTCTTCTGCATTTCTTTTAACACCCGAGTAATATTCCATTGTATATATGTACCAAGGCTTCTGTATCCATTCATTTGTCAGTGGACATCTAGGTTGCTTCCCCATTCTAGCTATTGTATAGAGAGCTGCAATGAACATTGGGGTACAGGTGCTTCTTTCAGTTTTGATTTCATCAGGGTATAAGCCTAAGAGTGGGATTGCTGGGTCATAAGGTGCTTTTATTTTTAGTTTTTTAAGGAATCTCCATACTGTCTTCCATAGAGACTGTACCAATTTACATTCCCACCAGCAATGCAAGAGGCTTCCCTTTTCTCTGCACTCTCTCCCGCATTTATTGTCTGTCGATTTGTGGATGATGGCCGTTCTGACGGGTGTGAGGTGATATGTCATTGTAGTTTTTTTTTTTTTTTTTATTCTTTATTTTAAAGGTTTTACAGAGTTTTGTTGTTCACATACATGTATGTTCCCAGATCAGTCATATGCATATCCATGGTCCCCACCCACCCAGATCCCCCCATCCCACCCCTCCAGCCCTTTGCCCCAAGCCATTGTAAGCACTCCTATTCCCTTAGCACTGTGACACTAGCTATCTTTTCCACACATAACACTATAGGTTTCCTTGTTACTTCCTCCATGCTTCCCCCTCCCTATTTATTCACCACGATGTCCCTATGTCTATGCTCTGTCTTTTTTTTTTTTTTTTCATGAGTTCCCTGTGTATGATATCAAGACCGTCCTACTAGATTCCATATATGTGTGTTAGTATACTGTATTTGTCTTTCTCTTTTTGACTTACTTCACTTTTTATGATAGGTTCTAGAGCCAGCCGCCTCATTAGGATTGAGACTTCTGCATTTCTTTTAACAGCTGAGTAGTATTCCATTGTATATATGTACCAGAGCTTCTGGATCCATTCATTCGTCGATGGACATCTAGGTTGCTTCCATGTTTTGGCTATTGTATAGAGAGCTGCAATGAACATTGGGGTACAGGTGCTTCTTTCAGTTTTTATTTCATCAGGATATAAGCCTAAGAGTGGGATTTCTGGGTCATAGGGTGCTTCTATTTTTAGTTTTTTAAGAAATCTCCAGACTGTCTTCCATAGAGGCTGTATCAATTTACATTCCCACCAGCAATGCAAGAGGGTTCCCTTTTCTCCGCACCCTCTCCAGCATTTGTTGTCTGCAGATTTCTTGAAGATGGCCATTCTGACGGGTGTGAGGTGATATCTCATTGTAGTTTTAATTTGCATTTCTCTAATAATAAGTGAGGTTGAGCATCGTTTCATGTATTTTTGGGCCATCTGTATGTCCTCTTTGGAGAGGCGTCTCTTTAGGTCTTTTTCCCATTTTTTGATTGGATTGTTCGTTTTCCCTGTGCTGAGTTGTCTGAGTTGCTTGTAGATTTTGGAGATTAATTCTTTGTCTGTTGTTTCATTTGCTATGATTTTCTCCCACTCTGTGGGGTGTCTGTTGAGCTTTTTTGTAATTTCTTTAGCTGTACAAAAGCTTTTAAGTTTCATGAAGTCCCATATGTTCATTTTTCTTTTCAGTTCTGCTATTTTAGTTGGTGGGTCAGAGAAGATCTTGCTTTGAT
Organism: Tragulus kanchil; assembly: GCA_022376925.1. NCBI lineage: Eukaryota > Metazoa > Chordata > Mammalia > Artiodactyla > Tragulidae > Tragulus > Tragulus kanchil. Next base: position 7,122,592 of record JAIOJX010000004.1, read on the forward strand.
TGATGTCCTTGAGGGTTTTGCCTATATTCTCCTCTAAGAGTTTGATGGTTTCTGGTCTTACATTTAGGTCTTGAATCCATTTTGAGTTGATCTTAGTGTATGGTGTCAGGGAATGTTCCAACTTCATTTTTTTGCATGTAGCTGTCCAATTCTCCCAGCACCACTTGTTGAAGAGGCTGTCTTTGTCCCATTTTATGGTTTCTCCTCCTTTATCGAAAATAAGGTACCCATAGGTGCGTGGGTTTATCTCTGGGTTCTTGATCTTGTTCCATTGGTCGATAGTTCCGTTTTTATGCCAGTACCATACTGTCTTGATGACTGTTGCTTTATAGTAGAGTCTGAAGTTAGGGAGGCTGATCCCTCCAGCTCCGTTTTTCTTTCTCAGGATTGCTTTGGCTATTCGAGGTCTTTTGTGTTTCCATATGAACTGTGTGATCCTTTGGTCTAGTTCTGTGAAAAATGTCAATGGAAGTTGAATAGGTATTGCATTGAACCTGTAGATGATATTTGGTAGTATGGTCATTTTCACAATATTGATTCTTCCGACCCAGGAACATGGGATATCTCTCCATCTGTTTAAGTCTTCTTTAATTTCTTTCATGAGTGTCTTGTAATTTTCTGTGTACAGTTCTTTTGTTTCTTTGGGTAGGTTTATTCCTAGGATATAAGCCTAAGAGTGGGATTGCTGGGTCATAGGGTGCTTCTATTTTTAGTTTTTTAAGAAATCTCCAGACTGTCTTCCATAGAGGCTGTATCAATTTACATTCCCACCAGCAATGCAAGAGGGTTCCCTTTTCTCCGCACCCTCTCCAGCATTTGTTGTCTGCAGATTTCTTGAAGATGGCCATTCTGACGGGTGTGAGGTGATATCTCATTGTAGTTTTAATTTGCATTTCTCTAATAATAAGTGAGGTTGAGCATCGTTTCATGTATTTTTGGGCCATCTGTATGTCCTCTTTGGAGAGGCGTCTCTTTAGGTCTTTTTCCCATTTTTTGATTGGATTGTTCGTTTTCCCTGTGCTGAGTTGTCTGAGTTGCTTGTAGATTTTGGAGATTAATTCTTTGTCTGTTGTTTCATTTGCTATGATTTTCTCCCACTCTGTGGGGTGTCTGTTGAGCTTTTTTGTAATTTCTTTAGCTGTACAAAAGCTTTTAAGTTTCATGAAGTCCCATATGTTCATTTTTCTTTTCAGTTCTGCTATTTTAGTTGGTGGGTCAGAGAAGATCTTGCTTTGATTGATGTCCTTGAGGGTTTTGCCTATATTCTCCTCTAAGAGTTTGATGGTTTCTGGTCTTACATTTAGGTCTTGAATCCATTTTGAGTTGATCTTAGTGTATGGTGTCAGGGAATGTTCCAACTTCATTTTTTTGCATGTAGCTGTCCAATTCTCCCAGCACCACTTGTTGAAGAGGCTGTCTTTGTCCCATTTTATGGTTTCTCCTCCTTTATCGAAAATAAGGTACCCATAGGTGCGTGGGTTTATCTCTGGGTTCTTGATCTTGTTCCATTGGTCGATAGTTCCGTTTTTATGCCAGTACCATACTGTCTTGATGACTGTTGCTTTATAGTAGAGTCTGAAGTTAGGGAGGCTGATCCCTCCAGCTCCGTTTTTCTTTCTCAGGATTGCTTTGGCTATTCGAGGTCTTTTGTGTTTCCATATGAACTGTGTGATCCTTTGGTCTAGTTCTGTGAAAAATGTCAATGGAAGTTGAATAGGTATTGCATTGAACCTGTAGATGATATTTGGTAGTATGGTCATTTTCACAATATTGATTCTTCCGACCCAGGAACATGGGATATCTCTCCATCTGTTTAAGTCTTCTTTAATTTCTTTCATGAGTGTCTTGTAATTTTCTGTGTACAGTTCTTTTGTTTCTTTGGGTAGGTTTATTCCTAGATATTTGATTCTTTTGGTTGCAGTGGTGAAGGGGACTGCCTCTTTGATTTCATTTTCTGATTTTTCATTGTTTGTGTATAGGAATGCCAGTGATTTCTGTGTGTTGACTTTGTATCCTGCAACTTTGCTGAATTCATTGATTAGCTCTAGTAGCTTTGTAATAGATTCTTTGGGATTTTCTATGTATAATATCATGTCATCTGCAAAAAGAGAGAGCTTGACTTCTTCCTTTCCAATCTGGATTCCTTTGATTTCTTTCTCTTCTCTTATTGCTGTTGCTAGAACTTCCAGGACTATGTTGAATAGTAGTGGTGAAAGTGGACACCCCTGTCTTGTTCCTGATCTTAGAGGGAATGGTTTCAGTTTTTCTCCATTGAGGACAATGTTCGCTGTGGGCTTCTCATAGATGGCTTTCACTATGTTGAGATAGGTTCCTTCTATGCCCATTTTCTGAAGAGTTTTATCATGAATGGATGTTGTACTTTGTCGAAGGCTTTTCTGCATCTATTGAAATGATCATGTGATTTTGTCTCTCAGTTTGTTAATATGGTGTATCACATTGATTGATTTGCGGATGTTAAAGAAGCCTTGCATGCCTGGGATGAACCCGACTTGATCATGATGTATGAGTTTTTTGATGTGTCGTTGAATTCTGTTTGCTAGGATTTTGTTGAGGATCTTGGCATCTAAGTTCATCAGAGAAATCGGTCTGTAATTTTCCTTTTTTGTGTTGTCTTTGCCTGGTTTGGGTATCAGGGTGATGGTGGCCTCGTAGAATGTGTTTGGAAGTTTTCCTTCCTGTGCAATTTTTTGAAAGAGTTTTAGAAGGACAGGCATTAGCTCTTCTTTAAATGTTTGGTAGAATTTGGCTATTCGAGGTCTTTTGTGTTTCCATATGAACTGTGTGATCCTTTGGTCTAGTTCTGTGAAAAATGTCAATGGAAGTTGAATAGGTATTGCATTGAACCTGTAGATGATATTTGGTAGTATGGTCATTTTCACAATATTGATTCTTCCGACCCAGGAACATGGGATATCTCTCCATCTGTTTAAGTCTTCTTTAATTTCTTTCATGAGTGTCTTGTAATTTTCTGTGTACAGTTCTTTTGTTTCTTTGGGTAGGTTTATTCCTAGATATTTGATTCTTTTGGTTGCAGTGGTGAAGGGGACTGCCTCTTTGATTTCATTTTCTGATTTTTCATTGTTTGTGTATAGGAATGCCAGTGATTTCTGTGTGTTGACTTTGTATCCTGCAACTTTGCTGAATTCATTGATTAGCTCTAGTAGCTTTGTAATAGATTCTTTGGGATTTTCTATGTATAATATCATGTCATCTGCAAAAAGAGAGAGCTTGACTTCTTCCTTTCCAATCTGGATTCCTTTGATTTCTTTCTCTTCTCTTATTGCTGTTGCTAGAACTTCCAGGACTATGTTGAATAGTAGTGGTGAAAGTGGACACCCCTGTCTTGTTCCTGATCTTAGAGGGAATGGTTTCAGTTTTTCTCCATTGAGGACAATGTTCGCTGTGGGCTTCTCATAGATGGCTTTCACTATGTTGAGATAGGTTCCTTCTATGCCCATTTTCTGAAGAGTTTTTATCATGAATGGATGTTGTACTTTGTCGAAGGCTTTTTCTGCATCTATTGAAATGATCATGTGATTTTTGTCTCTCAGTTTGTTAATATGGTGTATCACATTGATTGATTTGCGGATGTTAAAGAAGCCTTGCATGCCTGGGATGAACCCGACTTGATCATGATGTATGAGTTTTTTGATGTGTCGTTGAATTCTGTTTGCTAGGATTTTGTTGAGGATCTTGGCATCTAAGTTCATCAGAGAAATCGGTCTGTAATTTTCCTTTTTTGTGTTGTCTTTGCCTGGTTTGGGTATCAGGGTGATGGTGGCCTCGTAGAATGTGTTTGGAAGTTTTCCTTCCTGTGCAATTTTTTGAAAGAGTTTTAGAAGGACAGGCATTAGCTCTTCTTTAAATGTTTGGTAGAATTCGGCTGTGAAGCCATCTGGTCCTGGGCTTTTATTTTTGGGTAGATTTTTAATCACAGATTCGATTTCTGAGCTTGTGATTGGGTTGTTCAAAGTTTCTGTTTCTTCCTGGCTCAGTCTTGGGAGATTGATCTTCCCCAAGAAACTGTCCATTTCTTCCAGGTTGTCCAGTTTGTTGCCATAGAGTTGCTCATAATAGTCTCTTAGAATCCTTTGGATTTCTGCATTATCTGTTGTAATCTCTCCTTTTCCATTTTGATTTTGTTGATCTGGTTCTTCTCCTCTTTTCTTGATGAGTCTCGCCAGAGGCTTATCGATTTTGTTTACCTTTTCAAAGAATCAGCTTTTTGTTTTATTTATTTGAACTATAGTTTCTTTCATTTCTTTCTGATTTATTTCTGCTCTAGTCTTTATAATTTCACGTCTTCTGCTGGCTTTGGGATGTTTCTGTTCTTCTTTTTCCAATTGTTTTAAGCGGAGGGTTAGGTCATCTGCTTCATATTTTCCTAGTTTCTTGAGGTGGGATTGTATTGCTATAAATTTCCCCCTTAGGACTGCTTTTGCAGTGTCCCATAAGTTTTGCACGGTCGTATATTCATTGTCATTTTCTTCTAGGAATTTTTTAATTTCTTCTTTGATTTCCTCAGTGATCAGTTGGTTTTTTAGGTAAGTGTTGTTTAATCGCCCATTTTCTGAAGAGTTTTGATCATAAATGGATGTTGTACTTTGTTGAAGGCTTTTTCTGCATCTATTGAAATGATCATGTGATTTTTGTCTCTCAGTTTGTTAATATGGTGTATCACATTGATTGATTTGCGGATGTTAAAGAAGCCTTGCATGCCTGGGATGAACCCGACTTGATCATGATGTATGAGTTTTTTGATGTGTCGTTGAATTCTGTTTGCTAGGATTTTGTTGAGGATCTTGGCATCTAAGTTCATCAGAGAAATCGGTCTGTAATTTTCCTTTTTTGTGTTGTCTTTGCCTGGTTTGGGTATCAGGGTGATGGTGGCCTCGTAGAATGTGTTTGGAAGTTTTCCTTCCTGTGCAATTTTTTGAAAGAGTTTTAGAAGGACAGGCATTAGCTCTTCTTTAAATGTTTGGTAGAATTCGGCTGTGAAGCCATCTGGTCCTGGGCTTTTATTTTTGGGTAGATTTTTAATCACAGATTCGATTTCTGAGCTTGTGATTGGGTTGTTCAAAGTTTCTGTTTCTTCCTGGCTCAGTCTTGGGAGATTGATCTTCCCCAAGAAACTGTCCATTTCTTCCAGGTTGTCCAGTTTGTTGCCATAGAGTTGCTCATAATAGTCTCTTAGAATCCTTTGGATTTCTGCATTATCTGTTGTAATCTCTCCTTTTTTGTTTTTGAATTTGTTGATCTGGTTCTTCTCCTTCTTTTTCTTGATGAGTCTCGCCAGAGGCTTATCGATTTTGTTTACCTTTTCAAAGAATCAGCTTTTTGTTTTATTTATTTGAACTATAGTTTCTTTCATTTCTTTCTGATTTATTTCTGCTCTAGTCTTTATAATTTCACGTCTTCTGCTGGCTTTGGGATGTTTCTGTTCTTCTTTTTCCAATTGTTTTAAGCGGAGGGTTAGGTCATCTGCTTCATATTTTCCTAGTTTCTTGAGGTGGGATTGTATTGCTATAAATTTCCCCCTTAGGACTGCTTTTGCAGTGTCCCATAAGTTTTGCACGGTCGTATATTCATTGTCATTTTCTTCTAGGAATTTTTTAATTTCTTCTTTGATTTCCTCAGTGATCAGTTGGTTTTTTAGGTAAGTGTTGTTTAATCGCCATGTGTTTGTATTTTTAGTGATTTTTTTCCTGTGGTTGATCTCTAGTCTCATTGCATTGTGGTCTGAGAAGATGGTTGATATAATTTCAGTTTTCTTGAATTGACTGAGGTTAGATTTGTGGCCCAAGATGTGGTCTATCCTGGAGAATGTTCCATGAGCACTTGAGAAGAAAGTGTATTCTTCTGCTTTTGGGTGGAACGTCCTAAAGATATCGATGAGGTCCATCTTTTCTAGTGTGGCATTTAAGGCTTGTGTTTCTTTATTCATTTTCTGTTTAGATGATCTATCCATTGGTGTGAGAGGAGTGTTAAAGTCTCCTACTATTATTGTGTTATTATTGATTTCTTCTTTTAAGTCTGAAAGTACCTGTCTTATGTATTGAGGTGCCCCTGTGTTGGGTGCATAGATGTTCATGACTGTTATGTCTTCCTCTTGGATGGATCCTTTAATCATGATGTAGTGACCTCCCTTGTCTCTTAGAATCTTCTTTACTTTAAAATCTATTTTGTCTGATATGAGGATTGCTACTCCAGCTTTCTTTTGATTTCCATTTGCATGGAATATCTTTTTCCAGCCTTTCACTTTCAGTCTATGAATGTCTCTAGGTCTGAAGTGGGTCTCTTGTAAACAGCATATATATGGGTCATGTTTCTTGATCCATTCAGCCAACCTGTGTCGTTTGGTTGGAGCATTTAATCCATTTACATTCAAAGTAAGTATTGATACGAATGTTCCTATTGTCATCTTCTTAGAAGTCTGGGGTTTGGTTTGTAGGACTTCTTCTATTCTTGTATTTATTGGCTATATCAGGCCCTTTAACACTTGTTGTAGGGCTGGTTTTGAGGTACAGAATTTAGTTTTTGTCTGTCTGAGAAGCTTTTGACTTCTCCATCGATTCTGAATGAGATTCTTGCTGGGTAGAGAATTCTCGGTTGGAGGTTATTCTCTTTTAACCGTTTAAATGTGTCCTGCCATTCTCTTCTGGCCTGCAGGGTTTCTGTTGAGAGATCCGCAGTTAAACGTATGGGGTTTCCTTTATATGTTACTTGTTGTTTGCTTCTAGCTGGCCTAGTCTCATTGCATGGTTAAAATGGTTGATATAATTTCAGTTTTCTTGAATTGACTGAGGTTAGATTTGTGGCCCAAGATGTGGTCTATCCTGGAGAATGTTCCATGAGCACTTGAGAAGAAAGTGTATTCTTCTGCTTTTGGGTGGAACGTCCTAAAGATATCGATGAGGTCCATCTTTTCTAGTGTGGCATTTAAGGCTTGTGTTTCTTTATTCATTTTCTGTTTAGATGATCTATCCATTGGTGTGAGAGGAGTGTTAAAGTCTCCTACTATTATTGTGTTATTATTGATTTCTTCTTTTAAGTCTGAAAGTACCTGTCTTATGTATTGAGGTGCCCCTGTGTTGGGTGCATAGATGTTCATGACTGTTATGTCTTCCTCTTGGATGGATCCTTTAATCATGATGTAGTGACCTCCCTTGTCTCTTAGAATCTTCTTTACTTTAAAATCTATTTTGTCTGATATGAGGATTGCTACTCCAGCTTTCTTTTGATTTCCATTTGCATGGAATATCTTTTTCCAGCCTTTCACTTTCAGTCTATGAATGTCTCTAGGTCTGAAGTGGGTCTCTTGTAAACAGCATATATATGGGTCATGTTTCTTGATCCATTCAGCCAACCTGTGTCGTTTGGTTGGAGCATTTAATCCATTTACATTCAAAGTAAGTATTGATACGAATGTTCCTATTGTCATCTTCTTAGAAGTCTGGGGTTTGGTTTGTAGGACTTCTTCTATTCTTGTATTTATTGGCTATATCAGGCCCTTTAACACTTGTTGTAGGGCTGGTTTTGAGGTACAGAATTTAGTTTTTGTCTGTCTGAGAAGCTTTTGACTTCTCCATCGATTCTGAATGAGATTCTTGCTGGGTAGAGAATTCTCGGTTGGAGGTTATTCTCTTTTAACCGTTTAAATGTGTCCTGCCATTCTCTTCTGGCCTGCAGGGTTTCTGTTGAGAGATCCGCAGTTAAACGTATGGGGTTTCCTTTATATGTTACTTGTTGTTTGCTTCTAGCTGCTTTTAGTAATCTGTCTTTATATTTAGTCTGTGTTAGTTTGATTAGAATGTGCCTTGGTGTGTTTCTTCTGGGGTTTCTCCTGTATGGAACTCTTTGTGCTTCTTGGACATGGCTGACTATTTCCTTTCCCATGCTGGGGAAGTTTTCTACAATAACCTCTTCAAGAATTTTTTCATAGTCTTTCTTCTCTTCTTCTTCTTCTGGGACTCCTGTAATTCTAATATTGGTGCGTTTGATATTGTCCCATAGGTCCCTGAGGCTATCCTCAGTTCTTTTCATTCTTTCGGCTTTGTTCTGTTCCTCACCAGTTATTTCCACCAGTCTATCTTCCAGCACGCTTATCCGTTCTTCAGCCTCAGATAGTCTACTGTTGAGGCCTTCTATCGTATTTTTGAGTTCAGCAGTTGAGTTGGTGGTCTCTATTTGCTTATTTTTCATTTCCTGCATGTCTTTTCTCAATGCACTAATTTCCTCTAATATTCTGTTTTCAGTGTTTTGCATCCTCATTAGAATAGTTTTTCTGAATTCTCTTTCAGATAATTTGTCTATCTCCTCCTCTGTCATTTGAGGCTGTGATTCTCTAGCTTGGTCCTTCATTTGTGCAGTGTTTCTCTGTCGTTTCATCTCTAGTGTTGTATGTTCTTTGATAGTGTGGGGTCTTGGAATCAGGGCTTCTAGTTCGAGGATCCTTGGTTTGATGATTGGTCAGGAGATGTAGGCTCTATGCCTGGTTTGCTATAGTGTTCCGTGATATTAGTTCAAATACTAGGAACTGAGGGGCAAGAGGTGTGTCCCTAATGGGTGACAGTCATAAAAGCATGCAGATGTTTTCTAACCTAGTCATAAGATATATATACATACACAGCATTAACCACATCTAAACCAAGTTTTGCTATATCAGGCCCTTTAACACTTGTTGTAGGGCTGGTTTTGAGGTACAGAATTTAGTTTTTGTCTGTCTGAGAAGCTTTTGACTTCTCCATCGATTCTGAATGAGATTCTTGCTGGGTAGAGAATTCTCGGTTGGAGGTTATTCTCTTTTAACCGTTTAAATGTGTCCTGCCATTCTCTTCTGGCCTGCAGGGTTTCTGTTGAGAGATCCGCAGTTAAACGTATGGGGTTTCCTTTATATGTTACTTGTTGTTTGCTTCTAGCTGCTTTTAGTAATCTGTCTTTATATTTAGTCTGTGTTAGTTTGATTAGAATGTGCCTTGGTGTGTTTCTTCTGGGGTTTCTCCTGTATGGAACTCTTTGTGCTTCTTGGACATGGCTGACTATTTCCTTTCCCATGCTGGGGAAGTTTTCTACAATAACCTCTTCAAGAATTTTTTCATAGTCTTTCTTCTCTTCTTCTTCTTCTGGGACTCCTGTAATTCTAATATTGGTGCGTTTGATATTGTCCCATAGGTCCCTGAGGCTATCCTCAGTTCTTTTCATTCTTTCGGCTTTGTTCTGTTCCTCACCAGTTATTTCCACCAGTCTATCTTCCAGCACGCTTATCCGTTCTTCAGCCTCAGATAGTCTACTGTTGAGGCCTTCTATCGTATTTTTGAGTTCAGCAGTTGAGTTGGTGGTCTCTATTTGCTTATTTTTCATTTCCTGCATGTCTTTTCTCAATGCACTAATTTCCTCTAATATTCTGTTTTCAGTGTTTTGCATCCTCATTAGAATAGTTTTTCTGAATTCTCTTTCAGATAATTTGTCTATCTCCTCCTCTGTCATTTGAGGCTGTGATTCTCTAGCTTGGTCCTTCATTTGTGCAGTGTTTCTCTGTCGTTTCATCTCTAGTGTTGTATGTTCTTTGATAGTGTGGGGTCTTGGAATCAGGGCTTCTAGTTCGAGGATCCTTGGTTTGATGATTGGTCAGGAGATGTAGGCTCTATGCCTGGTTTGCTATAGTGTTCCGTGATATTAGTTCAAATACTAGGAACTGAGGGGCAAGAGGTGTGTCCCTAATGGGTGACAGTCATAAAAGCATGCAGATGTTTTCTAACCTAGTCATAAGATATATATACATACACAGCATTAACCACATCTAACCAGTTTTACAGTGATAAAGCATAGGAAATTTTCCTGGCAAACGACACAATCAAAGATAGTACTTGCCCATTAAGCTCTGAGTTAATTAGAATAGTGCCTGGAAAAATAGATCTTGGGTAGGGTTCTGGCTTGGACTATTTCGTCATTGAAAGCAATTTTTAACTAAGACATGTGTTGGGAGTGAGAAGGTGGAAAATGTATGGGTAATGAGAAGGAATAGATTCAACTTGGAAGGATTTTATAGGGTTATGTAGCCAAGATTAGTGTGTTGTTTTGTTTAGTGCAGCTGGGAGAGAATAGTGGAGACAGGAAGGTCGGAAATATTTATCTAGGGGTAGTGGTATATAGGAGAAAGTTTTAGATTTAGAACATAGAGGGAGGAAGGAGTGGGAAAGAGGAAAGAAAATTGGAAGTTCAAGAATTAAAATTAAAAAAAAATTGATAATAAAAAAATTAATAATTAAAAATCAAAAAAATTTAAAATTACAAAAAAAAAAAAAACGAGGAGAAACTTAATAAGAAGAGATCAAAGAGAGAGAGAGAGAAAAAAAAACAAAAACAAAAAACAAACCCAAACCTGACCAATTAAATGAATAAGCAGAACCGTCCACAACAGATAAACAAAAAAGCTAAATACTGTCCCTTGTTTTTATCCTCTCATCTGTCTGGAAGCCAGTCTGCTCTCGATGGTGTTGTCTTGATGATGCAGCCTTTTCCTTATGGCACCGGTCTGCAAGCTCAGATGCTGGCGGGGACGGCGGGCTGATCTCTGTCCGTTGGGCGGGGGACCGCGGTGCTCTCGCTGTCCCGGGTTGGGCAGGAGCGCGGGCTGATCCCAGTGTGTCGGGCGCGGGGTGCGGCAAGCGCCATCCCGGGTTGGGCGGGGGCGCGGGCTGATCCCAGTGTGTCGGGCGCGGGGTGCGGCAAGCGCCGTCCCGGGTTGGGCGGGGGCGCGGGCTGATCCCAGTCCGTCGGGCGGGGGACAGTGGTGAGCGCGCAATCCCGTGTTGGGCGTGATACCTGCCCTACTCCCGGCTTCCGCCGCTGCGGGTGTAGCTATGGGGGTGCAGCTATGGGGGTGCAGGGGTTCTGGCGCGCGCACTGCCAGTTGCGCCTCCAAGTCTCAAAGGTAGGCACAAGTCTCCCCGTCCCGCTCGAGCCCGGTCCCTGGTCAGCAATCTGCGGGCGACTTCCCCTTCAGCCATTCCCCTACTAGGAGTGTTTGAACTCACCCGGTGCCAGGCGGAAAGTCGCAATTTTCGCCCGGCGGCCAAGCGCTGCGATCCTCACACTGGGCGCTCTCCCGTCTCGTTCAGTCCGGCCTGAGGTCGCCAGGCAGCAAGCGCGTTCTGCTCGGCCCTGCTGTATCCTGTCTTCGCAGTGTCTTAATTTCTGCCGGCGATCCGGGCGGATTCTTGGAGTTTTCACACTGAGCGCTGCCCTTTCTCCCCCGAGGCTCTGCTTAGGCCCCCTTTTAGGGCACTTGCTGGCGCGCTCTCCGTCGGTGCGGTCCGGTGTGGGGATAGGACAGAGGATTCTTAGAACCCTAGCTCCGGGAAATTTCTGGCTATTCACTCTTCTATTCTCGCGGACCTGTGGAATTCTTCTGTCGTCTAGCGGCTGGTTTGTTGGTGGTGGTTCTTTTCTTGATTAGTTCTGGTGATTCTGTTGGGGAGCTGGTGAAATCTTCCCCTCATTCCTCCGCCATCTTGGTTCCCTTGCCGTCATTGTAGTTTTGATTTGCATTTCTCTAATAATAAGTGAGGTTGAGCATCATTTCATGTGCTTTTGGGCCATCTGTATGTCCTCTTTGGAGAGGCGTCTCTTTAGATCTTTTTCCCATTTTTTGATTGGGTTGTTCGTTTTTCCTGTGCTGAGTTGTCTGAGTTGCTTGTAGATTTTGGAGATTAATTCTTTGTTATTTCATTTGCTATGATTTTCTCCCATTCTGTGGGGTGTCTGTTCAGCCTTTTTGTAATTTCTTTTTCTGTACAAAAGCTTTTAAGTTTCATGAGGTCCCACGTGTTTCTTTGTCTTTTTAGTTCCGCTATTCTAGCAGGTGGGTCAGAGGAGATCTTGCTTTGATTGATGTCCTTGAGGGTTTTGCCTATATTCTCCTCTAACAGTTTGATTGTTTCTGGTTTTACATTTAGGCCTTGAATCCATTTTGAGGTGATCTTTGTGTATGGTGTCAGGGAATGTTCCAACTTCATTTTTTTTGCATGTAGCTGTCCAATTTTCCCAGCACCACTTGTTGAAGAGGCTGTCTTTGTCCCATTTTATATGTTCGCCTCCTTTGTCAAAAATAAGGTACCCATAGGTGCGTGGGTTTATCTCTGGATTCTTGATCTTGTTCCATTGGTCTATATTTCTGTTTTTTGTGCCAGTACCATACTGTCTTGAGGACTGTTGCTTTGTAGTAGAGTCTGAAGTTGGGGAGGCTCATTCCTCCAGCTCCATTCTTCTTCCTCAGGATTGCTTTGGCTATTCGAGGTCTTTTGTGTTTCCATATGAACTGTGTGATCCTTTGGTCTAGTTCTGTGAAAAATGTCAATGGAAGTTGAATAGGTATTGCATTGAATCTGGAGATGATATTTGGTAGTATGGTCATTTTCACAATATTGATTCTTCTGACCCAGGAACATGGAATCTCTCTCCATCTGTTTAAGTCTTCTTTAATTATTCTCATGAGTGTTTTCTAATTTTCAGCGTACAGTTCTTTTGTTTCTTTGGGTAGGTTTATTCCTAGATATTTGATTCTTTTGGTTGCAATGGTGAAGGGGATTGCCCCTTTGATTTCATTTTCTGAGTTTTGATTTGCATTTCTCTAATAATAAGTGAGGTTGAGCATCATTTCATGTGCTTTTGGGCCATCTGTATGTCCTCTTTGGAGAGGCGTCTCTTTAGATCTTTTTCCCATTTTTTGATTGGGTTGTTCGTTTTTCCTGTGCTGAGTTGTCTGAGTTGCTTGTAGATTTTGGAGATTAATTCTTTGTTATTTCATTTGCTATGATTTTCTCCCATTCTGTGGGGTGTCTGTTCAGCCTTTTTGTAATTTCTTTTTCTGTACAAAAGCTTTTAAGTTTCATGAGGTCCCACGTGTTTCTTTGTCTTTTTAGTTCCGCTATTCTAGCAGGTGGGTCAGAGGAGATCTTGCTTTGATTGATGTCCTTGAGGGTTTTGCCTATATTCTCCTCTAACAGTTTGATTGTTTCTGGTTTTACATTTAGGCCTTGAATCCATTTTGAGGTGATCTTTGTGTATGGTGTCAGGGAATGTTCCAACTTCATTTTTTTTGCATGTAGCTGTCCAATTTTCCCAGCACCACTTGTTGAAGAGGCTGTCTTTGTCCCATTTTATATGTTCGCCTCCTTTGTCAAAAATAAGGTACCCATAGGTGCGTGGGTTTATCTCTGGATTCTTGATCTTGTTCCATTGGTCTATATTTCTGTTTTTTGTGCCAGTACCATACTGTCTTGAGGACTGTTGCTTTGTAGTAGAGTCTGAAGTTGGGGAGGCTCATTCCTCCAGCTCCATTCTTCTTCCTCAGGATTGCTTTGGCTATTCGAGGTCTTTTGTGTTTCCATATGAACTGTGTGATCCTTTGGTCTAGTTCTGTGAAAAATGTCAATGGAAGTTGAATAGGTATTGCATTGAATCTGGAGATGATATTTGGTAGTATGGTCATTTTCACAATATTGATTCTTCTGACCCAGGAACATGGAATCTCTCTCCATCTGTTTAAGTCTTCTTTAATTATTCTCATGAGTGTTTTCTAATTTTCAGCGTACAGTTCTTTTGTTTCTTTGGGTAGGTTTATTCCTAGATATTTGATTCTTTTGGTTGCAATGGTGAAGGGGATTGCCCCTTTGATTTCATTTTCTGAGTTTTCATTGTGTATAGGAATGCCAGTGATTTCTGTGTGTTGACTTTGTATCCTGCGACTTTGCTGAATTCGTTGATTAGCCCTAGTAGCTTTGTAATAGTGTTTTGGGAATTCTCTATGTATAATATCATGTCATCTGTGAATAGAGTTTTACTTTTTCTTTTCCAATCTGGACTACTTTTATTTGTTTTTCTTTGCTTATTGCTGTTGCTAGAACTTCCAGGACTATGTTGAATAGTAGTGGTGAAAGCAGACCTTTCTGAGAGGGAATGCTTTCAGTTTTTCACCATTGAGGATAATGTTCACTGTGGGCTTCTCATAGATGGCTTTCACCATTTTGAGATAGGTTTCTTCTATACCCATTTTCTGAAGAGTTTTTATCATAAATGGGTATTGGATTTTGTCAAGGGCTTTTTCTGCATCTACTGAGATTATCATGTGATTTTTGTCTCTCAATTTGTTGATATGGTGTATCATATTGATTGATTTGCAGATATTGAAGAATCCTTGCATGCCTGGGATTAAACTGACTTGATGATAATGTAGAGCTTTTTGATGTGCTGTTGAATCCTGTTTGCTAGGATTTTGTTGAGGATTTTGGCATCTAAGTTCACTTAGTGAAACTGGCCTATAATTGTGTGTGTGTTTGTGTGTGTGTGTGTGTGTGTGTGTGTGTATTGTCTTTGCCTGGCTTTGCTATTGGATGATGGTGGCCTTGTAGAATGTGTTTGGAAGCGTTCCTTCCTGTGAAATTTTTTGAAAGTGTTTTAGAAGGACAGGCATTAGCTCTTCTTTAAATGTTTGGTAGAATTCCCCTGTGAAGCCATCTGGCCCTGGGTTTTTATTTCTGGGTAGAATTTTAATCACAAAGTCGATTTCTGAGCTTGTGATTGGGTTGTTCATAGTTTCTGTTTCTTTCTGGTTCAGTCTAGGAAGATTAATCTTCTCCAAGAAACTTTTTCTTGTCCTATTGTTTTCTAATTTTCAGCGTACAGTTCTTTTGTTTCTTTGGGTAGGTTTATTCCTAGATATTTGATTCTTTTGGTTGCAATGGTGAAGGGGATTGCCCCTTTGATTTCATTTTCTGAGTTTTCATTGTGTATAGGAATGCCAGTGATTTCTGTGTGTTGACTTTGTATCCTGCGACTTTGCTGAATTCGTTGATTAGCCCTAGTAGCTTTGTAATAGTGTTTTGGGAATTCTCTATGTATAATATCATGTCATCTGTGAATAGAGTTTTACTTTTTCTTTTCCAATCTGGACTACTTTTATTTGTTTTTCTTTGCTTATTGCTGTTGCTAGAACTTCCAGGACTATGTTGAATAGTAGTGGTGAAAGCAGACCTTTCTGAGAGGGAATGCTTTCAGTTTTTCACCATTGAGGATAATGTTCACTGTGGGCTTCTCATAGATGGCTTTCACCATTTTGAGATAGGTTTCTTCTATACCCATTTTCTGAAGAGTTTTTATCATAAATGGGTATTGGATTTTGTCAAGGGCTTTTTCTGCATCTACTGAGATTATCATGTGATTTTTGTCTCTCAATTTGTTGATATGGTGTATCATATTGATTGATTTGCAGATATTGAAGAATCCTTGCATGCCTGGGATTAAACTGACTTGATGATAATGTAGAGCTTTTTGATGTGCTGTTGAATCCTGTTTGCTAGGATTTTGTTGAGGATTTTGGCATCTAAGTTCACTTAGTGAAACTGGCCTATAATTGTGTGTGTGTTTGTGTGTGTGTGTGTGTGTGTGTGTGTGTATTGTCTTTGCCTGGCTTTGCTATTGGATGATGGTGGCCTTGTAGAATGTGTTTGGAAGCGTTCCTTCCTGTGAAATTTTTTGAAAGTGTTTTAGAAGGACAGGCATTAGCTCTTCTTTAAATGTTTGGTAGAATTCCCCTGTGAAGCCATCTGGCCCTGGGTTTTTATTTCTGGGTAGAATTTTAATCACAAAGTCGATTTCTGAGCTTGTGATTGGGTTGTTCATAGTTTCTGTTTCTTTCTGGTTCAGTCTAGGAAGATTAATCTTCTCCAAGAAACTGTCCATTTCTTCTTGGTTGTCCAGTTTGTTGCCATATAGTTGTTCATAATAGTCTCTTATAATCCTTTGAATTTCTGCATCATCTGTTGTAATCACTCCTTTTTCATTTTTGATTTTGTTGATCTGGTTCCTCTCTTTTTCTTGATGCATGTGGCCAGTGGCTTCTCAATTTTGTTTATCTTTTCGAAGAACCAGCTTCTTGTTTTATTTATCTTTACTATTGTTTCTTTCATTTCTTTTTCATTTATTTCTGGTATGATCTTTATGATTTCTCTTCTTCTGCTAATATTTGGGTGTCTTGTTCTTCTTTCTCCAGTTGTTTTAAGCGTAAGGTAAGGTCGTCTGTTTGATATTTTCCTAGTTTCTTGAGGTAGGATTGTATTGCTAAAAACTTCCCTCTTCGAACTGCTTTTGCAGTATCCCATAGATTTTGCACTGTCATGTGTTCCTTGTCATTTTCTTCTAGGAAAATTTTTATTTCTCCTTTGATTTTCTCAGTAATCAGTTGGTTTTTTAGGTATGTGTTGTTTAATCGCCATGTGTTTGTATTTTTAGAGGTTTTTTTTTCCTGTAGTTGATCTCTAGTCTCATTGTATTGTGGTCCGAGAAGATGGTTGATATAATTTCAGTTTTCTTGAATTGACTGAGGTTAGATTTGTGGCCCAAGATGTGGTCTATCCTGGAGAATGTTCCATGAGCACTTGAGAAGAAAGTGTATTCTTCTGCTTTTGGGTGGAACGTCCTAAAGATATCGATGAGGTCCATCTTTTCTAGTGTGGCATTTAAGGCTTGTGTTTCTTTATTCATTTTCTGTTTAGATGATCTATCCATTGGTGTGAGAGGAGTGTTAAAGTCTCCTACTATTATTGTGTTATTATTGATTTCTTCTTTTAAGTCTGAAAGTACCTGTCTTATGTATTGAGGTGCCCCTGTGTTGGGTGCGGTTAGATGTTCAATGACTGATGTTTAATTTTTCTGTGAAGCCATCTGGCCCTGGGTTTTTATTTCTGGGTAGAATTTTAATCACAAAGTCGATTTCTGAGCTTGTGATTGGGTTGTTCATAGTTTCTGTTTCTTTCTGGTTCAGTCTAGGAAGATTAATCTTCTCCAAGAAACTGTCCATTTCTTCTTGGTTGTCCAGTTTGTTGCCATATAGTTGTTCATAATAGTCTCTTATAATCCTTTGAATTTCTGCATCATCTGTTGTAATCACTCCTTTTTCATTTTTGATTTTGTTGATCTGGTTCCTCTCTTTTTCTTGATGCATGTGGCCAGTGGCTTCTCAATTTTGTTTATCTTTTCGAAGAACCAGCTTCTTGTTTTATTTATCTTTACTATTGTTTCTTTCATTTCTTTTTCATTTATTTCTGGTATGATCTTTATGATTTCTCTTCTTCTGCTAATATTTGGGTGTCTTGTTCTTCTTTCTCCAGTTGTTTTAAGCGTAAGGTAAGGTCGTCTGTTTGATATTTTCCTAGTTTCTTGAGGTAGGATTGTATTGCTAAAAACTTCCCTCTTCGAACTGCTTTTGCAGTATCCCATAGATTTTGCACTGTCATGTGTTCCTTGTCATTTTCTTCTAGGAAAATTTTTATTTCTCCTTTGATTTTCTCAGTAATCAGTTGGTTTTTTAGGTATGTGTTGTTTAATCGCCATGTGTTTGTATTTTTAGAGGTTTTTTTTTCCTGTAGTTGATCTCTAGTCTCATTGTATTGTGGTCCGAGAAGATGGTTGATATAATTTCAGTTTTCTTGAATTGACTGAGGTTAGATTTGTGGCCCAAGATGTGGTCTATCCTGGAGAATGTTCCATGAGCACTTGAGAAGAAAGTGTATTCTTCTGCTTTTGGGTGGAACGTCCTAAAGATATCGATGAGGTCCATCTTTTCTAGTGTGGCATTTAAGGCTTGTGTTTCTTTATTCATTTTCTGTTTAGATGATCTATCCATTGGTGTGAGAGGAGTGTTAAAGTCTCCTACTATTATTGTGTTATTATTGATTTCTTCTTTTAAGTCTGAAAGTACCTGTCTTATGTATTGAGGTGCCCCTGTGTTGGGTGCGTAGATGTTCATGACTGTTATGTCTTCCTCTTGGATAGATCCCTTGATCATGATGTAGTGACCTGCCTTGTCTCTTAGAATCTTCTTTACTTTGAGGTCTGTTTTTTTTTCTGATATGAGGATTGCTACTCCAGCTTTCTTTTGTTTTCCATTTGCATGGAATATCTTTTTCCAGCCTCTCACTTTCAGTCTACGAGTGTCTCTAGGTCTGAAGTGGGTCTCTTGTAAACAGCATATATGGGTTTTGCTTCTGGATCCATTCAGCCAACCTGTGTTGTTTGGTTGGAGCATTTAGTTCATTCACATTCAAAGTAATTATTGATATGAATGTTCCTATTGTCATCTTCTTAGAAGTTTGGGGTTTGATTTGTAGGACTTCTCTTACTCTTGTATTTATTGGCTCTATCAGGCCCTTTAACACTTGTTGTAGGGCTGGTTTTGTGGTACAGAATTCTTTTAGTTTTTGCTTGTCTGTGAAGCTTTTGACTTCACTATCAAGTCTGAATGAGATTTTTGCTGGGTAGAGAATTCTTGGTAGGAGGTTATTCTCTTTTAGCCATTTGAATGTGTCCTGCCATTCTCGTCTGGCCTGCAGGGTTTCTGCAGGTTTCTGCTTTAATTATATTATCTTTATATTTAGTCTGTGTTAGTTTGATTAGAATGTGCCTTGGTGTTTCTTCTGGTGTTTACCCTGTATGGAACTCTTTGTGCTTCTTGGACTTGGTTGACTATTTCCTTTCCCATGCTGGGGAAGTTCTCAACTACAACCTCTTCAAGAATTTTTTCATAGCCTTTCTTACCCTCTTCTTCTGGGACTCCTATAATTCTAATGTTGGTGCGTTTGATATTGTCCCATAGGTCTCTGAGGCTATCCTCAGTTCTTTTAATTCTTTGTGCTTTGTTCTGTTCCTCAGCAGTTATTTCCACCATTCTGTCTTCCAGCTCATTTATCTGTTTTTCTGCCTCTGACACTCTACTATTGAGACCTTCTATAGTATTTTTGAGTTCAGCAATTGAGCTGTTTGTCTCAATTTGTTTATTTTTCATTTCTTGCATGTCTCCTCTCAGTGCACTAATTTCCTCTAATACTCTGTTTTTGGTGTTTTGAATCCTCATTAGTATTGCTCTTCTGAATTCTCTTTCAGATAATTTGTCTACCTCCTCTTCTGTCATCTGTAGCTGTGTTTCTCTAGTTTTTTCCTTCATTTGTTCAGGTTTTCTCTGTCTTTTCATTATCATGTTAATTTTTTCTTTCTTTGTGTGTGTGTGTTGGAGTTCTTTTTCCCACTAGGCTTCATGGTTGAATTCACCCTTCCTTTGGTTTTCTGTCCTTGTAGAAGGGTTCAGTGGTTTGTGTCTTGGGTGGTGTTAGGTTTTGTTTGCAGGTGAATAGTCTCTAGTATTGTATGTTCTTTGATAGTGTAGGATCTTGGAATCAGGACTTCCACTCCGAGGATCCTTGGTTTGATCTCTGGCCAGGGAGTGTAGGCTCTATGTCTGGTTTACTATGGTGTTCAGTGATATTAGTTCAAATATAAGCATATGAGGAACAAGAGGTACATCCGTGATGGATGACAGTCACAAAATCATGCAAATATTTTCTAACATAGTGGAAAAATATACATATATACACATCAATAACCACAGCTGAACAGTCTTCCAGGGATAAAGCATAGGAAATTTTTCTGGCAAATGGTGCAATCAAAGATGGTACCTGACCATTAAGCTCTAAATTAATTACAATACTGCCTGGAAAAACAGATCCAGGGCAAGGTTCCAGCTGGGAATATTACAATGAAAGCAGTTTTTAACTAAGACAGGTGTTGGGGTGAGAAAGAGGAGGGTGTATGGGTAATGAGAAGGATTTTGTAGGGTTAGGTGAGAAAGATTAGTGTGTTTTAGAGTTTGGTACAGCTGGCAGAGAATAGTAGAGACTTGAAGATAGGAAGTATTTATATAGAGGATAATAGTAGATAGAAAAAGATTTTACATTTAGAATATAGAGAGTGGAAGCAGTGGCAAAAAAGGAAAAATTGAAAGTTTAAAAAAACTTAAAAATAAAAATTAAAAAAAAGATAAAAATGAAAAAGTACAAGACTGTGACCAAGAGTGAAGGATGTTTTTCTGGATAGCTGTACACAAGGTGGTCATTCCCACTGTGGTAAGGTCAGTGCAATCCTTGCTAAGTGCCTACTGACTGACAGAGCTGACTGACCCACTCAGGGGAGCTCTGGAGGATGCTTCTATTTCACAGAACCTTCAGGTGGCATTAGTAGTAAAGAACCTGCCTGCCAATGCAGGAGATACAAGAGAAGTGGGTTCAATCCCTGAATAGGGAAGACCTCCCGAAAAAGGGAATGCCACCCCACTGCAGTATCCTTGCCTGGAAAGTTCCATGGGCAGAGGAGCCTGGTGGGCTACATTCTAAAGTGTAGCAAAAAGTAGGACATGCCTGAGCACACATACCATCCCCAGACCCCTCTAAGATTAGCTGTATGGGTATAATTGTGCATCACAATCCTCTGCAAAGGGAATACCCATCACACTAATGCTTTTCTTCAAGCTAAACTCCAAGGTACTGAGGCCTTCTGGCCATTCCTTCGGAGACAGTTATTTTTCAAGGCAACAGGCAGTATTTTTGTTGTTATTTTTTTTCCTGGTTCCTGAGTCTTTTCCCAACTTACTGCAAATAGACTTCCATGCCTCCTGCTGTGGTATGGTCATTGTCACCTGGCAGGTAGGTGGGTTCCCAGCTTTGTTGACCCCTACTCCTACTCTTGGTTAGAAAGTCCAAGTCTCTCAGATCTGAAATGGGCATACAACTGTACCACTTTATTGGCTGTGAGACATCTGACAAGATATTTAACTCCTTGAAGCCTCATTTCATGATCTATAGAATGAGGAACACAATGGTTTAAATCTCAAAGTTTGGACAAATTTCCATTTGTGAAAGACTTACCATTGGTTAGTTTATTTCCATGTTAAACCTGTGGTCAAGTTACATCAAACCTAGTCATGAAAGTCTAATAGAAGTTGATTTTGACCATTCTTTTATCTATATATAGCTAACAAAATATAATTTTATTTGGTAAGGAAAACTGAGTGAACTTATTTTGAGAAGTGACTTAAAATCTGATGCAGTGTCCTTGACATTCTGAGAAAAACAGTAATTTAAGAAAAAAGAATGAAGTTATTAACATTAAATTGAGAGAAATATGTATAATACACAGCAGACTACTCAACTAATGACTGAATTTCCACCTTTGCAATAAGAGTCCTAGAAAATCAGATAATTCTTAACGACTCTGTCATCACAACCGGAATCAGAAGAAACTGTAATAGAGATCCTGCATATTATCTTAGGAGAGCTTTAAGAGGAATCTAGTCTAATCCAAGCCCATGCTTGACTTTTCTCTACATTAACCCTCCTGGTTCTTCTCCCGTACCTCTGACAGTTAGGAGTCATGTTACCTTTCATGGCTGTTTATTCTCACCTAGACTTGGACAGGTCAAGCTCTTCTATTTAAATTCAATATAAGAAAGACATCTCTGACTTCTTGCAACTTCCAGAAATTCAGTTCTTGTTCTAACAAGGTACACAATGAATCTTTTCTTAGCAAGGTGATCTCTTTATTTAATATCATAAGCCTTAGAATATTTTCTTCCCAGTTAAATACCTGAGGTTGTTGAAATACTGAACCTAGCTTTAAGATATTTTTTCTTTTGGCAAGTTTTCTCTTAAAACATTGACTTGGCAGTAGTGATTCTGGATCTCACACTTCTCATATTATTGATAGATGACAGTGGACAAGTTACCATGAACAGTGTTAGATTCTTGATCTCCAAAGGAGAAGAACTCACATTAATATCAAAAAGAATTGATGTTGGTCACTTAGAGCTTCATGCAGGAGAAGGTTTATTAAGGAAAAAGGGATAGAAAAAGCTTCCAGCTAAAGGAACTGGAAGGGGGATAGAAGAGTACCTCCAGAAGCAAGTTTAGACAAGGTCTTTTGTACTTTCCAGTTGGTTATTAACAATAGATCAAAAGAACATCATAAGGCTGTAAAGGGCTCACCAGACCCACATCCACAGAATTAACATAAGATTAGCCAGAGGATGGCTAGATGAGACTTTCCAATGCAAAATAATTTGTCTCCATAAGACAATAAAGTTATTTTCAGAGTAGATCCTTACTTAGCAAACATTTTAGGCTAGAAAGTGTTTGTTTTTCCTCCTCCTCCTCCCTGCTAGAAACTGATGGCCTCCTTACCAAGTCTGCCTATTCATCCTTTCAGAATCAATGGAATGTCACAGTTTTTCAAACTTCATTCCACTCCTGCCAAGGCACAGAGTCCTATTTCCTAGTTGTATGCTTGTTTACACATTATTTTAAGATATATGTTTATTTCTATTAGTTTGTCCAGAGATAATTTTCATGTATTTTTTTAAATCTCCAGCCAGAACAATACTCACTCATCTCAGTGGAGAATAGTTTTGAGTGGTGAAAAGAATTTGAAATTTGTTAGCTTGGGCCAGGTGCTTAAATTCTCTTAGCTATTATGTAAGATCAGCATAAAGCTAAGACCTACCCTACTATGAGAAATGATTGCTGAGATTTTAAAAGTTATATAAGAAGTTCCAAGTGCAATGCTAGGCCCACAGTAAGTACTCAACAAAAAGTTCAAATTATATATTAATAAGGGTAGGTGGTAATTGCCAGAGAAGCAAAATCTATAACCTCTCAAGTAAATAATTTGCATTTTTTCAGAACCTCCACATCCTAGAAGTCCTTTGTGTCTGTCCATTTGGCTTTTTCTCTGGTCTCATGCCTCAAAGGTAATTGATTAACAAGTTATACAAAATAACTTTAGTCTAATACTTCAAGCCTTCATCATCCAGAGATTACAATAACTATAGAAACTGTCTTGGTAGTCATTGTTAGACCTCAGTTTTCAAAGTACATGAACTTCTAGGAAAAAGAGAAAAGGAATATATTATTGCAACCACAAGAAATTTATCTTCAGTCTTTTAAGACAAAACAATTATTTTCATTTTGTTTCTTAAAACTTTAGGGGAAGATTTAATGAAGCTATCAGAAGGAAATAGAACCATCCTTTTTAATTGTGAAAGAACTACATATACACTTTGTTAAGTATAGAAGTTGCTTTCTGGAAGTGAATACTCATGATGTAAATTGAGATTTAAGAGTCTAGGTTTTAGCTGTGCTATGAAATTAGGGAGCCTGTAGTCAAAATGCTGGACATGGTTCCCTGTGAAAAATGGTATTATATATGCTAATTACAAATTGTTTGTTATATAATATTTAATAACTACTACCATATCTTTGATAGCATTTATTTTACCCTTTGACATTGAGGGGTTTTATGTCTACGTTTTCAGTTCACTTGAGTTCAATCTCTCAGTCATGTCTGACTCTTTGTGACCCCTTGGATTGCAGCATGCCAGGCTTCCCTGTCCTTCACCAACTCCTGGAGCTTGGTCAAACTCATGTCCATTGACTCAGTGATGCCATCCAACCATCTTGTCTTCTGCCATCCCCTTCTCCTTCTACTTTCTATTTTTCCCAGCATTAGGGTTTTTTCCAGTGAGTTGTCTCTTCGCATCAGGTGGCCAAAGTATTGGAGTTTCAGCTTCAGCATCGGTCCTTCCAATGAATATTCAGGGTTGATTTCCTTTAGGACTTACGGGTCTGATCTCCTTGCAGTCCAGTGGACTCTCAAGAGTCTGCTCCAGCACCACAGTTCAAAAGGCATCGATTCTTTGGTGCTCAGCCTTCTTTATGGTCCAGCTCTCACATCTATACATGACTACTGGGAAAACCATAGCTTTGTTTTCAGAACCTCCCTCTAGAAGCCTTGTGTTTCTCTGGTCTCATGCCTCAAAGGTAATTGATTAACAAGTTATACAAAATAACTTTAGTCTAATACTTCAAGCCTTCATCATCCAGAGATTACAATAACTATAGAAACTGTCTTGGTAGTCATTGTTAGACCTCAGTTTTCAAAGTACATGAACTTCTAGGAAAAAGAGAAAAGGAATATATTATTGCAACCACAAGAAATTTATCTTCAGTCTTTTAAGACAAAACAATTATTTTCATTTTGTTTCTTAAAACTTTAGGGGAAGATTTAATGAAGCTATCAGAAGGAAATAGAACCATCCTTTTTAATTGTGAAAGAACTACATATACACTTTGTTAAGTATAGAAGTTGCTTTCTGGAAGTGAATACTCATGATGTAAATTGAGATTTAAGAGTCTAGGTTTTAGCTGTGCTATGAAATTAGGGAGCCTGTAGTCAAAATGCTGGACATGGTTCCCTGTGAAAAATGGTATTATATATGCTAATTACAAATTGTTTGTTATATAATATTTAATAACTACTACCATATCTTTGATAGCATTTATTTTACCCTTTGACATTGAGGGGTTTTATGTCTACGTTTTCAGTTCACTTGAGTTCAGTCACTCAGTGATGTCTGACTCTTTGTGACCCCTTGGACTGCAGCATGCCAGGCTTCCCTGTCCTTCACCATCTCCCGGAGCTTGCTCAAACTCATGTCCATTGACTCAGTGATGCCATCCAACCATCTAGTCCTCTGTCATTCCCTTCTCCTTCTACCTTCTATTTTTCCCAGCATTAGGGTTTTTTCCAGTGAGTTGTCTCTTCGCATCAGGTGGCCAAAGTATTGGAGTTTCAGCTTCAGCATCGGTCCTTCCAATGAATATTCAGGGTTGATTTCCTTTAGGACTTACGGGTCTGATCTCCTTGCAGTCCAGTGGACTCTCAAGAGTCTGCTCCAGCACCACAGTTCAAAAGGCATCGATTCTTTGGTGCTCAGCCTTCTTTATGGTCCAGCTCTCACATCTATACATGACTACTGGGAAAACCATAGCTTTGATTATGTGGACTTTTATCAACAAAGTGATGTCTCTGCTTTTTTTTTTTTTTTTTTTAATTTTTCTCTCTCTTTTTTTTTTTTTTCTTTTATTTTATTTATTTATTTTGGGCAGGGTTCGGGTTGGGGAGGGAGGGGAGCGGGCGGGCCACTTCTATTGGTCTTTCATTTCTCTGTTTTCATCTGTCTTTGTTCTTTGGCTCCTTCGGGCCTCCCATTGCGGTGGCATCTGTTGTTGCAGAGCGTCGGCTCTGGGCGCATGCGCTCCAGAGCTCCGGCTTGGTGATTGGACACATCGGTCCAGCCGCTCCGCGGCACGTGGGATCTTCCCAGGCCAGGGCTCGAACCGGCGCCCCTTGCACTGCAAGGCGGTGTCCTTATCCACTGGACCACCAGGGGAAGCCCGTCTCTGCTTTTTAATATGCTTTCTAGTTGTGTCATAACTTTTCTTCCAAGGAACAAGTGTCATTTAATATCTCCATTTTACAGACGAGTAAATTGAGGCTACTCTAATTTCATAAATCAAAGTTTTGGCATAGAGGTTATCATTCTCTTCTTATAAAGGAGAGAAATAGAAAGGTCTATTAAATGAATAAAATACTCATTAAAATAGTATGGCATAATTATGAAGAAAGGATAACAGAAATGTTCCAGTTCTAATAGAACATTTGCTGTGAATAGTAAGGATTTGTTTCTGTGAGCCATTCTTTAAATCTTTCAATGTCTACAATAGATATAAAAGAGCCATCAGTATAAAGGGGGGCAAAAAAAAGGCATGGTGGTATAAAACTTATGGTAAAAATAGATACTTGAATTTTAATAGTACCTTACTCAAGCTCCTTTGTTCTTGTTGAAATCACAGTTTCTCTGCTTCTTCACTAGGCTAGAATTTCCTTAACTTATTGCTTCATTAATTGTCTCCACAAGCTTGGAAACCATAGAAAATTGCCAAACTTTTATTGTACAATTCACATGAATATTCAGGGTTGATTTCCTTTAGGACTTACGGGTCTGATCTCCTTGCAGTCCAGTGGACTCTCAAGAGTCTGCTCCAGCACCACAGTTCAAAAGGCATCGATTCTTTGGTGCTCAGCCTTCTTTATGGTCCAGCTCTCACATCTATACATGACTACTGGGAAAACCATAGCTTTGATTATGTGGACTTTTATCAACAAAGTGATGTCTCTGCTTTTTTTTTTTTTTTTTTTTAATTTTTCTCTCTCTTTTTTTTTTTTTTTTCTTTTATTTTATTTATTTATTTTGGGGGGGGTTGGGGTTGGGGGGGGAGGGGGGGGGGCGGGCCACTTCTATTGGTCTTTCATTTCTCTGTTTTCATCTGTCTTTGTTCTTTGGCTCCTTCGGGCCTCCCATTGCGGTGGCATCTGTTGTTGCAGAGCGTCGGCTCTGGGCGCATGCGCTCCAGAGCTCCGGCTTGGTGATTGGACACATCGGTCCAGCCGCTCCGCGGCACGTGGGATCTTCCCAGGCCAGGGCTCGAACCGGCGCCCCTTGCACTGCAAGGCGGTGTCCTTATCCACTGGACCACCAGGGGAAGCCCGTCTCTGCTTTTTAATATGCTTTCTAGTTGTGTCATAACTTTTCTTCCAAGGAACAAGTGTCATTTAATATCTCCATTTTACAGACGAGTAAATTGAGGCTACTCTAATTTCATAAATCAAAGTTTTGGCATAGAGGTTATCATTCTCTTCTTATAAAGGAGAGAAATAGAAAGGTCTATTAAATGAATAAAATACTCATTAAAATAGTATGGCATAATTATGAAGAAAGGATAACAGAAATGTTCCAGTTCTAATAGAACATTTGCTGTGAATAGTAAGGATTTGTTTCTGTGAGCCATTCTTTAAATCTTTCAATGTCTACAATAGATATAAAAGAGCCATCAGTATAAAGGGGGGCAAAAAAAAGGCATGGTGGTATAAAACTTATGGTAAAAATAGATACTTGAATTTTAATAGTACCTTACTCAAGCTCCTTTGTTCTTGTTGAAATCACAGTTTCTCTGCTTCTTCACTAGGCTAGAATTTCCTTAACTTATTGCTTCATTAATTGTCTCCACACAAGCTTGGAAACCATAGAAAATTGCCATATCGTCATTCATATCATAATGTATTGGTTGCATAAGAAATCTGCCTTGCCCTGGATGCCACCAATGTGGAGTAAAGACTGTAAGCATTCTAAACGAAGAGACAAAACGATGTGACATGCCCATGCTTTAAGAGCTGTGTGTGTCTCTGTGTGTGTGTGCTCAGTTGCGTCTTATTCTTTTTTTAAAAAAAGATTTATTTATTTATTTATTTTGGGTGGGGGTCGGGTTGGGGAGGGAGGGGAGAAGGGCGGGCCACTTCTATTGGTCTTTCATTTCTCCATTTTCATCCGTCTTTGTTCTTTGGCTCCTGTGGGCCTCCCATCGCGGTGGCGTCTGTCGCTGCAGAGTGCCGGTTCTGGGAGCATGCGCTCCAGAGCTCCGGCTTGGTAATTGGACACATCGGTCTAGCTGCTCCGTGGCACGTGGGATCTTCCCAGGCCAGGGATCGCCCCTTGCACTGCAAGGTGGTGTCCTTACCCACTGGACCACCAGAGGAAGCCCTGTTCTTTGCAACTCCATGGCTAGCCCACAAGGCTCCTCTGTCCATGGAACTGTCCAAGCAAGAATACTGGAGTGGGTTGCCATTTGCTCCTCCAGGAGATCTTCCTGACCCAGGGATCAAACCTACATCTCTGGGGTCCCCTGCATTGGTGGGCAGATTCTTTACCACTGTGCCATCTGGGAAGCCTTCAGTTATTTAAACAAGTTTACATTTGGGAGAGGGTTCTGGACAGGAGGTACACATTTGTTAGTCATTAGCATTTAGGTGATATTTACATTTTAAGAAGCTATGAGATCAGCAGGGGGATGTGCACAGACAGAGGAGAAATGAGGACTGAAGATGGAGGCAAGGATTGCTCCACCATCTAGAGGCTGGAGAGAAGAGGAGGAAGCAGCTTAACATGGAACAGGTAGGTGGAAGCAAAACCAGGACAGGATGGTATCCTGGTGTCTTATCTTTGTGACCCCATGAGCTGTGGCCCACCAGGCTTCTCTGTCCATGGGATTCTCCAGGCAAGAATACTGGGGTGGGTTGTCCTTTGACAGTGAATCTTCCTGACCCAGGGATCAAACCCGTGTCTCTTGTGCCTCCTGAATTGGCAGGCAGATTCTTTTATCAACAGCACCACCTTTTATCTCAGCACCACAGAGAGTGGGTGAAAGTCAAATGGGAGCAGGCTCAAGAAAAAATTGGAGAAGAGGCTTTGGAAAGAGTGAGTGTTTTAGAAATCCTTCCAGAAATGACACTGTGAAGAGAAGCATAGCAATGGAGAGACAGCTAAAGAGGAAAGTAGGACAAAGTTGTTTTGTTGTTGTCATTTTGGCTTATATGATGGAAAAGATAATGTCATATCTTTTAAGTTGGCCAAAAAATCATTTGGGTTTTTCAACAAGATATTATGGAAAAACCTGAGTGAACTTTTTGACCGACCCAATATGGTTTGCTAAAAAAGATAAAATAGTGAGGGGAGAAAATATTTGATGATGCAATTAGATAAAACTGCTATGGTGTTTGGCTTTCATTTCTCCATTTTCATCCGTCTTTGTTCTTTGGCTCCTGTGGGCCTCCCATCGCGGTGGCGTCTGTCGCTGCAGAGTGCCGGTTCTGGGAGCATGCGCTCCAGAGCTCCGGCTTGGTAATTGGACACATCGGTCTAGCTGCTCCGTGGCACGTGGGATCTTCCCAGGCCAGGGATCGCCCTTGCACTGCAAGGTGGTGTCCTTACCCACTGGACCACCAGAGGAAGCCCTGTTCTTTGCAACTCCATGGCTAGCCCACAAGGCTCCTCTGTCCATGGAACTGTCCAAGCAAGAATACTGGAGTGGGTTGCCATTTGCTCCTCCAGGAGATCTTCCTGACCCAGGGATCAAACCTACATCTCTGGGGTCCCCTGCATTGGTGGGCAGATTCTTTACCACTGTGCCATCTGGGAAGCCTTCAGTTATTTAAACAAGTTTACATTTGGGAGAGGGTTCTGGACAGGAGGTACACATTTGTTAGTCATTAGCATTTAGGTGATATTTACATTTTAAGAAGCTATGAGATCAGCAGGGGGATGTGCACAGACAGAGGAGAAATGAGGACTGAAGATGGAGGCAAGGATTGCTCCACCATCTAGAGGCTGGAGAGAAGAGGAGGAAGCAGCTTAACATGGAACAGGTAGGTGGAAGCAAAACCAGGACAGGATGGTATCCTGGTGTCTTATCTTTGTGACCCCATGAGCTGTGGCCCACCAGGCTTCTCTGTCCATGGGATTCTCCAGGCAAGAATACTGGGGTGGGTTGTCCTTTGACAGTGAATCTTCCTGACCCAGGGATCAAACCCGTGTCTCTTGTGCCTCCTGAATTGGCAGGCAGATTCTTTTATCAACAGCACCACCTTTTATCTCAGCACCACAGAGAGTGGGTGAAAGTCAAATGGGAGCAGGCTCAAGAAAAAATTGGAGAAGAGGCTTTGGAAAGAGTGAGTGTTTTAGAAATCCTTCCAGAAATGACACTGTGAAGAGAAGCATAGCAATGGAGAGACAGCTAAAGAGGAAAGTAGGACAAAGTTGTTTTGTTGTTGTCATTTTGGCTTATATGATGGAAAAGATAATGTCATATCTTTTAAGTTGGCCAAAAAATCATTTGGGTTTTTCAACAAGATATTATGGAAAAACCTGAGTGAACTTTTTGACCGACCCAATATGGTTTGCTAAAAAAGATAAAATAGTGAGGGGAGAAAATATTTGATGATGCATTAGAGTATAGATAAAACTGCTGGAGTGATGTTTTTGAAAAGATTCAAGGAGATGCCATTCAGTGGACAAGTGGAAGAACTGACTAGATGGGAATTAAGGACATGCAAGGGAAGGCTTAGTGCCCCACGCTGGAGTTTCATGGTAGTGGTCTGAATTTACCTGCTGATTCTGCCATTCTTAATACCAACTCCACTGGGCTTTTGGAAGATTAAATGACCTCATACATATAAAGTGCTCAGGATAGTGCTTGGAACATAGAAAAAGTGGTTACTATTAGCAGTTGGTATTATTCTTTCATCATTTGCTAAAAGGTCACATTTTCCAAGATAATAATGAGATTTATTATCAGATTTAGTCTATTCTGGGCTAACAGGATTTACCTCTGCTTCCTCTTATCTCTGTCTAGAAGAAGAACAGGGATATTCCTAGTTACTCCCCTGGGAAAGCTTGATATCACAAGAGGTCAATGCTTGTAGTCTGATATTTCTACAAGTTCTGCAGTCAAATAGTCTACCCCTGAGCTATATCCCCTTGATATTTCTACAAGTTCTTTATTAGCCTCATTCTAGAAATGTTTACAGCTTCCCTGATAGCTCAGATGGTTAAGAATCTGCCTACAATGCAGGAGACCCAGGCTCCATCCCTGGGTCAGGACGATTTCCTGAAGAAGGAAATGGCAACGTACTCCAGTATTCTTGCCTGGAAAATCCCATGCACAGAGCCTGGTGAGCTACAGTCCATGGCGTCATAAAGAGTTGGACACAACTAAGTGGCTAACACTTTCTCAGAAATGTGTATGAACTTCAGTATACATTTAACTGCTTTTTACATAATATTATTTAATTTTCAATTACCCTTGAGATAAACAGTATTATTTTCCTCCTTCTAAAGAACCAAGGTATCTGAAAGTTAAGTACATTCACCAAGGCAACATCAGAGCTGGCTGTGAACCCAGGCAGTTAGACTTTGTTGTTGTTTAGTCCCCAAGTCATGTCTGATTCTGCAAACCTATGGACTGCAGCATGCAGGCTCCTCTGTCCTCCACTATCTTCCAGAGTTTTCTTACTACTTTCCAAATTAGTGTATATATAAGCACTTAAAATTTTCATTATGCTTTCTTGGTCCTAGGCATTCTTACCTGATTGTTCCTAAAGATAGGTAAGGATACAGAGGAAAATATTAAATTAACCAAGCCATATCTTTAGAGAAGGGAACGTATTTACTACTCATTACTAAGTGAAAGAAAAGCTCAACAATGCTATTAGGAAGAAAGAATACAGTCATAATTTTTTTTCAAAAGAATTCTATGCCAAAGAGAAGAATTGTACAAGAATTACTGGGTTATCACTTAGTATGCTGAACTAAGTCTCTTCCAGAAAGGCCTAAGGATTAATCAGTTAATCATTTGGTGACATTTAATCTAGAGCCAGAAATCTAATCAATGGCTGACCCATTATAACATTGGGGTACTGGTCTGGCTTCTTGCCTGGACTGTCAAATCTTAATTAGCAATTATCTCAGCTGGGTGACCCTTTGCCCCTGGGAAATTTCAACAAGGAATAGCTATTTTAAGTAGAAGTTTCACCTTTCGCCTCTATTACTTGTTATTAGGCAGAGTGCTTATGCAGTTTCCAATGTCTTATTGGGCCCATTTGATGGAAAGATCTGACATTAGAGTAACAGTTACTTTAATGAGGAGAAATAATGAAGCTCTCCTAAAAGGAGATAGAAGATCTGAACTTTCCTTCAGTTTCATCTCCTTTATAACTTTCTCCCCCTTTGTCATTTCTGAAATGTGGCCTTATTTAATTCTATTCATTTTAGTTCTTTCTGGACTAAACAGGAAAATAAACCCAGCCCACAGTCAAAAGGTTTTCTTTCAATTTGAATCTGAGAGATTTCTTTTTTTCTTAAGACAAAGGTAAATCCCTACTCTAATTGTTTCAGCCATAGCTTTTTTGAACCATGCTTTGGAAGATCTTCGATGCAGATTATTGCTTTGTTCCCATGTGTCCATGGGCAAGTGAATTAATCCCTTTGAGTCCATCTCAGAGGGGATGGTCAGAAAAGGCCTTTCTATAGAGATGTCATAGAGCTAGGAGCAAAAGGAGCCCACTGCATGAACGTCTAATGTAAGGACTCCCCTAGGAAAAGAAATAGCAAAGGCAAAAGCTATGAGCCATTACAAGGGTTTCCCAGGTGGTGCTAGTGGTGAAAAACAAAACAAAACAAACAAAAAACCCCACCTGCCAATGCAGGAGACATAAGAAATACAGGTTCCATCCCTGGTTGGGAAGATCCCCTGAAGTAGGAAATGGCAACCCACTCCAGTATTCTTGCCTGGGAAATGCCATGGACAAAGGAGCCAGCAAGGCTACACTGCATGGGATTGTAAAAGAGTCTGACATGACTGAGGTAACTTAGCACTCATGCACGCATGAGCCATTGTGACTGGAGTGAAGAGAGGCACATGCTAGGTCAGAGAGACAGGCAGAGACTGACCACACACGATGTGATCCTGCAGACAGGGCAAGGTTTAGGAAGATTCTGCTTTATATGAAAGGGCAGTCCATGAGAGGACTGTAAGCACTGGAGTGATAGAATCTATTTTACCTTACCCCCAAAATCTCTTTAGTTTCTGTGTCAAGACTAATTAGAAGTAAATACAAGGACAGGGCTTAGGGCAATGTCTGGCTTGTGGTAGATGACAAGTGTTAGCTGTTTTCATTGTTACTATTTTGTCATTTTTCAGGGAAAAGCATACTCCCTAGGAAGGCATGTCAGAATCTTCTAGGAGTAGGACATGGATCTCAAACCAGTAACTCCTTAACCCAAAGTTTCTAGTCAAGTTCTATAGGAAAATGCTCTTCCCATCCCCTGCCCTGACTGTCCTCTCAGGCTGGGAGGTGTCAGCAATGGCCATGTTATGTGTTGTCCATCCTAGGTATGGTGAGGGTGGAAATAATGTTGAAGATTCCCACATTTATAGCCCATCTCCTTCTACAGAACTATACTGCCATTGGGATCATAACAAATTCAGGCTTGGAATGAAGATCATTAGAGAACCCATTTCTATACTAAATGCAGAAGCATAATATTTGCAGATAAGGCACTTTTCAAGGAACTCATTATAACCTCAATTTTAAAAGCTGCACAACTGAAAGCAAGTTAAATTTTCTAACTTGTGTACTTGCTGCTGTTAATAACACCCAGACATAGCTTTGGATGACACTGAATACATGGGGAAGCATCTTGAAAAGCTTCATCTCATTTGACCTTCACAATACTGATGACTTAGGTGAAGTTAGTTCTGTGACTTCCAGTCTGGGGTAAAATGCAGCAGTATGGGAATTATGTGACACGTCCAGACCCATAGATAGTACCTAACTTGGGATCATTGCAAGTCTTAGTCTGAATTTCTCTTTATCATTCCCAATGCCTGCTGCTATCACTGCCCCTAGGTTCACTGGTGTTGTGGAGAACAAGAACATTGTAAAGTGCTGTACAGAACTGAGATTTCTAAAATGTCACAGTTGGAAAAGTACCTGTATTAATTTAACAGTATTCCAATGGGTACCTTTAGCAAATGCAAAATGTCTTAATAATATAGGAAAAGCCTGGATTTTTCTTAAAAACCAAATCTAGTTGGAATTTATTATACATCTCTCTGGCACAGGATAAAACTACTAAGGTTTGCAGGATGAACTGATCAGATTTATTTTGTCTTGATACTTTTTTGTCATTTAGTCACTAAGTCATGTCAGACTCTTTGCAACCCCACGGACTGCAACACATCATGCTTCCCTGACCTTCACTATCTTCTGGAGTTTGCTCAAACTCATATCCATTGTGTCAATGACAATCATGTCAACCTCTGTGGACCCCTTCTCCTCCTGCCTTCAATCTTTCTGAGTGTCAGGAGCTTTTCCAATGGAGCTCTTTGCATCACATGACTAAAGTACTGGAGACTTCAGCTTAAGCATCAGTCCTTCCAGTGAACATTCAGGGTTGATTTCAGCAATGGCCATGTTATGTGTTGTCCATCCTAGGTATGGTGAGGGTGGAAATAATGTTGAAGATTCCCACATTTATAGCCCATCTCCTTCTACAGAACTATACTGCCATTGGGATCATAACAAATTCAGGCTTGGAATGAAGATCATTAGAGAACCCATTTCTATACTAAATGCAGAAGCATAATATTTGCAGATAAGGCACTTTTCAAGGAACTCATTATAACCTCAATTTTAAAAGCTGCACAACTGAAAGCAAGTTAAATTTTCTAACTTGTGTACTTGCTGCTGTTAATAACACCCAGACATAGCTTTGGATGACACTGAATACATGGGGAAGCATCTTGAAAAGCTTCATCTCATTTGACCTTCACAATACTGATGACTTAGGTGAAGTTAGTTCTGTGACTTCCAGTCTGGGGTAAAATGCAGCAGTATGGGAATTATGTGACACGTCCAGACCCATAGATAGTACCTAACTTGGGATCATTGCAAGTCTTAGTCTGAATTTCTCTTTATCATTCCCAATGCCTGCTGCTATCACTGCCCCTAGGTTCACTGGTGTTGTGGAGAACAAGAACATTGTAAAGTGCTGTACAGAACTGAGATTTCTAAAATGTCACAGTTGGAAAAGTACCTGTATTAATTTAACAGTATTCCAATGGGTACCTTTAGCAAATGCAAAATGTCTTAATAATATAGGAAAAGCCTGGATTTTTCTTAAAAACCAAATCTAGTTGGAATTTATTATACATCTCTCTGGCACAGGATAAAACTACTAAGGTTTGCAGGATGAACTGATCAGATTTATTTTGTCTTGATACTTTTTTGTCATTTAGTCACTAAGTCATGTCAGACTCTTTGCAACCCCACGGACTGCAACACATCATGCTTCCCTGACCTTCACTATCTTCTGGAGTTTGCTCAAACTCATATCCATTGTGTCAATGACAATCATGTCAACCTCTGTGGACCCCTTCTCCTCCTGCCTTCAATCTTTCTGAGTGTCAGGAGCTTTTCCAATGAGTCAGCTCTTTGCATCACATGACTAAAGTACTGGAGACTTCAGCTTAAGCATCAGTCCTTCCAGTGAACATTCAGGGTTGATTTCATTTAAGATTGACTGGTTGGATCTCCTTGCCATCCAAGGGACTCTCAAATCTTCTCTAACACCACAGTTCAAATTATACAGTTCTTATTACTAAAGATTCTCCAATAAAAACAGGTGATAGGGGCTTCCCTGGTGGTCCAGTGGATAAGAACACTGCCTTGCAGTGCAAGGGGCGCCGGTTCGAGCCCTGGCCTGGGAAGATCCCACGTGCCGCGGAGCAGCTGGACCAATGTGTCCAATTACCGAGCCAGGGCTCTGGAGTGCATGTGCCCAGAGCTGGTGCTCTGCGACAACAGGGGCCACTGTGATAGGAGGCCCACACAAGCCAAAGAACAAAGATGGATGAAAATAGACAAATGAAAGACCAATAGAAGTAGCCTGCCTGATCCCCTCCCTCCCCACCCCACCCACCACAAAATAAATAAATAAATAAATCTTTAAAAATAAAATAGTGGGTCACAGATGTGTGTGTGTGTAGTATTTATTATATTGTATTGTACACAGAGGGAAGCTCACATATTTTAAGTCAACCATGTGAATAATATTTTCCAAGTGAATATACACATTCACTGAGATCAAAATTAATAATACTGAGCATATTTTCTTGTGCTTATTATCCATTTGCATGCTTTAGTGAAATTTCTTGTCTAAACTTTTCTTTTTAAAGTAATTATCTTATTCAGTTGTAGGTGTTCTTTGAATGGTATTAGCAAATAAAATCAAAATTGAAAATTTTTCTTAAAAACCAAATCTAGTTGGAATTTATTATACATCTCTCTGGCACAGGATAAAACTACTAAGGTTTGCAGGATGAACTGATCAGATTTATTTTGTCTTGATACTTTTTTGTCATTTAGTCACTAAGTCATGTCAGACTCTTTGCAACCCCACGGACTGCAACACATCATGCTTCCCTGACCTTCACTATCTTCTGGAGTTTGCTCAAACTCATATCCATTGTGTCAATGACAATCATGTCAACCTCTGTGGACCCCTTCTCCTCCTGCCTTCAATCTTTCTGAGTGTCAGGAGCTTTTCCAATGAGTCAGCTCTTTGCATCACATGACTAAAGTACTGGAGACTTCAGCTTAAGCATCAGTCCTTCCAGTGAACATTCAGGGTTGATTTCATTTAAGATTGACTGGTTGGATCTCCTTGCCATCCAAGGGACTCTCAAATCTTCTCTAACACCACAGTTCAAATTATACAGTTCTTATTACTAAAGATTCTCCAATAAAAACAGGTGATAGGGGCTTCCCTGGTGGTCCAGTGGATAAGAACACTGCCTTGCAGTGCAAGGGGCGCCGGTTCGAGCCCTGGCCTGGGAAGATCCCACGTGCCGCGGAGCAGCTGGACCAATGTGTCCAATTACCGAGCCAGGGCTCTGGAGTGCATGTGCCCAGAGCTGGTGCTCTGCGACAACAGGGGCCACTGTGATAGGAGGCCCACACAAGCCAAAGAACAAAGATGGATGAAAATAGACAAATGAAAGACCAATAGAAGTAGCCTGCCTGATCCCCTCCCTCCCCACCCCACCCACCACAAAATAAATAAATAAATAAATCTTTAAAAATAAAATAGTGGGTCACAGATGTGTGTGTGTAGTATTTATTATATTGTATTGTACACAGAGGGAAGCTCACATATTTTAAGTCAACCATGTGAATAATATTTTCCAAGTGAATATACACATTCACTGAGATCAAAATTAATAATACTGAGCATATTTTCTTGTGCTTATTATCCATTTGCATGCTTTAGTGAAATTTCTTGTCTAAACTTTTCTTTTTAAAGTAATTATCTTATTCAGTTGTAGGTGTTCTTTGTATATTCTGGACAATAGTCATTTATTAGACTTGTAATTGGGTCTCTCAGGTAGCACCAGTGGTAAAGAATCTGCCAGTGGTAAAGAATCCTGTCAGTGCAGGAAACACAGGAGACACTAGTTTGATCCCTGGGTCATGAAGATCTCTTGAAGTAGGAAATGGCAGCTCACTCTAGGCTTCTTTTAGATGGCTTATTTTTTTAATGGGAGGATAATTGCTTTACAATATTGCGCTGGTTTCTGCCATACATCAGCATGAATCAGCCATCGGCATATATATGTTCCCTCATTTCTAAACCTCCCTCCCATTTCTTCCCACCCCACTAGACTGTCAGAGAGCACTTGGTTTGAGCACTCTGTGTCATACAACAAATTCCCAATGGTTATCTAATTTTACATATGGTAATGTATCTGTTTCAGTGCTACTCTCTCAAGTCGTTCTATGCCTCTCCTTCCCTCTCTGTGTCCCCAAGTCTGTTCTCTATGTCTTTGTCCGCATTGTTGCATTGCAAATAGGTTCATCAGTACCATCTTTCATGGTTCCACATATATGCATTAGTGTATGAGATTTGTTTTTCTCTCTCTGATTTACCTCACTCTGAAGAGTGGCTCCAGGCTCATCCCCATCATTAGAACTGACTCAAATGTATTTAGTTTTGTAGGTGAGTAATATTCCATTGTATATGTATGTGTATATATATGTATACACACACTACAGCTTCTTTATCCATTCATCTGTTGATAGATATCTAGGTTGCTTTCATGTCCTAGCCATTGTAAATAGTGCTGCAAGGGCTATTGGGGTGAATGCATCTTATCGAATTATGGTTTTCTCAGGGTATATGTCTAGTTATGATTGCTGGGTCATATGGTGGTTTTATTCCTGGCTTTCTTTGTGTATAAGGAGTCTTCATACGGTTCTCCATAGTGTTTGGATCAATTTACATTTCTATCAACAGTGCAGGATTGTTGCCTTTTCTTCATACCTTCTTCAACATTTATTGTTTGTAGATTTTTGATGATGGCGATTATGACCAGTGTTAGGTGATACCTCATTGCAGTTTTGATTTTCATTTCTCTAATAATGAGTGATGTTGAACACCTTTTCATGGATTTATTAGCCATCTCTATGCCTTCTTTGGAGAAATGTCTGTATAGGCCTTCTGCCCACTTTTTGTTTGGGTTGTTTTTCTGGTGTTGAGCTGCTTGTATATTTTGGAGGTTAATTGTTTGTCAGTTGTTTCATTTGCTATTATTTTCTCCCATTTTGAGGACTGTCTCTTCAAGTTGCTTATAATTTCCTTCACCATGCAAAAGCCTTTAAGTCTAAGGAAATTCCATGGACAGAGAAGCCTGGTGGACCACAGTCCGTGAGGCTGGGCATGACTGATTACAAACGCACACACAAATTTGGTAAATAATCAGTGGCTGTTCCTGTACTCTGTACTTTTCTTTTCATATACTTGCACTCTGTGTCATACAACAAATTCCCAATGGTTATCTAATTTTACATATGGTAATGTATCTGTTTCAGTGCTACTCTCTCAAGTCGTTCTATGCCTCTCCTTCCCTCTCTGTGTCCCCAAGTCTGTTCTCTATGTCTTTGTCCGCATTGTTGCATTGCAAATAGGTTCATCAGTACCATCTTTCATGGTTCCACATATATGCATTAGTGTATGAGATTTGTTTTTCTCTCTCTGATTTACCTCACTCTGAAGAGTGGCTCCAGGCTCATCCCCATCATTAGAACTGACTCAAATGTATTTAGTTTTGTAGGTGAGTAATATTCCATTGTATATGTATGTGTATATATATGTATACACACACTACAGCTTCTTTATCCATTCATCTGTTGATAGATATCTAGGTTGCTTTCATGTCCTAGCCATTGTAAATAGTGCTGCAAGGGCTATTGGGGTGAATGCATCTTATCGAATTATGGTTTTCTCAGGGTATATGTCTAGTTATGATTGCTGGGTCATATGGTGGTTTTATTCCTGGCTTTCTTTGTGTATAAGGAGTCTTCATACGGTTCTCCATAGTGTTTGGATCAATTTACATTTCTATCAACAGTGCAGGATTGTTGCCTTTTCTTCATACCTTCTTCAACATTTATTGTTTGTAGATTTTTGATGATGGCGATTATGACCAGTGTTAGGTGATACCTCATTGCAGTTTTGATTTTCATTTCTCTAATAATGAGTGATGTTGAACACCTTTTCATGGATTTATTAGCCATCTCTATGCCTTCTTTGGAGAAATGTCTGTATAGGCCTTCTGCCCACTTTTTGTTTGGGTTGTTTTTCTGGTGTTGAGCTGCTTGTATATTTTGGAGGTTAATTGTTTGTCAGTTGTTTCATTTGCTATTATTTTCTCCCATTTTGAGGACTGTCTCTTCAAGTTGCTTATAATTTCCTTCACCATGCAAAAGCCTTTAAGTCTAAGGAAATTCCATGGACAGAGAAGCCTGGTGGACCACAGTCCGTGAGGCTGGGCATGACTGATTACAAACGCACACACAAATTTGGTAAATAATCAGTGGCTGTTCCTGTACTCTGTACTTTTCTTTTCATATACTTAATGGTCCATTTTAAAGAGCCAAAGATCTTTGTTTGAATAAAAATTGATTTTTTTCTTTAAGGCTATGCTTTTGCTGTCATAGCTAAGAAACCTTTGCCTAATCCAAGGTCACAAGGGGTTTATTTTCTTTTAGAAGTTGTATATGTGTAGCTCTCACATTTGGGCTTATAATGCATCTCAAGCTACATTTTGTGCCTAGTGTGAATTAAGGGTCTTTGTTCACTGTGTATGGATAGATTCAATTGTTCCCACACCATTTGTTGAAAAGACTGTCCTTTCCACTTTGAGTTACTTTGGCATGACCACAAATATAGGTTTTACTTCTTGACTTATTTCTATTCTTTGGATTTATATGCTATCCCTATGTTACTAATCTTGTATATATAACCTTTATGTGCTCCACTGCTCAGTCATGTCTTACTCTTTCCAGCCCAGTGGACTGTAGCCCACCAGGCTCCTCTGTCCATGGAATTTTCCAGGCAAGAATATTGGAGTGGATTGCTACTTCCTATGTATATATTATTTACCTTTACATGTAAAAGCTAAAAGCAAAACCCCATATACCCTCAGGATTCCTGATTTCTCTTACCTTTATCTCTCTGTTTATATAGGTATAGGCTTTATATAGGTACTCTGTGCTTTTAGGCGATCAATAGAGCTACAAACTCTTCTTATACGTAGAAAAATATTTTGGATCTCTAAACCAAACATCGTCATTAACTGAGTCCTCTGAGGAAATAGGCTCATCTGTCAACTCTGGACATCTTTCTAGTGTTAGTGATTGTGGCTTGGACTAGTTAGATTTGCTGACATTCAGCCGCAGAAAGCTATTTTGAAATGTGAAATCCAGTCCTAAGCCCATAATCATGTAGAATAGGAGACAGCCTACATTCTATGGTTTTGAGAGAAATCTGGATTTGGATTCCTTTACCATCTAGCCTGGAAAATTCCCAAAGGGACAGTCTTACAGGTACAATGTCAAGAGAAATGAAAGCAGAAGTAGAGGTCATTAAGGAGCACACCTTACATCCTCCATGATTTAATTTTAGCCAGGGTCATAAGAGTTGATTCCAGTGTTGCTTCTCTCCAACCTTGTCACATGTAATACTCTGTCATTGCTGATGTCTAAGTAGCCAAAGATTTGAATAAAAATTGATTTTTTCTTATGCTTTTGCTGTCATAGCTAAGAAACCTTTGCCTAATCCAAGGTCACAAGGGGTTTATTTTCTTTTAGAAGTTGTATATGTGTAGCTCTCACATTTGGGCTTATAATGCATCTCAAGCTACATTTTGTGCCTAGTGTGAATTAAGGGTCTTTGTTCACTGTGTATGGATAGATTCAATTGTTCCCACACCATTTGTTGAAAAGACTGTCCTTTCCACTTTGAGTTACTTTGGCATGACCACAAATATAGGTTTTACTTCTTGACTTATTTCTATTCTTTGGATTTATATGCTATCCCTATGTTACTAATCTTGTATATATAACCTTTATGTGCTCCACTGCTCAGTCATGTCTTACTCTTTCCAGCCCAGTGGACTGTAGCCCACCAGGCTCCTCTGTCCATGGAATTTTCCAGGCAAGAATATTGGAGTGGATTGCTACTTCCTATGTATATATTATTTACCTTTACATGTAAAAGCTAAAAGCAAAACCCCATATACCCTCAGGATTCCTGATTTCTCTTACCTTTATCTCTCTGTTTATATAGGTATAGGCTTTATATAGGTACTCTGTGCTTTTAGGCGATCAATAGAGCTACAAACTCTTCTTATACGTAGAAAAATATTTTGGATCTCTAAACCAAACATCGTCATTAACTGAGTCCTCTGAGGAAATAGGCTCATCTGTCAACTCTGGACATCTTTCTAGTGTTAGTGATTGTGGCTTGGACTAGTTAGATTTGCTGACATTCAGCCGCAGAAAGCTATTTTGAAATGTGAAATCCAGTCCTAAGCCCATAATCATGTAGAATAGGAGACAGCCTACATTCTATGGTTTTGAGAGAAATCTGGATTTGGATTCCTTTACCATCTAGCCTGGAAAATTCCCAAAGGGACAGTCTTACAGGTACAATGTCAAGAGAAATGAAAGCAGAAGTAGAGGTCATTAAGGAGCACACCTTACATCCTCCATGATTTAATTTTAGCCAGGGTCATAAGAGTTGATTCCAGTGTTGCTTCTCTCCAACCTTGTCACATGTAATACTCTGTCATTGCTGATGTCTAAGTAGTCAAAGAGAAAAACAAATTTCTCAATCATGCTTTCTTCCTTCTCTTCTCAGGACATTGTTTCCCTCTTTGCAGAGCAGTAATGTTCTTGCTCCAGTGTGAATTCTGCATCCTGCTCAAGAAGTCTTTTATAGTTTTCCCAGTCAGGATTAGTATTTATATTTCTGCCCTAATTTTTACTTTGTTGGCACAGAATTTATCCTTTTAAAATATACAATTCAGTCGTTTTTATAGTAGAGTTGTGTATCTAACACCATTATCAAATTCTAGAATGTTTTCATAACCCCCAAAGATGCTTCATACTTATCAGTGGTCATTCTCCATTCCATCTGCTTCTAAAAGCCACTAATCTACTTTCCCTCCCTGTGGATTTCCTTATTTGCTACATTTATTTAAAATGAAATCACAAAAAGGATGGACTTCTGTATCTGGCTTCCTTTACTTAGCATGCTGAACTTCTTTATCAGTTTAGTTTAGTTGCACGGTCATGTTTGACTCTGGACTGCAGCATGCCAGGCTTCCTTGTCCTTTGCTGTCTCTTGGAGTTTGATCAGATTCAGGTCCATTGAGTCAGTGATGCCATCCAACCATCTCATCCTCTTTTATCCCCTTCTATTTTTCCCAGCATCAGAGTCTTTTCTAATGAGTCATCTCTTCTCATCAGGTGGTCAAAATATTAGAGCTTCATCATTTTTTCCAATGAATATTCAGGGTTGGTTTCCACTAGGATTGATTATTTGATCTCCTTGCAGTCTAAAGTACTCTTAAGAGTCTTCTCCAACATCAGACCTTGAAGGCATCAATTCTT
Source organism: Tragulus kanchil (assembly GCA_022376925.1). Lineage (NCBI taxonomy): Eukaryota > Metazoa > Chordata > Mammalia > Artiodactyla > Tragulidae > Tragulus > Tragulus kanchil. Next base: position 7,164,742 of record JAIOJX010000004.1, read on the forward strand.
CTGTGTTCAGCCTTCTTTATGATCCAGCTCTCACATCCACACATGACTAATGGAAAAACCATAGCTTTGACTGTGTGGACCTCTGTCAGCAAAATGATATCTATTCTTTTTACTTAGCATAGATTCATCTATGTTGTACTATGAAGCAATACTTCATTCTTTTTTTTTTTTTAAAGATTTATTTATTTATTTTGGGTGGGGGTCAGGTTGGGGAGGGAGGGGAGCGGGCTGGCCACTTCTATTGGTCTTTCGTTTCTCTATTTTTATCCGTCTTTGTTCTTTGGCTCCTGTGGGCCTCCCATCGCGGTGGCATCTGTCGTTGCAGAGCACCGACTCTGGGCTCATGAGCTCCCGAGCTCCGGCTGGGTAGTTGGACACATGGGTCCAGCCGCTCCGCGACACATGGGATCTTCCCAGGCCAGGGCTCGAACTGGTGCCCCTTGCACTGCAAGGCGGTGTCCTTACCCACTGGACCACCAGGGGAAGCCCAATACTTCATTCTTTTATGTGACTGTTTAATAGTCCATTTTATCAATAACCATATTCTGTTTACCATTCATTAACTAGTAATAAATCTCAAGAGCTGTATTCACTTTTTTGGCCATTATGAATAACATTGCTTTGAACATTTAAGTACTAGATTCTGTATGGACTTTTGTTTACATTTGTTACTGAGAACCTTCCAAAATATTCTACAAAGTGAGTGCATCATTTTCATTCACACCAGCAATGTATGAACATTTTAATTTCTCCATAGTCTTATCAGATGTTTTTAAAATATTTTATGCATCCTAGTGGTGTGAAGTTATATCTCATTGTCATTTTGTTTTGAATTTCCCTGATGATTATGAGCATTTTTTCATGGTTTATTGCCCATTCATACATCTTTTCTTCCAGAGAAATATCTTTCTTTTTTAATTGAGTCATTTACAGCTATAAATTTCTTTGTAAATATTACTTTAGTTGCATCTTTAAATTTTGTATGTTGTTAGCTTGTTTACATTCATCTAGAAGTGTTTTTAAATTTGCCTTGTGATTTCTTCCTTGGCTCATTGGCTATTTATGAGCATGTGTTGCTTAATTTATACGTATTTATGAGTGCACCAAATTTGCTTCTGTTATTGATCCCCAATTTCCATCATGCTTGGAAAACATACTTTCTGTGATTTCAGTCATTTAAAATTTATTGAAAATTGTTTTGTGATCTAATATAGAGTCTGTTCTTGAGAATGTTTCAGATGAACACTTATTCTAACTGCTGTTGGCTGGAATATTCTATAGGTGTGTTTTATGTTTGGTTGGTTTATACTGTTTTCAAATTTTTTAGTTGATATTCTGTCTAGTTTTATCCATTACTTAAATTCGGATATTGAAGTCAACGCTCTGCTAGGCAGCTAACAATCCTGATTTAGCCTTCTGCTTCTGCAAAAACTCAAAGTTAGCCAGAGGTAAGGACTCAGGGTCTTCTCACGTGTATCCTGAGCATTCACATAGCCGTGAGCATGAGCACAGTCTTTTGTACATGGCCTCCTAGATACTGTGGAATGTGTCAGCTTTGTTTAAAACCCTCTTTGGACATCTCATTCCTCTGATTTCCTTTTAAGCTTTTTGGTTTAGCCTATTATTTAGCCCATCTGTTATCTGGGCCTCAGATGTGGATAGCCTCACTAGTGGACTTTTCCAGAAAATCACCAGGCAGATTCTCTGATAATGGGGTTTTGAAAGTGTTCCAGTTCCATTCTGCTCCCTTGAGTGATTGTCAGACCTTTGGTTTTCAAGGCTATGGTACTGCTGGGGAGGGTGTGCAAACAGGACAAGTGTAAATGCCATAATGCTTACCATTTGCACATAGAGTCAGCTGTCATTCTTGAATAGAGATTCTTAGGGTTTCTGTAATATTTTAGTTAATGTGAAAAATAATGAAAAATTGATTCCAACAATTTATACCAGTGTTCTTGTTGCTTTTATGGAAGAGAAGATTTTCAAACATGCTTACTCTGCTATCCTTGCTCTCTTTAGTCTACCACTTTCAATGTATCTCTTTTATCTCCTTTTCAAAAAACAGAGACTTTAGATCACTGCATGTGTCATAGAATGATAAAGTCAGATTACAACATAAAATAAACTGGAGAGAGAGGATATGGTAGTTTGTAAATTAGTTTAAAAATGAAATTATGGAAGAGTTGCAGTTATTGCTGTTCATAGAGTCCAGAGAAAGGGTGGGAGAAAAAGGAAAAGTTTGAGAACTCAAAGTTGAATCTAGGAGAAAGGTCAAGCAGGGAAAGACATTGAACCAAAGTTTTTGTAGAATGATGGGTAGTGACAGATTCATCTGACAACTGTGTCAAGGAGGAGTTAAGATATATTTGAGGCCAATAATATGACACTTGAGTAGGAGCTCTCAAGAAAAAAAGACCAAGAGTTGGAAGAGGCAATGAAAAAAAAACCAAAGAAGTCATACCTCAGGCCTCTAGTATGAGAGATGTAGAGGGAAAAGACCTGCCATGAAAAGGCTTCAGAGTAGCACTGACCTCAAGGGAAAGCCAGGTTTCTATAAGAGTAAGGAGGTGATGGACATTTTTCTTTGTTTTAGATATTTTAATAAATAATGAAGGTTTGGGGATTTCTTCTTATGCCAAGTTAAAGGAAAAGAAAGACTGTAGAATTGAAGCAAGGCTTGCTTGTTTTGTCCCTCTCTAGTTTGATAACAACTATTTTAATGGCTTCTAGTGACACAAAGGGGCATCCCTGGTGGCTCAGTGGTAAAGAACCTCCCTGCCAGGGAAGGATGAAGACATATAAAGTATGGAGAGTTTGTGGAAGGAGCTCACAGGTCACAGTGAGACGGCTACAGGCTATGCAGGGAGGAGAGGACCTGGGGTCAGCAACAGTGGTCTACATACAGGTAGGTGTACTGCCTAGAGGAAAATGAATTTCCAAGGAGTCCTTGGTTTCTCGTAGTGACAGTAGTCACAAGGTTATGCACAGGAAGGGAGTACAGTGACGGGATTTCCTAGGAGCAGTAGAGATCTAGCATTAGGCTTCACTCTTTCTGAAATCAGGAACTGGTTGAGGTATCTCTTAATGAGTGGATGACTCTTGCCCAGTGATGGTGGAGACACCCATAAATTCCCATTCCTGTGTCTGGGTTCAGCATAAGGCTTGATGACAAAATCTTTACTGACCATTACCCATTTATCAGCTGTATTTTCTCTAAACTGGTCTTGCAGTCAGTACTTCTTTTTTGTAGTCTTTGCATGTAAGACTAGAGCTTATCAACTAATTATTCAAGCTTCTGTGTCCTTACCAGACAAGCCTTAAGTAAGCAACTTTGTATGCTTACTAACCCTCACCATCTGGTCTAGGAAGTATCAACCCTTTTCTGCTATAGCATACACAACACATGGTATTCCACTGAGTGTCCCATGAGTATACCCACATCTTGATGTAGTCTCAAAAAATTTATATAACTATTTGACCATATCTTGTAAGTGCTACAATAATTGACCTATTAAATACACACCAGTGATCATTCCCCACTAAATGTTGCTGTGGCAAAGATAGTTTGTTCATGATGATTCTCAACATCCTAGCTGCAATTCCATCTCTTTCTCTCCCTGTTTAGAACTCATAGTAAGAGGGCATGATTGCAGTGATAACCATGCATCTACTCTATTGTTTAAACCATTTTCCAGTTTCAGTACTTTGCTATAAGGGAAGATTATTCAAGACCTAATTTACAATTGTTTCTGGACATTAGTGTCATGACCATACACTGAGAATTACTGTGCAAGTTAGGAGATATATCAAGGCTTGCTTGTTTTGTCCTCTCTAGTTTGATAACAACTATTTTAATGGCTTCTAGTGACACAAAGGGGCATCCCTGGTGGCTCAGTGGTAAAGAACCTCCCTGCCAGGGAAGGATGAAGACATATAAAGTATGGAGAGTTTGTGGAAGGAGCTCACAGGTCACAGTGAGACGGCTACAGGCTATGCAGGAGGAGAGGACCTGGGGTCAGCAACAGTGGTCTACATACAGGTAGGTGTACTGCCTAGAGGAAAATGAATTTCCAAGGAGTCCTTGGTTTCTCGTAGTGACAGTAGTCACAAGGTTATGCACAGGAAGGGAGTACAGTGACGGGATTTCCTAGGAGCAGTAGAGATCTAGCATTAGGCTTCACTCTTTCTGAAATCAGGAACTGGTTGAGGTATCTCTTAATGAGTGGATGACTCTTGCCCAGTGATGGTGGAGACACCCATAAATTCCCATTCCTGTGTCTGGGTTCAGCATAAGGCTTGATGACAAAATCTTTACTGACCATTACCCATTTATCAGCTGTATTTTCTCTAAACTGGTCTTGCAGTCAGTACTTCTTTTTTGTAGTCTTTGCATGTAAGACTAGAGCTTATCAACTAATTATTCAAGCTTCTGTGTCCTTACCAGACAAGCCTTAAGTAAGCAACTTTGTATGCTTACTAACCCTCACCATCTGGTCTAGGAAGTATCAACCCTTTTCTGCTATAGCATACACAACACATGGTATTCCACTGAGTGTCCCATGAGTATACCCACATCTTGATGTAGTCTCAAAAATTGATATAACTATTTGACCATATCTTGTAAGTGCTACAATAATTGACCTATTAAATACACACCAGTGATCATTCCCCACTAAATGTTGCTGTGGCAAAGATAGTTTGTTCATGATGATTCTCAACATCCTAGCTGCAATTCCATCTCTTTCTCTCCCTGTTTAGAACTCATAGTAAGAGGGGCATGATTGCAGTGATAACCATGCATCTACTCTATTGTTTAAACCATTTTCCAGTTTCAGTACTTTGCTATAAGGGAAGATTATTCAAGACCTAATTTACAATTGTTTCTGGACATTAGTGTCATGACCATACACTGAGAATTACTGTGCTTTAAAAGTTTAGGAGATATATCTGAGTGCCTACCTTTGAAGTTTTGCATTTGTGAACTGTCCTGATGTAATCAGTAATATAAATTCTTTAGGCAGTGAATTAAATATATTCCTTTTTACCTCAGAAACATCCATTGAAAATTTTTTCTTCTATTTTCACAGCTATGCAAATTCATGAGGTTTGCATTCTGGTTTCACCCCTTAAGAGCTTTATGGTATTTCATCAGGTTAAAGGACAACAGGGAAAAACCAAAAGGCCCAGCAAAGAAACCATTCTGTATGAATCAGAGGACTCCAGACACCAGAAATTTGCAGGTAGGACAGGGCTTGTCATACAGGACCTTTTAGATCTTTATGAGGATGCTGTGTTTTCTGAATTAGATGGAAAGCCATTGAAATATTTTAAGCAGAAAAGTGACATAATCTGACTGGCACATTTGTAGAATCATATGACTGATGGGTTGAGAATAGGATGCAGAGGGCTATGTGTGGAAGCAGGGAGGTACCTAGAAGGCAATTTCAATATTCCAAGTAAAATCTGATGCTGACAGAGACTAGGATGGTATCAGTGTAGGTAGTGAGTAGTACTTAGAGTGGATATATACTGAAGATGGATCCAACAGGATCTTTTGAAAGATTAGATGTGGAGTGGGAGAGAAGTATGAGTCAAAGATGCCCTCATGGTTTTACCTTGAGCAACTATAAGGAAGGAGTTTCTATCAGCAGAGGTGCGGATACTTACAGATGCCTCTGATTTGGCCACAGACTGTGTGTTGGGTGTGGGGGGATGTCACAAGGTAAGTTTGAGATGGCTATCAGACATTCAAGTGAAGACAGTAACAATATGAATATTGGAAGGATTGAATGATAAAGTCCTAGAATCATGGACAGAAGAGAGAAGTAGTCCTATGAATAAGCTGTATATTACTTTTCCTTCACCATGACAATTTTATGGAGATGAAAAGAAACCAGCAAGGGATATGTGAAGGAGTGAAGAACAAAGACAGAAGGAAACTAGGAGAGTATGTATTTTTGGAAGGCAGACATAGAAAATGCTTCAAGAGAGTAATCCAGTGTCATACACTGGACTGGACAGGTCACCATTACAGCAACCATGTTGGAAGTAAGGAGATAAAAGCCTAGGTAGAATGGGTGCAGGAGGAAATTAGAAGTGGAGACAGTAAGTGGAGATAAGTCTCTTTAAGTAGTTTTGTTATCAAGGAAAGCAGAACTATGGGGTGATAAGTGGAAGGAAAAATGAGATCAACAGAGGTATCCTACAATGAAAGAAGTGGCAACATTTGTGTATGCTGATGGGAAAAGATGAAAAAGAGAAAGGGAGCGAGAAGGGACTGGGGGAGAAGTGCAGGAGTTGTGTCCTTACCAGACAAGAGGGCATGGCATCTAGTCCTTCAGTGGTGTGGGTCACTGAGGGCTTATTTCAGGGACGAAGATTCAGACTCTGGGGCAGATTTCCTGGGGTTAAACTCAGCCTCCATGTGCCTTCACCGAATGCTTGTTTTGAGTAAATTATTGAACCTCTGGGAGGCTTGAAAGATACTGAGCATAGGGCTCAATTACATACCCTTCTGTTAAGAAAAACTCAAGCTTAACAGCTTCACTAACAAAAATAGCACAACTTTTAGCAGATTTCCTGTGTTAATTGTCTACAGCATGTTTTTCTAAAATTTGAGGTAATACTCCTCCTTCTGCCATATTTTCCAATGGTGCATGCAGATTTGTGCATTTTGTACACACTTTGCCTTCCTGACATGCACTGCTCAGGAAGGTAATTATCCCAGCAAACTAAGCTGTGTGAAAAGATAAACTGCTTAGTGGATTAAAATTGCATATTTTATATAACCCGGTGGCACAAACGTCCTCGTACTGTTTGTTCCATGAAATTGTCACAAGGTAAGTTTGAGATGGCTATCAGACATTCAAGTGAAGACAGTAACAATATGAATATTGGAAGGATTGAATGATAAAGTCCTAGAATCATGGACAGAGAGAAGTAGTCCTATGAATAAGCTGTATATTACTTTTCCTTCACCATGACAATTTTATGGAGATGAAAAGAAACCAGCAAGGGATATGTGAAGGAGTGAAGAACAAAGACAGAAGGAAACTAGGAGAGTATGTATTTTTGGAAGGCAGACATAGAAAATGCTTCAAGAGAGTAATCCAGTGTCATACACTGGACTGGACAGGTCACCATTACAGCAACCATGTTGGAAGTAAGGAGATAAAAGCCTAGGTAGAATGGGTGCAGGAGGAAATTAGAAGTGGAGACAGTAAGTGGAGATAAGTCTCTTTAAGTAGTTTTGTTATCAAGGAAAGCAGAACTATGGGGTGATAAGTGGAAGGAAAAATGAGATCAACAGAGGTATCCTACAATGAAAGAAGTGGCAACATTTGTGTATGCTGATGGGAAAAGATGAAAAAGAGAAAGGGAGCGAGAAGGGACTGGGGGAGAAGTGCAGGAGTTGTGTCCTTACCAGACAAGAGGGCATGGCATCTAGTCCTTCAGTGGTGTGGGTCACTGAGGGCTTATTTCAGGGACGAAGATTCAGACTCTGGGGCAGATTTCCTGGGGTTAAACTCAGCCTCCATGTGCCTTCACCGAATGCTTGTTTTGAGTAAATTATTGAACCTCTGGGAGGCTTGAAAGATACTGAGCATAGGGCTCAATTACATACCCTTCTGTTAAGAAAAACTCAAGCTTAACAGCTTCACTAACAAAAATAGCACAACTTTTAGCAGATTTCCTGTGTTAATTGTCTACAGCATGTTTTTCTAAAATTTGAGGTAATACTCCTCCTTCTGCCATATTTTCCAATGGTGCATGCAGATTTGTGCATTTTGTACACACTTTGCCTTCCTGACATGCACTGCTCAGGAAGGTAATTATCCCAGCAAACTAAGCTGTGTGAAAAGATAAACTGCTTAGTGGATTAAAATTGCATATTTTATATAACCCGGTGGCACAAACGTCCTCGTACTGTTTGTTCCATGTTCCATAAACCACTCCAGGACATCGATGGCTTTGAGTGTTTCCATCATCACTGTCTTTTTCTCTGGTGATAGAATCTCTCGTTCTCTATGCCCAGGGTAGAAAGGGATCTTTCTCTCTACCAGCAACATTTCTGGACCAGTGTTGAGCCAAGTAGCTTAGTGAACGAAGTCAGAACCATTTCCACTGAGGCTGCCTTTCTAACTTAGCAGCAAACCCAGTAATGTTGCTTCCTCTACACTGGTCCAGGAAGTTTTGCAATTGAAATGGGAAAATCACTCCAGGAGCAAGGTGCTAATTGTCTATATGATTGTTAGACAGAATAAGTCCATTTTCTCCTCAGTGAGGCAAAAGATATTGCAGTTAGAAAGGAAGAACAATGTATGTAATTAAGTCACAAAAGTTCTAAAGCTTGTTCTCAGGGATTTTTTACTAAGACAGTATGCATTCCTCACTTCCAAAATGAGATTTTCCACTTCCTGAACACTATGGATGGACAAGGGACTTAACAATTCCTTTCATTTTAAGGTTCTATATTCTACACTTTTGATAGGTGTGTTATTTCCCCTCCAGAGTCCATGACTTAGCCTGACTCTAGTAGCCTCAGGAATACCTGAAGGACATTCCTCATGATTTCACATCTTTACCCTTTCTGTTGACTTGTGGTTGTTCTATTTCCTTGCTTTCTTGTTTATTGCACTTTAGAACTGACAGGTGTAGACACATCATAGGTACTCTCAATAATTACTGCCAAAATCTAAAAGGTGGTGACACAACCATTTTATTAAATCCAATACCTATAAAAGCCCACAACTCCACTCTGAGTTAACATATCAATTCCCTTCTATCTAGATCATGACATTAATCTCCATGAGCACAGAGCAACCATGCCCCTATACTCTGAGCCTGGAACATCACTGGCACCAAGCAAGTAATGATTGACCAACTGATTTTTTGAAATGCTGTGTAGAGAGTAGAATGTACAAATGGGAGGGAGGAATCCACAAGAGTGTTAACAGGTAAGAGCATATATCCAGACTTTGTGAATGTGTTTATATTCCAAACATGTGATCAGCACTGTCTAAAAGTACTGAGCCTTTACTTTTGCAGAGGACTTTCTTATCCTCTCACATTATCTCTAAATCATACATTTAACACTTTCACATATTCAACACTGAGCTCCATAAAACAAATATTCACAAACTCATATAGCACAGGGAAGAGGCCATCCAAGATCACTCCAGATTGGAAAGCTGACTGGAAAAGTGATGATGTTGGGGCCTGGTTTGTTGGCACTGGAAATGGTGCTCCCTTGGCTGCCAGGAAAACTTCATAGGTAGAAAAGGGAACTGGATTGTCGTGTCCTGTACTAGACAGAAGAGTAAAGTGGTGAAATTCACAAGAACATAAATCTACAGAAATAGAAGATTGCTTTATAATATAGTGAATTATTCCAAGAAAGTGTTCAAACAAGTTCTAGGCAACAATACTGGAGAAAAAAATTGGAATTTGGGAGTGATCATTTAAGAATTTTAAGATTCCTTTCAATTTAAAAGGCCAAGTGCTGAAGACATATGCACATGAATCAATGAAATAGTAAGTATTAGTAAGTTCTTTTTATGCTCCAGAAGTTATACTAGCCCTTTAAATTCATTCACACCATATTCATTATGGCCTTATGTTTTCATTGTTATTCAGTTGTTAAATCCTGTCCAATTTTTTGAGACCCATAGTCTACAGATAGATAGGCCTCCCTGTCCTTCACCATGGAGTTGTTTTTATACCCCTTTTAAAGATGTGGTAACTAAGTATCAGAGCTGAGATTCAAAACCAAACATCTGACTCTAGAGTTAACTACCACACTTACCCCTTTGGCCTATGAAAGACAAGGGCCTGTTATACAGAGAAAAACAAATATCGGTACTAATGCATATATATGAAATCTAGAGAAAAGTACTGAGGTGCCTATTTGCACAGTAGAAATAGAGATGCAGACATAGAAAACAGACTTGGCAGGGGGAACCGTTGGGGTAGGAGATTGCGTACAACTGACATATATACACTGCCATGTGTAAAATAGTTAGCTAGTGGGAAGCTGCTGTGTAACAGAGGGAGCTCAGCCTGGTGCTCTGTAAAGACCTGGATGGGTTAGAGGGAAGGGTGGGAGGGAAGCTCTAGAGGGACAGGACATATGTATACTTATGACTGCTTCACATTGTATGACAGAATCCAAGACAACATTGTAAAGCAATTATCCTCCAGTTGAAAATAAAGACAATAGACTACTAGTGAAGTTCTTATTTTTATGTTCCAACACTCCAAAGGCTTCTCTGAGTGTGGATACTTAGCTGATACATGGAGAGGAGAAGACAGTTGTACACTAGGGGTAAAAGCTTTCTAAGATGGGGGACATAACTTGACTCTGAATGAGTGGTAGGGTCTGCTTCTAAAGACTCAGGAGAACACTGTCAAGGGAACCAGCTGAGCAAGAAGGAAAGGAGAATTCATAATAAGGTCAGAGTTGGAGGCTGTGTTCAGGACACACAGGCTGTGCTTGAGGACTTGGAGTATAGTGGAAGTATAGTGGAAAGGTCTGTAACAGGGAAGGATGCATATCATAACCTACTTTATAGATGACAGAAAAACCCCAGGAAAGGGAATACATTTACTAGGGCTCTTAACAGGCTGTTATGAGAGTCAAAGCAAGAGTGAGGACATATCTATCCTTGTTGTAAGCCACTGTGATGTGTGTGTGCTGGGGCCAGGAGATATTTGTTATTATGTCATAACCAAGCAAAGCCTCCTCAAGTGGCTCAGTGGTAAAGAACACATCTACCAATGCAGGAGACTCGGCTTTATCTCTGGGTCAGGAAGATTCCCTGAAGGAGGAAATGGCAGCCTGCTCCAGTATATTGCATGGAAAATTCCTTGGATAGAGGAGCCTGGGGGTTGCAAAGAGTCGGACACAGATGAGCACACATGCACCAATTAAAACCTGAGTTGTACTCTCCAAGTTACAGACGATCTGTGAGGAGGGATAGAAAAGTTTGACACTGGCTAAAAAGGAATAGCATTTGTAAAGACTCTGAGAAGGTAAGAGGCATTATCATATATTGTGGATCTCAAACGGCTGAAGTTTGGCAGGGGAACCGTTGGGGTAGGAGATTGCGTACAACTGACATATATACACTGCCATGTGTAAAATAGTTAGCTAGTGGGAAGCTGCTGTGTAACAGAGGGAGCTCAGCCTGGTGCTCTGTAAAGACCTGGATGGGTTAGAGGGAAGGGTGGGAGGGAAGCTCTAGAGGGACAGGACATATGTATACTTATGACTGCTTCACATTGTATGACAGAATCCAAGACAACATTGTAAAGCAATTATCCTCCAGTTGAAAATAAAGACAATAGACTACTAGTGAAGTTCTTATTTTTATGTTCCAACACTCCAAAGGCTTCTCTGAGTGTGGATACTTAGCTGATACATGGAGAGGAGAAGACAGTTGTACACTAGGGGTAAAAGCTTTCTAAGATGGGGGACATAACTTGACTCTGAATGAGTGGTAGGGTCTGCTTCTAAAGACTCAGGAGAACACTGTCAAGGGAACCAGCTGAGCAAGAAGGAAAGGAGAATTCATAATAAGGTCAGAGTTGGAGGCTGTGTTCAGGACACACAGGCTGTGCTTGAGGACTTGGAGTATAGTGGAAGTATAGTGGAAAGGTCTGTAACAGGGAAGGATGCATATCATAACCTACTTTATAGATGACAGAAAAACCCCAGGAAAGGGAATACATTTACTAGGGCTCTTAACAGGCTGTTATGAGAGTCAAAGCAAGAGTGAGGACATATCTATCCTTGTTGTAAGCCACTGTGATGTGTGTGTGCTGGGGCCAGGAGATATTTGTTATTATGTCATAACCAAGCAAAGCCTCCTCAAGTGGCTCAGTGGTAAAGAACACATCTACCAATGCAGGAGACTCGGCTTTATCTCTGGGTCAGGAAGATTCCCTGAAGGAGGAAATGGCAGCCTGCTCCAGTATATTGCATGGAAAATTCCTTGGATAGAGGAGCCTGGGGGTTGCAAAGAGTCGGACACAGATGAGCACACATGCACCAATTAAAACCTGAGTTGTACTCTCCAAGTTACAGACGATCTGTGAGGAGGGATAGAAAAGTTTGACACTGGCTAAAAAGGAATAGCATTTGTAAAGACTCTGAGAAGGTAAGAGGCATTATCATATATTGTGGATCTCAAACGGCTGAAGTTTTCGAGTCAAAGGAGAGATTGGCACAAGAGAAAAATGAAGAATTTGTCTGTATCCAGATTCTAAAGGGTATTGAAGGTATTTTAATAATTTCAGACTTAATGCTAAAGGCGTTAGGAAGCCAACATTCAATGAGATAATTAATAGATTTACTTCATAAGCTGTTAAGCATTAACAGATATTTTTTTACATTAGAAAAGAAACTTTTTTTTACCCTAAAACATTGAAAGTTTCAGTCATCATAACTCTCTAATCCTAATTTGTCTAGCATAAGAAGTCTTCTCCTAGATAAGCACCATATTGTTACCCCATGTAAGCAAATTGACAATACTTAAATAATGTTTGAAAAAAAAAGTGCTGTAATACTTTAGGGGAGTAAACAAAAAGCTCAGTGAGCCTCATAGAAAAAAAAGCCCCTAATATAACAAAGGCTTTGTTTTAAAGGACTATTAATTTGATAAGAAACCCTTTCATTTAATCTAAGCACAGAGCTCTGACTCTAGGCTTCACAGAAATCACAGTTTTAAAACCCTCATTCTTGGTGAGGAGATATGTCACAAACTATTGATTTGCCATTTACAGAGATGGGACTAGGAATGATATTAATATTCCTAGCTCAACAGCATCATCTCTGTACCACTGAGACAGCTTGGGGAATCTCCCTTTTTTCCAAGGGGAACAAGGGAATCAACATAGGGCAAGTTCTACCAAGAATAACTGCCTCTCCAGCTAATCCATTATTAATGTATCAGTCTGAAGGGCAGCCCTCCATTGACATGTTTCATTTCTGTCAACTTTCTGAAGGGCTTCAGATAGCATCGTTTATTTCTAGGCATCCATCATACCTCTATAACAAGTGGCTAGAACCAGACATAATTTAGGGTCCTGGACCTAGTCATGAGGCACTGTTGAAAGCTCATATTTCATCCATGGGCCCAATGGGAATATTGTGTATGACAGTGTAATACAGCTGCAGGATCACAGCAATTTATTTTGACACTCCTGCACCAATGCCTCTCTTTCACTTCCCTAAATACCAGAGCAAGATATGTTTTCTTGAGCCCTAAGAAGGGCCCATGGTACAGGAGAGAGAAGAAAACAACAATCAACCATTGCTATTTTCCTTACAACTTTCAGTAACTGTCAGTTAAATATAATAATGGATCAATTAATAGCTAAAGGCGTTAGGAAGCCAACATTCAATGAGATAATTAATAGATTTACTTCATAAGCTGTTAAGCATTAACAGATATTTTTTTACATTAGAAAAGAAACTTTTTTTTACCCTAAAACATTGAAAGTTTCAGTCATCATAACTCTCTAATCCTAATTTGTCTAGCATAAGAAGTCTTCTCCTAGATAAGCACCATATTGTTACCCCATGTAAGCAAATTGACAATACTTAAATAATGTTTGAAAAAAAAAGTGCTGTAATACTTTAGGAGAGTAAACAAAAGCTCAGTGAGCCTCATAGAAAAAAGCCCTAATATAACAAAGGCTTTGTTTTAAAGGACTATTAATTTGATAAGAAACCCTTTCATTTAATCTAAGCACAGAGCTCTGACTCTAGGCTTCACAGAAATCACAGTTTTAAAACCCTCATTCTTGGTGAGGAGATATGTCACAAACTATTGATTTGCCATTTACAGAGATGGGACTAGGAATGATATTAATATTCCTAGCTCAACAGCATCATCTCTGTACCACTGAGACAGCTTGGGGAATCTCCCTTTTTTCCAAGGGCAACAAGGGAATCAACATAGGGCAAGTTCTACCAAGAATAACTGCCTCTCCAGCTAATCCATTATTAATGTATCAGTCTGAAGGGCAGCCCTCCATTGACATGTTTCATTTCTGTCAACTTTCTGAAGGGCTTCAGATAGCATCGTTTATTTCTAGGCATCCATCATACCTCTATAACAAGTGGCTAGAACCAGACATAATTTAGGGTCCTGGACCTAGTCATGAGGCACTGTTGAAAGCTCATATTTCATCCATGGGCCCAATGGGAATATTGTGTATGACAGTGTAATACAGCTGCAGGATCACAGCAATTTATTTTGACACTCCTGCACCAATGCCTCTCTTTCACTTCCCTAAATACCAGAGCAAGATATGTTTTCTTGAGCCCTAAGAAGGGCCCATGGTACAGGAGAGAGAAGAAAACAACAATCAACCATTGCTATTTTACTTACAAATTTCAGTAACTGTCAGTTAAATATAATAATGGATCAATAAATGATATGCATTTCAAAATATACACTGAGTTAGAGTTTTTCTATCTTCTAGTAGCCCAGATAATATATTCAAAACAACTTAATCAGAAATTTAAACCCCCCATTATGTCTCCTTATGTTCTATTTCTATTCATTCACTTCTTCTGAACTCAGGACTTAACATTTCTTACTCCTCATAGAACAACTGCTTGCACCTGTGCTGGAAGATTAATTGGACATCTTACTCCTCATAGAACAACTGCTTGTACCTGTGCTGGAAGATTAATTGGACATCTGAATCCAATGAGCATCACATTCAGTATGCCACTATTTGGTTTTGAGTTCAATAATTGGTGGTCTCCCACCACACCAATTTCAGGACCAGTGCAGAAAAAAACAGGAACAGGACTAGGCCCAAAGTAATAGCAGATTCCTGATAAAGTTGGATAACAGAAGGAGTCCGGTTCTGATTGCAAAGCACAATTTCTGATCCCCTCATATATCCCCTGGATTGTAACCTACCAGGCTCCTCTGCCCATAGGATTTTCCAGTCAAGAATACTGGAGTGAGTTGTCATTCCTTTCTCCGGGGGCTCTTTCCAAACCAGGAATCAAACCCAGGCCACCTTAATTGAATGCAGATTCTTTACCATATGAGCAACAAGAAAATCCTCTTCTTTCCTTCCTTCTACCAAATCCCAGCAAACAACCAAATTTCACCAAATTCTCCAAAAATTCCATGTTCCTGCCTTTTCTGCCACCAAATCGAACCAAATAACAAATTTAAAGGGAACCAGACATAATTTAGGGTCCTGGACCTAGTCATGAGGCACTGTTGAAAGCTCATATTTCATCCATGGGCCCAATGGGAATATTGTGTATGACAGTGTAATACAGCTGCAGGATCACAGCAATTTATTTTGACACTCCTGCACCAATGCCCTCTCTTTCACTTCCCTAAATACCAGAGCAAGATATGTTTTCTTGAGCCCTAAGAAGGGCCCATGGTACAGGAGAGAGAAGAAAACAACAATCAACCATTGCTATTTTACTTACAAATTTCAGTAAC
This sequence comes from Tragulus kanchil, assembly GCA_022376925.1. NCBI lineage: Eukaryota > Metazoa > Chordata > Mammalia > Artiodactyla > Tragulidae > Tragulus > Tragulus kanchil. The sequence goes on from JAIOJX010000004.1 coordinate 7,180,227, forward strand.
TGTCAGTTAAATATAATAATGGATCAATAAATGATATGCATTTCAAAATATACACTGAGTTAGAGTTTTTCTATCTTCTAGTAGCCCAGATAATATATTCAAAACAACTTAATCAGAAATTTAAACCCCCCATTATGTCTCCTTATGTTCTATTTCTATTCATTCACTTCTTCTGAACTCAGGACTTAACATTTCTTACTCCTCATAGAACAACTGCTTGCACCTGTGCTGGAAGATTAATTGGACATCTTACTCCTCATAGAACAACTGCTTGTACCTGTGCTGGAAGATTAATTGGACATCTGAATCCAATGAGCATCACATTCAGTATGCCACTATTTGGTTTTGAGTTCAATAATTGGTGGTCTCCCACCACACCAATTTCAGGACCAGTGCAGAAAAAAACAGGAACAGGACTAGGCCCAAAGTAATAGCAGATTCCTGATAAAGTTGGATAACAGAAGGAGTCCCGGTTCTGATTGCAAAGCACAATTTCTGATCCCCTCATATATCCCCTGGATTGTAACCTACCAGGCTCCTCTGCCCATAGGATTTTCCAGTCAAGAATACTGGAGTGAGTTGTCATTCCTTTCTCCGGGGGCTCTTTCCAAACCAGGAATCAAACCCAGGCCACCTTAATTGAATGCAGATTCTTTACCATATGAGCAACAAGAAAATCCTCTTCTTTCCTTCCTTCTACCAAATCCCAGCAAACAACCAAATTTCACCAAATTCTCCAAAAATTCCATGTTCCTGCCTTTTCTGCCACCAAATCGAACCAAATAACAAATGTAACCAAATTTTACCAAAAATTCCACCCTTCCTGCTTCCCCTCCACCAAACTTCACCAAACTTCACCAAATTCCACCAGAGCTCCACCCTTCCTACTTCCCCTCTACCAATTTTTAACCATATTTCACCAAACTTTGCCAAATTTTAGCCAGATTTCACCAAATTTTGCCCCAAATCCCACACTTCCTACTTCCCCTCTACCAATTTTTAACCAGATTTCACCAAACTTTGCCAAATTTCACCAAACTTTGCCAAATTCTACCAAAAATTCCACCCTTCCTACTTCTCTACCAATTTTAACCAGATTTCACCAAACTGTACCAAACTTTGCCAAATTCTACCAAAAATTCCATGCTTCCTACTTCCCCCTACCAATTTTTACCAGATCTCACCAAACTTTGCCAAATTTAACCAAATTTTGCCAAATTCTACCAATAACTCCACCCTGCCTTCTTCTCTTCCACCAAATTTCACCAGATTTTACCAAATATCACCAAACGCTACCAAAACTTTTGCCCTCCTGCTTCCCCTCCACCAAATTCTTCCTGACTTCACCAAATTTTATGAAAATTTTCCAATCTGCATAAAAATTACACCTTTCCTAGTTTTCTCCCACCAAATTTCACCAAAGTCTGCCAAATTTTGCCAAATTTCACCAAATTCTACAAAATATGCCATGCTTCCCACTTCCCCTCTACCAATTTTTGCCAAGTTTCACCAAATTCTACAAAAAAGTCAACCCTTCCTACTTTCCCACCACATTTTGCCAATTTCACCAAATCCCACAAAACTCTACAAAAAATTCAACCCTTCCTAATTCCCCTCCACTAAGTTTTACCCCACTCTATGAAATTTCACCAAACATTATCAAACTCTACGAAAAATTCCACCTTTCCTATTCCTTCCACCAAATTTTGCCAAACTCTGAAAAATCCCACCCTCCCTACTTCCCTCCACCAAATGCTGCCAGATTTTACCAAACTCCACCACAATTCCACCCTTCCTAATTTTCTCTCCACCAATTTTGCCAAACTTCACTAATTTTTATCAACCACCAAATTCTACCAAAAATTCCACCCTTCCTCCTCCCCCCACCAAATTCTATTGGATTTCACCAAATTTCACCAAAGTCCACCAAAATTTGCCTAACATCACCAAATTCTATCAAAAAGCCACCATTTGTACTTCTCCTTCATCAAATTTCACCAAACTCTATGAACAGTTCCACACTTCCTACTTCCCCTTCACCAAATTTCACTAGATCTCACCAAATTTCACCAAAAATTCCATCCATTCCACTTTCCCTCTACCAAATTTCACCAAACTTCACCAAGTCTCACCAGAGTCTACCAAAATTCTTGAACCAACCAATGGAGAACCCAGGCACTTTGTTCTGACTTTGCAGGTTTTAAATCAGAATTTGTAATTTCTTACTGTGCTGATAATAAGGCACAAACAACAACAATAAAATACTTATCTGTTATTGGCCAGATACCAGACACTGTGATTGTCTGATCTCTCTCTTGCTCCCCATTTTTCCCTCTAATGCTTATTCCCTCATTTTTTTTTTTTTCCTGATAGAAAAGTTGTATTGTATTGTTTCTGTTTTAGTAAATCAGTAAGGAGCATTCTTTGACACTAGTTATGATCATCACCTGAAATCTTTGTAAATATAATGTATGGAGTCATGCAAGAGGTTTCCTGAGGTAGTGGGATTAATACCTGGGACTGAGAAATAGAAGAAATAGAATTCAGATATTTGACAAATCTTGACCAGCCCAATGAAGAAATGTAGCACAAAGGGGTGAACCACATTGAGAAGACATAGTCAGACCCTAGTCAGATCCTAGTATCATGCTCAGCTATTGGCTTGAGTTGCTAGGAAGGAATTTGATCTCAGCTGTAAAAATTAGATGAGTCACAAAGGAACTAATGACTAGAGGTAATAAGCTATCTGTATATATATATTTCTTTTTTGTAGATGAACAGAAAATTCTTTATTTTAGACTGATACAAGTGATATACCCCATGGACGAGTCATGGAATTCTCCAGGATATCATCCCAACCCAGAGATCAAACCCAGGTATCCTACATTGCAGGCAGATCCTTTATCAGGGACACCATCTGTTAGACTAATCCAAGTCATATACCTCCATGGTGTCATACTGTCCATGAGATCTTAATTAATCCAGATAGGCTTATGTCATTGTACTTGGCTGATCCCAAAGGTACTGCTTCATAGATTCATAGAGTATCATAACTAGAAGGACCCTGGAACCCAGTCACCTGTCAATTCTAAAACATGTTTATTGTTGCCCCAGGTCTTTCTTAATGATGCCTTGAGGATCATTGTGGAAATCAGAAGATAAGAAGGAGTAGCTCTGGATCCTGTAGGCCTCCTCCTAAGCATAGTGGTGTCACACTTTTATGCAAGAGATAATGGCTTTCATGTAACCTTTCATTAAAAGTAACCTCTGCTATTGAGAAGTCTAACTTTAAAAAGTTGAAAGACCATTGATATTATCCAACAGCTAACCTCTTGAGTAGTGAGGAAATCTCAGGGATTTATAACTGATCAGAGATGAATAGTTTTATAGAAGGCACTAGGAACTACACATTAACCAAAGGCATTGCTATCTATGTCATAGCCCAACACCTAAGGAGAGTCTCAGAAGAGTGACACTAGGGACCACTAGGTGGAGTAAGGGGAAGGGTGTTTGCAAGGTCATATGATAACCAGAAGCAGGCGTAGGACCAGTGCCAGTGCCAGGTCTTCAGACTCCCTAGGCAGTGTTCTTTTCACTCTGCCTGATTGAGCTAGACCCAGCCAAGACAGAGGAAGCACAGCAGCTACTACTGAGAAATATGAATAATAGTAAATGCTAAAAGAAAACAAATTTTTTTGACATAGTAAAAGGACCCTAGTCAGATCTAGTATCATGCTCAGCTATTGGCTTGAGTTGCTAGGAAGGAATTTGATCTCAGCTGTAAAAATTAGATGAGTCACAAAGGAACTAATGACTAGAGGTAATAAGCTATCTGTATATATATATTTCTTTTTTGTAGATGAACAGAAAATTCTTTATTTTAGACTGATACAAGTGATATACCCCATGGACGAGTCATGGAATTCTCCAGGATATCATCCCAACCCAGAGATCAAACCCAGGTATCCTACATTGCAGGCAGATCCTTTATCAGGGACACCATCTGTTAGACTAATCCAAGTCATATACCTCCATGGTGTCATACTGTCCATGAGATCTTAATTAATCCAGATAGGCTTATGTCATTGTACTTGGCTGATCCCAAAGGTACTGCTTCATAGATTCATAGAGTATCATAACTAGAAGGACCCTGGAACCCAGTCACCTGTCAATTCTAAAACATGTTTATTGTTGCCCCAGGTCTTTCTTAATGATGCCTTGAGGATCATTGTGGAAATCAGAAGATAAGAAGGAGTAGCTCTGGATCCTGTAGGCCTCCTCCTAAGCATAGTGGTGTCACACTTTTATGCAAGAGATAATGGCTTTCATGTAACCTTTCATTAAAAGTAACCTCTGCTATTGAGAAGTCTAACTTTAAAAAGTTGAAAGACCATTGATATTATCCAACAGCTAACCTCTTGAGTAGTGAGGAAATCTCAGGGATTTATAACTGATCAGAGATGAATAGTTTTATAGAAGGCACTAGGAACTACACATTAACCAAAGGCATTGCTATCTATGTCATAGCCCAACACCTAAGGAGAGTCTCAGAAGAGTGACACTAGGGACCACTAGGTGGAGTAAGGGGAAGGGTGTTTGCAAGGTCATATGATAACCAGAAGCAGGCGTAGGACCAGTGCCAGTGCCAGGTCTTCAGACTCCCTAGGCAGTGTTCTTTTCACTCTGCCTGATTGAGCTAGACCCAGCCAAGACAGAGGAAGCACAGCAGCTACTACTGAGAAATATGAAATAATAGTAATGATGCTAAAAGATCATTTTTAGCATCAACATCAAAAAGTTTTCCTTTCTTTTATAGAAAACCTTCTGCAGAGCCCCAATACAATGAGTTACTGTGATCACCACAGGGTCTGGGGGGTTTGTTGGAGTCAGAGGCATCTCACACTATTTGACCTTTCTCTTTCTCTTTTGACCAAGTGACAGTATTTCCTCTGTAGAACTCTAGACCTCAAAATGACCTGATTTTAAATGAGGGATGTGCCAGAACAGAATGGCACAGCCACTTCTAGTGTTACATGTGTGTGTTGTCAAATGAGTGATCTCACATCATTCCAGCCAAGATATAACAGTGCCCCTGAAGGAAACTTTAATTCTTAAAAATCAGAGAGTATAGAAATAGAAAACTGGGGGGGAGGACATGTGTATATACCTATGGAGGATTCTGGTTGATGTGTGGCAGGCAAAAACAAAACTCTGTAAAAAGAAAATGAAATAAAAAGAAATGGAAAACTGTAGGCTTTGAATGTCATCTCTCTGGTGCTATAAATTCGAATCTGACAGCAGTCACTGACTTGAAAATATCCAGGGGGCTCAGGCCAAGCTTAGGAAATTTATTTCAACACATAAACTAATATGAAGGGAAACCTGCTATCATGCTGGAACACTTGATCTGCAAATCATTCAACAGACCAAGCAATTTACACGTGTCAACCCCTTTCGTCTTCTTGGAACTGATAATAGGCTCTCCACTCACGAAGGTGGCAAGAGGTGCCATTTTGATAATAGGTCACGAATGGTTAAAACCATATATATCCAACAGCTAACCTCTTGAGTAGTGAGGAAATCTCAGGGATTTATAACTGATCAGAGATGAATAGTTTTATAGAAGGCACTAGGAACTACACATTAACCAAAGGCATTGCTATCTATGTCATAGCCCAACACCTAAGGAGAGTCTCAGAAGAGTGACACTAGGGACCACTAGGTGGAGTAAGGGGAAGGGTGTTTGCAAGGTCATATGATAACCAGAAGCAGGCGTAGGACCAGTGCCAGTGCCAGGTCTTCAGACTCCCTAGGCAGTGTTCTTTTCACTCTGCCTGATTGAGCTAGACCCAGCCAAGACAGAGGAAGCACAGCAGCTACTACTGAGAAATATGAAATAATAGTAATGATGCTAAAAGATCATTTTTAGCATCAACATCAAAAAGTTTTCCTTTCTTTTATAGAAAACCTTCTGCAGAGCCCCAATACAATGAGTTACTGTGATCACCACAGGGTCTGGGGGTTAGTTGGAGTCAGAGGCATCTCACACTATTTGACCTTTCTCTTTCTCTTTTGACCAAGTGACAGTATTTCCTCTGTAGAACTCTAGACCTCAAAATGACCTGATTTTAAATGAGGGATGTGCCAGAACAGAATGGCACAGCCACTTCTAGTGTTACATGTGTGTGTTGTCAAATGAGTGATCTCACATCATTCCAGCCAAGATATAACAGTGCCCCTGAAGGAAACTTTAATTCTTAAAAATCAGAGAGTATAGAAATAGAAAACTGGGGGGGAGGACATGTGTATATACCTATGGAGGATTCTGGTTGATGTGTGGCAGGCAAAAACAAAACTCTGTAAAAAGAAAATGAAATAAAAAGAAATGGAAAACTGTAGGCTTTGAATGTCATCTCTCTGGTGCTATAAATTCGAATCTGACAGCAGTCACTGACTTGAAAATATCCAGGGGGCTCAGGCCAAGCTTAGGAAATTTATTTCAACACATAAACTAATATGAAGGGAAACCTGCTATCATGCTGGAACACTTGATCTGCAAATCATTCAACAGACCAAGCAATTTACACGTGTCAACCCCTTTCGTCTTCTTGGAACTGATAATAGGCTCTCCACTCACGAAGGTGGCAAGAGGTGCCAGGTTTTGGAATGAATTAGATTGCCTGCTGAAATGTATATTACGTTTTGAATTCCCTTACTGTGTAGAGAGGATTTAAATTCCATTCTCTCGATCTTACTAATTCGGTAGGTGGCTGACCATTCTTCCAAAATGAGTCCCTTTTCAGAGAATAGTGTTACAGAGTCCAGGAAACTGTAAAAGCACTCAGCAGGCCACTATGAGGCTTCTGCTTCCCTGAGTTTTTCATTGATTGCTCACTCCTCTGCTCCACGTGACCACCCCCAACCTGTTCCTGACATCAGGCTGACACCATCTCACCCTGGCCCGTCAACTGCTCCAAAGAGATGCTCTGAAAAATTGCATTTGGAGCTGCTCAGTCTCATGAGTCAGAAAACCTGATTAGATTTCCATGCCTTCCAAATACAATCCCGCATACAGTCGGTCAAGCAGTTCACTGGGCCCTTTCAATCAGTCATTTCACATAGAAGTTCCTGGGGCCCTGGGCAGTGGAAACCTTCCAGAAAGGAGACATAGGAAATTCTCTCTAGAAGCAGCCAAGGATTTGTGGGCCCCACTTTCATCAGATGTGTGGCTGAGGAGAAAGCAAGTTCGATTTTAGAGTACTTCAGTTTACAAGGCACATTCCTATGCCTTGTTTCATTTGAGGTCCTAAATAAATCTATGAGGTAAGACTAAATAGATATCTTCTAACACCCATTTTTTAGTTTTTCAATATTGTGTTCCCATAGATAGTCTTCCACTCAGTTCTGTGCAGTAATTGGCAAGGCTGAGACTCAAAGCAGGGATTTGGCAATTCCAGACCCTGTGCTACTTACATTTCCCTGGATGATGCTCACACACACCAACTTCACCAAAACCAGAGGCTAACACTCAGTGAAGTACTATCTGCCAGGTGCTCTGCACAATGCTGTTCCTACACTGTCATTACATACACACTCTGAGGTGGGTACCAACTTATCCCTGTTCAGCACAGGGAGGCTTAGAGAGTGTAACTTGACTATTACCCTGTCTTCAGTTTATCCCAGTTTCAAAATATGATGCTAACCTGTCCCTATCTATTGAGCCTTACCTTCAGAAAATTAACTTGATTCACACAAGTGGTTTTTCATTTCTATCCCTAAATATTGCATAACTGTGGGAGGGTCTCAAGTACCACAGATTCAGCAACCCCTAAAGTGATAGTTCCTTAAAATGTTGGAGTGATGGTAAAGGGTAATTATGAAAATATGGTTATAATTCCACTTCAGTTAACCATCAATAAATGTTAGTAAGAATACAGGATTTATTCTATATTCAGGAAGATACTATTCTTATTATTTTATCCCTTCCTCCACATCCAACCCCTACTCGCCTCCCCACAGTTAACCTAGGTAATAATGTTACCAACTTCAAAGGAAGTTAGACTCTTAGGAGGAAAGAGCACATGGATTGTTGTGTTTGCATGTCCCTTTGATGTGGGTGCAGCACAGTGGAATCCTATTGTGTCTACTACTTGAGAAATCCTTTTCTTTTGGATGTTGGAGGGCAAGGTGAGAGAAGGCTAAGAAAGAAGAGCAGAGAAGCAATTTGGGAAGAAGATAAAGGGAAAGATAACTGTTTAAGGTTCTTGGAGCTCTTGGTTGGTATTTTTTGGGTGAGAGGAGGGTGGAATCCCGGAGGAAGCACATCTGACAACTGGTAACAAACTGAGTTGGCCATGCAAACTATCACCATCAGGTGTTTTTTTTTTTTTTTTTCGTTCTGGAAAGTAGAGAAAGAAGGAAATTGAGGAAATGACTGTCATTATTTATAACACTTTTTCTATGAGGAAGTTTCTTTAAGGAAGAGGAGGCTTCTCTGCCTGTGGATGTCCTCCTTTTCCCACCATTCCAAGTCTCCTATCTCCTTCAAGGTTCCCTAAGGTCAAGAAAACCTTCTCTAATTCTCTGTTCAGAAAAACATCGATAGCATTTAGTGTCAGAACTCCACAAATATTGGTTGTGCACATTTCCACTATTCTCTCTTGAGTCTTACAGTCTTAAATAAAACTGAGAATCCTTGAGGACAGTGATCCCCTTGTCATTCTTTTCCCATTGTATCATATGCTATCTGTAACTTACTGAAGTTGGGACACATAGTAAGTGATAGCAAACCTTAATAAATGTCTTTGGGCTATGATGTACCCGTAAAACTTCATCTCCTAATCACACATCTTTCATATATACCCAAGCATTCAGCCTATGCACATAAGTTCAAATTTTGACTAATAATAACTATTGATGAAAGAAGATAATTTGCAGATTCACCATTAGCATAATGTTTAACCTTCAATTCTTAAAGCTAATGTTTTCAGAAATAATTTCTTTCTAAACTGAAAACATCTGAATTTGTGTACCTTTCACTGATACTGGTGGATCATGTTTTGCTTTCTGTAGTTATCAGGGATCCTGCCAAATCAAATATTCTGTGCTCATCCAAATAATGCCAATTAAAGTAGAAACCCTTAGTTAAACAAAGAGGAAAACAAGCTCAATGTATGTATCTTTGGGTATAAAATCAACCACAAGCAATATACTGTGGGTTAATTTGTATCTACTGCTGGAGAAGCATTATTGCTAGATTTAGCCAATATTTTACATCTTTCAATTTCAGGAAAAGAGGACAAGATGTAAAATATTGGCTTTTAAAAATAGCACAAGAGAGAACATACCAATACTCAATCTTAATGCATTCTTGAACAAAGTCTCGGTGCCATAGTGTGGATTTTCCATAAGAAATAGCTTGAAGGTGACATTCTAGAGTGTGAAGTCAAGTGGGCTTTAGGAAGCATGACTATGAACAAAGCTAGTGGAAGGGAGGGAATTTCAGCTGAGCTATTTCAAATCCTGAAAGATGATGTTGATAAAGTTTTGCACTCAGTATGCCAGCATATTTGGAAAACTCAGCAATGGCCACAAGACTGGAAAAGGTCAGTTTTCATTTCAGTCCTAAAGAAGGGCAAGGTCAAAGAATGTTCAAACTACTATACAATTGTGCTCATTTCACATGCTAACAAAGTAATGCTCAAAATCCTGTAAGCTAGGCTTTAGCATTATGTGAACTGAGAACTTCCAGATGTACAGACTGGGTTTAGGAAAGGCAGAGGAAACAGAGATTAAATTGCTAACAGCCATTGAACCATAGAAAAGGCAAGGCAATTCCAGAAAAACATCAACTTCTGCTCCACTGACTATGCTAAAACCTTTGACCCTGTGGATCACAACAAACTATGGAAAGTTGTTAAAGAGCAAGGAATAGCAGACCATCTTACTTGTCTCCTAAGAAACCTGTATGCTGGTCAGGAAACAATAGCTAGAACAAGACATGGAACAATGTACCAGTTCCAACTTGGGAAAGGATTATGTCAAGGCTGTGCATTGTTGTCCTGATTATTTAATTTATATGCAGAGTATATCGTGTGAAATGCCAGGCTGAATGAATCACACAGAACCTGGAATAAAGATTGCCAGGAAACATCTGCAACCTCAAGTATGCATATGATACCACTCTAATGACAGAAACTGAAGAGGAAGTAAAAAATGCCAATTAGAGAAGAAACCATTGGTTAAACAAAGAGGAAAACAAGCTCAATGTATGTATCTTTGGGTATAAAATCAACCACAAGCAATATACTGTGGGTTAATTTGTATCTACTGCTGGAGAAGCATTATTGCTAGATTTAGCCAATATTTTACATCTTTCAATTTCAGGAAAAGAGGACAAGATGTAAAATATTGGCTTTTAAAAATAGCACAAGAGAGAACATACCAATACTCAATCTTAATGCATTCTTGAACAAAGTCTCGGTGCCATAGTGTGGATTTTCCATAAGAAATAGCTTGAAGGTGACATTCTAGAGTGTGAAGTCAAGTGGGCTTTAGGAAGCATGACTATGAACAAAGCTAGTGGAAGGGAGGGAATTTCAGCTGAGCTATTTCAAATCCTGAAAGATGATGTTGATAAAGTTTTGCACTCAGTATGCCAGCATATTTGGAAAACTCAGCAATGGCCACAAGACTGGAAAAGGTCAGTTTTCATTTCAGTCCTAAAGAAGGGCAAGGTCAAAGAATGTTCAAACTACTATACAATTGTGCTCATTTCACATGCTAACAAAGTAATGCTCAAAATCCTGTAAGCTAGGCTTTAGCATTATGTGAACTGAGAACTTCCAGATGTACAGACTGGGTTTAGGAAAGGCAGAGGAAACAGAGATTAAATTGCTAACAGCCATTGAACCATAGAAAAGGCAAGGCAATTCCAGAAAAACATCAACTTCTGCTCCACTGACTATGCTAAAACCTTTGACCCTGTGGATCACAACAAACTATGGAAAGTTGTTAAAGAGCAAGGAATAGCAGACCATCTTACTTGTCTCCTAAGAAACCTGTATGCTGGTCAGGAAACAATAGCTAGAACAAGACATGGAACAATGTACCAGTTCCAACTTGGGAAAGGATTATGTCAAGGCTGTGCATTGTTGTCCTGATTATTTAATTTATATGCAGAGTATATCGTGTGAAATGCCAGGCTGAATGAATCACACAGAACCTGGAATAAAGATTGCCAGGAAACATCTGCAACCTCAAGTATGCATATGATACCACTCTAATGACAGAAACTGAAGAGGAAGTAAAGAGCCTCTTAAGGGTAAAAGAGGAGACTGAAAAAGCTAAGCTGGCCTGAAACTCAACATTCAAAAAGCAAAGATCATGACATCCAGTCCCTCACTTCTTGGCAAATTGATGGGGGAAAAAGTAGAAATGGTGACAGATTTTATTTTCTTGGGCTCCAAAATCACTGTGGACAGTGACTGCAGGCAAAAACTTAAAGGAAACTTGTCCCTTGGAAGAAAAGCTATAAAAAAAAAAAACCTAGATAGTATATTAAAAAAATAGACATCACTTTGCCAGCAAAGGTCCATATAGTCAAAGCTATGGTTTTTCCAGTAGGCATATATAAATGTGAGAGTTGGACCTTAAAGAAGTCTGATGTTTTTGAACTGTGATTCTGGAGAAGACTTTTGAGAGTTCCTTGCAGAGCAAGGAGATCAAACCAGTCCATCTTAAAGGAAATAAACCCTGAATATTCATTGGAATGACTGATGCCGAAGCTTCTATACTTTGGACACCTGTTGTGAAAAGCCAACTCTTTGGAAAAGACCCTGATGCTGGGAAAGATTCAGGGCAGGAGGAGAAAAAGGTGACACAGAATAAGATGGTTGGATGATGGCATCACTGAGTCAAAGGACATGAGTTTGAGCAAGCTCCAGGAGATAGTGAATGATAGGGAAACTAGGCATGCTACAGTCCATGGGATTGCAAAGAGTCTGACATGACTTAACAACTGAACAGTAATAGAAAATTTGAATTTCCTTAAAGTGTTTTATATGAAATTATGAAATTATGTTCATCATTATTTCCACTAGTATAAATATTTCCTATAGTGTTTTAACTACCATTGATATATAAATCATTGCTCTGTACTGCAAATACTCTTGATCTGCATATATTTTTAGGTGCTTGCTTTACTTACATTTACTGATATGAAATTTATTATTGCAGAATAGTCAAATAAGAGGAAAGACTGAGGCTTTGGCCTACTAGGATACAGACTGTATGTACACCGGGTCAAAAAAGAAAAATAAAAGGCAGAATAGAAGATATTCTGGTTTATCTTAGACCGTTCATCTGTTAGCTTTTTTGTTCCCATTCACCTAGAGATGTGTCATGCAATACAATATCTTCTGGTCACATATAGTTCCTTAAATTTACTTTTAAATTTACTTTTAAGTTAAAGTTAGTTTCTCAGTCACATTAGTCCATTTCAACTCCTCCATAAATATTCCCCATGGGGCTTCCCTGGTGGTCTAATGGGTAAAGAGTCTGCCTGGCAGTGCAAGGGGCACCAGTTCAATCCCGGACCTGGGCAGATCCCACGTGCCACGGAGCGGCTGGATCCGTGTATCCAATTACCAGCTAGTGCCCTGGAGCACACGCACCCAGAGCCAGTGCTCTGCAGTGAGAGAGGCCACTGCAATGGGAGGCCCACACAGGTCAAAGAATAAAGTTGGATGAAAATAAATAAATTTTTAAAAATCAATAAAAAGAGGCCAACATTTAAAAAATATATATTCCCTATGACGAGTGGCTACTATATTAGATTGTGCACCTATATAATATTCCAGGAAAGTTCTGTTGTAGAATGTTGCCCTAGATTGATAGGAAGTATAGAAAACTCATTGGGAAAATCTCACTGTTTTTCTCTACTCATACAACACTTCTGACACAAGAGAGGTGGGTTTTCCACACCAAGGAATTCTGACACTACTTGAATTAACACAAAATTCTCAGGTCAAGGGCTCAGTTACAAAAGACTGTCCCTACCCCTTCAAATACCAATTTCAAGAACTGGTTACTCACAAGTCCTATCTGACATAGCCATAAATCTGAGATTACTATGACCCTCTCTTAGTGGGTTCAATAATTTGTTAGAGTGGCTCAAAGAACTAGGAAAAGAATTTACTTATGATTGCTGACTTATTACAACAGATATTTTAGAGGATAACAATGGACAGAAGAAATACCTAAGGCAAGGTCTGTAAGGGCCTAAGCATGGGAGTTTCTGTCCCTGTAGAACTGAGGTGGACCACCCCTTGGCACATAGATGTATTTACCAACCTGAAAGCTGCCTGAACCCCATATTGTAGGTACTTTTATGGAGTAGGTAGACACCCACTCCAGTATGAAGAATTCCGCAGACAGAGAAGCCTGACAGGCTACAGTCCATAGGGACCCACAGAGTCAGACATGATTGAAATGACAGCACACATGCACACATCAGGTAGACATGATTGATTATTAACTAAATTTCCAGTCTCCTATTTTCACTGGAGAATGGGGGTGAGAGGTGGAGCTAAAAGACCAAGTCGGAGCTTGGTCTTTCTTGTAACCAGTCCCCAATCAGGAGCCCACCAAGAGTCATCTCATTACAACAAAAGATGCTCCTATTACTTAGGCAGTTCAAGGGGGTCAGGACCTCTGTGTCAGATGTTCCTATCATTTGGGAAATTACAAGAGTTTTACAAGCTCTGTGTCAAGAATTGAAGTCAAAGACCAAGACCTGCAGCAGAAACCAATATATGTATCACTTGTCATTTCATGCTCATGAAAATTAAGTGTGCAGTGGGCAATATTTAGAGATTTCATAGTTAGAAATGAAATGTCCAACTTGCTAGACATGAGGAAAGGGGACATTTTCTAAGCTATAGTTTACATTCTTGAAACATCAACTGTTTTCAGAGAATCTTCTATAAAATATGATCTACAATTAAGAAAAGAAAAACCCTGAACTTTAAGATTTCTAAATCTGTGAATTTTTTTGTAAAAGGTAGAATAATTAGGACTTATCTTGTGGTTCAGTGGTTAAGAATTTGGCCTCCAATGCAGGGGGCATAGTTTTGATCCCTGGTTGGTCTGGGAAGATTCCACATTCTATGAGGCAACTAAGCCTGTGTGTCACAACTAATGAATCCACACCTTGAGTCCATGCTCCACAAAGAAGCCCATACACTGCATCTAGAGAGTAACCCCAGCTTGCTGAAACCAGAGAAAGCCCATACATAGCAAATAAATAAATCAATAAAGATAAAAAACAAATAAAAAATAATAATTGTATGTCCCAATTTGCTTGGGCAGTCCCAGTTTGCCCCTGTTTTCTTGGTGCATTGTTATTATGAGATCTCTATTTTATTCTCAAAGTGTCAAAGTTGGGATGATAAATTACATGATCACCTTACTGATGATGAATTGAAATTATAATGAAGTAACTATATTTTCAGTTTCAATCATTCTTCAGGCATACAAAATGGAGTCTAAAGAGCCATTGGAGATATGATCTCAGATGCATCTCTGTATCACTGAGAACCTGAACTTGCTTTGAACTGTACCAGACCCAAGGACACCATCACCATGTTCACAATAACACCTGCCAGTTGCAACCTTATGGTCTCCCTTGTAACTATGGAACCATTTTGGATGCCAACCAATACAAGCACTGTTACTTCTTTCCCACTCTAATTATAATTCTTTTCTTTAACTTTATTTATTTGGCAGGATTGGGTCTTAGTTGCAGCACACAGGCTCTTTGATTTTCTTCGTAACAAGCAGATTCTTTAGTTGTGGCATGTGTGATTTAGTTTCCTGACCAGGGATCAAACTTGGCTCCTAATACTTGGAGCATGGAGTCTTAGGCACTGAACCACCAAGGAAGTCCCTCCAATTATAATTCTTGATGAGCTGTAACATATAACTGTAACCTTGCAGTTTTCTGTCTTTTATAAGCCTTTCCCTCTTTTAAGTCTGAAGAAGCAATATTCAAGCATGTCTTGAATCTGAGTCTCCCTGCCTCAGTCTACACAAACTCCAATCAACACCTTTTTATTTCAATCAAGTCTGAATTTCCTGACAGCATGTGTGTAAAGACAAAAAGGAAAAATGTGTCAAACTGTACACTTAAGACTGAATTTGTGAAATTCAGCTGATACTTCAATAAAGCTATTTAAAACACATCAAAAAAAAAAAAAAAAAAGAAATAGCTTGAAGGTGACCTAATCTAATCTCTTCATGTCCCAGGTGAGAAGACTGAAGCTTAGAAGGGCTAAATGACCCAAGCAGAGTCACACAACAGCATGGGAAGTTGACTTGGTTCCAGTCTCAATTCCACCTCCAAAAAGATATAAGCACTTTAGGAACATAAAAGATGATAGAAATTATTATAAGGTGGAATAGTCTAGGAAAATTTTTATTATGAGATCTCTATTTTATTCTCAAAGTGTCAAAGTTGGGATGATAAATTACATGATCACCTTACTGATGATGAATTGAAATTATAATGAAGTAACTATATTTTCAGTTTCAATCATTCTTCAGGCATACAAAATGGAGTCTAAAGAGCCATTGGAGATATGATCTCAGATGCATCTCTGTATCACTGAGAACCTGAACTTGCTTTGAACTGTACCAGACCCAAGGACACCATCACCATGTTCACAATAACACCTGCCAGTTGCAACCTTATGGTCTCCCTTGTAACTATGGAACCATTTTGGATGCCAACCAATACAAGCACTGTTACTTCTTTCCCACTCTAATTATAATTCTTTTCTTTAACTTTATTTATTTGGCAGGATTGGGTCTTAGTTGCAGCACACAGGCTCTTTGATTTTCTTCGTAACAAGCAGATTCTTTAGTTGTGGCATGTGTGATTTAGTTTCCTGACCAGGGATCAAACTTGGCTCCTAATACTTGGAGCATGGAGTCTTAGGCACTGAACCACCAAGGAAGTCCCTCCAATTATAATTCTTGATGAGCTGTAACATATAACTGTAACCTTGCAGTTTTCTGTCTTTTATAAGCCTTTCCCTCTTTTAAGTCTGAAGAAGCAATATTCAAGCATGTCTTGAATCTGAGTCTCCCTGCCTCAGTCTACACAAACTCCAATCAACACCTTTTTATTTCAATCAAGTCTGAATTTCCTGACAGCATGTGTGTAAAGACAAAAAGGAAAAATGTGTCAAACTGTACACTTAAGACTGAATTTGTGAAATTCAGCTGATACTTCAATAAAGCTATTTAAAACACATCAAAAAAAAAAAAAAAAAAGAAAAAGAAATAGCTTGAAGGTGACCTAATCTAATCTCTTCATGTCCCAGGTGAGAAGACTGAAGCTTAGAAGGGCTAAATGACCCAAGCAGAGTCACACAACAGCATGGGAAGTTGACTTGGTTCCAGTCTCAATTCCACCTCCAAAAAGATATAAGCACTTTAGGAACATAAAAGATGATAGAAATTATTATAAGGTGGAATAGTCTAGGATCATTTACATAATTCTTATATTCATTTACTGTGTTTCTTTAAGATCAGTGAGAGGACTAGTCTTTTTAATTTTAGGAATTCTACTGCCTGGAATATTAAAAACTTATAGTAAATGGTTTGAGTGCTGAAAAGCCACAAAAGGCCTCATCCCTATTCATCAGATGTAAATGTAATGATTTGACTATAGTTATCATTAGCTGGCTAATAACTATTTATGACCTCAGGATGCAGTCTCTACCCAGTTAATGGGCTATGTAGTAAAGCTATGATTTTATCTCTGCTGTTCTGGCTCTTGGTCTCAGTTGCTTCCATTAAGGCGTGAGAAGGTTCTGCTGATTATCTACATAATACAAGATCATGTTCCAAGAGCCTGCAGAAAAACTCTCATCAAACAAAATTGGAGTTGTGCCTGAAAAAGGAAGCCTTGCAGAATAATATGTTGATTTCCCCAAATAGCCCTCACGAAGTGCACTTACAAGGAAATTGATCATAGATTTTCTCAGCTGAATTTTCAAGCAATTTGTGAATGCCTGAGCACTGGGATATTATGTTTGTTGACACTTCTCAAACAAGATTTCTCCAGAATGCTTCCACTGGGACTTAGAGATGACATCCACCACTTGTAGGAACAGATTTGTGGAACATGCCAAGGCTCAGTTGTGTCAGTGCTGGGCTCAGAGTGCAGAGGCTGCATCTCAGTGGCTGACCAGATGGGCTCAAAGGAAGAAAAGGCTTAGCAATGCCTACATATTGGTACTCTGACCATCCTTCAAGCCAACCTCCACTTCCTTCTCCCTCTCTATATTTACCCTTCAAGAAACTGTTTGTTTCAAGAGTGTACTTCTTTATTTGGCCATACACAGTGTGTTAGGACAAGGGAAGACAGGAAAGAAGTTTAAAATATGCTTGCTCTTCACTCTAGTCTTATGGTTTAGTTTATAAGAAAAAATACACACAGAAGCAACTTTCTATGATCTAACTGCTTTTCATATCACTCTTGCTGAAATGACCATTACCTTTTGTTTGTATTATTGCAATGTCAGTAATCCCAACCAAGGTACCTTTGTCTCTTTCTTATTAAAACATCATTTACATCCCATCAGTTCTTTCTTATAAATTCCCCAGTGACTTCATCCTCACTTCATGCTAAACTGAACTCCAGCATGGTCTGTAAGGCCACCTCTGATGGCCCCATTCTTTATCTGACCTTATATCCCACCTCCTATCCTCTCCCTCCATTCTGACCTAATTCCATTGCCCCTTGACTGCTCCTCCAGCCCAGTAGTGATTCTAGCATGCTAAGGCTTTTGCCCTTGCTGTTTCCTGGGTCTGGACTGTTTTATCCCTAGGCAAAGACATAGTGTTCTCTTTCATTTCATTTAGGTTTCTTATTAAGTGTGGACTTATCAATGAGAATGCCCCTGACCCCTTTATCTAGAACTCACCTCTCTATCTTTTCTCCCTGCTTTATTCCTCTTCTCAGCATTTAAAAACCACTCAAACAGTTGATTTATCTGTCCCCCCAAACTGTATAATCTTTATGAGAAAAGGCTATCCATAAAACCTAGAACTGTGCACTTACAAGGAAATTGATCATAGATTTTCTCAGCTGAATTTTCAAGCAATTTGTGAATGCCTGAGCACTGGGATATTATGTTTGTTGACACTTCTCAAACAAGATTTCTCCAGAATGCTTCCACTGGGACTTAGAGATGACATCCACCACTTGTAGGAACAGATTTGTGGAACATGCCAAGGCTCAGTTGTGTCAGTGCTGGGCTCAGAGTGCAGAGGCTGCATCTCAGTGGCTGACCAGATGGGCTCAAAGGAAGAAAAGGCTTAGCAATGCCTACATATTGGTACTCTGACCATCCTTCAAGCCAACCTCCACTTCCTTCTCCCTCTCTATATTTACCCTTCAAGAAACTGTTTGTTTCAAGAGTGTACTTCTTTATTTGGCCATACACAGTGTGTTAGGACAAGGGAAGACAGGAAAGAAGTTTAAAATATGCTTGCTCTTCACTCTAGTCTTATGGTTTAGTTTATAAGAAAAAATACACACAGAAGCAACTTTCTATGATCTAACTGCTTTTCATATCACTCTTGCTGAAATGACCATTACCTTTTGTTTGTATTATTGCAATGTCAGTAATCCCAACCAAGGTACCTTTGTCTCTTTCTTATTAAAACATCATTTACATCCCATCAGTTCTTTCTTATAAATTCCCCAGTGACTTCATCCTCACTTCATGCTAAACTGAACTCCAGCATGGTCTGTAAGGCCACCTCTGATGGCCCCATTCTTTATCTGACCTTATATCCCACCTCCTATCCTCTCCCTCCATTCTGACCTAATTCCATTGCCCCTTGACTGCTCCTCCAGCCCAGTAGTGATTCTAGCATGCTAAGGCTTTTGCCCTTGCTGTTTCCTGGGTCTGGACTGTTTTATCCCTAGGCAAAGACATAGTGTTCTCTTTCATTTCATTTAGGTTTCTTATTAAGTGTGGACTTATCAATGAGAATGCCCCTGACCCCTTTATCTAGAACTCACTCCTCTCTATCTTTTCTCCCTGCTTTATTCCTCTTCTCAGCATTTAAAAACCACTCAAACAGTTGATTTATCTGTCCCCCCAAACTGTATAATCTTTATGAGAAAAGGCTATCCATAAAACCTAGAACTGTGCCTGACACACAAGAAATGTTAATATGGGGCTTCCCTGGTAGTCCAGTGGGTAAAGACACCGCCCTGCAGTGTAAGGGGCGCCGGTTCGAGCCCTGGCCTGGGAAGATCCCACGTGCGGTGGAGTGGCTGGACTGATGTGTCCAATTACCGAGCCGGAGCTCTGGAGCACATGTGCCCAGAGCCAGTGCTCTGCGACAACAGAGGCCACCGCGATGGGAGGCCCACAGGAGCCAAAGAACAAAGACGGATGAAAAATAGAGAAATGAAAGACCAATAGAAGTGGCCCGCCGGGAGTGGGAGGAGCCAAGATGGCGGAGGAATGAGGGAAAGATTTCACAAGCTCCCCAACAGAATCACCAGAACTAATCAAGAAAAGAACCACCACCAACAAACCAGCCACTAGACGACAGAAGAATTCCATAGCTCCACGAAAGTAGAAGAGAGAATAGCCAGAAATTTCCCGGACCTAGGGTTCTAAGAAGCCTCTATCCTAACCCCCACGCCGGACCCCACGGACAGAGAGTGCGCCAGCAAGTACCCTAA